>OX392514.1:14777623-15977623 GCA_947623375.1 Apotomis capreana | reverse complement strand
AATATATTTGTGCCTGGGTCATGGATGTTATTTGTATTTAAGTATGTATTTATCTTTACCAGTACGTTCACTAGTGTCCAGAACACAATCCTCCTAGAGCTTACTGTGGTACTTGATTAATTTGTGTGAGGTTGCCCGATATATTTTTTTTATTCATTTATGCCATGCGTATGGTTATTGTGAAAATATTAATCGAATCAGGCACCAGTTAACCGGTAAATTTTAAATACTGTACAGTTGTTTATCTACCGCAGCTCAACAAATTTAGTGCTTATCTGATTCTAGCCCTTGGACAATAAAGATGCGGACGTGACACCCCAAACTAGTTTGATCCGGCTTGAGTCAGCTTTTTAGGGGTTAGACCAATTAACTCTTAATGGTTGTAGTGAAACGTAGTAGATTACAGCAAAACTTTCTTCTAGCGATTACAACCGTAAACTAGATATACATAATATTATACTAATAAAAAAATCATTATTTTAAATCGAAATCAAAATTGAAATGTGTACTTAATCATCATGCGAGCGTTTGCTCGTATCTTTTGATTGCCTTTTAGCTGAAGATAAGCAGACCTTTGATGATATTTGATGTTAATTCCAGCTTTATACCTCCACGTGTTCCTGAGAAAAAGGTCTCGACAAATAGATAGACAGGCACAAAAGTGATCCAATTTAAGTTTAGTTTTTGGCGATTGAGGCACGGAACTCTCAAAGCCGCCGCGTCCCGCGCCCCAACATCGTTATTTTCTTCCAACAAAATGTAATAAAAACATTTTTGCTGTCCTTTCAATATTAATAAAGCAAATAAATACTCTAGTTATGTTTTATCCCAATATTCATATTTTTCATTAAACCCGCAACATATTTTACATCCAAAAAAAGGCATGTACACAGACTACGCACACCCACTCGCTCCGGCAATCGCCGATAGACTAAATCACAGGTCGTATTCACGAGCCACATCGCCGCGAGCGCACATTTTTATTGCTGTATCTTCAAGCACTACCCACTTCACGTTGTGTTTCAAATGTCGTTACTGTAGCTTGCTGTTAATTCATTTTCGAATGAAATGTAGTAAGCGTCAATCATAGATAATTTATTTTAGGATAATTGCAATAAGCTTGGTTCGTAATTTTTTCACTACATGCATAAATGCTGCAACCGCCACGGAACAAAATTTTGGCAACGCTGTAACCGGCACACCCTTTGATTTATGAAAGAACAAAAATTAGCGTAAATGTACTCGTTTAGAAAATTGCTACTATTTGGGTGTTTACAGCAATTAGATGTGGGCATCGTCAAAAAAATACATTCGTTTTGCAACGTAGTCCAGTTTTTTCTAAGCGTCGTAGAGCCATGGGACCCAGACCAGTCGACGCAGAAAAATTCGCTGATTCCGAATATGCAAAAAAAAAAATTTTGACCAAGTGGCGGTTACTACGTTCTCGCTTTTTGCCATCGTTATAATAACTTCAATCGAGTACAGGATGAAGTTTCTCACGTTTACTTAGTATGCGGTAGTATGCGGTTGCTACATATTTAATTTGGCCCTTGCTAGCATGAACAGACCGGACCCCACAAACGGCACCTGTTCACGAGTATAACGCATATCTCAGCCATCGCCTCCCTCAACCATATTATAGGGAAGGCTGCGACCCGATCAACGACGCCACCGTAAGCAAAGACTTTTAAGCGAGCATGACATGCTCAAGCTGCCGGGCATACTTGACTAATACTGTTTGCCCGGTGAGAAACAACAAATTGTGCTCTCATGTTACATTAAAAATTACCCACCAAAATAATGCTTATTTAAAAATTTACTATTGACACACAATACTAAACTACTGCCTTAAAGGCATCACTGTCGTTTAAAAAGTCATTAACCGTATAATAAGCTTTATTCAATAAGTGACGTTTTATTTGCGCTATAAATTTGCTACAGGGCAATTTTACTACATCAATAGGTATTTTATTGTAGAAGCGTACACAGTTCCCCACGAACGACGAGCTAACCTTACGGAGACGGTGGGCAGGTATTGCGAGCTTGTCCTTACTTCTCGTATTGTAGTGGTGAATGTCACTGTTGAGCTTGAATTCATGGAGATTTTTCCGCACGTACATGATATTCTCAAGAATGTGTTGAGATGCTACGGTGAGAATGTTTGTTTCCTTGAATTTCTCTCTTAGTGACGTACGATCTCCTAGTGCATAAATTGCGCGTACAGCTCGTTTTTGTAACACAAAGATGGTTTGGATGTCCGCCGCTCTTCCCCATAATAAAATTCCATACGACATAACACTATGGAAATAACTGAAATATACAATCTTTGCCGTCTCGACGTTTGTCAGCTGCCTGATTCGCCTAACTGCATAGGCCGCAGAGCTAAGCTTACCTGCAAGAGTGGCTATATGCGCACTCCATTGCAGTTTAGAGTCTAAAGTAACACCTAGGAATACTGTTTTTTCTTCAAATTCCAGTACTTCGCCTTTCAGTTTTACCTTGGCACAATTTACTTGTTTCACATTTGGTAATGTTCATTTAATGCACTTAGTTTTCTTGGCATTTAAAAGTAAGTTATTTGCAGTAAACCAATCCACAATAGAGGACAGTGCATCATTAATCACATCAAAGTTGTTTTCTTGCCTTTTTACTTTAAAAAGAAGAGATGTGTCATCTGCAAATAGTACTATAACTATCATGTTTATCTCGCACAAGGTTTGGTAAATCGTTAATATACACTAGAAAAAGAAAGGGACCCAGAATTGAACCCTGAGGTACCCCCATAGCAACAGCTGACCCAGTCGATTGAGTCCCATTGATATCTACCCGTTGCGTTCTGCCTGAAAGATATGACGAGACAAGGTCAAGGGCATTGTTTTTGACTCCGTAGTGTTCTAGCTTACGTATTAAATTCTCATGATCTACGCAATCAAATGCTTTGGATAGATCACAAAAAACTCCAATAGCATCTTGAGCTTTCTCCCAGGCGTCAAAGATATGTTTAACTAGTACCACGCCAGCGTCAGTGGTAGAGCGACCCTTGGTGAACCCGAATTGATTGCTGTGGAGTAGGTTATTCCGATTGAAATGAGATATAAGTTGATTTAGAATAATCTTTTTCAAAAACTTTGCTTAATGCTGGTAGTATTAATATTGGTCTAAAATTTGTGGGGTCCGATTTTGTACCTGATTTGAATAAGGGAATAATTTTGCTATGCTTCATCAAATCAGGAAATACTCCAGTATCAATACATTTATTAAAGATATCAGCTAAATATGGTGCAATAGATTCAACAATTGAATGTGACACTTTCACAGATAGGCCCCACAGATCCTCAGTCTTCTTTAAATTAAGCGATTTAAACGCTTTAATAATAGTGGTAGGGGTTACATAAATTAATTTAAAGATAGCTGTACATTCTGTTACATTCGTTTTCAATAGTAATTCAGCGACATCGGGCGATGAATTTAAAGACTTTGTTGTCTCTACAGGAATATTGCAGAAGAATTGCTCAAAGTGATGGGCAATTTCAACATCGGAACTTATTACAGTATCGTCGATTCGAAGAGTGTAATGGCGATCTTTTGGTTTCGTTTTCCCGGTTTCATCATAGATTACCTTCCAAATAGTTTTCACTTTATCACTGGAATTTGTGATATTTTTAGACAAGTAATCAGCTTTAGCGGCGGCACACATTTGCTTAAAAGATTTGGAAAACATTTTCACGTACTCTAGGAACTCCGGTCTCTTATCGATTGTCCTTTGTTCATAAAGATCGTAGAGACGACGTCTTTTTTCATGAATATCAGGTGTAGCCCAGTCGCTGAATTTAGTTTTAACCCTGTCTTGTACTTTCCTTAAATTGAAACAGGCATCAAATTCTTTTTTGATGCAGTTCAACAAGACCGAACACATACAGTTAGCATCCTCTTGAGTAAATGTAAGATAACATAGTCTCCTCTGAATGTTATGGTTAAACAAATCTAAGCGATTTTCCGAGATAGGTCTGCACATGGCGTCTTGTAGATCACTCTCAATATTTCCACTGAAGTTGAAGGAGGCATATTGTCCGCAATGGTCAGAGCTTAGTTTGTTTATGATAGATTTATCAATCGCATCAACACTACTAAATATGTTATCAATACACGTTGAACTGGTAGCTGTTATTCTGGTAGACTCAGAAAACAAATTCACTAGGCCAAAAGAATTAGAAGTGTTCAATAAACTCACACTCATAGATGATTCTTCACACAAATTAACATTAAAATCACCACACACGCCGAGTCGCCGTTGAGTTATTATAATGTGTGAAGACCTTTTAGCCGATCGTGCCTCTCTATCGCTTGTTGCGCGCTCTCGCTTGCACGCTCGGCTCAGGCGGAACGTACTGGGCCACATTGTCGTGCTATTTGTATTTTGCATTATCCCTTAATGGGAAATTCTCTACTTGTGAACAGTTATCTTGCGTCAAGCACAACTATGCTTCGCGACTCTTGTCGCGCGACATAGCGCTACCTGTCACCCTCTCACATTACTGCACAGAAAGAGACGGTAATCTCGCGTGAGAAAGTCGTGTATGACGGTTATGCTAGTGATTCTGTACGTCTACAGTATTACTGTGATACGAATTGCGCGACAAATACTGCCTGCGGGACTAGCATATCTTACCGCGACTCAGCGTCACCTGTCTTGCTCGCACGGTATTGTAAGGAGAGTGACAGGTACTATTTGTCGCGAGACTATGAGTCGCGTGTCAGAGTTATGCTAGACGTGTTATCACTTTTCTTTCAATACCGTGCGAGCAAGACAAGTTACGTTAACTCGCGCGAGACGCAAAGTCGCGAAGTTGAAAGCGACAAATTCGCGTCTTAAAAACATAAATTAATTGGAATCAAAGCCAATGTTTTCTTCTTTTGGCTATTAATCATTCATTTTCTCTGCCAAATGGGCACAAAAGAATATTATTCCTTTAATTAGGAGTTCGGCAAAGCTTTTCAATTGAGAAGAAAGAAGTTAATCTGTAAAAGAAATAAAAAGGTAATTCCTCATTTGCCTAAACCTGCAATTTACGGAAAATTTGAATTACTTTTATTTTAGATTTGGTTTTCCTTAATCACATTTTTACTCGTTTTTTCGGTGGCTTTTATTCAAAATTATATAAATAAAAGCATTTTTACAAATGCTTATATTGAAGCTATAAATATAAAAAAGCGATGTTTTAGCTAGTGGCTTTGATAGAACAATTGGCAGTTCACCCGTCTGGCCCGGAAAACCGCGGAGACTTAGGTTCAAATCCCGCCCAAAGAATACTTTCTTAGCATTTTTCGCTTCATATAAACATTTGATTTACGCTTTATTAAAAAATATATATAATTTTTTCCTCTGAAAGTTAAAATATTCATAATCATTAAAAAACTGAAAAAATAAATTAGATGAAACAATAATAAATTAACTTACTTGCCGGACTTGACCCGGCACCTTCGCATTATTTGTATAAAATTAGTTGAAAATATCCACTTATTAATATATGATGATTATGTAAGTAAAACATCATATTTTTCATAAGTACATTAAATATCCAAAACAGATTTTGTTTTATACATGGGAATGACTTTTCGTAATAATTCACTTTAAAACAGGAAAGTCACACGTGAAGTGTCTGTGTAAATTCGACACCTGTCCCATCCCAGGTGCCAAAAATAAATTTAAATATCCTTACCCGCTCTGACGTTGAGTTAATAAGACCGCTGGACCGAATATCAACGAATAACTTTAAAATAACTCGTATAAAACTATCGCTTATGTTGAAAAATTGAACCGTATTCTGCTAGAGAAGAGGCTGAATTTTCGTTGAACAATTTTACCTAGATACGAACGAGGGAAGTTGGTTACTGGTTTAAGCTTTTGAAGCCGTCGGTGCGCTCTGTTCGCATCAGCTACGGGTGCTGATTTCAATTGGATTTTTGGTCTGTGGACGCAGGAGTTTTAAAAGCAGTGGGCACAAACAAACTTTGAAATATGGCAAGTATTACTAAACTTGAAAACTAGAGAACATGGCCCCAATTAAGGGGTTGAGAAATTTTCATGTCAAAGATCTGAGTGAGTACCTATGATAGATAAATATATACATTGTTAACTATGTCATTACAGTTGCCGGCAAACTTCTTTAGCATAACCTTGACTGCAGCAGCCGATTTACGTAATGTACAAGCGCAGATCCGCCATTTTGGTTCAAAATGTTTGCCAGCAACTATGATGATGATGATGGTATCCTGTTATCCCTCATCAGGGACATAGGGCTCTCAGAAGGATTTTCCATTGCCGCCGATCCTGCGCTGCTTCCTCGAGTTTTTTCCAGTCGAGGCCGGTTGACGCGGCCTCTTTGTTGACTGTGCGTCTCCAAGTGGTGCGAGGACGACCGAGTCTTCTTCTACCGGATACTTGCCACGTCAGACCTTGTATGGAAAGATGGTTGTCAGGTCTTCGCAGTACGGGACCTATCCAGCGCCACTTCCGAAGAAGTATCTCCTTAGCGATAGGATTTTGGCCGCTCAGCTCCCATAGCCTTATGTTAGAGATGGTCCGTGGCCAGTAGATTCCCAGAATCCTTCGCAAGCATTTGTTAACAAATACCTGGAGTCTATTTGTGATTACGTTTTTTACGGGCCACGTCTCACATCCATACAGGAGAACCGACTTGACGTTCGAGTTAAACATTCTCAATTTTGAATGGCGAGTGATAACTGGGGACGTCCATACGGGCTTCAGCTGCGCATATGCGGCATATTGTTGCGCGCTTCAACATCCGCTTCTGCTCCCCCCAGTGGATCCACGACGCTTCCCAGATATGTGAACTTGTCCACCTGTTGCCAGCAACTATACCAACCATTAAACAGTACAACTAAGTGTTTAGTTTCACAGAGTGGTACTTCTGGTTGGTGTACTTTTTAGGAGATAAAGTGGTAGAAATAAGCACAAACACATAAGAGGCACCAAGTGGAAGTTGTAAGCTGATAATCTACCTAAGCGTTGCGTCAATGGATTACATATAGGTACTTATTTAAAACTGAATGTACTTTCTTAAACTGTTTGCGATACAGATTTTTATGTCTAAATGTATATCTGAGTATTAGTAAGTGTCCCTATTTGAAGAATTTCGGGACGATTTTAAAATCGAATCATTCGTTTATTTCAATTTTAAATTCGTGTTTTTATTTGATGCATTCACTGCCACCGACGGATACATGCGTTCACTGTCATACAAGTTTGTTACTAGGTCACGCCTTCTAGCAGCGAATGTCTTAAAAGCGGTTTGATCAAGTTGTGATCATAATCTTGTACTCAAGAACATCGGCTTAGGTTATAAAACCACATCAACTTTTTACTGCGCACTTCGGGTTTTGTATAAAGTGATCTGAATATTACAATTCTATTCAAACTCTAAAATGGTTAGTTAGTGGTAATAAAATGTAGTTATTTTTCAGTAATTTCAAGATACTGGTTTCTGACATAATTGAGAGTAAATCCGTCCTTTTCAGAATTCTATTATGAATATTAGAATAGCTAGAATAGTGCTATAATAAAACAATAAAGCTGCTGAAGGTGCTAAAACTTTACCGCCGTCCTTTTATTCTAAGACATTTTAGACAACTAAGTAATCTTGTTAACGAAACTACAAAACACGGTTTTATGTCGTATCAAAATTCATTCTCGTTTTATGTTCCTCGCAGGTCGCCTTTCCTTTTTTACGACTCCCTTGATTATTTAGACCTAAATTTAATGAGGTATGCTTGCTTTAATTTAGGTTACGAAGCGAAATGAAATCTGCTGTGTAGAAAAATTTAGGATAGCTGCCGTAATTGAATCTACTGTTTTAATGAGATATCCGTCAGTCTGCGAAAATTATAACAAAAAAAGATGTTTTTAAGATTCAAGATAATAAGAAGTAGGTACGTGAAATATAATTCTATAGACCGCTATCCCACTGTGTCCTAATATATACTGTTAGAAAAAAGAAGGACCACTTAAATTTTACACATTTTACGAATTTGACATTTTTATACAGTACTTTCCCTCGTATTAATAATGAATTAATAACTTTATTTTGTAAATAAGTCACAAGGGCACTTTTACACGTCTGAGTCTACCGACATTTCACAACAGGAGACCACCGTTGAGATGAAACATCTAAAGAAACTCAACATTAATTAATTATATGTAGGTAGGTCAATTTTGTATGGAGCATTTTTAGTGCTCTGTGGGAATGTTGAACTTTGACGATCCTTCTGACTTAGAGCAGTCTGAGTGTAGGTAGTGTAGTCACATATAGACATTTTGATCCCAAAAATTAGATCGACTGCCGTCAGCAAAAAAATGCCCGCACGCCTATTCGTCATGCAATTTATTTAACAAATAACACATTGTATCCGTTTTCGTCAACAAATGAATCGGATATTTGTATAAACACGATTCCGCTGGCTGAATTACAGGAATTCAGCGGATATCCGAATATTCAAATATCGGTTTGACCTAGATTGAAATCGAGCCTGTCTTTGTGTAGATATGCAGTATAACGTTCATTGCAGATGTGGTGTCTAGTAGGACAATAATCCCCCTTTTTTTTAGTTTATATATTTTGATGTTGGCTGCCCACAAGCTTGCGGTACGGGGTTCGAATCCTGGCAAGGCCAAACATTTGGGTTTTTTTCGGGCAGCTAAAATGGCATCTTAAATAATTAATTGGAAGCTAAAATAATGAAGTGACATCGATGCCCACGGAATAGATTCTTTATTACTTTCGCAGCCAAATTATTATTTTTGTAGGTTAGGTTAGACTATTATTTTTTATATGGTTAAATGCCTGCAAAATATTTGTGTGATAAATAGTATTAGGAATTATAGGATCAGGTATGCTGTGTATTGACACAATTATAAGGTATATATTGTATGAAAAGTAGAAATAATACGTACTTATTGATTTTTAGTCTTGGTATTAGTTGAAGATATATTTATTTTATAAGGAGTTTTCAATTTTACTTTTTTTGTCCACAGGTAACATTTGTACAATACATTCTTTGGCTGCTTTGGATTCCGAAACAGAAGAGAAATGTACGGTATTACTTATTTAGGCAGATAATTGTAAAAAATATGTTATTTCAAGCATGGCGTCGATCTAAAATTGAATAAAAATGTTTTTTTTTTACTCTCATACATAAACGGGGATCGAACCTGGTCAACATTGTGTAAGTAGGTAATCGTATATCCAGAGTATTTACAGAGATATTGTCCGAATTTGACACTCGGTTATGAACAAGATAAAACAACATTGCCATTTTCATTAAATCTAAAATCGACACTATGGTTAATAAGAACAGATTTCCCTATCTCTTCTAGTTTATGATTTCTTCCTACTGACCCAAATTGACCCCTTATTGAAACAGCTTGCAAAATTTCACGAAAATTGGTTGAGAAATGCGGCCTGTAGGCAACATAAGATTAGCCCAAGCGGAAACGAAAAAGCTTCGCTCGCTCGGTCAATAAATCAAATTAGGTACCTACCCATAAACTGTTCTAACGTCAACCATTAAATACACATTACTGTTTATCTAGCCATATCCCAATGTCTTGACTAGATTGGACGCAGTGTTTACTCAAACCAGAGACTAGACTAACATTTAGATTAGTTGGTGGCCAACTGATTCTATTCCACACCCGTCCGTTTAATGACTTTTGGTAGTCATTTGGTGATCATTAGTGAGGCAATTTGGTACGCGACACAACTTTTAAATAGAGGATTGCGCGGCTTTGTTTAAAATGTTTTCGTGTGTGGAAGTTAAGTAAATAGGCACCGAAATGAAAGCTGCATTCAGAATACTTTATGTTAAGCGAATGTTTTGGTTGTGCATGGTACACTTTACCAAACTAGTCTATGTTATATTGCAATGCGCGACACCTACGATAGTAAATACCGTAGCTCAGCATGCTTCGCATAAAATTCACCATAAGTAAGCCTTTTTTTATTGTTGTAGGTACTTTAAATTACGACGAATAAAGTGTTATTTTTCATCGACATTTAGAAATTTTAAATACTCGCATTCTTGCAAAGTTATCAGTTCGACCCCGAATTTTATATTTTAGGGCGTTTTCTATTAGTCTAGAAGAAGAAAACATATCTAGGCGCTAATTCAAATGTACTTTGAAATATCGTCAAATAAACGATGTCTCAAGTATATCTATTCTATTCTATTTTTTTTTAAATGGCAACCGGTCACAGTTAAGCGACCATTACTGCCAATGTCTCGTTGCCAATCGCACTCGGCGACTAGATAGAGGATTGATACCACGTTGTACGGTGAGTTGATAAAATCGTGCTTTTTGTAAAGTGGTTTATGGTTTAAGACATTTATTTCTCATAAGAATTTGATTCACTTAACATGAGAAATGTAACATAGAAAAATAATTGCATGCAAATTATAAATTAATAACAAACTTAACAAGTGTCAACTTCATAAAAACATACAGGTAAACATTTTTATTACGGAGGTAGATTTCAATTCGCCGCTCGGTCGGTACGTAAGCACGCGCGCAGCGAATGCAGCTAACTTGTTCCCGATACATTGTTGTCATGTGCTCGTAGAAACACAGATCGAGCGCACCTGGATATGGCATCTTGTTTGTCCGTACTCATGGGCTTCAATACGATACTTTTTATTAGATGGTATTGGATATGACATCTAGGTATTATTGTAATATGTAATCTTCAATTTTATTTACGTTATAAATAAAATAAAGATAAATTTAAGATTATAATATTTAAAAATTGTAGTAAAAACTTAACTGTTTTATTAAACATTTTATTTTGTATATTTCATTTAATTTAATATGTATTTTAGTTTAGTTTAAAATAGTAAATTAACGATCTCTTTGGCAGTTTAGCAAGTTAAAAGTAAGACAGGTATTATATGTATACATTCATTTCATATTTTTATTATTATATTGTTTTAATTGCATTTCATTTAAGTATATAGTTTCATTTTTAAATAATATTAATTATTATATTATACTGCTGTATTTATCAACATTACCAACACATAATATAGTGTGAAATAATATGATACAATTAATGAATTATGTGTAACATATTATTAATATTATTATTTTATATATATATATATAGTTATCATAACATGTATTTATCACTTAACATTAATTTTACGATATTTCATATTTCATTATTCTAGGGAAACGGCGTTACTCACAATGTAATGTTTGAGTAATTTTTTGAACATATAAGTAGATTTCGTTTCCTTTACATCTCTCGGTAGTTTATTGTATAGTTTTGCACCTTCATGCATAATAGTTTTTTTACCGTAGTTAGTCCTCGATCTGTATAGTAGTATTCCACTGTGTCTTAACCGGAGCCTTGGTATATGTTGTTTTTTACTGAAAGTTATTTGGGAGTGCATGTCTTTATTTAGTATCTTTCTTACTAATAAACAGCTATTGTAGATGTAGGTTTGTGTTATGTTCATTATTTTGGTTTCTTTGTATATTTTTACGGTAGGTGTCAAGAAGTCGTAGTGGAACAACACCTTAACTAACTTATTTTGCGCTCTTTGTATAACATTTAAATTTGTTTTAGCAGCAGCACCCCATAGTTCTATTAAGTATTCAATATGTGGCTTAACTAGTGAATTATAAATAATATATCGAACGTCACGTGGTATGCATTTTACAATACCACGCAACGCTCCCGTTAGTGAGACTAACTTACTCTTGATTTTAGCTATATGGGGCTTCCAAGAGATATTTTTATCTAGGATCAGGCCGAGGTATTTTTCTTGTTCTACGTTTTTTAAGGCCTGACCGTTTATTGACAGTAATTTGTGATTAGGTAATATTTTATTTTTAGGTGTAAATATGATATAATTGGTCTTGGAAGTATTTATTGTCAAAAGATTATGTTGGAACCATGTGTTCAATAAATCTAAGTCATTTTGTGCATCTGATATGATTGTTTCAATAGAATTTCCAAAGTAAAAAAGACAGGTGTCATCAGCATATAGGGTTATGTCACCTTTAAGTCCAATTTTATGGACATTATTAATATAAATAAGAAATAGCAAAGGTCCTATAATTGATCCTTGTGGCACGCCGTAATTAATCGATTGAGGCTCGCTTTGACTAGAGGCAATTTTGACTACTTGACGACGATTTGACATATAGGATTTAAATATATCATATGCTTTACCTGCTATACCTAACTCAGTTAATTTATTTAGAAGCAACGTATGGCTTACTGTGTCAAAAGCCTTTTTCAAGTCTATAAATACTCCTAGTACTATTTGTTTCTTATCTATATTAATTTTGATCTGTGTAACAAGGTCCACAGCCGCTGACAGTGTGTTGGATTTTGGCCTAAACCCGTATTGTTTTTGATAAAAGAAGTTTTGTGTGATTAGGAACTTTTCTAGTCTGTTGTAAAGCACTCTTTCAAAGATTTTAGATAAAACAGGTAATACTGATATGGGACGATAATTATTAGGATCACTTCTTTTACCAGATTTGTATAATGGTGTGACTTTTGCAACTTTAAGACTATCAGGAATGATTCCATTAGCTAGACACTCATTGATGCAATCTGTCAACTCCTCTACGATAAGGTTTTTAACACATTTTATAACTTTCGCATTAATTTTGTCGAGGCCTGAACTAGTATTAGAATTAAGTTTGTCAATGATCTTTTTTATTTCTGCTACAGTTACCGGATCTAGGTGAGAAATGGTATTTGTGACATTTCCAGTTGCGCTATTCTGTGTGTTGGAAATTTTATTTAAGTTAGGCTGATTTGTTATTTGATTCGCGAGTACCGAACCGATCGTCGAAAAGAAAATATTAAAACATTCACATATTTCACTGCTATTAGTTATGAAATCTCCAGTTTCTGTCTGAAGCTTGTCTACCATAATATTTTCCTTTCTTTTATTATTAGACAGGTTATTTATGAGCTTCCACATCTTAGCTGGCTTATGCTTGTAGTCTCCGAAAGTTTTAATATAATATTGGCTCTTTGCTCTCTGTATATTATCATGGACACTATTTCTCTTCTGCTTAAAGCATTCTTCTAAATCCTTGTTGTTTGGGTTCTTTTTATGTTGATGCCACAGTACATTTCTTTGACTTATTTCTGCTAAAATATCTTTGTTAATCCATTCCTGTCTCGGCGGATTATTTAATTTTGTTTTTGTTAATTTACTGTTATTTATGTGGTATATCAATTTATTTTCCAAGGAAGTAAATGCTCTATTTTTATCGCAGTTTTTATCTTCTTCTAGTGATTTATATAACTTTTCATAATCTACTGCTTCGTAAGTTTCTTTTGTCAATTCCTGGGGTTCATACTGGTTTATCTCAAAGTAGATCTGCTTATGATCAGACATTGCTGATTCGATCAAAGCCAAATGGAAATTATTTTGTTTTAAATTCGAACATACATGATCAATTATTGTTTTTGTTTTTGAAGTTTCACGGGTGGCATAGTCTTCGCTGATCTTATTTAAAATTTTGAAGCAATTTTCTTCTAATGTATCTTTGTATAGTGTTAATGTCTGGTCATGGTTTAGTAAATTTAGGTTGAAATCCCCAAAGACAGTGGCTCGCTTTCTCTTGATAAGTTGTTGCTCGTAAATATCCAAAAAGTCTTTGAAATTCGTCGCATCCGGTTTTCTATATATGCCACCGACTTCTAGGGATATTTTTTTCAAGTGAATCCAAAGATAGTGGTTGTCATTCACAACTAAATTTTCCGATAAAATAGGTTCTAGGCTGTTACGTGCAAATATGGAGACGCCCCCTCCTCTCGAACATGTTCTGTAGTTGTAAAAATGTGTATATCCTGGTATGCGCTGGCGCTCTCCCTCTTCTTCAGACTTTATCCACGTTTCAGTAAGAATAATTAAGTGTAGGAGGCTTGGAAAACTGTGGACGATACATTTTAACTCATCGAATTTACCGGGCGTAACTATACTTCTCACGTTAGCATATAGACAATTTAAGGATTTTTTGGTTGTAACAATAAGTGTGTAATCGTTTACTACCTGGTAAGATATATTGTCTTCGGTCATTGTGTTTTTCCTACCGGGATCTCTTCGCTTAAGTTTTTTGATTGTTCCTGAATTATTTTTGGTGTCCCTTTTATGTATTTAATTATCAGGTTTTGTTCACCGGCTTCGGTTCTTTGCTTTAGTTCTTCTGCTAGTTTTTTTAGGTGATTTTGTTGCTGCGGCGTTTGATCCGAATATATTTTTATTTCATTATTTAGTTAAAGTGATAGCGATTTACAAAAAACCACACGGACTATCGGGCCTTGACCCAGGAAGGGCTATGTACGCTTCAAGTTGAATTCTTCATTAGCTATTCACACATTCGTTTGATCACTGCACAATACGCTATCAATACTACACATTGAACGACAAAAATGAATAAATAACGAACAACAAAACCTAAACGCATGCGGCCATCTTAAGTCACGGACCGGAAGCTCCTCAAGTATATCTTAGGTATTAAAACCTTTGACTGGCATTAAAACGAGATGTTTGCGAGTCAACCTGCATAAAGTGAAATTTTACGTTACTACCTAGCAGTGGCTTGGCGGCAAAAAATACTCACGACAAGCCGAGATAGATATTGCTTACTTTTTATTCTGTAGCAATAGATAGAGCATGGTGCTGCACTAAAGTGGGTAAGATTTCCGGTGGAAAGCAGGTTCTATGGACTGCTGACCGGTTAAGTTTGCGTCTGATATCGCGCCATATCAGATATATCTCTGAGATATCAGAGAGATATAAGTAATATGGAATCATGGCCCTGAATATACCCTATGCAAAGGGTAAGCCAGAGTTGATTCAGGTTATTCTGACGACAAACACAGCATTTTATACGGCATGGGTAATACAAACAAAGAATATGAAATTTTTTCTATCTCATAGGCCTAATATAGCGTATAATGTATATCACTGGACCGGCTTTCATCGCGCGTTTTCTCTTTATGGCGGCTGTATATCACGGGGAATGACTTCTCATATCTGAGTCGCAGTGTATATAGCCATAACAGTAAAGCATATCCGTACAAACGTTCCAAACGCACTCGAACTAACGCGCGAACTGCGTGTCGGTGGTCCAAGGCACAGATAATTTTACATATCTACTGGTATAACTAATCTTACATATCTACTCGAATATGGCGTTTGCAATTAAGTTCCGTTGGTTACTCATATTTCTAATAGTAAGCGTTAGAGGATAATATGGCTATGAAAAATACATTTGAGCTCATCACACAAATATTTTCCTTGATATTCGAACCGTCCGTCTATTCAAACCAGGACCGTCAATCAATTACTACAAATGCTTGAAAGCAACTCCACGTACCTTCGGCGTATCAGCGCATTTTTGGGACGTTTATTGGGAGTTAGATAACCGTGGTAAGTAATTTTATCTGTGATTCAATGTGCTAAGTTAAGACGAATGTGTGTCTGAATACGACATACGTATCAGTTACTGTCTGGGATCTTTTGAAATGAGAAACTGTAAGTCATTGGCAATTATTTCGAGCAAAAGCCACAGTCAAGATACTGTATTTAACTTTTATATTAACTGTGTCAATGTGACTATTTAATGTTTTTCTTTGCTACAGATAAGATATATTTGATGCTCAACTTAACGATGGAATGAAGGCATGGGACATAAATGGTAAACGGGTGGCGGTAGGTTTTATGACTGTTATTGTGAATCGAATGGAGTGTATGACTTAGTGACAATTGCGTGCTGTAAATTTTATAACGAAAATGTACAGATATGGTGAAAGTGTTAACTTATTCAACTGTATGTCTCTTAACTAGGTCATTGTGTTAAAATCCTAAATATATAGTCATAATAATCACAATCTTTTCTTTGTGAAAATGTTATGAAATAAAATTATTTATTCAGTATTAAGTAGGACACAAGGGCACTTTTACAAGTCAGATTGTGAATCTACCGGCATTTCCAAAGAGGAAACCGCTGTTGAGAAGAAAGCCGAAAGAAACTCAACAGTAAGTAATTTTTTCGTAAACCATATTTAAAACAATCATTTACATTATGGTATAACTAAATAAATACTCCTTTACGTGTACCAATGGGTACACGTAAAGGAGATGTATAGATTCTCCAAAATAATGTTAAGTATGTAAATACATTTATATTATTTATATGAAGTTCGCTTTTGTATTTTGCCATGAAGATACCATGGCATGACGTAGATTTTCCGTAGTTGTTAAAAAAACCAGCCAAGTGCGAGTCTGACTCGCGCACCGAGGTTGTCGGACAAACTTTCACTTATCCCATCTTAATTGGCCTGGTTGAGTTAAGTTTGCACCTGAAATGTATCGCGCCGCATACAAACGAGGTGCAAACTTAACGCAACTGAGTTCTCCAAATATGATGTTTGAAAAGGACTATATTTTTTATGATTTTATTAAAAATGTATAGTTTTCAGACTTTCACAAGTATTTGTAGTAAGTATGTGACGATATTAATTGCCAAATTTCATAGTTTTAGGTCATCGGGAGAGTACCCAATCATTTCGATTCCCTTGAGAGTGTCGAAATGTACGTTTATTGCGACATAAACGGCCGTATTCTTTTTCGCGTTAACGTAGAAGTTTGATTTTTTCACAGCCTCAAGGGACCGTAGACTTACTCGTAGTTATATGGTTTAAATTTCAACTCGATACTTCCACGCGTTCTCGAGATAAAGGGTCTTGACAGACAGACAGACGGACGGACAACAAAGTGATCCTATAAGGGTTCCGTTTTTCCTGATTGAGGTACGGAACCCTAAAAAATAACAATGACAGTAACAATGATGATTATTATTATTCCTTACATTATACAACAATCGCTGACTGATATGACCAATTAAAAATTAATATCCAGTGCAGTGAATTGCGTTAATAATGAATTCCTTTTGTTTTCAATACAAGTAATTACAATGTAATGACAATATTAACTTGACAAATTACTGTGTTATTGCTATTTCCATTTCAGTTATGTAGCACACACAGCAATGAGTAAGTCAGGGACCTAAATCGAGAATGCCGTTTGAGTGATCGCCAAACGTCAAATCTTTATTAGAAAACAGTTATATCGCCATTGAACTGTCATTAAAATGCGATGAGCTTAAAAGTGACATATCTCATCTCAATTTTGAAAATACGAAGGCGATAATGATTGTCAAAAATGTTATTGATGCGTATAAATGAATTTCTGTTTTGAACGAAACGTAACGGACTTATTTCACGCACTATATACGCGGTCAATTTAAAGTATGCGCCTGTTATTTATGCCGTCACATACAAAGGAAACGAACATTTAGCGCGTCTGAATTGACGAAGTTGCGATGTTCTAGGGATATCGCCACTTATCAAGTAGGCATACGTCAAAAATGACGGATGGCGATGAAATGGAGAGATCTCCATCATCTCTCTAAAATTGGTCGAATAATGGGGTCCAAATACGATGTTTCCAACGACGTGTGTCTCTCAACTCTATTAGATATTAGGTGACCGGATTGACGAAGTTGCGATGTTCTAGGGATATCGCCACTTGTCGTGTCATATGGCGATGAAATGGAGAGATCTCCATCATCTCTCTAAAATTGGTCGAATTACCCCCCTCCCCCCCTCTGTTTGGGTCACTCAGCTAAAATAGTTAGTTAGTTAGTTAGTAGGAGTCTTCTCCCGGTTTCCTGAGATTATTTACAAATTTATAATTTAATGTCTAAATTAAGTAGCCACTCCCTAGCGCCTGGTGAAAGTCTGAGTAGGTCTCCAATGCCCGCGGCAAAACGTCTTCTAGGGCATTCCTCGACGATGTGGCGGATGGTTTGATCTAACGCTCCGCAGTCACAAGACGCTGTCGATGAGATTCCCCACTTGTGCAGGTTCTGGTTGCACCGGCTACGTCAGTGCGAATGCGATTTAGAGTAACCCAGATCTTGCGGTGTTCTTTCAGTCCAGATGGCATTTTGGTAGGGTCGGTAGTTGGAGGGGCCGCCTTGTTCGTGCCACTGTCCCTTCCACTCCTTGTGGATTATAAAACCTTCTTGGTGCTGTAGCCGGTAGTCGGACCAGATAGGTCTGCGAGACTGTAATCGCGAGTGGGGCACATGATCCAACGTTTTCCTGATGGGAAGCTGCTGATTCTCCCGGTTATAGTCTTATTCCACCTTACCTCATAAAATAAAGAAACAATACAGTTTAAATGAAATGACTTGCGCTTTGTTATTTCTAATTTCTACGACTGAACCTATTTTCAATACTACATCGAATGTAGAATAAGTTTTGAATGAAGCAATATCACCAGTATATGAACTTGATATCTAACTTAGTATATTCGTAGAAGCTGTAGACTAACTTAAGTTCTACGCCGCGTAGCAAAGTAAACGCCATTTTCATGTACTACTAAATTATCTAGAAGCTTAATGGTAGTTTAATTAACTATGGTAAATATATAATGTACTATTCTCCCGAATATCACAACTATAAATTATGATGATGGATGGGATCCTAGAGAAATTGAGGAACATCATTAAATATTATATCCCGACAAGGGCAAATATTTGTGGAATTAACTCGAATATTTGTTCCTAGGTCATAGACATGTTGCATGTATTTAGGTATATTTATCTATATAAGTATGTATAATCATTAACTCGTAGCACAAGCCTATTAGAGCTGAATTTGTCATTTGGCCTCTATGTTTTTGTTTGTTACCTCACACCCCTGTGATTTATGATCAGAGTTGTATTTCTTTTTGTTCGGAAGTAGGCTACAAATTAGTCTCATAATTTATTTCATTCGTCATCAGTCACACCTTTATCAGACTATTTTATGGCGTTTTTGTGGCAGTGTTTGAAATGACTATACAGTCCGATGCGGGAGCGACAGTGACGCGTGACGTCCGTCCGCAATATTGACATCTCATTCTATCGTATATCATTTTAAGTATACGTATCAACCAAAAGACACCGAGTGTTTTTTTTTACATTTTTGTATTTTTGTCTAGTATTTTATGCTCAAATTAACAAATTTAGGGCTAAGGGAAGTAACAATCTAAGAAACAATCATAATTTGCAAAATATTACCTAATCTTGCATAAGTTGCGAAATCACCTTTTGGCTTTACAGAAAATAAACTGCGCCTAGCGAGTTTTATCCCTGTTTTAGTCATACGATAAACTGAGAAATGTTGTAGCAACAGATTAAAAACCACGAATAAAAAAATAACTAAACCGGTTTTCCTTTACCTCTTTAAACGATGATATTACTATGGTACCTACTGCTAAATGAATGAAGACAATCGAACACGCTTCCTCACTTCCTGCCTCTTCATCGACTTGAAGATACTCAGCTTGTACCATATTCTCAAATTTTATTTGTTTATCTGGACAAATAAAATTCTTTTCAGCAAGTAATTTCAATAAAAATAAAGTTACACTGAAAATGAATTCACATTCAAATTTTGATCGCTATTTTGCTCGTCTGTGAACAGTGTCACGATAACATCATTATAAATACAGTCGGACGTAATAAAATGTTGCATCAGCTGATTGGCTCGAATCCAACCACGAACTATAAGGAACTCAATACTCAAAGCACGATTGAGGATACAAGTGTGATGTAAAACAAACCCGAATAAGTTTCAGTTGCTGATTAGTGAACAACCCTCCCGTTAGTTCGATTGTAAGTAAGAATCAAACTTTTCTTTTTTTTTCTTACTCCTCGCGCCATCCTCATTTGTTTTCTCGACTGTCACCTTCGCAAGTAGATGATCCGGTGTTGCCGTTGCGGTGGGCGATGGCCAAGACGGACAAATTATTTTTAACAATGCCTCGTTCTTTCAAAAAAAAATTTTTATTCTTTATTGTATATATTCCAATTCCCATTAAATCTATTTCAATAGTGCCTCATTCTAAAGAAAAAAGTGAGAAGTAATTGGACACAGCTAAGAAAATCATACCGTATAGTTATTTGGTAGGTACCTACTAAGGCGGATTTACTATGGAAATTGTACTACTGTTCTCCTTGTGCGTTGTGACTGTCAACTTTTCGGTTACCTATCATAATCCCGAATTTTTGTTTCCCCGCTGTAACGTTTCGTGGAATTTCCATTTACCCGAAAGCTATTCATTCCAAAACGATTAATATTTCAAAATAATTATAAAACAAACCTAACCTAACCTAGTGGGTTCTTTAAAACGATGTTTATAAAATCATGAAAGTATTATAGGTTTCAGGAAAAATTGCTTTCGGGAAAATGAAAATTCGGTGAAACGATACAGTGGGGAAACAATGTTTCGAACTTGCGATAGGTTACCCAACTTTTCCACCGGATGACGATTTTCCGGCGAAACTTATTTCAAAATTTTCTGAATATTTTCGAAACAAATAGGTGTAGCTACATTTAACACAATTTGAAAATTTGTCAATTGTAGGTAGTATGTGTTTGTGTATAATGCATCGTATTTTACACATACAACCACCAAAACCCCTTTTTTGTAGTTGTTTCATTATGTGCTCGTAATTTCAGGTTTTACTATCTCAGAAACGAAACATTACTATTCCGGCCTAACAAAGTAATACAAACTTTGCTCAACTTACAACTTGACCGCAATAGTTTTACGATCACGTGTCCCACAATAAAAGTGGCACGAAACAAAACAAAAACACTACAATTTGTCCTGTTTACAAATTGAAAGGGATTAACACCCGGACTTTGCAGTAACTTTCATGTCCCAGTTAAGTTGGGGATGCGATGGCCTGTGGACGTCTTTAAGGATTTGGCCATTACGTGGACATGTTTTTAATGGTTTTGTGTTTATTTGAGTGGGTGTGCAACTTTGTTTGCGTGAGGCTTTACCTTTTACACGCCACGCGATGAAGTAATTACCCGTGCCCCTGACGCCATAGCGAACAAAAAAAAAGACCTGATTTGGAAATAAACTGAAAAGCTAAAAATTACATTTGATTTGATTACATTTGAACCACCTTTTGAATTCGAAATCATGATACGCAAGAGAACCAAGGTTGTAGATATAGCTCAGACAGTCGCCGAACTTAGGTTGAAGCCAGGTGAGCGTAATTTGAGCCACGTAATTTCTGTTGCGCCATACTTCGTCGTCGGTCGTGTGAGGTGATCACGTGACATGAAGTATGGCGCGACCTAAATTACGCCACTCAAATTACGTTCGTCTGGATTCACCCTTAAGTAGCAGAGAGCGGGGCACGTTGCTCCTAGAAACCCGTTGGGGCCGAATACCAAGTTACTCGCGTACAAACATGTCTCGACTCAATAACCACGCCTATTCCTCTTATTATTGTAAGACGCTTCCGTTTAAGTTTTGATATAATTTTTAGAAGGTTTAGATACAAATTTTATCAGAAACGATACTAAATGATGTCTTAGTTTACAGAATGACACGTTTGGCGCAGTTTGTAGTGCACCTGCCTACTGAGCTCCGGTCCTGGGTTCGAATCCTGGCATGGACAAATATTTGTGTGACGAACTCGAATAATTCTTGCTTCATGGATGTTATCTACATACAGGGTGGAACAGATCGAGGGACTTTTAAGCAAAAATTGTCCAGGCTGTGCTCGTACTTTAATTTACACCGATAAACTATATAAATATTTTTATCCGTATTTGAGATACAGTTTGTTAAACATTATTGTAAAAATCTGCACGTATCAACCCTAGCAACTTTTGGACATAGCTTAACTTAAAGACAGGTGTCAATTTAAAATGTAAATAAAACTTCAAAAAGTAGGGTTGTCACTGATATTAAAATATTTTATTTGATGTTTTTTTTTTTACTTCTAAATCCAGCTTTACTATTATAATAGCTCGATTGTAGATCACTTAGATGACACTATCCTTTTACCCCAGTCTATAGAAATGTTCCAACCTGTATATACTCGTACAGTCCGTGAGCTCTCAGATTGCTATTCGGGGTTGGGTGAAAACTGAGAGGTTCTTATCTAGATGGCGTAAGAGCGAGCAAGACAGGTATACAACACGGATCGCATTCAGATGCTCACGCACTGTATGTATTTATATTACGTATATCGTCGTCTAGTACCCATAGTACAAGCATTGCTTAGTTTGGGACTAGGTCGATTTGTGTAAGATTTGTGAAATATTAAAATAGAGTATAATTTTATACACAAGCTAAGCTCATTAAACTAGGTGTACCAAGGTGGCAAATTAACGAAGAAAGATAATCCGCGTGTTAAAATGAAATTGATTATAATTACGCTAATTTCATGAGATTTACAAGCTAACTTCAAAGACAAATTAATTTGTACCTACAGATAAATATGGCTTATGAATTTTATTAATATTTTAGGCGTTTACTCTCTAATTTTAGACAACAATGGCACGTTTCAAGCACAATTATGAAGACATTACGTTATTTAATTATCTGTTCATAGCTATTTGTGTAGTATATCCGCCGCTGCATACCTATATGAATAGCCCATGCACCAAAAAAAGATCTGTATAGGTTTTTGCGGAAACCTTCTGTAGTATTTTACTCTGTGGTGAGGTCAAAATCGTGGGGCAAAGTCTAATTTGAAATAAAAAAAACATCATCAATTTCCATAATTTAATCGGGGTACAATAAATACTTACAAACTCTTTCAATCATTAGGGACGGACGAGGTTTCAGGCCAGTTTTATTTCGCTCGGTTTACGACTGAAGTTACGCGTCCGTTTCTTCCCAAACATTTTGTTTTTGTTTATGTTTTATCCGTGACAACCCTGGATTCTTGGAGGGACAAGTTTTGCTAAGTTGCGATTGCTTTTATCTCAATCTTGCTAACTCGTTTTTATAAGTACCTGCCGTTAGTTTTGGGAGAAACTTTGCTATTATAGCACAAGCCTTACATATACTTGGGTATTGCTTCGGGCTTAGTATGTTATTGAATATACATGTAATGTTTGTTTACATTTGAGTTACCCCTAGGCGCCCAGAGGCTATGTTAAAACGAGACCTCAACTAAATAATAATATTGTGTATTATGTAGGTATGTATTATTTGAGGCAAAATGGAGTCAGGCATTTCACAAAAACATTCGATTGTGTGTATTGTGTGATCGAGCTGTTCATCAACATACAAGAGTAATAGCACTTGTTACTTTTAACCAGCTATACTGCAACAAAAAATGGTTATGTTTTTTCTCCTTATAGCGAAGTTACTGGCAGCTTGTTTCTAGTAGGCTTGCTGATAGAAGGTTTTAATGATTGAATTTGGGGTTGAATGTCTACAGCAACGAATTTATGATGCATGTTTTACATCTATAGGGTAGCCATACGCCCGGTTTGAAGGGTGGTGTCCCGGTGTTCATTTCAGTACTTTGTCCCATTAAACATTTAATACTAAATACCCAGGACGGACAGTCCTACGACGATTTATTTATTTTATTTATAAATATATTTACACAGCATTACAGACTTAAATCTAATACACTGTGAAACTAGATGTACACTTATCAAAGAGGAACACTAGTAGTCCTGTCATCCATCAACTCCCAGTACCTCAAACACGCAGTACACACAGCCGTCCATCGCCACGCAAACAGATCACATTCCGGTGTTGACACCAGAAGTGCATTGAGCAGCGTCAAGGCCCGGAGGTGCGGCGAGTTCCTGTGCGACACAGTACGAGCTGCTGGCACAGCCAACAACGGTCGCGTACGGGGTCTAAGCGTGATTCGAGGGACATCCGGAACATACAACCTAACTAAATTATTTATCAACTCTAGGCAATCTGACTCTCCTCGCAGCACACGGCAGACTAAGGTAAGCAAACTGAAATTGCGCCTCACTTCAAGGGAATGGAAACCTAGACTTCCGAGAAGAAACTTAGTAGGGTATAAGTAGGGATAATATCCGTACATTTTTTTGTATAAAAATCTCAAAAAGTTTTCTGAACTTTTTCCAGAAGTAAGCTGTAAGAAGACTCGCAAGGGCTCCAGACTACAGCAGACGACTCCAATTTACTCCTCACCAGAGCATTAAACAGCAACTTTATAGCCGCGCGTTGCAGGGCTAGCATATCTTGCCGCGACTTCTTTTGTCGCGCGACTTAGCGTCACCTGTCTTGCTCGCACGGTATTAAAAGGAAAGTGACAGGTTGTATTTGTCGCGTAAGCGTCACCAGTCTTGCTCGCACGGTATTAAAAGGAAAGTGACAGGTTGTATTTGTCACGTAAAGAGTCGTGTGGCACAGTTATGCTAGACTTACTGATATCACACTGGTAGATTTGTCCCGGAGGACATTTAATTTTTTTCTGTGATCGTCATGCTTATTTTAAACTGGTTTAACCCATATGGTAAAAAATCAAAACCAGCAAAATTTACCACCTTGCCGGACTTGAAGCTACATTTCTTGCCATATCGGGACGAGTTCACTACTATACTATAGTCAAACCACGTTAACTCTTCCAAGCAAAAAAAACGTTAAACCATACTAAACTGACTCACTTTATGTATGGTTTGACAGTTCATTTGCTTGGATGAGTTAACGTTTGACTTTAGTTGTACCAAAGGCTATAATGTAACGAGGTTGACGAATATTTTAAATACGTTGTTACCACAGTTGTATATCGAGTTTAGACAGCTTTTAAATCGTTAGCGCACCTGAGATATTCAATAGTTAATTGTTTACAAGACTAACCTTCCAGTTCCACAGTATCCTCTCCAGAATTTAATTTAATTCCCAATCTCTAATCCTAGCTACGTGTTTTACCGACTTGATTGAAATAAAAGGATGTGGCAAACATTGGGGCTTTACTCAGGACGTGAGTTGACTTTAGGACTCTTAGTGTTGATTGGATGACTGTACGAATGTGGCCACACTATGTCTGAGGCGGTGTGCGGTAATTTCTAGTGCGGTTCTTACCGCCCGTCCACTACTTCGCGGAGTGGCAAGCGGCGTTCAATGGATTGAGAGGGACACAGCGCTCGGACCTTTCGGTCCCTCCTATAGGCGCGGCGTGGGAACTAACGGCAATTCTACGACTTTGCACGACCAGCACTGCCGTGCTACGGTAAAAGGGCGTATCGTACTATATGACATCCGTATAAAGATCTTTCGACCTTTTACCGTTGTTCAATGGAGAGTGGAAGGTCATAGAGGAAGCTCGCCGATGAGATGGACCAACCAGATCAAAGCCAGTGTGTCAGCCACCGTAAATAGATGCTCAAGAAAAGCGGCTCTACGGGACGAGTGGCGACGTGTCGTCAAACGGGTCACCCAGAACTTCACAAATGCATAATGGCCACGATCACTCTGTAAAGAGTGTACCGAAGAAGAAGAAGAACCGTAACAGAGCAGCAAGGTGAGCGTTTCAGCGAGAGATGCGAGCACGGCGGCTAGCTGCGGCCATATGAGTGAGCGAGATACACGTACAGCGCATCGCCCGCTGGTACCCGCTGGTGGCATCTCCCTATAGAGCAGCGAACGCGCGCGGCCGCTCTTGGCGTGCTCTATATATCGCTAAGATTTTCTTTTTATCGCTCGTCGCTCACCGCTGCCGCTACTGCTGGTCGCTAGTGGCCAGGCCTTTAGTAGTAGTTATCGTTTTGAACACAAGATGCTAGCTCGTCGCCAGGCCTCGAACAGTGGAAATAATATATCCCTCCTGACCGTTTTCGGTCACCGCGACTGCTTCAGCTCCTTTGTTGGCGTTCGTGTGCTCTCATGTGTCTAACGTAGCCGATCTTGTTATAACCTACGCAGCGACACACGAGTAGGTCGGTAATGCCTATACGCCCTATAACCAATTGCACAACATTTTACACAAAGAACCAATGAGATTTAGTGATCAGGCGCCTTTTACGACGGTCAAAAGTGTAACCTTTCTGTAGTTTTTTTTCTATGTATGATATCAAGCGTTTCATGATTTTTGAATAGGGCTGCAAAATATCGATTAGATATTATTAGGCAGGCCAAATTTTTTATTTCATTGTGTCGATTGCAGGGCCAATGCTATTTGTAACTTAACCAAATACCGAAAATGAGAATGTCTCATTTTCATCGGCCTTAATAATATTAACAAGTATGCCTCTTGATCTTTTTGATTCGACCTTTAATTTTAATCAAACCCCAGTAAAACTGAAGAAAAAAATACTAGTCCTTCACAGCGCGGTGTCAAGAAAAAGTTCATTCATTAACTTATCTCAACGGAGCTGAGACCTGGAGATCCGTCCTAGTCTAGATTAAGTCTTCTTGTTTAATTAAGAATACTTTGTAAAGGTGTTACTACCTTCGCTGTTTCGTCTTAATTTTCTCTTCTGCTCTTTCATTGTCATTTATATTAACCGAGATAACATTTTGTCAGTATTGGGGGTTATATGACAAAGGGCGATAATTGACAAACTTACAGCACAACAGGGTGTTTTTCAGCACACGCCATATTGCGGATTTTTAGTGGTACTAATAATTATTTATTTTATTATGTCACTGATGTAAACAAAGGTGAAATGGGACTAAATATTCCGAAAATTACAAGTTATGCGAAAATTCATAATAGAGCCAAAACTATTTACAGTGATACGACTGGGCTGTAGACTGGATACTTCTTATCTAATATAGTCCGGCATGGCGGTAGACCACGACGGAGATTGCGGGATGATCTAGACACATTCCGAAGGGAGTGTGACTGTTGATGCCTTAAATAATAAAGACTGAAAGAAGGCAGGCCTTTCCCAGTAGGATAACACAGGCTCAAAATAAATAATACGTTTTTTTACACTAAAAGCAGCATATGAAGCCAGTATCATACGACCCCGTATCTTTAGTCCCAGTTGATGACATGAGGGACTTAGCAGAATCCCGGACAGTATTACTGGCTGTATTCCGGGTACAGGTAAGCCGTGATATTAGAGCAGTAATAGTGTATACTGGTGGAGGCTAGCTAAAAAAATACCTATACATCACAGAATAGAATATTCTTTATTGCACACCTCAACGGGAAATAAATACAAACAAATACAAAATTACACGTAACATTCAAAAGAGATAAACGGCAGGCGGTCTTATCGCTAAAGAGCGATCATTAATCATTTGGATTGTTGATGAATTTATTGTGAACAAGACTTGTCATTTCTATGATCGGTCGTATTTAATACTTGAAAACATTCATATTAAAAAGTTTCCTATTTAGCGTACATTTCTCTTGTTTGAGTAAGTTTTTTTTATTATAGTATGTTATATTATTTGACATTACATCTTTTCTTTCTTTCAAATACTTTCTATCTCGCTGAATCTTTTCCACGAAGAAATAGTAGATTGTACAACAAGCGCATAAAACGCACCATTTTATACAAGATGTTTATCCATCCGAGCGAGCTTGCGAGCGAGGATAAATATAAAGTCGAGTGTAAAATGCGTTTTATGGACGAGTTGTACACTCTACTTTTCACTTCGATTGCGAGAAAATTAAACTACCTATACATCATGTAAATATTATACTTAAAAACAAAAATTAAAATTTTAAAACATTTATATCTACGATAAATTATTGTTGTAGGTACTTTAAATAAATAGTATATTGATTTACTAAAATAAAATAAATTAAAAAAGTAATAAATGATAGTAAATAAAAATTACAAGTTTATTTCAAGAAGTTTGCTGTGTACTTTAGCTGTTGGTATGTTTGCCTTTGTCTTAGAATACTAACGAAACGAAAAAAAATAAAGCGTTTTTCTATGAAGTTTTATTTTTTTCGTGTGGCTGTTGGACCGATCGCCTTGGTCTTCGACGACGATTTTACTTTATGCTCTAGAGCATAAAAAGCGACTTTATGTCGCCTACGCACAGCATAAAGTCGAACTTTTAGAGCATGAGAAGTGAAAATTTCATTTACAACATTACAACATTACAACATTTACATCATTAGCGTATTTACTGCGTCCTTTGACCATGCAGCTGACCTAATTCTACGCTCACTCGACACTGGACACTTAAAACGAAAAGGACGTTAGATGATATCCTTGCATCATTTACGCGTCATCACCATAACAAAGCGAAAAGAACCAAGGCACCTTTTATCTTATCCCGAATAAAATAGACTTCGTATTTGTGCTTGAACTGTTTTAAAACCGTTCCACAAGGCTGTAACGACGTTGACCGATGGAATTTGTGTCATATTGGGAACACAAATAATGTCGAATTTGCAGATACAATGATATATGGGTTAGGATGAGTTTGTGTCTGAAACCAGTAGTCTTAGCATGAGTTTCCAGTCACGGTATTCGCTAGCGACTCTGTAAACAATTTGTATGGAGAATTGTAGTTCTAAAAAACAACCGCTAGGGGTACTGTGTTATTCTCCGTACCAAAGTACGGTTACTGAGAACTCATGGTAAGAGTACTGGAATGCTTCACAAATGACAAATAAGCGTCTATTTAATATGAATGACTTGACAATCATATTCAGGATAAGTAAGGCATGATGGTAAGGTCAAAGAAGCAAACTGCGAACGTTAATAGCCACTGAGGTTTAACTTTAAAGAGTTCAGGTATTGATAAAAAATGATAGGTATTGATTTTTGTACTGCAGAATCATTCGCATGGAAAAAAAATACTCACCATTTTTTTACCCGCGACGGACGGACGGACCGATATGAAACGGACCGGTATATGTTACCATTTTCATGGAAAACTTTAAACCGATTTTGATGTAGATTATGCATAATATGGATATAAAAAAAATATTTTTTTATAATTTCAGAGCAGGCTCTTAGACGTGTTTAAATGATAGAGGGCGCTGCCATAGCCCGATTTAGCACAAGATACAGACAAGTACAAATAATAACATTCGTTAGATTTTAATTTTCTCTATAGGTACAGAGTAACAAAAATAACAATATTTCGCAAGCTGCCTGAAACAAACTAATTAAAAAGCGAATAAAACCCGCGATAAATATCCAAAAACCTTGATTAAAACCCATCACAAAACTTGAATACCGAGTTTAAAAGGTTTAGACGTGTTATTTTCACAGTGAATTAATAAAAGGGTACCGACAAACCTCAACTTCCGTGGAGTTAACCGTCCAATACCTATTAAAGAAATAAAACGACTGAAATTCTACGAAGGATATTGCACGTTATCACCTTTTTCTTTTGGAAAGAAAAGCGCACCAGTGGAGTCCCAAATTGCGTTCCAACAAAAAGAAACTAAGTTTAACTCGGACGTGCCGGGCCGGACCTTCGAATCCGTGATCGTGGTAATTCAGTTTGGATTTGGAATAGGCATTTGACCGCGTGTGGCGGGTTACAGGATCTTGCCAGGCCGTTGTCTATTGAATTAGGATGCCTGTCGCGAAGAAAATGAACCAATCAGGTCGCGTCTTTGGGCCGGTATCGTATCATATCAGCTAATACGATGATATGATGTGTATGTAAAATAAACCAGTTGCATTCCTTCAATAAATTTAAATGTATTTATTTTGGGCTTCACAAAGCGTCGGTACAGATGGACAGTATTTGAATTGCAACCTAGCTGCAATTGGCAGTTCGAGTGCAGTTTTGCTGCAATTGGTGTAACTGAATAGAAACTGCAAACCGACCGTGCAGTCAGATTACAGTTGTCGTGCAGTCCTGTCAACCACAAACCGACTGCAAGCTGAGTGCACTGTTGTAATGCAGCACCTATATCAATTGCAGAAACTGAGTAGATAACCGGGGTTTTGCAAGTGGCGGAGAGGGTGCATTGCAGTTATAATGCAGTTGTAATGCAGTTATAGTACAGTCGGTTCAACTGAAATACGCATTGAGAACGATGATCAAAATACGAAAAACTATTGTTGAGCTAGTTTTATATAACTGCTATGACTATGACCTACGGTTTTGTACTTTTGGCAGAGGGGAATGCCTGTCAATGGCCACTGCGGTTGGTTTAATACTCTAAGCATTAAAGTCATAAAAACCATAGGTAAATATTAAAGAAATCTACTTATCCTTTAACAGGGCGCGTGATTATTAAGAAAGTAAATTGCTTTCTTTTTAAACACTTCTTTTAAAATTATCGTCTTTTTAACTTCAAACCCGGCAAACGTGCACAAATTGAACAATCTCACGTTAGAAATTGCTTTTCCCTCAAACGGTTGGATCTAGCGAAATTATAAATCGGGCTTCTTAAAAGAAAACGAATAGGAATTTTGGGGCAGGGAGTGAGTATGGATTACCAACTAACTATATTTTTTATCACATTGGGTTGCTCGCAATTTGAGCATACGTAACTTCCGAAACTGCTTAATATCTCGTAAAATAATAAGAGGTTCAAATTGATAGCTTTTGAGCTGCTCTGTCAGCCATCTAATTTTTTTTTATTGTGTCGTACAAAGGTGGCAAACAAGCATGCGGCCCGCCTGATGTTAAGCAGTTACCGCCGACCATCCTTCTCATTTGTACTTATTTTCGTATTGTACAATGAAGTTTAAATAAACACATAATTTACCATGCGAGCGTTTTTCAGAAAAAGTGTACACGTGACGAACCGGAAAACGGTTTTTTTTATAACAGCGTTTTTAAATTTTCTTGGCTTATTTAATTGCCCATAAGTTATAGTGTATTATTTGAGAAAATGGCATTAAAATATTAAAAAATATAGAAAATATCGACATTTTAAACTCAGATTGTGGTGAAACTAGTTCCGGATAGTCACTAATATAAAATTCAGTATAAATTGATTGAAGTATTTTTTGGACCAGTTTTAGTTTGCACTGTCTATTAACGGTTGATTACTTCTGAATACGCCTGTCACACCATAAACATTGACGGGCGTAAACCGCTAATAACTGATAGAATTTGCGGAAATTTAACAAAAGTTTAAGCGTAAAATGGTCTAACATATGTAAATATTTGAACCCCCATTGCACGTGAATACTGCGGCAATTAGTTACAAATTGAGCCGCGTACTTCCACAGAAATTTGCATAGAGAGAACTGGTAACTTTGTGTGTCGCCAATTTCGAACTAGCAGCGTTAATTTCAAGCCTTCAGTACCCTTACTACAAAGAATATTATATACTAACGAAAGAAGAAACGACAGCGACACTTGTGTGCAGTAACAAAACTCGCGGCTATGTGGGTGTCGAAGGGCGAGCGCGAGGTGGGGAAAGGTATTCACGTGAATGCCTTGTCGAAGGATTCGGCATTACAAGGTCACCGACGCCCGCGTTACACCAATAGGCCGCTGTCCCGCCTGTGCCACAGAATAAAGACACTACCTGTGCTTACCATGAGTTTACAGTGACAATAGTCCCTGTACTATTCTTCATACAAATCCTATACGCTGTCGCTAGCGAATACGGTCACGTTAACTCAAGGTAAGGGTACAGTGTCCTGTAGGAACTGAAAGGGTGGAACTGATAATGACATTCAATGACGCTAAGGTCTTTTGATGAATTCAGTGTCCTATAAATAATGAAAGGGCTTAACCTGTTTATGGCATTCAACGATACAAATGTTTTTTTAATTATTAGCTACGTATGAAGGATGATAATTTTATTAGTGCTTAACTAATGCGAGCTCGATTCCGACGTAGTTTCCGATCTTGTATTTGTGTATGTAGAAGCAACTGTAACAGTGGGCAATTTTTTTTTTTTTTTTTTTTTTTTTTATGTCATAGGGGGCAAACGAGCAAACGTATCGCCTGATGGAAAGCGATTACCGTCGCCCATAAACACCTGCAACACCAGAGGAGTCACAAGTGCTTGCCTACCCGGAGGACGAAGATAGAATGCCTCTATGCTAGTAATTTCACCGGCTATCTTACCCCCACACCGGAACACAACAATGCGAACATTGCTGTTTGGCGGTGGGTTAGCAGGCAAGACGGTAGTAACAATCCGGACGGACCCTGCACGAGGTCCTACTACTCCAAAATTATGGAATGGTCATAATAAGTTAGCGTCGTGCACCGCAATCCATAAAGATACTCAATACTGGAATAAGACGTAGAAAACAGAGAAGAAACAATAATATAGAAAGTAAATATGTATCCATCTTATTAACGTTCCTCGAGGGAAATAACTTATTACCCAACGAATAACAGTAATATATTCCAATCAATCAAAATTATTCTCTGCTTGGGATCATAATCATGAGGGCTTTATTATGTATTATCCTTAACTACGAGACACACTAAAGTATATACGAACTTCGGAACTAATAAGCTAAATGTTGTTTTACAAACTTTACGGGCCTATGGTGGTTGCTTTTATCACGTAATAATAAGTGACAAAACATCCGTTATTTTTCGACAAAATGCGTGATAAATAAGTTTAGTGACAGATGCTTTGTCCCTCTAGCACAACTGTGCTTCGCGACTCTTGTCGCGCGACATATCGTCACCTGTCACTCTCTCAGAGTATTGCACAGAAAGAAATAGTCGCGTATGACAGTTATGCTAGAGGTGCCGGACCTCTAGCACAACTGCCATACCACTGCCATACTATTTCTCGCGCGAGATAATTACCCGCCACGTTGTGCAGTAATGTGAAAGAATGACGGGTAGCGTTATCTCGCGCGACAAGACGCGAAGCATAGTTGTGCTAGACGGGCAGGGGATATAATATGCTTTGCGACTCTTTTCATGCAACATATAGCGTCACCCGTCACTCACCACAGTATTGCACAGAAAGGATACCGTAAAACTTGGGGCTACTTTGAAAGACTTAAAATGGTTATTAAAACGTAAATATTCATAGTGCGATTGAGCAAATGAAGTTAAAGGTTAGGTCATTGTTGAAGGTAGGTATTGCATAGTTAAAAAAATAAGGATATAGCGTAAAAAACTTAAAAAAGTAGCACCTGCATTTTAAAGTAACGCCGTGTTACGGTAGCTAAAGTATTTCGCGCGACAAAGGATTGTAACATCGTGAGTCACAGTTGTGCTAGAGATAAAGAATAAAGACAGCGCTAAATAGACTCTTGACTTTTACATGGAAAACTATCGTGAGTCTCAGACATATTAAAATACTTAAACGGGTTTACTCACGTCGTAGAAGTCGAATAACGCTCGACATGTTTCGAATCGGTGTTCGATTGGCCGCCGCCGCGACTGATCGTCTCTCCTGATGATGAATCGCGTACTGATTCGAAACATGTCGAGCGTTATTCGACTTCTACGACGTGAGTAAACCCGTTTAAGTATTTTAATACTCTTGACTTTTATCGTGATCACATGACCATAGGGTAGTATGGGGAGTAAATGGAATGATGTGATAAATTCCAAAACCATTTAGGTGCGGAAACATAAAAATAATACATGAGAAACATACAAAAAATATAATACGATATTAAACTATAATATTGAAATTAAATTGTGTCATAGAAAACACTAAACACACACTCAAAAATACACGAAAGTAAATAAACTACCGCAAATGGACGTTATAGTATTTTGAATTGGACATAAACTAAAAAGAGGACGTGTTTTGACTACTGCTTTTATGATCTCACAAGTAGAAACTTCAGACTAACAAATCGTTTTTGACATTTCACAACGAGTAACTGATTTATCATCAAATACCGTATTCATCAAAATATCTTTACTCTTTTCCAATCTAATAAAATAATAATAATAGTAAAAAAAATATTATATGATACTGATGCCGATCAAATTTAAAATCTGGGGGGGTATTCGACCAATTTTAGAGATCTAATGGAGATCTCTCCTTTTTTTTTTTTGGGAGGACGCCAGTGTTGGCCCGCTAAGCCGTTGGAAACGCAGGTTCGAATCCTGTCCGAATCATTAAATTTTTCAATTTTCGCTTCATTTGTAAACATCTCTCCTTTTCTTCGCCATCCGTCACTTTTGACGTGTGCCTACTTGACAAGTTGCGATATACCTAGAACATCGCAACTTCGTCAATTCGGACGCGCAAAATTTTCGTTTCTTTTGTATGTGACGGCATAAATAACAGGCGCATACTTTAAATTGACCGCGTAGTACGTGAAATTAGTCCGTTACGTTTCGTTCAAAACAGAAATTTATATACATGAATAACATTTTTGACAATCATTATCGCCTTCGTATTTCCAAAATTGAGATGAGATATGTCACTTTTCTAATTCTAATTTTAAAATATGGCTTCCATCAAAGTTAATGATGATTTCGCCAATTTCGAGTTTGCTCGTAGAGCATGCCGTTGTTCGGTGAGGTTTTGCTTTTTGTAAAGTGATAGCGATTTACAAAAAACCACGCGGACTATCGGGCCTTGACCCAGGAAGGGCTATGAACGCTTCAAGTTGAATTCTTCATTAGCTATTCACTCATACGTTAGATCACTGCACAATACGCTATCAATACTACACATTGAATAACAAAAATGAATAAATAACGAACAACAAAACTTGAACGCATGCGGCCATCTTAAGTCACGAACCGGAAGTCGATATGTCACTTTTAAGCTCATCGTATTTAAATGACAGTTCAATGGCGATATAACTGTTATCTAATAGAGATTTGACGTTTGGCGATCACTCAAATGTCAATCTCGAATTAGGTCCCTGTTCACTGAAATGGTTTGTTAAATTTTCTCTTCTACGAGAATAGAATCAATTGGAACAGTTGCCTTTGATATTTCTGAAAGGCTTGTCAATCTGGGCAAATGTCAGATAGAAATAAACGGGAACTCGGACGTTGCCTACATTTCTGTACAAAAATACCTATTGTGTACAAAAGTTGTGTTGTTCTGGGTTGAGCGAAATTTAGATAACGTATTTAGGTCACGATATAATGATATTATTTGCGAATTTCTGTCATTGTCTAAGCAATGGGTTGTTGGAAAACCCGAATATTTTGAACATGATAGTAAATAATTAATCCATACTTATATTATAAATGCGAAAGTGTGTCTGTCTGTTACCTCTTCACGCTTAAACCCCTGAATCGATTTTGATGAAATTTGGCATGGAGATAGTTTAAGATCCGAGGAAGGACATAGGATAGTTTTCATCCTGGAAATTATCCCAAAAAAGATTGAAAAGTGAGTAAGTAATTCCTGATGACATTGATGACCCTGTAGGAAATGTTATGATTAGACCAAAAGCACAATTGCTCTTACATTTGCTTAGGCGCTTTTAATAATCCCTTTTATTAATTAAGGTGATTGGGTGGATATCTATCGTGTTGTACGAGGTTGCTTCCATACTTTCAAGTTCCACGCGGACGTAGTCGCGGGCAAAAGCTAGTATTTTAATAAAAAAAGTAAGTTTTAACGTAACCATATTTAGTTTAGTTTATAATATACTAGCGACCCGCCCCGGCTTCGCACGGGTGTAATGCTGAAAAATATGTATGTATTATACATAATTATAAACCTTCCTCTTGAATCACTCTATCTATTAAAAAAAACCGCATCAAAATCCGTTGCGTAGTTTTAAAGATTTAAGCATACAAAGGGACATAGGGACAGAGAAAGCGACTTTGTTTTATACTATGTAGTGATGTAGTGATTGACACAAAGGGTATGAAACGAAATGTTTACAATGAAGCGAAACATTTTAAAATTGAATGGTCCAGTTTTTGTAAAACGTTTGATCTACACCTATTTTGTTAAATTCCTGTAACAAGTTCAGATACTACAGGTAAAGACCTACATTACTTGGCAGCGACGGCGGCGGCGTACAGATGACCAAAAGCAGAGATAATATTTTTTATTTATTACGATAGACAAGAATTGATCGCACCACGCACCTCGATTCAAATTCAAATTCAAATATTTTATTTGCTTTACGTACAAGTACATGCAAATACAGTTTTAGCATACTTAATACAATAGTCAATTTATAAATAGGTACCTATTAACTATTTCACAACGATATTCACACTGTGATTACAAAAATACTTTCTATTCGTCCAGATCATTAGCAAAAAATTCATCAATTGAGTAGAATGTTCTATTAATAAAATAATCTTTCACTTTTTTATCAAAAGCTCTAAAGTTACTACATTCCTTGATGTCATCATTTAGCTTATTAAACACCTTAATGGCAATATTATTAAAACTATTGTTAAAACGCGCATAGTGTGATTTGCTTAAAGTTAAATTATTTTTATTTGTTAGATTAAAGTTATGTAATTGTGAATTAGTCGAATATTTATCCTTATTTTTAAACACGTTAATAGATAGGCGGTATAGATATAGTGACGTTATTGTTAAAATTTTGTTTTCTACAAACATATTTCTATGAGTAACGGGTATATCTTTCGATCCCACAATAAGTCGCATAGCCTTCTTTTGCATAAGCAATACAGAATTTATCCCAGTACCATTGCCCCAGACTTCCAAGCAATACCTAACAATGCTCTCAAAATAAGAGCAGTAAACCGTTTTAATATCTTGGTGTCTGCTACCTTTAAGAGACTTTTTAATGTATAGTGTATAGATTTCACCTAGATATCGTAATTTAATTTCATAACATTACGATATCTTGATCGGGGACGCCTCATTCAATACTACGCTCCGCAGGAGTTACCAGTAAGTACAGCAAACTTCAAGCCTACAGTAAAGAAAATCTATGATATGACAATGGATATGTGTGTAGATAATAGGGTTTGCATGGTTCATAATAAGGCCTTAAGAACACTCGTGTTTTAGGACATTGAATTATGTAAAACAGTTGCATAAACTTCTACGTTTACCTTACAAATAAAGTTTTGATGAGGCCTCTGCTACAAGCAGATACATAATTATATGTTCGATCCACACGGTCGCTAGCATCGAACGTTCATGCATATTATAATGACACATTATATGATTTTTTTTTAATAAAAGTGACTGTCTATTTTGCCCTGCCACTACACTAGTTGCCCTGTGAGCTTTAGACTTCGTGAGTTTATTTCGTAATTGCTAAGATTTGATTTTTTTACGTTTTCAACTCCATATTTACGCTATATAAAAAAAAACGAAAAAATGAGTCGACGAAAATAAAAATCTACTAAAAATTTCATGACAATCAGTTTTGAAATGCGACCTTTAGGCGATTACAGAATAAAATCAACTGGCCATTCGATCATATATAAAAGAATTTCGGGCCAAGCTGAAACAGAGATAATTTTCTGTGTCTATAAAAACCGTGACTATTAAGAAGCTTAAGACGTTAAGAATACTTGAAAAAAAACATTCAATGCACCTTCGGCAACGAAAATAATGAATTCCTTTGCGTTGTTTTTGTAAGTGTCTCTTGAATTTATGAAAATTGTCTTTTGAGAGGCACTGTCTACTTTAAAGACAACAAGAAACGAAGCGAAGAAAATTACTGTCATCTGTTTGTATTGAGGACTTGGCTTCCCTTTTTGAGTGTTTTTTTATTAATTTAGAAATGTGTTTGATTTAAAATAAAGGGGTGATGTTCAAAACAAAAGATGTTACTGTACTCACCTGACTTAATATGACTAATATGTGTAACCAACATATGCATATGAAAAGGGATTCACATCCTATAAGTTTATTGGCCGCCGCCGCGACACATCAGCGCTCCCAAGAATGAATCGCAAACCGATGTCGCATGTCGAGCGATATTCAACTTATACGACGTGAATAAACCGATTTTATATGCATTTTAATATATTATGCTAATTGTTATTTATAAGGAACACGTAAACACGATCAAACGATTTGCTGCATTGAAAACTTTTAAACGAAAATGCTAATATTTTCTTCAGTCAACTTTGGCAACGGTAACTGGAAAGTTACCGAAACGTCAGGTAGGCTCAAATAACTAATATACGCGATGTAATCTGTTAAAATCGTTTTATTCAAATGTGAAACTGGGCTAAGTTGTTACACTCGATTTACTGTAACCAGTAAGTTAAAGCCAGTCTGAAATATCTCTAAAAGCTGTATCGACTCAAAGAAAAACATGCTTTAACTTTTACAGTCTTGTCTCATCCGTTAAGTAAATTCCAAGAGAGCTTTACGTTCAGCTCGAAACATTAACCAGGCTTAAGTATAGCTTAGCTATAGTCTTCAGTGGGGACGATCTCTTCAAATTTGACTACAGGGGATTTCGACGCCCATTACTGGGATCCAGAGTTCATCCTTACAAATGAATGCCGCTCGTTTTATGATGCTTTACTGCGTATTCGATTAATTTTCTCAGTAAAGGGACAAGTAGGGTGTTTGAAGTAGGTATCGATTTCTGGGGCATCAGTGATCCAAAAGTCGAAACCGCAGGATATATTGGATTGTACGTGAGTGTTGAACAAATTAGAGGTAAGGTCAGTCCGGATAAGCGCACTTGTAATAAAAATATACATAGAAAAGTAAAAATGTTAGTGTCATGCAGCTAAGTTAGTTGCATGGTTGTAAGATGGCGTTAGTATTATAACATCTGTACTTTGAAATATTTTTATCGTCGGTGCGAAAAAAAGAACTTTTTTGATTTTTATATACTTCGCATTTACATCGTCCCACAAAATTTTATCTTGATATCTACACGGGTTCTGAAAATAATAAATTAAACTTGTGCACAAGGAAAATTTTCGCTTGGTGATTATTACCACATAGCGAATTGTAATGCCAGGATTAGCTGCTGAACCAAGCCACATAATTATTTTGACTAAGGTGTAGAGTTTGTGAAGTTAGGCCTTGTAAAAATAGGGCGTATAGTCAGAAGCTTGGCTCTACATGAGATCTGCTAAAATATAACTTTTTGAGAGTGCGAGGAGCGAGTTATATGATCTCGCCTTGGCATCATTTTACATGTTTTTTTTAGTGAGATGCTTTTTACAGTGTAAGATCGGATGCGTCCCTGCCACTGAACCGAAAGCTCCGACCAGGGAATGTTAAGGTTTCTATACTACCCTGAACGACCTTTGGTACTGTGTCAGTATGCGCTTCTGAGCCTTCTCGCAGAGCTTCTTTGTCCCTGCTTCCCTTACATGATCAATGCCTCCGCGTCCTTGCAGCAGAACTGCTGGCTGGGTGTAGTCACCGAAATGAAACGAGATGCTTTATACAGTGTAAGTTAGTGTTCATTCGGTACCACACACCTTGCAACGTACTGACATAGTGATATGACGGTTTACCGTTGTAGGAAATTTAAAAGGCCTGAAAATGATGTTGTGTGAAGCTCAGTGATTGTAGTTGTGAATTCTCGGATCTATTTTAGTTATCAACATACCCCGGGGGTATGCGTTACATAATTCGTGCATCGAAAACCACGAGGCAAGGTTATCAATCATTTTGGCTCGTAGTCCGTATCAGTTCTATGGAATGATATTACTTGCGCATAAGCACAATAAAAAGCCATTACTACGGACATGCACGCCTCGCGTAATGCGCACATTAATGGGTTGACGTTTAATGACGTCATCACGGTGCAACGCGGCGCGTACAGGAGGTAATGTCTTTTGCCTTAACAGGAGTTCTGTGTAAGTAAATGTACAATCGGAAAATTTGCGTTTGTTTGTGTTCTGTAAGGCTTTAAAGTGACCTTTTTCAGTCGGATCGTCATAAGTAACAAAAAGTCCAGAAAACTCTATTGACTAAAATCAACCATTAAGAAATTTTAGTTTTCCACAAATGTAACATCATTAAGAAATTTTATTTTTCCACAAATGTAACACTTATGGTGGTGTGGGTTTTGTTATAATTTATGCGGCATTTAATTTAACCCGTTACCTGCATTAGCACAATAAAAGGCCATTACCATGGATATATGCACACCGCATGTAATGCACACATTAGTGGGACGACGCTTAATGACGTCATCACGATGTAATGCTTTTGGCTGTAACATGATCATATTAATAATGTTAGTGTTACTCAATGTTACCCGCCAAAATTGTATCTTCCTTTTATCAAAAAGAGCTCGCTTTCTGAAAACTGCTCATTTTTTCATACAAATCGTTTCGTTATCGTCTGTTTCCTTCTTCTTCCTCCAAAACTTAACCAATTTTTAGGAAATTTTAGGCCCAGTAGAAAATGTTTTATGTCGGACCGTTTCGATTTTAGCGCTTATTATTATACAATGTGTGTAGTAGGCGTCTGTTTTTGGCCACATTTTCATCGCAAACGGACGCCTAGTCCACAAATTCTACCAAATGCAGGCACAAAAAATAAGTAAACATAAGTAAATGCAGGCACATCTAATCACATGACCAGATGTGGTGGCACCGCTGACGCGCTTGTGACTACTTAGTAGTCCTTTATTTGCGATTATTTTTATTTGGGAAACGCGCTGTCCCTCGCCGCCGACTAGTTGACGGCATGTTGTCCACGCGTTGCCATTACGGATTCGATCATGCCGGGCGGATAGGTGTGCGACAACCATTAACCAATTACATTGCACGCGTCGGCCATGTCACCATGCCCTTAAAACAATTGCGTCGCATGTACAAACGACCAATTAAATCATATGCTTCTATTCTAATAATATGATTTAAAACTTCGATATTGCTACGGCTTGCCACGGGTTTCAATACCCAGCCGGACTGCACTGCGATTGAGATTTCCACCACACAATTCAATATAATGTACAAATCCTTATTTTACACGCAAGACCTGATATAAAACGTTTTCTTTCTGAGCTTGGATAAAGGTAAAACCTTCGAGTTTTGCTTCGACAAGTTCTCATCTTAGCTTGTATAGAACCCTTTCAACGACCTCTATCTTTTGCAAATAGATTTTTCCGACCAAGTAGGTAAACATTTACCTAAACGAGTTGAAATGAAGTTTGGTTATTTATATGCGAACTTAGTTTGAGCATTTTTATGGCTCTTTGCAAATTCAGACCCTTTGCCTTTTCAATGTCATTGCAACATAACAATAAATCCTGTTTATAGATGAAACCCATGAGTAAATTATTTTTTAGACCTAACAGTAACGTTAAAATGTAATTCATACTCATACCATTATTTTTATATATATATATATATATATATAATTCTAAAGGGAAATTCCTAAGGAACTAAATTGCTAACATTATAAAATATTTATTTTACAAATTCGTATATTTATTTTAAATGATGATTCCATTCTTTATCAAATCATGAATGTACAAATATTCGATAAATATAGAACCCAATTTACGAATTCGCAATTATGTACGAATTTTATTATAATGCAAAAATCAGTGTCTGCCTAAAATATGCTTCTTATTTTGTCCTGATTAAATACACTATAGTATGAATCACATTTTAATGTTATCGTCGACTCTTTCACGTCCTAACATGTTACGAAAAGTACTAAGTTATTAAGAAAAGGGTAATTTTTGGTCTGCTAACAGGCCGAGACAAATGCACGTGTATAAACATATAAGAGCGTTATCACACTTGCGATTTGCGAGCGTATTTTGTATGAAGGCGATCGCGCAGCGTGTACGCCGCCGCGTCGCTTATTTGTATAGAAAATACGCTCGCAAATCGCAAGTGTGATAAGGCCCTAAATAACAGGTCTCCTAAGAATAATGTAACATGTATTATTCTAAAGAGACGATTTACATATAAAAACGCAAAATATGAAAGCATAAATATCCATCAAGATACCGGAAATTATTCAGACAATAAAGGCAAAGGCAACGTAGAAAAATTTGATTACAGCGACTCGGTGCAGTTTAATATTACCGTCATATTACTCGCCCGCCATTTTAAATTTTATCTTTGTTTTATTATACAAGATTATACCAGTTTACGTAACAAAGATCACTTAATTTAACTTGAAGAAACGACTTTTGAGAGTGGGCGAGTTAATCTCTATATTATACCTATTACCTACTAATATTATCATAACATTTTGATTTTGCCACAATATTGCTTTCTTCAATGAGTGTGGCATCTGGAAAATGAACTGTATTGATCTGTATTCAAAGGCTTTATTTGTCTGTATATATATTACAAAGTAATAACTAAGCTAAATAAATGATGGAAATTTTGTCCATGGTGTAATATTAATAATATGTGTTAACAGATATAAGATAAACCGGGTTCTGGCGCAGTAATCTGTTAATTTCAGCTTTTGAATAGAAAGTACGTTTCATTTGCGCATTTTAAAAAGAGTGAAAATGGTAATAGACAAACACAGACCTTCTTTATCGAGGTCAGGCCTTTTTATTTAATAAACTTTTGTACATTCGTAAAACAAATAATTAAGTACCATTATTTATTATTTTTGGTATCAGCCATATTACAATTTAGTCTTTATACGCTCAAGAGCTACAAAATATCGACCACCGCGGTTAACTCATGATCGCGGGCCCCACAACGTATTTTTCCAGCGTGAAACTCCAAACAGTTTAAATGCAAACATTTTACATCACGTCCCTTTGTAGGAAGTAATCCAAAACAGGCGCAGTGGAATAAATTTGCGTCCCGCATCGCTTTGGGATTTGAGACATTACTTTCCTCATTCGAATGAAAACCTAACAATGATCCCATTTTTTCCTGGCTTTGCAGTCCATCGATCTTTTGTGTAAAAGTATTGTGTGAGACGGTATATATCCGTTTGTACAAAATGGAAGGTTCGACAAGAAGCTCACTCCCCTGACGTTTAAAAAGCATAAAGACGTTGAGTACCGTGACAAACAAAGTATAAATTGTTTTTCTTACTCGATCGTTTTACACATTTTTATATTTGAAATATACGGCATTGAACTGCTTCGTTTGAGTGCGTATGAAGATTGTAATGTATTGAAATACTCCCGGCTTTTGACTATTACTACAGTAATTGCAGCTCCAAACTACCCGCGAAGTTGACCGAAGTTCTAATACCTGAAAATCTAAAGGAGCCATTTTCTTATATTTGAATATATCTTTAAAATCATACGTACACGTGAGCATTAAAAAGTAGTGTAATATACTAATTTTAATTGTAACTCAAGTTAATTCAATGTATGGATGCTTTTTAATCCACGTGTCATAAATATTGTCCGTTCATTTCGAAGAACAGATATTACTTTCAATCCTTGGACTACCAAAAGACGAAACTTAAACAACATTATTCGATGAAAGGAAAACCAGCAAGTTCATCGCAATAAAATGAGCATTATAGAACCGCCTTCAATTTTCCGCGCATACTCTGCAACATCGCTCAGAAAAGTACTTTGGCCACTGAATAATCGACTGGGAATAATGAAACGCTTGTCAGTTGATTTCAATCTCGTGATGGAGGGTGAAATGAGGCACTAGATTCGTTAATTCGTTAAGAGGATTTTAATATTGTGGCACCAGAAATTATTGCGAATCGATACTTGAGAGAGCTACTGTGTACTCGTAATGTTATATTTTAACGGCTAGAAATTGGTACTTATTGTATACCAGCTTTTGCTCGCGGCTTCGCTCGCGTTAAAACATAAACTTTTTTTTTTATAAAAAGCAACCTATGAGTTAAGTTAGAGTATAAACTCTCTCTGTTCCAAATTTCATGCAAATATGTCTAGCTATTTCGGCGTGAAGAAGTAACAAACAAACACACGCACAGACTTTCGCTTTTATAATATTAATTAACAATTTTTCTGTCCTGAAAACGGGCTCATTACGCGCCGCTAGCCACGCCTAATAGCCTACATACGAGCGCGCACCAGTGCTCTAGTTGCGCCTTCCACTTTTGTTCGGCGCGCGTCCTTAGCCAGTCAATGCGAAGCTCACGCATCGCTTGATTGCGTCACGATACCCCAAGACCAATCGAGTTAATTTTTATACGCACAACCAATAAAATACGGAACTCAGGCGCCACTTGCAAAAATATGAATCATCCTCGTCCCATTTCATTTGTTTTCTGCGATTGTCTGTATTCTCTTTACTAAATTCACTAAATAAATGCATCTCTTGAGACATTGTCATTGCGCGGTTGACGCAGTGGTATGGTAGTGCAGCTCTGCTGCCCACTAAGCCGGCGGTTCTGGGTTCGAATCCCGGCAAAGCCAAATATTTGTGTTACGTAATCGAATGTTTGTTATGGATGTTTTCTTTGTACCTATAGTATGTACATATTTGCCTCTAGGTGCTTTCCATTGCCATTGCTTAGTTTGGGCCTAAACCGATTTTTATACAATTGACCCCTAATTAATTTATTTAGGTGCTTTCCATTGCCATTGCTTAGTTTGGGCCTAAACCGATTTTTATACAATTGACCCCTAGTATTTATTTATTTATCTAACATGACGAACGATTAATTTTCTACTCAGCACCCACTTGAAGCATCTCTGTTTCGCCCTATAGTTGACTGGTAGAGAATGCCATTAGGCATTAAATTCGCCATTTGTACTGGCTTTTGTTTTGTGCAATAAAGTTTAAATAAATAACAAGTCATCCACTAAGTATCGTTCGCAAAAATGTCGCTTGATAAATAAACCCGATCTTTTCGTCTATTTATTTTCAATGTTATCTATCAGGAAAGTATTTTACGGGAGTGCAGAGGCCTCCAAAATGCTACAGCTATCGTTTCTTTTACTACGCCTAGTTTTGCTGTAGTGTTTTATCGCCTCTTCGATGCCTCCGTTTTATGAGAGGCGCGTGATACGGATATAGATGATGCTTTTAGGTATCGTGATCAGTTCTTAAATTACGAGTGCGTGGAAAGTTTACCCGATATTTGGAGTCATATTTCTTCCAATTTACCTCCAAATATCGGGTACTTTTTTCACCAATATATAAACGATCTAATATTGATTAAACATTCCTAGTTTATGCTATTATTAATTATCTAAAATTGTACTGAAAACCAGCTCTAAGATTTGCCTGAAATCATGACCCATTTCTATAGAGAACTCTTTAGAAAAGGGGCGTGAGTTCAGGAAAATCTTAATCAAAAATCAAAATGTGTCAGTGCATCTGGAAAGGTACCTTGTTTCAGGTATTGAGTTATGCATAGTTCCAAAAAGTAGATTAAATTTGCTATCAATACAAAAAACAATAATGACTGTAGGTGGAACCACTATTTTTATATAAATTTTTGAATTTTCGACTTCCGAAATGCACAAGTTGAGAAAATTGCATTTAAAGTTTATAGTGACAAAAAACACACTTCTACTTCGAAGTTACATAGTGAAGGGTATAATCATAATCTTTGAATGTTATAATTATAATAAAGGTGAATTGTCTAAAAATACATGTAATTATTCTAATTTCTTAGGTTGAACATGCCAGGGTGGAAGAAACACGAAAGTGTTAATTATACCCAATTCATAAAATAACGAAATTAAAACTGTTAGTTTCTCATCATAGTTACATATTCTATGGCATTTTGGGACAATTGAATGAAAGAAAACTCCATAATCATAAAGAATTTTAATAATTACCGCATTTTTAACAGTTACAAAAAAGATCACTTATAATATTAAAACCCAACAAAATAATTTGTATATTCATGCTATATCACAAGATCAAATGGTATTTTTTCTACTCCAGTACTTTTTTCTGTCATTTATATAGTTACTAACTCTAATATAAAGACATAAATTATGAAAGTCTGTAAAAGTCTATACTCTACTGCCCAAAAACACACTGCTAACCGATGGTATAATGTCGCCAAAAAAGCATCACTTAGTACCACAGATTACAAGATGAACAGCTGCATTCACACAATTTGCAAATTAAAAAAAAAACTTATTGTACTAAGGCATTGCTGCCAACTTAAAAAAAAAGTTTTATCTTCAGTGCATGGATGTTTAGTATAGTGAACGTAACCTTTATGTATAATTTTAATTTTTTTGATAGATGTTTAGTATGGTGATCGTATACCTTTATGTATAAGTTAATATTTTTTTGACAGATAGATGTCAATAAAAAAAAGATTATCAGAGACAATTTTTCTTTTTAATTTTGTTGATTCCGAGCGGGAACATGTAATTATTTTCTTTGTTGTTTATTTGCATTTTATTCATGAAATGTCGAGTCGTAGAAAAAGTATTGTATGCAACGTTGTATAAGTAGGTCAAAAAATGCTCGTGGCATCTTTCTTACGATGTTCGCTACGCTCACATCGTAACCCATGCCACTCGCGTTTTTTGGCCCCTCTTATACAACGGTTGCATAAAATACTATAGCGTGGTGTACCACAATGGTATAATAGAAATGGCGTTAAAGCAGTTTTTTTAACAATAAAGTTTAGTGACTCGGTCGAAACTTTTGTATGGAAACGTAACTAGGGTACCTTGTCACGATATTTACTAAACTTTAGTAACTTAAACTCGAAGATCACTATTTTAGTACCTATAATGCAAGAAATATCTGTAACAAAATGTTATTTAGGATAATTATAGCGGAAATCAATGTATTCTTATTTATAAAAACTTCTGTTTTAGTCGTGTAAGACATCAAGTTTAGCAATTTACTAAACTGGGTACCTTGTCACGCTAAGTCATTATCTATATCTATACCTACATATAAACGGACAAGTCCTGACTGACTGACTGACTCACTCATCAACGTAGAGCCGAAACTACTGAACCTAGGAACTTCACATTTCTGAAATAGATCAATTATACAATGCAAGCAAGCACTAAGAAGGGATTTTTGAAAATTCATCCCTTAAAGGTGTCAAATCGGGGTTGAAAGTTTGTATGGAGCTTACGTAATTTTTGAATTAGAGTAATAAAACTTTATGCATAAATTTTCGGTCTAAAAACAAGAAAAATAATTTCAGGATTTTTGGAAACTCATCCTTTAAAGGGGTTAAATTGGAGGTGAAAGTTTGTATGAGGAACTTGGAATTCTTCGATTAAGAGTGATAATATTTCGTGTACAGCTCTTTCGATACAAAGTAAGAAAACAAGTTTCAGCATTTTTCGAAATTCATCCCCGAAAGGGGTTAAATGCACAGAGAACTTTGTAAGAAAAAAGTGGTCTGTTTGAGTAAGGAGTGCATTCTTTTGCGTGTACACTGATCATTAAAAACTGAAAACATGTGTTTCAGCGTTTTTGAAAATTCAACCCCTAATGGGGTAAAGAGGGAGGTGAAAGTTTCTATGAAGAGCTTGGGATTTTTTGAGTAGGAGTGGGAATATTTCGTGCACAGGTTTTCATTTGCAACGTAAGAAAACAAGTTTCAGCATTTTTGGAAATTCATCTCCGAAAGGGGTTAAATGGACAATAAAACTTTCTTGAGAAACGTGGCTTTTTAGGGTTCCGTACCCAAAGGGTAAAAACGGGACCCTATTACTGAGACTTCGCTGTCCGTCCGTCCGTCCGTCCGTCCGTCTGTCACCAGGCTGTATCTCAAGAACGGTGATAGCTAGACAGTTGAAATTTTCACAGATGATGTATTTCTATTGCCGCTATAACAACAAATACTAAAAATAAAATAAAATAAATATTTAAGGGGGGCTCCCATACAACAAACGGGTTGGTTGCGTTAACTTTGCACCTCATTTGTATGGGGCGCTATACATACCAGGTGCAAACTTAACTTAACCACTTAAGGATGAAAAGTGTTTGTACGGAACCCTCGGTGCGCGAGTTCGACTCGCACTTGCCCAATTTTTTGAGTACCTAAGGGGTGCATTCTTTTGCGTGTAGACTCTTTACCAAAAACGTTGAATATTGATTTCAGCTTTTTTGAAAGTTCAGCCCCCAATGGGGTGAAGTGGGCGGTGAAAATTTGTATAAAGAGCTTGGGATTATTTGAGTATGAGTGGTAATATTTCGTGTATAGGTACTTCTATGCAAAGTAAGAAGACAAGTTTCAGCGTTTTTGAAAATTCATCCCCCAAAGGGGTTAAATGGACAGTGAAGCTTTATTTGATAAAACGAGCCTTTTTGAGGAAGAGGTGCATTATCTTGTGTGTACACTGATCATTAAAAAACTAAGTAACATGTATTTCAGCGTTTTTGAAAATTCAACCCCTATCGGGGTAAAGAGGTAGGTGAGTTTCAACAAAGTCCTTGAGGTTCTTTGAGTAAAAATGGTAACATTACGTTTATAGATTCTTCTATACAATGTAAGAAACCAAGTTTCCGCATTTTTGGAAATTCATCCCTGAAAGGGGTTAAATGAAAATTGAACTTTGTATGAGGTACGGGCCGGTTTTGAGTAAAAGGTGCACTATTTTGCGTGTAGACTAGACTCTTCATCAAAAACTGAGAATATTGATTTCAGCGTTTTTGAAAATTCAACGCGCTGAGAGGTGACAGTTTGTATAAAAAGAGCTTAGATTTTTTTGAGTAAGAGTGATAATTGAGAAAATATACTTAAGTTTTTTTGGGAAATTCATCTCCAAAATGGGTCTAATGGGAGGCGAAAGTTTGGATGAGAAAAGATGAGATTCTTTTCGTAAGTCTGGTTATATTCCGTGTGTTAAAATACTACTTTCAGAATTTGAAATGCACCTGTATTGTCTGAATAAAGTTCATGTAAGGAATATTTTCGTATATAAACTCTGCATTCATTTTTGGAAGAGATAACTCTCCTGGAGTGGTTAGAAACTTTATATGCAAAACGTAGGATTGAGTGACAAAACTTCGTGTAAAAAAATGCATTGTTAGGGTTCTATACCTCAAAAGGAAGAAACGCAACCCTCGAAAGATCACTTGGTTGTCTGTCCGTCTATCGAATAAAATGGAAATGAAACCATATAAGTACTCAGGACCATATAGTCCTTTTTTTGTTAAAAAAAAACAAACTTCCAAGTTATAACGTAAAAAAATGATGCGGCTGTTTACCTATGCCACAACAAACGTCGATACTCTCAAGGGAATCAAAAATTATAAGGACCTTAGATATTTTCAGTTGAACTAAAACTATGAATTTGGCAAGTAATACCGTGTCTTACTATAAGTACTTATAGGGAGTAATCTGAAACTAATACATTTCTAATTAAATAAACAAGTAGTCTGTATTTAAAGTACGTAAAACAGTTTTCCAACGGTAATGTGAAGTTTGCCAATGAGTGAATTTTATCTTTTCCTTAGTAATGTGCAGTGTTTTCATAGTTCGTAAGGAGCCCTCTGTGCGCGAGTCCAACTCGCACTTGACCGGCTATTTATATTAACTGAGAATACTGATTTAAACGTTAGAGGAAATTCCTATCCTTAAGGAGATTAAACTTTTGACTATGATTTTGTTCGGTTCATCGGGAAATGAATTGTCCCATGTGTATACCACGACGTGATCTAGAAATATATAAATCTGCTACCAAAAAATTATTTATGCGCGCAGATTTCTATTAGTTGTATTATTTTAAGAAACAATAAAACGGGTAGAAAGTTACACAGATAATGTTTCTAGACCCTGTGCGAGCGAAGCCGCGGGCAAAAGCTAGTCTTACATAAATGGAGTAACTAGAAAAAATTACTCAATTGTGTACATAACTGCACCTTATTATAATTACAAATAGTTATTTCATACAAGTCATGCAAGTTGAATGTTTTCTTATAAAAAACATTCAGTATTTTTTTTTGTTCAAAAAATTATTTTGCTATAGACCGATCCTATACCTTATCTTAGAAAGAGGTAGTTGACTACCCGCGATGGAAATATTGACAAAATTATTCAAAATTTAAAGGCTTTTAAGACATGGCGTGACAAGGTACCCTGACTACTAAACTTTATAGTCGGAGAAATATACTAAAAAAACATAATTTTACCGATATTCTTGTACACACGTGTTCCTTAGGATGTAAATAACCCAATTATAACACAAACCCATTTTGGCACTTTTTCACCAGCTTCCACAAAAACTCATGTAACTCGGTAACTAGATGTCGTGACTAGGTACCTTTCCAGATGCACTGACACAAATCATTTATTTTTAACAAATTTACATCTGCTCGTCGAATCCTCCTAAGTTTTGCACTTGTGCAAGGAGGTTTTCTTAATACATATACAATACATATAGCACGATGCAGGATGGCTTATGTGGCGTATGGCCACTGCAGCACCCTTAAAGTCATTCTCCTGTTGGTGTTGCTGTTGAAGTATGTAGCTGTCTCCACCTAACTCTATCCATAGCCTCCCTGATTTCCCTATGCGACGTGACATCTCTTATAATTGTTGAATGTATCTAATTTCTTTGTCTTCCAGTTCCTCACTTGCCTTCAACCTTTCCTTTTACAGTGTTTTATATATTTGTTTTTCTAACATTTTAATTTTGTTAAGGCCACCTGAGGCAATTGCGACTATGGGATAAATGCGTATTTTGATGATAGAAGTGAAACATTATAACCACTTAGGGTGCTTTTCCACCAGATAATATGCAGTGAAGATGCGAAAACTACCCGTTTCCACCAGTGCTGTGCTATGTGGATTAATGAGTATGATTGGTGGATATCAAATACATCAATAACAACGTAGCGCATCTCTGGTAGAAAGGCACCCTTACTGCCTAAAGTTTGAGACTATTCATATGAAAAATAGCGAAGGCAATTAATTATAAAGTGTTATGTTTCTATGATATCATCAAAAGGCGCATATGCCTCATAGTCGCAATTGCCTCAGGTGATCTTACTGGCTTCAAATTGGAGTTTATAAAACATGTTACTATTCTTACTAGGTAAATAATGTTTTATTTTTTCTATTTCAGGTAAAAAGGAGCATCAAATGCAAGGAGCAACATGCAAGTAATAGCTGTAAATCACACTATGAAACCACTACCAACGGTTGGTATAGTACCACAATCGGGTTTGATTAGTGATACTGCTGAAATCTATTGCACGTCGGTCGGAAACTAACGAAGTTATCTATGGGTGTAGCTGAGCTGAGAGTTGGGGCGTATGAATACATAAACAGCTGTATATTATAATAACATTTATAACATATCAGGTCAGTCATTTGTCGCCATGACAAAAATAGGGTTCCTTGACACCTGTTAGTACTGGCGGTGTACATGTGTAAATTATGATAGGGATGGAATTCAACCTATACTTTTTTATATAGTTAATTTCATATACGAGTACTAAGGCCCGATTGCACTTGAGACTACACAATGAGATCCGTAATGTTTATCCCATCAAAAACATAAATGTTAAATTAGAGCCAAGTTCTCGCATGCAACGTTGTCGACTTCGCCGACAAAAGAATTGAGATCTATATGGGCGCCAAGTTCTTTGCCCTAAATTTTTTAAATACATGGACATGCGACATACTCAATGCATTTATTTTACTTGGGGTGTAATTCAATATCAAGACTGGACTTGGCTAGTTTTTACATATAAATTTATATTATATTTGTCTAATCATTAACCTATTTTCGTAAAGGTATGTACGCAAGTTAGTGTACGTCCCTGTTACTTATACTGTTAGCTTGATAATAATACTATGTTACTTTGATAAAATTAAGTCAGTTTGTGAAAACTAGCCAAGTCAAATCTTGATATTGAATTACACCCCAAGTAAAATAAATGCATTGAGTATGTCGCATGTCCATGTATTTAAAAAATTTAGGGCAAAGAACTTGGCGCCCATATAGATCTCAATTCTTTTGTCGGCGAAGTCGACAACGTTGCATGCGAGAACTTGGCTCTAATTTAACATTTATGTTTTTGATGGGATCTCATTACTTTTTGTACAGAAATTATTATGATGTGTAAATTATTTAATAATTAATTGTTAATTACTTGTGTGTGTGCTATTCTAGTACATCTTTTAAACAAACAAAGAATTTTCCAAATCGGTTAGTACGTGTTGGATTCTTGTGTGTGTGTGTGTGTGTAAGAGAGAGAGAGAGAAAGAGTGTGAGCTATGCTAATACATCTTTAAAACAAAGAAAGAATTTTCCAAATCGGTTAATAAATGACGGAGTTCTGAGGCAAGAAGCATAAATAATAATAATAATTAAAAAAGTAAAAAATCACTGTTTTCGATTTTTTTATGTGTACACACACAATTACCAAGCTGAATGCCAAATTTCACCTTTCTAGGTCACCTGGAAGTGGGTTAGGTTTTTGATTACTAGTCAGTCAGTCAGTCAGTCAGTCAGTCAGTCAGTCAGTGATAAAAATACCGTTTTTTGGACTTTAATATCTCAATACCTATTTCACCTATATTTATGAAATTTGGGGTTCTAGTTGTTCTAAAGGATCTTAATACATAAGCCAAATTTCATGTTTTTATGTTAAATAGATTTGGAGTTATTGAGGGGTCAAAAGTGGCTCCAAACGGTTCGTGTAATATAACACACGGCTGCTGCTCGCCAGTTCTTGGGGTGAACTTGGCTGGACACGCTGCCGCGTGTCTAGATCTTTTGTTCCATTGTTGACGCCTAAAGACGTTCTCAAGTGGAATCGATAACATTAAGTAAATCTAATTCTATACCTAAATTAAAGTACGTTTTTTATAATCGTACTTTAATTAGATTTATAAATAAAAGTAACACTAAAATAATGTGAAAATATATTCAAACAAAAAATATTTATTGTAAATAAGATAAATAAATATTAAGGCACAATCATACACAAATCGACCTATTAGTCCCAAACTAAGCAAAGCTTGTACTATGGGTACTAGACAACGATTTACATAATATGTATATAAATACATATATAGATGATATCCATGACCCAGGAACAAATATTCGAGTTCATCACACAAATATTTGCCCTGGCCGGGATTCGAACCCAGGACCGCCGGCTCAGTAGGCAGCTGCACTACAAACCGAGCCAAACGCGTCGTCAATAATATTAATATAAGTAGTAATATTGTTTTCGGATTTTAAAAAAATGCAAAAGTACGTAGTACGTAGGTATTAACTTCATGGGAAAGAAAAGGTAAATAGCTGAATGAGGGAACATGAATGCGATATGCAACTGATTATGCTTTGGAAAAGTAGGTATATATAATAAAGAAAATAACAATTCATAATCTTTAGTTTTTAAGATTGTTTCAAAATGTACGATGATTAAAAAAAAACCCCTCTTCACATGAGCGAAGCGAAAAGTCCCAAACCATTGTATGAAAAATTTTAATTTAGCCCCGATTTATTAAAGTGTATGTTTGCCTACCTAAAAACAAACGCAAGTTCCTATATAAACATCAATATTTAACTACCTACAGACCCAGAATGACAACGACGACATAAATAACCCACTAAGCTATCAATATCGTGCGCACAAAATGGGTATCCGCAGAGCGACGAACAAAATTAGGCCCTTCCAAGGGTATTTAAGAGGACCTACACCGTCGCTTGGCGGTTTAAAAGGACCTCTCAGTTAATACGAGACACACTGAAACAAGCCGTGACATAATAGGGTAATAAGTTAAATAATAAATAAATAAAATAAATATTAAGGGACAATCATACACAAATCGACCTAGTCCCAAACTAAGCAAAGCTTGTACTATGGGTACTAGACGACGATATACGTAATATATAAATACATATATAGATAAAATCCATGCCAAGAACAAAGATTTGCACAAATATTTGCCCCGGCCGGGATTCGAACCCGGGACCGCCGACTCAGTAGGCAGGTGTCTACAAACCGAGCCAAACGCGTCGTCGTAGTTCAAATAAATGTAGATAGATTTAAAACAGTAAGCTTCGCGTTCTGTTTGTATAAATTTGTCATGTCATGGTAATATTTTATTCAAAACGTGCGAACAAATTTGATTAGTGCGGTCGACCCTCAAGTACAGTCCGACGAAAAAGAGTCGAAATTAAAAAGTGGCAATACTGTAGTGACGACCCTTTCTAATGAATCTAAGAAAACGGGGAAGACACTACAGTATTGCCATTTTTTTATTTCTACTCTTTTGTGTCAGACTGTAGACCGGGCGCTAGTTCTCGATACTGTAAAAAATTAACCCTATTTACAAAACTTAACACGTTCGCTGCGGCACCGAAACTGACGTTTTTTCGTATGGTGCGTTAAAAGGCCGATTGGCCTGTTACTTAAACTATCCAGCAGTGCATTGTAGGGCTCATAGGCCTAGTAAGGTATTGACGGATATTAAAGACTGTAACTATGCGAAAACTTAAAATGTTTGATAACTACCTATCAATATCAGTAGTAGAAGAGTTGGTTATCTTAGTGTTTGCCTCGCCCCGGGTTCCTGCAATTTACTTTAGAGGAATAAATATGTAAAGGTGTAAGGTCTTTCAACCCGAAACCGCACTGAATAACAGGAAAAAATAGAGAGTTATTAGTGATGGGCAACAACTTATCGACATATTATTTATAATATCGTTTGATAAAAAATAGATATGGGCCTTATAGAAATATAACAAGCATTAATCGTTTCTTACATTCCACACAGAAAGGTTATTTTTTACATTTTTATTTGATTCTCGGCTGGTGAGTGCCCCACGCAGCTTTAACATCACTTACACCATTTATTTGGTCGAGGCATTATTAACGGTTTTAAACCATATAAAAACGTACACAGACACTTTAAAGTCTTGAATTAACACTATCGTAATTACGTCCGTTCCCGGTAATAACGTCACAACACTGATCGGAAGTAAACAATGCAATCAACTGCAACCAGTGCGGGAGGGGGCGGAATGACCTTGTAATCTATGTCAGGCCTTTCGACCCAATATCCGCAAGGAATCGAAAAAAATATCACCCAGTGCGTTATCGGGCCGAAAAGCCTTAGCACAATGTTAATGCTTTATTATGCTGCCCTTAAAGTCCTAAATTCAAACCTATACTTGTCTCTTTTGTACATGCAGAAATACTCATATTACAGCCGCCGCAACAGAGGAAATTCACCGTTTCTCACCTCCGCACAGAGTGAGAGCACATGCATCGGGTCTTTCGACCTTATATCGCAGCGAACGTGTTAATTATATCTACCTATTAAGAGTCAATGCACCGATCTGATTGCGATTTACTTATATATTCTCCTCTAAAAAAATATTTGTTTATTATTTTATTCAAAGTACTAATTTTATTACCATTACATTTACTTCTTTTTGTGCATGAGATTCCAATATTAAGCTTTATATACGTAAATCTGAAAATATAATTCTTATTGGATGTTATTATTCGTCTTACGTAAAAAAAATAGATTACTTTAAATTAAATTAAATTAATTAAATAAAAAATTAAAACGTTATCCACATAATATGGTAAATAATGAATATTGTTGTGTCTTTACGTATTTCGTTGAAATTACTTTCCGGACCATTAACATTACTGTAATTTTTCATTGAGTCACTGTATTTGATACTACTTGGTACCTTTTCCACTTACTAGGAATAACATGATTCGCTTTCAACGAAACGTTCCCAGTACTAAATAGCTTGTTCGAGATTTGGCTTGTTAAACTAGGCATGTACGATCTATTTATTTCGTTTTCAGACATTTGATACTCATACTCGTACATATCTAATGGGCGTCAAACTTCTGAAAAATAAGCGTATATTTCTTAAATTGTCATTGGTAGATCTGGTTTATGCGGCTATTAACACTTTCCTAAATTAGTCACTGACGAGAGGGATGCAGCAATATGTGGGACGAGTATGGAGATAACTCCATCTTACTCCTTCGTATTGCTGCGTCCTTCTCGTCAGTGACTAATTTAGGAAAGTGTAATAGCTGCATTATAATAAATAAATAAAAATAAAAGCCTTTTATTTCCTAATACTTAAATTACATGATATTATTATTTAACTTAATTTGTTTTAATGTAAGGAACCCCTTTCAGGTGAAGACCTCTTCCAAAGCTTGGCATTTTTTGCGGTTCTGCGCTATATATATGGTGCCAACTTGTTCCTGTTATTTTCTTTATGTCATCCTCCCATCGCCTATAAGGTCTTCCTCTACAGCGTTTGCCCTGTGGTCCTTTCCAAGCTGTGACGGTTTTGGTCCATCTGTGGTCTGCCAGGCGCGCTACATGCCCGGCCCACTTCCATTTCAATTTTTGAGCATGGCTTAGTTAGAGCATCAATAGCTGCATTCTGAGAAGTAAAAACTAGGGGATCTGTGAGCTAGACCTCGTGAGTTTGCTTCGAAATACGTTTTTGTCCGTTTTCAAATCTCCGCCATTTAGAATATCAATAAGAATAAGACTAAGGCTGCCTCACTGGAGCGGAGCGGACATAATATGTAAAATGGACCAATCGCATTCCTCAGATTTAAATGCATTTCTTTTGGGCTTCACAAAGACGCAGCCTGATTGGTTTACTTAGTTCTCCGCTCCGCTTTAGTGGACAAGCAGCCTACAGAATCGAATACGATAAATATAAAATGGTGTTCAGTATTTTATGACACCCTAGACCCTAAGTGGGATTTTCTACCCACTACGCGGGGAGAAAACCTCACTTCCTGGCCAAGCCAAGACGTAAAACTTTAGACAAACCATGGGCGGTAATTCGTAAAGCCCAGATCGCATACTTATGGCGCAAATTACGCACAAACTCATGCGATCTGCGACATTCACGAATTTACAGGCCTCTTGTATGTAATGTAGTAATAAATAGCCAGAGAGCAATGCTTGGAGTTTCTTATGGGTCTTCATAACGCAACTGCATAAGATAGTATAATGTCCAATATTAAGAAAACAAAATACTTATATTTATCGACTTTCCTCTGCTCCTTGCCCTACATTGCCACTGATTGGAAGCGTTCTCCATTATGGTGATTAGGCGGCCCTCTAATTAATTCCTAATTACACAGAGGTGTCGGGCAAAATTTGAACAGGATTATTAACAATCTCCTAAAAGCATATTCTATGTAAATTCATAAGCGTACCTTGGAAACGTGTATTTTAAAGGATCCTTCCGTAAGGCGGGACAGTGGAATTTTAACAGGATCGGAACTGGGATGCTATTTACAAGGTTATTATTAGTTTTAATAGAAACGTAGGTATCGTAGGCTCGTTTAGGTATGGCTATCAATAGAAGTGTATCGTCAGTTTCATCAATATAACAAATGTATGTGACCAATGATAATAACACCATATGTGACATTTTCCATCAAAAATGTTGTCCCTTCACCGTAAAGATGCATTGACCACTTCTTGGTATAAAGATGCAAACCAATTTTGATTCTATTAACACCACAAATTTCGATATATATACTGCAAAGACAGGTAAATTTGGTACACGGTAATACGCGTAAGCTTACCACTGACATATTCTTTGATACTCTTTGATTTCACTTCATAGGCGTTGACGTTTCTATTAATGTTGTTGTGTCCAAAAATTTCTAACTATATCGCTACCTTGTGATGCAAGTGTTAAATTTAAATAAATGTCAAATAAAGTTACAACAAACACCTACTATTGATACAAAATCTAGAAGAACACGTATAAATAACTCGAGTTAGACCACATTATAAGTAGATGACTAAAGATAATTCTTGGTTTTTGAAATGTTTCTCCTAAAGATAATTCTTGGTTTTTGAAATGTTTCTCAACTTGTTTGTTTCTATTGAAATATAACTAACTTTAATGAATTAGACTAGTTAGTAGCGTCGTCGTTCATTATGATCAGTTCTTTCGGGGGCTTCCAGTGTATTGAGTAAGTGGTCAGTCTTGTAACATCAATACTTTGCTCTTCAGCACCATATTAACAACCGGAGTCCTTCCAGCACAACGATTACATAAGACACAACAAACATGCCCAGTGCGCAGTCTATTGAGGTTACTTTAGACTCTTCAAAGGGGAATTCAACATCAACCGCGAGTGGATGAGATCATGGAGGGCGATTAGGGATGGTAAATTTGGCTCGGAGATTGTCCTGGGTGCTAAAATTGAGGGTTCTGTGCTGCCAAGGCCAACACGGTTTGTTTCTATTAACATAAAACAAGATATAAAGACGCAAACATTCAAGCTATAAAAATCTACGGCACTGCTCTTGGTGTACTCTATAAATAAACGCATCTATTATCATCTAATAAAATGAAAGGTCACAATAATCTACACTGACCCGTCCTGAACTATGAAGACATCGACCCACGTGTTAACGAAAGGTCAAGGTCAGGTATCGTATTTCTGAACGCATTTTACAAAGGTCAGGGGATGAGGGGGCGATCTAACTTATTGTGGCGACATGTGATCTGAATATTTGTGGACGATGTGGAAACGTTACAACTTTATGTACACTGTTTGTGGGTTCTGGCATATTTAGTATCGCGTAGTAATTTATTCTCACAAAATACCTCGTTTCTTCATTATGATAGCTACTCCAAGCTATTTAAAGAAGAGCAGAAAGAGCTCTGTTTGCTCGGAGAATCCCTGCAAATTGAGGATCGCACAGACATAAGGCTCGATTGATCAACGTCCTAGGCACAGAAGACAAATGACTCGGACGCCTGGGAACCCCTAAGTAATCCTGGCGTATATATGATTCTGTGCTCCTGTGGGAAGAATTATATAGGAGAGACTGGCCGGAACATTTCCAAAAAGTGACTGAACACATACGTAGTATGAAAAATCAGGATACCCGGGGTTCTGCAGTGACGGAACATTCACTGAATTCGGATACGTCTCACTATATTCGGTTTGATAAGGTAACTGTGCTGGCGAGAGAAAAGTTTTTCATTCCGCGGAAAGTACGGGAGGCTATCGAAATTAGTCGTCATCCGAATTTTAATCGAGATTGTGGATGGTCAGTGCCCCCTAGTTGGAGGACGGTTTTGGATACTACATCGGTGGTTAGTGTGGACGAGACCTTAGTAAATGACGTAGTGAGTGTTGTGTGCAACCTGACAATTGGCATTGTGCGTGATGATGAGGGTAGTTTTGCGCCTTCGCCGGTGAAACCCGCGTCGAGCAGCCGCGCGGACAGGGCGCGGGCCCGCAGTATTCGATTGGCCACCACCGCGACTGATCGTCTCTCCTGATGATGAATCGCGTACCGATTCGAAACATGTCGAGCCTTATTCGACTTCTACGACGTGATTAAACCCGTTTAAGTATTTTAATATGTCTGAGACTCACGATAGTTTTCTATGTAAAATATGAGGATATCTTAATTTATTTTAGTTATTCTTATATGCGGTGTGGCAGTAGTATATTGCATCAATTTCTTTATTTCTTTCTGGACTGAGCTCTTTACTGAAGCATAACTCGTTGGTGCCTTACTTTGATCAAGAATGGCCTGATATAATGTGATCACTGATCGGGATCATTTTTTAATCTTGAAAATCCTTGGAAATTTAACACAAACAACGGGATTGAAAACTTAGCAGATTTTTATAAGGGTGCGCAAGGAAAGCAAATAATATTTTGATATCAGTTTAGTTTCTTCTCAAGCGAATGCTCGTGGTGAGCACACTTAAGCTCACTAAATACGGCTCAAAGAAAAATTACACGGTAAAAAATTCTACGTATTTCTTATGACTTCAAATGTTTCATAAAATAAAGTACGGCTCTAGCAATTTGTTTACAAAAAAAATAAGATAATATCCAAAGAATACTTTCAGACATAGAGACACATTAAAATCCATATGAAACGTAAGTAAACCAATTTACGCTCGACATGTTTCGCGGCGGCGGCGGCCAATCGAACAATTCTATACGATGGACATTACTCTTATAAGAAGTTGTATATTTTTACTAAATTCTATCTAGCTCAAAACATTTATTTATCGTTAGCAATATCTACACACTAATTGTATAGGTTATAGTTTGAAGAACGTTTATTGTTTGTTTTAATTCGGTATTCAATTGAATTTTAGAAATATTCCCTATCATTCTTTCCAAGTAATACAAAACTTGGTATCCTAAAATCTCCATCAAAGGAAAGGAATTTTCGTAAATGTCCTAGGATTTTCAGCCTAACAACCTACGTTTCCAAATACTCCCGAACAAACAAAGTGGAAGGGAGACTGACAAATTACTTACGCGTCTTCCTGGCAAGAAAAACAGTCGTCGAGCGTTAAAAGGCAATCGAGTTTTTCCGGACTTCGGAGTTAAGGACGTAGTTTTTCTTCGACAATGATTTAATCATCGTTCCAAGAAATGTGACTTATCTAAATGTGGGTTTTACTTAAATCGGGTAAAAGTATTTTCTCAAAAATGCAATGAAATGTCGTCATAAAGTGCGTTATATAACAGGTTTCGAAGCAACACGTTTCGGGCGAAACAACTCATGAGATTTTTAAAGGAATTTCAGACAAAATTGAAGGCCTAGGCCGGAAAGTAATTTTTTTTAAACATGTAGTACCTATGTGCTCATGAACAGGCTAAATAGCTGAATTATATATTTTTTGAGTGGTGTATTTTTTTTATTTCATTGCGTATGGTTGAGAAAAGCACTACATGCCTAGCCGTGAATAGGGCTTGCCGGCTTCGTATAACTATCCGGTCTATATCCACTCACCCGGCAAGCCCTTCTTTACCGGCGGCTGCACTAATGTACTATTTGAAAGGGAATGGAAATATTTCTTGTTGAATATTGAGTATAGGATTTTAAAATTCTAAAATTGTATTGAAAATCAGTTTTCTATGGAAAGGGGTATTTTTTTACAGGCACAATATTACAGCGCGATGCAGCCGCGTAGCGGCAGCCATACATCGCCATCTGGTGGTAATATATTTCTTGTCCTCTCATCACTACAAAACGGCTGAACGGCGTGGCGAAAGCCTTCGGTAAGGTTTGGCATAACCGTCTAGTATACAAGTTATACGAGGTAGGTATGCCAGACAGACTCGTACTCATAATACGAGATTACTTAAGGGATTGAAGCTTCGGCTACCGCATTGAGGGAACGTACTCGGCCCCTCACCCCATCCGCGCTGGCGTCCCGCAAGGCTCAGTGCTGTCCCCCACTCTCTACTCTCTGTTCACGAATGACATTCCCAGGCACCCCAAAGTGCGTCTGGGGTTATTCGCTGACGACACCTGTCTCTATACGACTTATTGCGGCCTAGGCATTGGTTCTCTCGCTGGCGTATCGAGGTCAATCCCGAAAAGAGCGCAATTATCTTCCATCCTACGAAAACAACATGTGCACACAGGTTGGATCCTGTTAAGTTATTTTACCGACCGACAGTTTAAAAACTATACGGACAACATACGCTGAAGCCAGATAGGCCCCATAAAATCGTAGAACTAAAAACCGCTCTCCAAAACTTACTTCACAATCCTCGAGGTCACTTAAATATAAACCCTATATTCCATGCGGCAAAAATCCTCTTTACTAGTGCCCTTTCTAATGAAATACGAGGTTGTCGCAATGACTGGATTTTTGCTTGGTCTAAGCAAGCGCGGTTAAGTACACGTCCGTTGAAGCGTAAATATAAATCCAACCAAGCGTTAACTTTTATATAAAACTGGATAGGACCAACGGAAAATTCTCCGTGATTTTAAAGGAGATATTAGTTATTTGAACCGTGTCATTGCCGAGCTTTAAGAATAGCCCTGAAAAAAAGAGGGTATATCTGTGTGTCTGTCTACTCTGTATGTGGCATAAGTAGCTCCGAAACGGGTGGTCTGATTTGAATGCGGCTTTTTTAATCGAAAGCCTTATCGGTCGAGATCTCTCGTAGCTAACTTTGGTTGGAGATGGGGTTTAATAAATTAAGAAATAAGGTTATTCTAGAGTATGCTGGAAAATGGTTTAGAAGACGAATATCGGAATCTTTGAAAAAATAAGGGGCTCAATTCGACCAATTTTTGAGATATCTCCGTTATCTCGCCATCTGGTACTTTTGACGTGACAGATGGCGAGATGTGGCGATGTTCATAGAAGATCGCAACTTCGCCAATCCGGTCGCATTAAGTTTGCGTCTTCTTTGTATGTGACGGTAAAGATATCAGGCGTATACTTACCTTGTATGAAAATAAATATTTGCATATTTTTGTCTGTAATATCTTTACCTTGCATTTGGACGGGTCCCTTTTTCATGTATTTTCTCTAGTTGCTGAGGAGTGCCTTTCAGTTATTCGTTTATGTTGCCCACATTTAAGCAAAATTATAATTGAAAATTAATGTTAAATAGGGGAAAATGTTGAATTAATTAGCAAGAAAGTCGTGAAATGACAGATCCTTATCTCTCTCTCAAACAGTAATGCTGTGTGCTCAGATATTGACACCAGGGGCATATGACGGTTACGTTTATCACGTGATAAATAAGTGACAAAGCATTTGTCACTTCACACTCAGATTTTGTCAAAACGTGACGGATGCTTTGTCACTTATTTATCGCGTGATAAAAGTAACCATCAGGCCCGCGGAGTTCAATAAACCATAAAGCAGATGCGTTCTTATGTAACGAACCATTCTCGGAAACCTGGAACGCTTTCAACTATACAATTCTTTTTAACCCCTGTGCTAGGCTTGCTTCACAGCGGGTAGATGGAGAACAGTAAACTAACGATAGAGTAGGTATTGTAATTCGAGCACTTTACCTAAAGCATATTGTTGTATAGGTACATAATCATAAATAATGTACGTTCGTGATTAGGTAGGTTAGGATTTCAACGACAATTAACATTTCTTTTTACGTATACTTACAACATAATGGGATGAAACGAAAGCAAAATGAGGATTATACAACGTATCGGGACGAAGATTCGTTCACATAAAACGCAATGGAACAAACTTGCCATAGTGTACTTTCCTGTTTATTAACCGAGCGAGAGAAGGGAGCGAAGCGTCTCTGCTTCAGCTAGGCCATAAAAATAGTTCGTATGTCGGATGTTCGGATGTACGTTTATCCAGATTTTCAGCTGTTTTCACCCACAGGCAGCATTGCTGCACAACCGTCGCAATAAATACTTTAAATTTGCGTACCCAAGTTGTGACTTTCAAAAAGAAAGATGTGTCTTTCAATATATATATATATATATAATATATATATGTATTTTTTTTTCTTTGGGGCCTGCCGAGCGCGGAGCTCATTTTATTGATATAACTTTTTTATCGAGTCAGTATTTCATTTTTTTTTATATGGCGGAGAGATGGGGTTGAAAATGCTAAAATAGTATCAATAAAAAGGTTCTATACAAAAAAACTCATAATTCTGCCATTTCGAAAAATTATCGCGAGGTCTACAGCTCACAAAACCACTTGTAATTTTATCATATTCATATCCTACTGTTAAAAATATAAGCGCTATGCTCTTGCCGTGCAGTATAGCTGGCGCCAGATGCTTCACATCAAAGGTAATGATATAAAGTGATAGTTGCGCCGGACACCCGTGACGAGCGATTTGGCTATTTGATACATTCTGTATTTATCTGCAGTACTGGTAGGAACTAGTAAAACCTATAGGTGTAAAAAAAATAGTTTTTAAATAGTCTGACACTCAACGAATTACAGTCTATATTGACCAATCGTATAAACAAACGAAACGCCAAAGATGATCATTGTAGCATATGTGGGTAGTTTGAAATATGATTTTGGATATGTCATGTCATCAGTCAACCCTCAGTCTGTTTCCGAAGATTACACGCCATAATCACGTACTTGCTATTTTAATCAAAGTCCCGTAGTTTTCCTAAAATAGTACAATCATAGATAATGGCTAGAGGTTAGAAACATCGATAAATTGGGATGACGACTGATGTTAAATTCTACAGCGTAATGTAGTTTATATTAATAAAATTAATTTAATATGATGTTTTTTCTTTGGTTCACAAAGAAAAAACACGAAAAAAATATTTTCCAAATTGGTTCATAAATTACGAAGTTCTGAGGGAGGTAGGTAAAAAACTTAAAAGGTTGTACCTTGTTTTGCCTAACAACTTTTTGCCTAATTTCGGTTTGCCTAATTTCATTTAAACTAATATTATTTAGCATAACTATTCACTTTGCCTAATTTTCATTTGAGTGAAAGTCGTTTCGTATAATACTCATTTCACATAATCTTATTTCGTCTAATTTTATTTGGCCTAATTTTTAATTCGTATAAACATATTTTGCCTAACAATTTTTTGGCCTAATTTCGTTTTGCCGAATTTTTGTTTAGACAAATATTCGTTTCGTATAATACTTATTTTACATAATCTTATTTTGTCTAATTTAATTATTGCATCGTCATAAAACAAACCTAACCTAACCTACAGTTTTCGGTGTTTAGTCTAACCTACTAACTGCTAAATTTCAATATACTTCCATGCAAGCAAGCATTCTGACGCTCCGCTCGCTTCGCTCGCTCCGCTATCCATGGTCATAAAACAAACCTAACCTAAACTACAGTTTTCGGACCTGCCTTAAGGTGAAATAGGTAATGTTAGGAATCGTAAGCCTGAGTCGGACCTGCGCGGCTCGCTCGCTTCGCTCGCTCGTTAGGGTCATAGTTCAACCTAACATTCCTCCTCGCTTCGCTCGTCGTCGTACCTAACCTAAGCCAAGTTGGATCTGCCTTAAGGTGAAATAGGTAATGTTAGGAATTGTAAGCCAAGTCGGACCTGCGCGGCTCGCTCGCTTCGCTCGCTCGTTAGGGTCGCAGCTCAACCTAACACTCCTCCTCGCTTCGCTCGTCGTCGTACCTAACCTAAGCCAAGTCGGATCTGCCTTAAGGTGAAATTGGTAATGTTAGGAATCGTAAGCCAAGTCGGACCTGCGCGGCTCGCTCGCTTCGCTCGATCGTTAGGGTCACAGTTCAACCTAACACTCCTCCTCGCTTCGCTCGTCGTCGTACCTAACCTAAGCCAAGTCGGACCTGCCTTACTTACCTGCCTTGCCTTCGTTTCTGTGAGGGACACAGTTTCAACCTAACCTAACTTTGTAGTGTATTTCGGACAATAGAGATTGTGCAAGATAAGGGATACCCGTTTAGCCTAACCTACTAACTGCTAAATTTTAATATACTTTCATGCAAGTAAGCATTCTGACGCTCCGCTCGCTTCGCTCGCTCCGCTATCCATGGTCATAAAACAAACCTAACCTAACCTACAGTTTTCGATCTTTAACCTAACCTACTAACTGCTAAATTTGAATATACTTCCATGGAAGAAAGCATTCTGACGCTAATAGTTGAATAAACAAGCTAGTAGGAGGCGTTATAGTACATGTTCAGATATTTATGAACGCCTTATATGCTGCGATATATCTGATGGCGACTGTACATTGTTTTGCCTAACAACATTTTGCCTAATTTCGTTTTGCTTAATTTTCAGCTATGTATTGATTAGACAAAATAAAAATCGACAAGGTTAATATTATGATAATTCAGAATTAGACAAAAACTTTTTAGTTAAAACGTTATTCGGCTATGTAATGATTAGTTAAAATAAGAATCGACAAAGTGAGTTTTAGATAAAATAATATTCGACAAAACAAGAGTTATGAAAATGATCATTTAGGCAAAACGAGTTTCGACAAAATATTAATTATGAGTAATGATATTATACATAATGACTTTAGACAAAATGTTCATTATGGTAAAAGTTGTTAGACGAACTGAAATTAGACAAAAGAAAATTAGACAAATCAAGGGAATACCAACTTAAAAAAAAATACAACCGAATAGAAATATATACCGAATTCTCCTTTTTAAAGTCGATTGAAAACACTTCATCAGCAAATTGCTGCCATTCAAAGTTATTCTGAATCTGAGTTATTGATGCCTGTCTGGGAATAAGATATACAAAATATACTGAAACAAGTCAAACAAAGGTCAAACTACGCAACAAGATAACTTTATCCTCCTGTATCATTGTTTATTTATATCGTGCCCGAAATACTCATAGTAATATAGACAATTATATCCATCGAGCCTCACCGGGATAATGTGTGAACCGCTGTAAGCTTATTGTCATCCAAAACGACATAAGCGACCCAGTTTTCATATTAAAATATGTCTTTCTTGTTAACAGCAAGTTTTCACCCAATCGGTATCGGTGACCCGCTGCTAAAACGTTTCTACAAATAGCTAAGTCAACCCTCGTAAGGGATAGGGTAGCGGAATTATCTATACTTATGACACAAATAGTAATTCAATCCTGTTATTTTCGATATAAATGCATGTATTATATGTACATACAAACCTTCCTCTTGAAACACCTTAACTATTAAATAAAACACATCAAAATCCTTTGCGTATTATAAAGATTTAAGCATAGGTACATAGGGACAGACAGCAGGAAACGACTTTCTTTTATAGTATGTAGTGATTTGTATACTTAATAACAAAAAAATTGGGCAAGTGCGAGCCCGACTCGCGCATGAAGGGTTCCGTACCTATACATATATTCTATAACAAGTTTGTTGTATGGGAGCCCCCCTTAATTTTATTTTATTTTTAGTATTTGTTGTTATAGCGGCAATAGAAATACATCATCTGTGAAAATTTCAACTGTCTAGCTATCACCGTTGTTGAGATACAGCCTGGTGACAGACGGTCGGACGGACGGACGGACGGACGGACGGACGGACGGCGAAGTCTCAGTAATAGGGTCCCGTTTTTACCCTTTGGGTACGGAACCCTAAAAAGGAATCAACGCGTCAATAGCATAAATACCTCTGCGCGTACCAGTGCATTGCTCCACCTTCATTCGGCGCGCGTTCCTGGCCTGTCGTAGCGCCGCGCATTCAGTCAGTCACACCACACGTTAGCAGTAATTACGCAATTATCATCGTTCATCATTGTTGTTATCTCAATCGAAGAAATTTGACTGAAATAGCGAGTTTTCCGGTTACTTAATTAGGTATTTAGAACGGTATTCCCTTGATTTGTCTAATTTTTTTTGTCTAATTTCAGTTCGTCTAACAACTTTTACCATAATGAACATTTTGTCTATAGTCATTATGTATAATATCATTACTCATAATTATTATTTTGTCGAAACTCGTTTTGCCTAAATGATCATTTTCATAACTCTTGTTTTGTCGAATATTATTTTATCTAAAACTCACTTTGTCGATTCTTATTTTAACTAATCATTACATAGCCGAATAACGTTTTAACTAAAAAGTTTTGTCTAATTCTGAATTATCATAATATTAACCTTGTCGATTTTTATTTTGTCTAATCAATACATAGCTGAAAATTAAGCAAAACGAAATTAGGCAAAATGTTGTTAGGCAAAACAATGTACAGTCGCCATCAGATATATCGCAGCATATAAGGCGTTCATAAATATCTGAACATGTACTATAACGCCTCCTACTAGCTTGTTTATTCAACTATTAGCGTCAGAATGCTTTCTTCCATGGAAGTATATTCAAATTTAGCAGTTAGTAGGTTAGGTTAAAGATCGAAAACTGTAGGTTAGGTTAGGTTTGTTTTATGACCATGGATAGCGGAGCGAGCGAAGCGAGCGGAGCGTCAGAATGCTTACTTGCATGAAAGTATATTAAAATTTAGCAGTTAGTAGGTTAGGCTAAACGGGTATCCCTTATCTTGCACAATCTCTATTGTCCGAAATACACTACAAAGTTAGGTTAGGTTGAAACTGTGTCCCTCACAGAAACGAAGGCAAGGCAGGTAAGTAAGGCAGGTCCGACTTGTCTTAGGTTAGGTACGACGACGAGCGAAGCGAGGAGGAGTGTTAGGTTGAACTGTGACCCTAACGATCGAGCGAAGCGAGCGAGCCGCGCAGGTCCGACTTGGCTTACGATTCCTAACATTACCAATTTCACCTTAAGGCAGATCCGACTTGGCTTAGGTTAGGTACGACGACGAGCGAAGCGAGGAGGAGTGTTAGGTTGAACTGCGACCCTAACGAGCGAGCGAAGCGAGCGAGCCGCGCAGGTCCGACTTGGCTTACAATTCCTAACATTACCTATTTCACCTTAAGGCAGATCCAACTTGGCTTAGGTTAGGTACGACGACGAGCGAAGCGAGGAGGAGTGTTAGGTTGAACTATGACCCTAACGAGCGAGCGAAGCGAGCGAGCCGCGCAGGTCCGACTCAGGCTTACGATTCCTAACATTACCTATTTCACCTTAAGGCAGGTCCGAAAACTGTAGTTTAGGTTAGGTTTGTTTTATGACCATGGATAGCGGAGCGAGCGAAGCGAGCGGAGCGTCAGAATGCTTGCTTGCATGGAAGTATATTGAAATTTAGCAGTTAGTAGGTTAGACTAAACACCGAAAACTGTAGGTTAGGTTAGGTTTGTTTTATGACGATGCAATAATTAAATTAGACAAAATAAGATTATGTAAAATAAGTATTATACGAAACGAATATTAGTCTAAACAAAAATTCGGCAAAACGAAATTAGGCCAAAAAATTGTTAGGCAAAATATGTTTATACGAATTAAAAATTAGGCCAAATAAAATTAGACGAAATAAGATTATGTGAAATGAGTATTATACGAAACGACTTTCACTCAAATGAAAATTAGGCAAAGTGAATAGTTATGCTAAATAATATTAGTTTAAATGAAATTAGGCAAACCGAAATTAGGCAAAAAGTTGTTAGGCAAAACAAGGTACAACCATTTAGAACACAGTAACATTTCCATTAGGTACTGTTATAAAATTCGAAAATTGTATTTTAATCAATTTTCTATGGAAAGGAGACGAAAAATTTTATCAGCACGATGCAGGATTAAACATTTTTTTGTTCGCTCCTTATGCCGAAACGGCTTGACCGATTTTAACTATTTATGGTAAATGGCGGGGGCACTACCGTGCCCCCAGATATCCAAAGATAGTCATAGGATACTTTTTGACTCCGGTAAGTGTGTTAAGCGTGGCGTCACGACCACTCTACGCGTGCAACTCTCAAGGAGCGCCTACGAAAGCGCGCCATTTTGCTCGAACTATTCGGAGCCGGGCATTTTACTTTTCATAACAATGGAGTATTATAAACATAGGATTGGTACTGTTAGGTGCATAAAGAGCTGGCTGGTAGACGATGAATGCGATGAGTTCGAATAGAATGAAATATGGAATTCGACGTATGACGGAGTGTCAGACGATATAATGATTCTGCTGCGGACGGACGATTTGTAATAAAATTGAAAATATATATAAATGAACGACGTGAAGACAACTAGTGCATTTTCCCTGCTCCATCCCCACATAAATTATGGTAGGTATATTATGTTAAATTATATAGGTTTTACACGGGAAACCTAAAGCATGATAGCCTGTCATGCCGTTCGAGTGCACTTGAGTGTAAACATAATGGACGCTGATTTCAGTATGCAACACGACTACGAGCTTATTCAAGTAGGTATTTTAATGTGAAAGCCTTTCAAACGAAAATTCCAAATGTTGGTTCCATCGATGAATTTTAAAATTAACTTTTAATTAATGTGATGAACGATATTCATGAGTTCCATTATGAAATCGCCAACTTATGACAACATGAAAACACACTAAATTGTGCTAATTTTTTTATTGAGAACAAAAGTCATGCATCACATTTATAATTCTTTTTTGATGTACGAAGTAACAAAGAGATTCCAACTATTTGCCATTCCAAGCACTACTATAATTATAAAATTATACGACAAAAGCAATCAACAGTCTCATAAATTGAAGAAGCAATATTATTTATTAAAAACTTCGGTTCATTAACAACTGCGATGCGGTAAGACTTTAAACAACTGTGTATCAACTAGATAATTGCATTGGTTCAAAGGAAACGGCTGATTCTGGAGCGAAAGTTCACTTATATCCAACGTATGATTTTTTTTCATCATATCTCCATTACAATCACTTTGAAATTTACACGTTATGTCTGAAACGCAAGATTGATTTTAATTTGAAACGATGCTATGATAAGCACTCAATTTCCGGATAAATTAGTATAAGGAAGAAAAGTAAATTGAGCATCAGAAGTTTATGCAAATTGAAAAGATGCGAGGCAGTCTTTTCCATAAAATTTCTACTCGTCGACTGGGGTACTTTCATCGATGGGGGAGCATTGATCATTAGTTTAACTAAAAATAACGTTATTTTTCAACCGACTACACAAAGGAGGAGGTTCTGAATACGGTTATTTTTCTAATAATGTTTGTTACCTCAAAACTCCGTCATTTATGAACCGATTCGAAAACTATTTTTTTGTTCAAGAGCTCATCATAAGAAGAGTCAAACTTGTCGGTGTAACCGTTGTGATATGTAGCTCTCTATCTACCTATTTTTAAGCACATAAATCATAAAGTTTCAAGTGATTTAATGGACTCACTGATATTCTTCAACGAAAATGTAATCTTAAAAGGTTAGAATTCCTTTGTTAGAAGTTAACTCATATTTTTTCTGCAAAGTAAACCTCATTGGTACATTTACATTATGAAATGATAATTTCTAATCTTGCTTTATAAAAATACTCCACATTAAAGCCAACAATATGCAAATGAGAACTCAAAACGGTAATTCGTAAATGGAAAACTTTCATCAAGTCAATAGTTCATTCATGGTAATTAAAAGCATTGTTAATTTTAATTTGGTGGGTTTGTATTCTGTTTACTTTCCCGAGGCGTACAGTGGCGAAAATTTCCGCTTCTGTGAGCGTCATTTGCGTCATCGTCATTGTCCGTTTAACGTTATTTTTGGCGTAAATTTGCGCTCTGTTGGGCGTGTTCACGTTAGATTGGGCATGGTTTGAGGTCATGGTTGTAGCTGAACCTGAAAGATATTCTTGGGTATAATTAACAATATTGCTTTATATACCAGCAAGGTCAAGAACATGTCCGGCGAGCCTCAGATACTTTAAAGGAGAGTTTTCGTAGCTAAGCACCCACAGGTGATCCTTTTAAACTATTATATTACATTACTGCAGTCGCCGGGAAATAAGGGCTTGGCGGTGGGTAGGTATAGGCGGCCGACCGTAGAGAGGCCGGATAATGATACGAAGCTGGCAAGCCCTTCATGCATGTATAGTGCTTTCTCTCAAACATATGTAATGAATAATTATAAAAACGATTTAAACTCACGTAAAAATTGTCAGGAACGGCATTTTTACGTGAGTTTAAACCGTTTTTATAATTATTAAAGATGTCTCACGATAGTTTTAATAACATTAATAAGTAATGAAATAAAAAAATACACCCAGTCACAATAAACATATAATTCAGCTGTTTATCCTGTTCCTGAACACAGACGCCATGTTTTAAAAAAGTTACTTCCCGGCTTAGGCCTTCAATTTTGTATGAAATTCCTTTACAGTTCTCTCAAATTGTTCCGCCCGAAACGTGATAAACTTCGAAGCCTGTTATAACGCACGTTATGACGACATTTCACTGCATGTTTGAGAAAAAGATATATTATGGATTTTTCGTAATTTTTACGCTACCTACTAGTTGGTGATAACAAAATGTAATGTTCATTGAAAGGAATCAAATATTTACAAATCATGTTCATTACATATACTTACTTACTTACTTACTCCGTTGGCTCAGCGACCCAAAGTGGATCTTGGCCTCCGATACGAGATGGCGCCAGCGCGCCCTGTCTTGAGCGATCTCTTGCCAGTTTTCTGCATTCAGAGCGCGTAGGTCCTTGGTCACTTCGTCTCTCCATCGGTATCTCGGTCGGCCGACCGGTCGACGACCTACAAGCTGCCCAATGTACGCCTTCTTTACCGCCCTGTCATCCGGCATTCTTTCCAGATGCCCGAGCCAACGGAGTCTTGCTGCCTTAATCTCCCCAATGATATTCGGCTCAGACACTAGATCCTCCAGTTCTTGGTTCTTACGGATCCTCGAGCTACCATCCTCCCTCTGCGTCGGTCCCAAGATCTTACGAAATATTTTCCTCTCGGCAACGAGAAGCTTGTTTTCCTCTTTTAGGGTTAGTGTCCAGGCCTCGCATCCGTACATTAAGATAGGTCTTATGACGGTTTTATAGACTCTAATCTTAGTCTTCCGACGCATCACCTTGGACACCAACACCTTATGCAGAGCCGCCGCGCATCTTAGGGTATTCTGAATGCGAAATTCAATCTCCTGTTCTCTGCTATTGGAGTCATTTATCAGGCAGCCTAGGTACTTGAATTTCTCCACTCCCTTATACGTAACCCCATCTACGACCAGGTTTTCTCTAGGCTCCAAGATATTCCTGTATCTCCGCATGTGTAGGAACTCAGTCTTCTCCCTGCTGATTTTCAGGCCAACCCTTGAGCCTTCCTCGCCCAATACCTTCGTCTTCTCGGAGATGGTCACACTGTTCTCTCCCAATAAGGCTAAGTCATCTGCATATCCGACTATCTTATGCTGGCCATTCAACATCACTCCACCGTCCAATATTTGTACTTTCCTGATGACGTGTTCTAGAGCTAAATTGAACAGCATAGGAGACAACGCATCTCCCTGCTTGAGACCAGTAATGACATCAAATTCATCTGTCAACTCTCCCCCAACCTTCACCCGCATTTTACTCACACCCGTGGCAACTACAATGAGCCGTACGAGTTTGTCAGGGATCTTGAAGTTTCTCAGGATGGAGAAGAGTGATTGTCTGTCAATACTATCGTAAGCTTTGGCGAAGTCTACAAAAAGGCAGTGTGCTCCTTGTGCAAATTCCCATTTTTTCTCCATGAGCTGTTTGAGGAGAAAGATCTGGTCCACTGAGCTACGGTTACGCCGAAATCCACACTGGTAATCACCAAGAATCTCTTCGGCATACTTTTCCAACCGACCCAGTAAGACATACGAGAAAACTTTGTAAGCTGTGGAGAGGAGTGCTATTCCTCTGTAATTCGAGCACTTCTTCTTACACCCCTTCTTGTGTACTGGACAGATGACCCTTACGTTCTACTCAGCTGGTTGCCGTTCCTGTCGCCATATTAAAAGCAGCAGCTCATACAAACGGGACTGTGCTTCTCCCCCGCCACGCTTCCATAATTCCCCTGCCAAGCCGTCAATACCTGGGGCTTTATTGTTTTTCAGGCGCATGATGGCTCTTCTGACTTCCTCAAAATCCAGTTGATCGTCACCATCACTGCGTACCTGAGCTTCCTGCACGTGATATTCATTCACTGGACAGTTCAAGAGACTTTGAAAGTAATTTCTCCACATATTTTTATTGTTCATTCATATAATATCATTTTAAGGAATGAGGTGTCTAACCCATAACTCCAAGGCTAACTGACTGGAGCAAAGCGGAGCGGAGCAGTGTAAAAGCGACCAATCACATCCCTCAGATTTATGCACTTGTTTTGGGATTCACAAAGACGGATCTTGATTGGTTTATTTTCTCCGTTCTGCTTCAGTGAAGAGGCAAAACTCAAACATTATTGTATTACAGAAGGAAAAGTCGGTAAAAATTACAAACTTATTTAACTTATCAGTCAACTATAGCGCTATACCGAGATACAAGAATTGGCGCAGAGTAATTTAGTTCGAGACGTAAACAAACCGGAATATGAGACGACATTTGAGTTACCGACACTAACAAACATTAACAAATTCAATTACACAATAAATTTCCATCAAAGACCCGAATCTACATTGTATTTGCCTCCAACTCCTAAGCGAGGTTGATATGAAATTAACACAAACACTATCACTGTCGTAAATTGTTTGTCAGCAGCTTCGGTAAATGCATAAAACATTATGCAATATAATATTATACTTCACCAATATCCCATTGTGCTTTCCGTATTTAAATAAGTTTGTTTGGAAATATTAAACAAACACCGATGGATTTCTAACACCAAGTAACTTACATCAAGGGATCTTTTCCATTCGTTGGTCTTTCCGTATCTCTGTCTGTCTGTCCTGTCTGTCTGCTTGTCTGTCTAAGTACTCACTGTAATTATTAAGAATAAATTATACAAATTAGGCGCTAAATGTAGTTGATATCTTAATTTAGTATTTTATACTTAACAAGTAAATAATGGGCGAAAAGCTTATCATGATTAAGATATCATTTGACACAAACGTTGAGAAATTTAGGGAAAATTCGTCAATTAATTGTTGTGTTGTATTTAAATTTAATTTATTTAGCGAAGCGGAGCAGAGCGAAAATGTACAATTCTTCAATCGCATTGCTCAGATGTAAATGCACTTGTTTTGGGCTTCAGAAAAACGCAGCCTGATTGGTTAATTGTATTTTTCTGTTTTTTTTTTATGTCAAAGGGGGCATACGAGCAAACGGATCGCCTGATGGAAAGCGATTACCGTCGCCCATAGACACCTGCAACACCAGAGGAGTCACAAGTGCGTTGCCGGCCTTTCAGTTGAGAATACGCTCTTTTCTTGAAGGTTTGAAGGTTTTTCTCCGCCCCACTTGTATGGATACGCAGCCTAAGACCCGGATATTATTCTTTTTGCCTCCGCCTCGTAAACAAGGTTGGTAGTAATACACACTGAATACAAATATTATCGCGGTCCTATATTATTTGTCGCCAGCTTTGGCGACATGGTCGACACGGTGTGTTGACATTGATTCAAGCAAAATAATGTGTGCACCAATTTCACATACGGCCCATTAACTATAACATTTTCTTTTGGTATTTAATAACTTTAACAGAATAGGATTAATAAGATACATAATTGGACCCCTTCCTGTAAGTAGACGTGACTAGTATTATTATCCATTTTCCCGTCTGTCCATCTGTCCGTATGTCTAACGGTCCACCTGTCTGTTTGCCGGTCAATCTATCCGTCTGTTCGCCTGTCCGCCAATCCATCCATTCGTTGAAATACAGTCACTATCGCTGTCCTATATTATTTGTCAGCTTCAGTGACATGGCTGACACGGTGCGTCGATACGTGAGTATTGATTTATGCAAAATAATGTGTGCTCCGCCAATTTCACACTGAGCCCTCGGTATTAAATTATTTTCCATCTCTATTAAATTTGCTATCTGCTGTCCGCCCGTTAGTCCGTACGTCCGTCCATCCATCTGTTCGTCCTCCTGTGATACAAACACAAAAACGATCGCAGTGCTAAATATAGCATGGTCGACACGGATTTATACCAAACTAGCTGCTGCTGCACCGCGCGGTGTTACCCGCTCATCTCACAGGGATACTACATTATTTCCAGATAAAATGTAACCTATGTGTTAATCCAGCCTGTCAGCTACGGCCATACCGAATTTTATAAAATTGATCTAACCAGCACACACTTTCGTTTTCGTTACATTTGGGATAGTTTGGTAATGAGAATGAGAGATTTCCCATTCTCATTACCAAACTATCAAGCGCGAAGTTCCTACATTTAAATGAAGATAAAACGTGGCAATGTGATAGTTAGATAGCTTAAGTTTTGCTAACTTAGACGTGGAAAAATGGAACTCGGTGGAAGCTATTATTTTTCACTAGCATAAGGATTTCACTTGTCAGCAGGGGAGGCGCGGACAAACATTTAAAATGCATCTGCACAAAGCTTTAAATACGTTCCCTGCATTCAGAAACGTAATGCTTGTATAAAAGGATTTTTGGCTGTAAAAAGGCTATTTATTGAATATTGCCAGGACTTAAATGCGGCATTACGATATCCTCAATTTAGGTATACTTTGCCCCTGTCACGGTTATACAGCGTGAAGTAACCCGATAGATTTTTCCTAAAACAAGATAACATTACCAAAATACCACCACATCTGTGCAAATTGTGCACTTATCGCTAAAGAGCGATAAAACCGCATAGATTTATGTTATTAAAGGAGTATTGCCCCGTAGTACAACCTCAGCCAGGCAATTATTAAGGCGTCTAGACTGACAGAAGATTAATGATCGTATCTGTTCACAAGATACAACATTGTAAAGTTGATCCTAGCTAACAGGCTAGCCTCAAGTCACGAGCCATGTATCTAGATGTTGATATCTACATATTATTATAACCAAACCGGACTTAATCGCGTTCAAAAAAACTAACTAACTACATTGGCGCAGCAACCCAAAATGAGTTTTGGCCTCCAACACAAGAGCACGCCATCTTGCCCGATCCTGCGCCACTTCGTGCCAGCTATCGCTAGCTCCCAGCTCACGCAGATCCGCCTCCACCATGTCTTTCCAGCGATACTTGGGGTTCAAAAAAGGTGTTTATTTAATAACCTCGACGTTTCGGACGTGATTTTACGTCCATGGTCTCGAAGGGAAGATATATATTCTTCTTCTTCTACCTAGCGTCATCGTCATGTTAGGATTCGTTTCCCAACTGGCCTTCTTCCACTTTGCACGATCCTGAGCATCCTCTTTTGTGAGCCCGTTTTCAAGCATTTGTATGCTTGAAAACGACCAACCAACAACGAAACGAACAACCTTCACAACGCAAAAGAAAGAGGATAGAAATATCATCATAAGATTTTTTAGAAGTGTATAGTTTTTCTCTTTCATTTTGTACTTGTTGCTTGGTTTGTCGACCATTTACGTTTGCGTGTATCATTTACTCAAAGGTTAACTGGAAGATATCCGGGGATTAAAAATTGACAGCTACTTTTGGTGCTGACTGTACAATAAGGTACATAAAATACAGTCATACATCCATAGATCATAGTAAAGTACCTTATGGTCTGTGGTACCTACATAAGAGAAAACTATAAACCATTGCTTATTGCTAAAGTGCAATGACAAACACAAGTAATATTAGTCACTATTTTCTTCATGAAGAGGTATCATTTTGGTGATAGAGTTGAGACCTTATTTCCCTTGAAATGTCAACTTGTCAATGTCACTTACCGTCCGTTTACTTTAAATTTGCACCTGCCCGCCTAGGACAACTATGCTTCGCAACTCTTGTCGCGCGAGATAGCGCCCCTCGTCGCTCTCTCACATTACTGCACAGAAAGAGACCGATAATTATATCGCGCGAGAAATAGTCGCGTATGACAGTTATGCTAGAGGAGCTGGTAACTTTGGCGTCGAATACAAATGAGGTTCAAACTTTACGTAACCGGGTTGAAGAAATCGAGCTTTTGTTCTCGACTGTTTTCTCTCCCAAAACTTTACTAATTGATACGAAATTTTGGAAACTGAATGAGAAAGACAGTTTCTGTGTTAGACCCTTTCAATTTTTGCGCTTGTTATTATAGAATTCGTATACTCAGCGTCTGTTTGAGGCGAAATTTTGGCCAAAAGCAGACACCTGGTACAAAAACCGTAGTCGCAGAAATCGAAACGGTCTGGCACATTACATTTTGTTCCCATTCATTCGCCAAAATTTCGTTACGATCGGTTAAGTTTTGGAGGAGCAAATAGTCGAGAGCGAAACCTCGATTTCTGTGGAAAAATGAGCAGTGGTATATCCTCTTAATGCTGCTCGAACTGCTCGAATAAGAAAATCGACAATATTCCCGTTACATTTTCGTGATATGGCCAGTTTAGAAATATTGCGTTGCCAAGTCAAATTACTGTCCTTGTGTGACAAAACTGATTGTTATGCATTTTTTTACTTTAATTTGGCTGACCTTTCAAGATCTAATGTCATTTATATTGATTTACTGCCGTAAACACTGATGAATCCTACGATAACGCAAGCCCACCCAGAAAATGCCTATTTAGTGTTCACTCTGAGCTTAAAACTATAATAAAATTGAATGCTCATTCACTCAAGTGTAAACTAGAACTTTAAACATTTCAGAAGTTTTCATGGAAAATGTTATCTTTGAAATGCTCAAATGCTGAGCATTTCCCAGAGTGCTCGGTTGCTTTGAGTTGAAAAGAACTGTGAGATTTCAGACGCCTTCTGGTACGCTTTTCTGATAGTGATTTGCTGACGTTGAGTATTCGATCGCTATTAGGACTGTTAAGGATGTATGCTGAAAATATTTAGTTGCTTGTTTGGAACATACCGCGGGGAATGTGTCTAATAAAAGTATGTTAATTAGGCCCTGAAATCCTTCACAGAACCTTGCAACGGAAACAAGTGTCAGTGTATGATCATGATTAACATTACATTGATGCAAAGCCCCGATTTCCTCTGCGCATTCATACATTTGTAGGTAAACAATTTATCTATGAAGAGGGGTCATTATTTTAACAAAATTACTTCACAACTCGATGCAGGATTTGAATGAACGCACGGCCCCAGCCGTAAAGCGCAATCGCATGCTGAAAAATTGTATTCTCATCACGCCGAAACGGCAGGTCGGATTTCAACTAATTTTGGTACAGGGATAGCTGGACATCCAAAGATCGGAGGATAGGTACCTCTTACTTGACTAAGGCAAAGAAAAAAGTTTTACGCGGATGAAGTCGCCGGCACCTCCTATTAAATAATAGAAGACTTCAAGGGTTTGAATAAAGTGTTTTCACCCTTGGGAACTCTTTTGAATATGTAATCGAAGCTTGATGGATTTAGGATAAACTGTTGAAATTAATTAATTGAATCAGGCGTTACTTTGCGGAAATCCATATTAATGAAAATAATAATATTGCTTTGCTATTCCGCGATATAATATCGTGCCAGTTAAATTTGTGCTAACCGTCCGACTGACCGGTTTCGGTTGTCGGACTCCAGACCGTCAACATCTCCTGATGATGCCTCGTACAGGGGCGAAACACGTGTCGAGTAAGTTCTGTTATTTTGGTGGTGGTTTGTTATATTTATTTGCGTATTCATTTTTCTTATCGTGGTGGGAGGGTGGGACCATTAAATGCATGTATGCATGAAAAAAATACGCAAATAAGTATAACGGGTTAGCACAAATTTAACTGGCACGATATTATATCGCGGAATAGCAAAGCAATATTATTATTTTCATAAACTGTTGAATACAATGAAGGCTCTAGTGATTTTTAATGTTATGCCATGAGTAGTCTAAATCTACTCAGAATGATCTCGCCCTTGGAATCAATTTAACTCGTTGGTACGATGAGCATTACTTAGTGCCAGTATATTATGTATAGCGTAAAAGCATCTTGAGAAGTGACAAGTCACAGTGGTGCCACTCTAACACCATTGCGGTAAATTTTGCTGACAAATCTCAAGATATTTTTTACTGAACTACTGGCGAAAGTATAAGGGTTTCTTGTTGAATAACCCTAATAAAAATCTTGTAAAAGACTAGGCTAAGTAGTCTTAGAGTATTTTAGTTCCTCTTTGAATAATTTAACACGTTGGATTAATGGAACTGTAACGCATTGAACGTTTATAAGTAGATTGTACTATAAATAATGGATGGCTGTAACAATTTGGCTGCAAGTTAGTGTAAATCGATAGTGTTCTTGCCTGTGGGATCAATTTAACTCGGGTACTTCGAGCATCACTAAGTGCAAGTGTATTATTTATGACGTACGAGTAAAGCATCTCGAGACGTGACTTTGTATAAGTCACAGTAGTGTCACTGCAACGGCATTGCGGTAAAGTTGGCCGACAAATCTCAAGATATTTTCTATTGAACTAAATTTATAACTTTTTTAACTACACGGTGCCCATGCACCATCACGTGGAAAAGAAAAAGTCATACTATTTCAGACTATAGTCGGATAAAAATATCATAATAGGTATACAGTCTTCAAGACGGGCGGACGGATCTGTGGTGAAAGTATAAGGGTTCCTCGTTGACTGCGGAACCCTAATAAAAAGCTTGTAAAAGACTAGTAAAGTCTAGAGCATTTACGTCCTTCTGGGATCAATGAAACTTTAACGTATTAAATGTTTATAAATAAATAGTTAAGTACTATAAATAATGGAAGGCTGTAAAAAAAAATAGTTAGCCAGATTTAGTCTAAATCTAGAGTGTTCTTGCCTCTGGGATCAATTTAACTCGGGTACGTCGAGCATCACTAAGTGCAAGTGTATTATTTATGAAGTAAAAGCATTTCGCGATGTGACTTTGTGCAAGTCACAGTGGTGCCACTCCAACGCCATTGCGGTAAAGTTTCACGACAAATCACGAGTAATTTTTTATTGAACCAAAAGTATAACTTTTAAACTAGACGGTGCCCGCGCATTCGTTCACATGGAAAAGAAAAAGTCATACTATTACAGACTATAGTTGGGGATCATAATATACGTTTTAAAGATGGGCGGACGGATATGTGGCGAAAGTAGAAGAAGGACAAGGGTTTATTGTTGAATACGGAACCCTAATAAAAATCTTGTAAATGGCTAGTCTAGTTTAGAGTATTTTCGCCCCCCTGGGATCAATTTAACTCGTTGGATACATGGGAGTTTAACGTATTAAACGTATATAAGTAGTAAATAAGTACTATAAACAATGGAAGGCTGTAACAATTTTGGGTGCGTCCCATATTATATACAAACTTTTGGTATAATTTCAATTTATGAACATATTAAAGATATAATGCACGATATATATAATAAGAAATACCATATTTTCATGAAATATAAGGCTTGATAGGTATAACATTCAATTCATATAATATCATATGTTATAATGGTTATTTTCTCTAATAATCTTAGATATAATATGTATTTTGTATAACAATCATGACATATAATATAATATCATTTGAAATATCTATCATATAAAATAATATTATATGACATACGTAGTACCATTTTATAGGGAGCACCCAAATACTCCGAAATATTTTAATCCGATTTTGCTTATTCATTATTCCTAAGAAATAAAATTCCGATCGTTAAAAACCACGAAATTTAATATTCCGAATTTCAAGTCCGAGTTTTTTTTATTTCCGTGAATTATAACATCGAAGAGTTAAAAGCCCGACGTGGCTCTAGCCCGAAAAACAGAATTCCGATTTAGAATTTTCCGAAATTTTATAGCTTTTTCGGAATTTTACATTCGGTAAAATAAACTTTCGTATTTTCAATCATCGCAGTTTTCACTTTTAAAACTGATAAATTTCGGATTTATAAAAATCGCAATAAGCAAAATCGGAATAAAAAAAATCGGAGTACTTACCTATATCTCTGTAAGAGCGAAACGAGCGCAGGCAAGGCAGGTAAAGCAGGTCCGACTTGGCTTAAGTTAGGTACGACGACGAGCGAAGCGAGGAGGAGTGTTAGGTTGAACTGAGACCCTAACGAGCGAGCGAAGCGAGCGAGCAGCGCAGGTCTGACTTGGCTTACGATTCCTAACATTACCATTTTTCACCTTAAGGCAGATCCGACTTGGCTTAGGTTAGATACGACGACGAGCGAAGCGAGGAGGAGTGTTAGGTTGAGCTATGACCCTAACGAGCGAGCGAAGTGAGCGAGCCGCGCAGGTCCGACTTGGCTTACGATTCCTAACATTACTTATTTTACCTTAAGGCAGATCTGACTTTGCTTAGGTTAGGTACGACGACGAGCGAAGCGAGGAGGAGTGTTAGGTTGAACTATGACCCTAACGAGCGAGCGAAGCGAGCGAGCCGCGCAGGTCCAACGTGGCTTACGATTTCTAACATTACTTCGATGCTTCGATTGCTTCGATGTTTCGAGTAAATGTATATTATATGTAATACTAATTAAGTGTTTTAAATGTTATACCACTAGATGATTATATACAATGTCATTATACCTACAGTTCATTATATACTATGAAAATATGCATTTTATTGTTATACGTTTCGTTCAGTATACAAATTGAATATTATACCAATTAAATTTATTCCAATTGAACCTTTGTCTAATGAGTGTTATATCTATTGTTTATATATGTTCTATTACTTACCCAACAATTTTAGTATTGTGCCAGAATTAGTCTAAATCTAGAGTGTTCTTGCCACTGGGATCAATTTAACTCTGGTACGTCGAGCATCACTAAGTATAAGTGTATTATTTATTACGGAGAAGAATCTCGAGATGTGACTTTGTGCAAGTCACAGTGGTGCCATTCCAACGCCATTGCAGTAAAGTTTTATGACAAATCACGAGATATTTTTTAAAGAACTGAAAGTGTATTATAAACTAGACGATGTATTATAAACTAGAGATATTTTAAACTACCGGTACACTCGTTCGGGTGAGGAACAAAAAGTCATTCATCACCCACATTTTACAGTGTGTCGCCTTTTCTGTTTTGCGATTAAGCTGCGGTAACTCAATTAATCATTTGAGCGATGTATTGGCCATATCATGATAATTATAGGATCGATCGACAATAAATGACTTATGCTTTGAGTATATTTGATATTTACGACATAGACATTTTGATATTTACGAGTAAGATACAACGCCACGGTACGATAGCGACGTCGAATTTAACCCCATTTTTAGGGTTCCGTAGCCAAATGGCAAAAAACGGAACCCTCATAGATTCGTCATGTCTGTCTGTCCGTCTGTCTGTCCGTCTGTCCGTCCGTATGTCACAGCCATTTTTTTCCAAAACTATAAGAGCTATACTGTTGAAACTTGGTAGGTAGATGTATTCTGTGAACCGCATTAAGATTTTGATGCAAAAATAAAAAAATAATAATAAATATTGGGGGCTCCCCATACTTAGAACTGAAACTCAATTTTTTTTTTCATCAGACACATACGTGCGGGGTATCTACGGATAGGTCTTCAAAAATGATATCGAGGTTTCTAAAATATTTTTTTTCTAAACCGAATAGTTTGCGTGACAGACGCTTCCAAAGTGGAAAAAAGTTGGTCCCCCCCTCTAACTTCTAAAATAAGAAAATGAAAAATCTAAAAAAAACATATGATGTACATTACTATAAAAACTACCAACGAAAATTGTTTTGAACGAGATCTAGTAAGTAATTTTTATTTAATACCCAACTTTGCACCTAATTTATATGGGGCGCTATACATACCAGGTGCAAACCTAACTTAACCACTTAGGGATGGAAAGTGTTTGTACGGAACCCTCGGTGCGCGAGTCCGACTCGCACTTGGCCGGTTTTTTATATCTACGATATATCTCTTGACATTTTCTTTGTGTGTAGAAACCCAATTCTAATTACGGAATCGTAAATCGCCCAGCAAGAGAACAATTCTAGCTGCAGCAGTCTGACTTGTGCTGGTGAGTCGATTGGGATTGATTCGTATTCGTACATGCTCATTTGGTAGGCTTTTTATTAACGTTGGGGTAAATGCGTTTATGCCTGCCTAATTAGGGCGGGTATGACGGACTAACCGAGTCCTCGGACTACCATCTAAAGCCACCAACGAATGCCGGCACCGGAATTAATGGGAGCGTCGTATCTACGATATTATCTACCATCGATCAGCAAGAGAACAATCATACCTAATTCCTTTCAGCATTTCAATGCCATGAATGGCTGATCAGTTTGACTGAACTAATCCATTGGACTGGAGAGTTGATTGGGATTGATCCGTATATGCTCATTCGGTAGGCTTGGATTTAGGTATTTCAATCAAGATGGCGGTATAAGTTTAAACGAGCTGATATCATCGTTGAACTAGGAAGTTCACATTATGTATGTCTTATTGATGCAAAGATCATAGTACAAAGAAAAGATTTAATGCGCAACCTAGCGGAAGAGGCCGGGAATCGAACCCGGTACCTCTGGATTACTTCAAGCTTTCCACTACCCTAACGCCAAGTAACCTTTCAATTTTTTCTTATGCTTTGTAAGTCGATCTTTGCATTGTTTATTTGAAAGGCTTTAAACCTTAGCGAACTCTATGTGAATACATAAATCTTTTATCTTCGTATCGATGGTACAATATAAAATAAAATGTGGTGTGGGTACACATTAAAAATAATGATACATTACATGTTTCATAAATGTATTGTGCATGTGTTCTAAATAAATTGCAATAAGTCGATATAACCTTGACTCGAAGAATATCCTTAAGCTCTTTGGCTTTTGTTGCCTTTAAACCGATGAATATGCCATGCTCGAGCATCACGTAGCCCTGGTGTGATTCAGAATCAACATGTCAACGTGGCGTAAAATGCGTGCGTACGTGACCGCTCCTTGCTGCCAGATTACACGTAAATGGGTTGTGCTTTCTTTTTACAATATGTTATTGTCATTCTTAACTAAGATATAAAATCTTTCAAATAATTAACGGAAAGATCGACACACAAAACATAAGGAAAAATTCGATAGGTTGCTTGGGAATTGGGGTAGCGAAGTGGTGAACACGCTGGAGCGGCAGTCCAGAGGTACCGGGTTCGATTCCCGGTATTTTCCACAAGGTAACTCATTTTCAATTTTTCTTTAAACTTTGATCTTTGTGTCCATAGTTTAAATAAATTAAAAAAAATTAGACATTACTTACATGTTTCATCAATTTATTGTTATTTTTGTTTATAATCACTATAATCCCAGCAATTTTGTGCATGGATTTCCTTTTTAATTTATCGTAGTTGGGCTTACCCCATCCTTAAATGTCAAGAACATTGAAACACGTACATTGCGTGGGTTGTCAAAAATCGCGTTTTATACCTGTCTCGCTCGCTCTTACGGGATCCAGATAAGAACCTCGCAGTTTTCACCCAAACGCGAGTCGCAATCTGACAGCTCACGGACTGTACCTTTTCCGCTCTTGTCACAATGACAATAAATGTCAAAAAGGCACGCGTTTCAGTTTGCTTTAGTATACAACAGTACCAACAATTTTATGTACAATTATACAGATAGGTAAATAAATATCGGACAGCCTTACACATATATGCGAGGATAATTTCATAAATATGTAAGTCAAATTGATGTGTGATATCGAAACATGATTTTTTATTAAGACAGGCCTAACAATTCGGACTTGTCATACGAACATAGTCTTAATGACACTGAGGCAGGTAAAAAAACCACGAAACTTTTAATACACTTAGTATGTACTTAATGTATATTCTTCTGACTGTGTCCTTGACAATAAAATTCAAATTGCATACACTTATGAAGGAACTTAGGAAGAATTGTATCGGCTACATTGTCTTACCTTACCGTGCTATCGGAAGACCTGATTAAAATAATTCTAATAGAAAATCAATTTAAGGCCGTATTTTAATGTTTTCTAAATTAAAACGTGATGTCAATTTTGTTGGTCAAAACTTAGTCAAACTTCACTTTGACGATTGGGGTACAATACAACAACGTAATATAAGCATTATGATATTCTTTATGTAACTTTCAAGAACAAACAAGAACAGTTTCCAAGTAACTTTGTAAAAGTTGTCATGTCAACTGCCATACAAGTTATTGCATGCTTGAAAATGTACATCTTTTAAAAAGTGCTTTTTGTTTCAGGTATGAGTTAAGAAGTTTTTATAGTGGACGTATTTGAAGAAAAGGAAATAGCGTATGAAATATTAAGATAGCACAATAAAGGTGAGTACACATTAGCTGTATACTATCTACTCTAAAATCCTACAGAAAGTAAACATTTTGTTTTACATAGAGATGATTGACAGAATGTACGTAGGGGGATTTTAACATAGACTTGATAATAAATAGTTCAATCAATCGGTAGTAGAGGAGATTCGTCGTCAATACAGAATTAAATCAGCCAATTGCGAGTCGGACTCACACACAAAAGGTTCCGCAATCAAATCAAAATAAATACCTATTTTGTATTTTTAGTGTCAGATTATGCGAAAATTTCCAGTCACTCTCTAACTATTACTGTTAGTAACAACCCTGTGACAGACTGACAAATACACAGACAGGGCGAAGGCTTTAGTAATATGGTACCGTTTGCACCCTTTGGGTATGGAACCCTGAAAAAGTAAGTTTTTTCTTTTAACAGATTTTCGTTGTAAAGAGATGTTTTTTTTTTTAACTTTTACAACTAGTTACCGCAGACTACCTAGTCAGCACAACATATAAAGACTTTTTATTTTGATGTACTATTTAATTTTTTCAGTGTTTTAATTTACCTTATCTTGTTTGTTTCTATGCGTAGGAATTCTTCAATTTATTTTTATTTTTTTAGAAAACTGCTCATGTTAAAAATGTATTACGAATGTTTATTTTTATATTGATTAAGTACGTATCTTCATTTATGATTGTAAAATGCAAGTCATTTTATTTACTTGGTGACGAACTTTGTTTGCCGACTGTGTGCTACAAGCTTAAAATTCTGAGGTTAAAAAGTTGTGTAGAATAACTAACTATGAGCGTCGTGAAAGTTCACTTATTTAGTGATATGTTTTGCATTCTTTATTTTTCTGATCTTAATTTGTTACAATTCAGTGCTCTCTAGTTGTGAGTATTAAATCTTTAGTCAATTCAATTACTCACATAGGATTCAGTTCATTATTCATAAAACATTTTATTTTCTCTTTCGCCGGCAAATATGGTTGGCTATATTCATCTTTATGTGCCCTACGAAGCCTTTTTAGATCACATAGCCATTTTAGATAAGAGTCGTAACTCTCTGGAGAAACCTTGAAAAACCAAGGCAACTAACAATATAATAGCTTTTCGTCATGTTTCGTGATGTCAAAGTTAATTCATTTTATTATGTTTATTGATCAGGTATAGTACTTAATAACATAATAACTTTCATGTACATTTCAGCAGTGTTCTAAAAAAATATGCCTTCTCCAATAGCGGTTACAATGATGGTTGGCTGTATCCATTCTTCTCTGCTCTAAAAATTGTTTTAGCTCGGATAGCCATTTTTGGTTAAACTGATTTTAGAGAATATTCGTAACTGGAGAACCCTTCAAAAACTAAAGCAACTAACGACAAAGCAAAGTATTCTAATTAAAATGCCTTTTTCAATAGCTGTGACAAAGATGGTTGGCTATCGATCCTTCTCTGCCCTACGAAGCCTTACCTAGCTCGCATGCCTCGGTCAGATGGCGGCTGACCTACATTCTTTCTCGGTTTTGGGGTACCGCGGCCATTTTCACTAAGCCTGTTTTATTATCTTATTTTATTACCCGACCAAATTAAAGTAAAATTTTGATTGGTCTTAAAATTGTATCGTTTGTGATGATGTCTGTATTTTGTTAGACAATAATGCTTTAACCTTTGTCCGCAATTTAATTTCAAATGAACTGTCCGTTTTGTCGATTAAATTAAATGTAGGTATTTCTTTCGCTGCAAAATATGGTGAAAGTCATTTAAACGTTGCGCGTTGGCATGATAAGATAAGGCAGCAAAACATACAAAAACAATCAGATTCAGTGCCAATCTGAAATATCGATACCTTTGGGTTCAATTGGCGTAAAGGACATTTTGGCGAAAATGAGTTATATATATAGTTTTGTTCAGAATTTCAAGCTCTATCGTTCTGTGTAGTTAAAATTTCGATAGCTTTAAAAAAAATGCCTTTACGACCCAGTTTTTATTCATCATGTTCGCAAATCTAGCTCAGGTTAAAGGACGTAAGTGTCCAGTTATAAATTACGAATTAAAAGGTGTATCGTAAAGTAAACCGGTAAATATTAATACTGTCGTAGATGGCGTATTTTTTTCTTGGTAACCTTTAAGCCCTTAATTTCTCACGATTACTTTCCATTAGCGCATAGTCGAAATGGGCGTTAAGGACATGTTTTCTTTTACTTGTCCTTTACGACCTGCATTCAAATTATGATACTCGAATTTGATAAACCGAATAAGGTTGTAAAGGGCATGTATTATTTTAGTTGTCCTTTACGACCTCCTTAAAAATGATTACACCATTTTTTGATAGAATTAAGTAGGTTGTAAAGGACATGTATTCCTTTACATGTCCCTTACGACCTACCTTCGAATTATTATACTTGTTTACATACCGTAATTTGATAAACCGAACACGGCTGTAAAGGGCAAGTAGTCTTTTAATTGTCCTTTAAAACCTGCCTTAAATCTAATTATAGCACAGTTTTTTAAAAAGAGCTGGGTCGTATAGGGCTAGCCTTTATATTTGGCATTTACTGCCACAAATGTGTGTATAAATTCTGAAAAAAAAAGCAATTGACGTAATCGTAAAGGTCTAAAATATAAAATAAATAGTTTTCTTGGTCCTTTATAACTACAAAAAGTTGTTCGATCAGAAAGTGGAAGATCAGAAATGGAAGTTATATGTCCTTTACAACTGGTAAAAATGCTATCAATGTCATTTACACCCGTGACTTTTTGGGGTATTTGGAAATGATGGGGTTGTAAATGACGGTCTCAGATGACTTTAGTCTAATTTCGGGGCGTAAAGTTAATAGCTATGTAATAAAAATGGACGGTTTTCAACTTAATTTACCTTAAAGAGACTTGAAAAATGTATTATAAAGATAATGAATTCAGCTAGGCATGTCCAGATTATATTTAAAATGAATATTTTTTGGAAAACGCAATAATAACTATGAAAAAACTAACTATTTTGTAATCAGATTTGAAATAAAATAAAAATATTTATTGTTTATAAACTGACTAGATTGCGGGAACAAGGAGGGAAATAATGTCATACTAGTGTTCTACTCTCTTCCAATAGCACTAAATAATAGTAATGGAAGTGACAGAGTGGCTAATGGTTATCGACATTAGGATGTCAAACATTATTAGGACGAGTACGTAGTGAGTAAAATACTGTAAATGTAAACAATAAGTATAATAGCATGAAAAATAATACAGTCTTGCGTACATAATGACAGTTACATTAAAAAGTCTTACTACTAGGTCTTATTTTAATTAGTAATATTTGTACCTCATGAGAAAAGTCACGGTACAAGTATTATTTATTTAGTTTCACGTAACTTGTACCATTTTCCACTATACATTTCCATTAGGGTTTATTGCCCAAATTTAAAACAAAAAACTTAATGGTTTCAACGATTGTTGAATATAGAAATATAAAAACTTAACAGATCTTAATGGACGTATTATTTATTTATAAATTCGTAACAATATGTTTTAAACACTTTATAAACCTTACGCTGTTTTTTACCCTGCAATCCCTTCATTCACGATTAACTACAATAAAATGTTAGAGACCAATCGAAATATTAAATTATAAATACTTATATATCAGGGACTGGAACCGGTAACCGGAATTCATACAAATATATTTGTATGAATTCCCGGTATCGGATAAAAGCTTTCCTTTGTTTTTCGTTTATTATTTTATATTTAATCGGACAATATAAACATACGTATTCGTCATTTAATACATGATTGAGTCCCGTATAAAGAGCATAAAATATTGGGTTATTGCTGCAAATACCGGTTCCGGTCCCTGCTATATATAGGTACTCGTACCTAATAGAAACAGTTTAAACTTATTATTGCTCTTCTACTCACTCTCGATCTCATCTTCTTCGTCAGTTTCTGGAAGTTTATCTTTTATTTTTGATTGGAACGGTAACGTTGCGTATTCAAGATGAAAACGCCGTGGTATAGTAGCCTGGTCGCAAAGCTTTTTCAGGTCTCTATACTTTGCTTCTGAAATTGGCAATCGTTCAGTGTATAAAGTTTTTGGTCTCATTACACCCACATCAGACACTGTTTTTACTGCTTTTTTTCCTTTTCCCTTCCCTTTTGATCTCACTTTAACCGGGCCAGAATCAAATAGTATTACAGGGTGTACTACTGCACCAACTGCTATAGAATATTTAATTTCCATTACATTCTTGTGTTTTTTTCGGAATGTCGCTACTCGCACTGCACGCATTTGAATTTGACTCAAAACTTTGGTCGTGAATGTTTTGTTAGTAACCTTACTCGTGTTGATGACCTCATCAAACACGCATTGACTTTGCTACTATACCACGGCGTTTTCATCCTGAATACGCAACGTTACCGTTCCAATCAAAAATAAAAGATAAACTTCCAGAAACTGACGAAGAAGATGAGATCGAGAGTGAGTAGAAGAGCAATAATAAGTTTAAACTGTTTCTATTAGGTACCTATATATAGCAGGGACCAGAACCGGTATTTGCAGCAATAACCCAATATTTTATGCTCTTTATACGGGACTCAATCATGTATTAAATGACGAATACGTATGTTTATATTGTCCGATTAAATATAAAATAATAAACGAAAAACAAAGGAAAGCTTTTATCCGATACCGGGAATTCATACAAATATATTTGTATGAATTCCGGTTACCGGTTCCAGTCCCTGATATAATATAAGTATTTATAATTTATTATTTCGATTGGTCTCTAACATTTTATTGTAGTTAATCGTGAATGAAAGGATTGCAGGGTAAAAAACAGCGTAAGGTTTATAAAGTGTTTGAAACATATTGCTACGAATTTATAAATAAATAATACGTCCATTAAGATCTGTTAAGTTTTTATATTTCTATATTCAACAATCGTTGAAACCATTAAGTTTTTTGTTTTAAATTTGGGCAATAAACCCTAATGGAAATGTATAGTGGAAAATGGTACAAGTTGCGTGAAACTAAATAAATAATACTTGTACCGTGACTTTCTCATGAGGTACAAATATTACTAATTAAAATAAGACCTAGTAGTAAGATTTTTAAATGTAACTGTCATTATGTACGCAAGACTGCATTATTTTTCATACTATTATAGTTATTGTTTACATTTACAGTATTTTACTCACTACGTACTCGTCCTAATAATGTTTGACATCCTAATGTCGATAATCATTAGCCACTCTGTCACTTCCATTACTATTATTTAGTGCTATTGGAAGAGAGTAGAACACTAGTATGACATTATTTCCCTCCTTGTACCCGCAATCTAGTCAGTTTATAAACAATTAATATTTTTTTTTATTTCAAATCTGATTTCAAAATAGTTAGTTTTTTCATAGTTATTATTGCGTTTTCCAAAAAATATTCATTTTAAATATAATCTGGACATGCCTAGCTGAATTCATTATCTTTATAATACATTTTTCAAGTCTCTTTAAGGTAAATTAAGTTTAAAACTGTCCATTTTTATTACATAGCTATTAACTTTACGCCCCGACATTAGACTAAAGTCATCTGAGACCGCCATTTACAACCCCATCATTTCCAAATACCCCAAAAAGTCACGGGTGTAAATGACATTGATAGCATTTTTACCAGTTGTAAAGGACATCTAACTTCCATAATTCATTGTTTACAGGAATAACTGTCATAAAAGGTTAAAGATATAGACAATTCAAATATATTTCATATACATGTCAAAAATATAGGTCGAGAAACAAAAAAAGTATAGCCATTTTTTGTAAAATAAAACAGTTTTTTGCTTCTCCTCAAAACCAGCGTTTTGTCCTTTACCCCAATTGAACCCAAAGGTATCGATATGAATGTAATTATATTTACTGTATGCTTCTGGTGGTCATCTCGTCAAATCAATTAGAACGATTTCAACTACTTTTGTTACATAATACTATGGTAGGTTCTCTGCCTTTTCGCCGAATTACGTTTCGTCAAACGTTTTATTTCGCAAAAGTTTCATTTCGCCAAAAGCATTTTTCACTGAAACTGTATTCTATTTCGAATTGTTATAAAACAAACCTAACCTAACCTAATCTAAAGGATGATATTTACAACAATCTGAAATAGTTTACAGTTTCAGTGAAAAATGCTTTTGGCGAAATGAAACTTTTGCGAAATGAAACGTTTGCGAAACATAATTCGGCGAAAAGGAAGTACACCAAAGTGAGCAGGTAGCAATATGATGCTTTTTATTCGCTTACAGAGTAGTAAAATCGTCTTATTTATTTCGGACTAAGTTGCGGTCACTTTCTCGACTCGAAGCAAATCAATTTAACAATATATCCCCACGGAACCACGATTAATAACGCCGTACCACCTTAGACTTTTACTTATCGCCGAGACTTGAGTCGCGTAAGATTCCTAACAAACTTGATTGCCTGAATGCCTAGCAATTTGGACCCTTTTGGTTGACGATTACTTTCCTGAATAAAGAAGTTTTTGATGCCGCCTTTTAACTTAGCTACTTATTAGTTTCTATCCCTACTTTATATGTAAATGCGAAAATGGATTGAGATGATTGGAAGTGACCATCTGAAAGTATCTGAATGTAGGTAATACTAATTTACAGTATGTTTTCTTTTCGTTTGCAGTTTCATCACGTCAAACCCTTAGACCGATTTCAACTACATTTGTTACATAATATTGTATTAGAAGTTATTGATTGTATGCTTTTTATTCGATTACACAGGAGTAAATGAGAAGGTTTCGTCTTGATCAGTTCGGACTAAGTTGCGGATCTCTTTCCTGTCTCAAAACAAATCAATTCAACAAAATATCTCCACGGAACCAAGATAAATAACGCCGTACCATCTTAGACTTTTACTTATCGCCGGGACTTGAGTCGCGTAAGATTCCTAACAAACTTGATTGCCTGAACGCCTAGCAATTTGGACCCTATTGCCTGAGGATTACTTTCCTAAATAAAGAGGCGTTTGATGCCGCCTTATAACTTAGCTACTTATTAGTTTCTATCCCTACTTTATATATAGTTAAATGCGAAAATGGATTGAGATGATTGGAAGTGACCGTCTGAAAGTATCTGAATCTAATAATATTTTACTGTATGTTTAGTTTCATCATGTTAGCAAACTATTTAATCGATTTCAACTACATTTCCTGTATAATATGGTATCGGTAAGCAGGTAGCGATTAGATGCTTTTTATTCGATTACACAGGAGTAAAAGAAAAGGTTTCGTCTTGATTAGTTCAGACTAAGTTGTTGCCACTTTCTTGTCTCAAAACAAATCAATTTAATAATATATCTCCACGGAACCAATATTGATGATGCCATAACCATCTTAGACTTTTACTTATCGCCGGGACTTGAGTCGTGTAAGATTCCTAACAAACTTGATTGCCTGAACGCCTAGCAATTTGGACCCTATTGCCTGAGGATTACTTTCCTAAATAAAGAGGCGTTTGATGCCGCCTTATAACTTAGCTACTTATTAGTTTCTATCCCTACTTTATATATAGTTAAATGCGAAAATGGATTGAGATGATTGGAAGTGACCGTCTGAAAGTATCTGAATCTAATAATATTTTACTGTATGTTTAGTTTCATCATGTTAGCAAACTATTTAATCGATTTCAACTACATTTCCTGTATAATATGGTATCGGTAAGCTGGTAGCGATTAGATGCTTTTTATTCGATTACACAGGAGTAAAAGAAAAGGTTTCGTCTTGATTAGTTCAGACTAAGTTGTTGCCACTTTCTTGTCTCAAAACAAATCAATTTAATAATATATCTCCACGGAACCAATATTGATGATGCCATAACCATCTTAGACTTTTACTTATCGCCGGGACTTGAGTTGCGTAAGATTCCTAACAAACTTGATTGCCTGAACGCCTAGCAATTTGGACCCTATTGCCTGAGGATTACTTTCCTAAATAAAGAGGCGTTTGATGCCGCCTTATAACTTAGCTACTTATTAGTTTCTATCCCTACTTTATATATAAATGCGAAAATAGATTTATTTGCCCCGATAAATCATTCGTCGGAAAAATGTAGATACTTCAAGGAAAATGAAAGAATAACCGTTGAAATAAAGAATTGTAAGTAAACTAGAGCATTCTTTTTATGACCCCTATCAGCAGATCGATTATATAATAAAAGATTTATATTGAATTCGCCAAACTTTAGGATCAATTCCTAAAAATGAGCCCTAAGTCCTTTAGAAACATCATTTCACGGAATTCTTAGCGTAAATATTGGCTGAGATCTTGTCACTTGTCCCAATTAAAGCTAAATATCTTGGAATCTATTTGTACTTTTTCCACGAAACATAGCTAAGAACCATTTCGACGGACATGTCTTACGATAAAAAAACACTCTCAAATTGTTCTATCCGTTTGGGAGCTACGATGCCATAGACAGACACACAGATACACAAATTCACAGATACACAGATACACATGTTAAACTTATAACACCGCTCTTTTTTCTTAGGGGTTAAAAACAATTGCCTCGCCTGTCTTAATTTATTTTGAGTTGCTGATCTAACGTGTGTCTGAAACTTCATTATACTTAAGTCTGTAATAATACGCGTATAAATTTTATTACATGAACGTAAGAACTTCACGAAACTTGAGCCTGTGATCGCAACATATGGCTCTTTGAAGAAATGTTCCCAGCTTTAAATAAATACTAACTTTATATCGCTTAGGTATTATAATGAGAGCTTTCGCTTGTTACTTCCAAAACATGAGATGAAAATGTCGAAGTTGCTTGGAAATATGGATAATAGAATTACATGGAATTATTAAAATTATAATAGGTATTCCTTTTTAAATATGGATTTCCGCAAAGTAACGCCTGATTCAATTAATTATCACATGGAATTATTATTGATTCAGACAATATATATATGAATATGAAGTGGGTAAATTTTGACTTATTGAGTTTCACATGTTCATGGTTTGCATAAAATAAATATTTATTTATAGAAAACTATCCAGTATGGCAGTTTCTTCAAACAATCTCAAATAACAGACGCAATAAATTTTATTTCTATTTTTCAACTGACTTTGAAAAGGTGGGGAGGTGTTATATGTGCGATTTTCTTTAATGTTTGTTATATACCAGTGTTAAAAGTTTAACATGTGTATCTGTTTGTGGCATCGTACCTCCCAAACGGATGGACCGATTTGAGTGCGGTTTTTTTCTTCTTCTCTCTTCTCTTCTCAGCATATATGCGTCCACTGCTGGACATATTATGCCTCTTGCATGGATTTCCAAGCTAATCTTGATGCGGCGATCCTACTCCAGGTCGGCCCTGCCGTCTTTTTAATGTCGTCTGACCATCTGGCTTGCGGTCTTCCAACGCTTCTGCCGCCCGTTCGCGGCCTCCAGTGTAGCGCTCGCTGACTCCATCTGTCATCGTCTCTGCGACATATATGACTAGCCCATTGCCACTTCAATTGCGCAACTCTTTTGCCGATGTCGGTAACATTCGTGCGTTGGCGAATGTCTTCGTTTCGTATTCTATCTCGCAGAGAGATTCCAAGCATTGAGCGCTCCATAGCTCGCTGTGCCACTTTTAGGCGGTGAATTCTTCCAGCGGTTTTTTTAATGGAAAGATTTGTCCGTCGAGATGATTCTTTAGCCTATGTTTTGTGGAAATAGGACCAGTCGATTTCAAGATCAGCTTTAATTGGAACAAGTGTCAAGATCTCAACCAAGTGTCAAGATCTCAACCAATATTGAAGCTGAGAATTCCAAATTGTGTAGTTAGTTGAGTTTTAGTTTCATGATGACCAGCTAGGTGTTTTAAAATTTTAATTGAGGTTATCATAGTAACTCGTCCAGTTCTTCCGGTAAATACGATTTCTTCCCCTTAGAGTCAGTTTATTTAGTGTAAAAAAAAACATTATAATAAATTGAGCGTATTTCTTATAAATAACAAATTGTTAGTGTCACTTTATGCAGTTCAAAAAAACAAACGTTAAATATTATGTGTCCGCTACTTAATAAATGTGGAATTCTATTGAGGAGGCCTGTGTCCAGCAGTGGACGTCCTATGCATGAAATGTTGAGGATGACTTAATAAATAAATAAAAATTAAGGGACAATCTTACACAAATCGACCTAGTCCCAAACTTGGCAGTTATAAAGCCGAGACTGCAATTTTTTTAAAATAAATAACTGTTTCTTTTGGCTTTGCCGTTGGGTAATAAGGGCCCAGCTCTGTTTGTGCAAGATTTTCTCCGCCATAAAAAAGAGACTAGATAATAATGACCGACGGAACCAGCTCCCGGAAGCTATCCGCGACCATCGCTAACAGGGTTTCTCTCTCAATCGGATCATCGGATGCGCTAGATACCGGATTCGGATTGCAACAAATATTGAAGATAAAAACTGCGACAGCCAGATAGTTCAGATTATTTTCAGATTCTTTGACGATTCACTACCTACCTTTATGTAGGTAGTGAATAAAAAAAATTTGGTAAAATGAAGGGGCCAGGGGAAAAACTGGCGAAGTTCTGTTTTTTGGTGTACATTTAGTCTCATTATCATTATTATTTAAGAGTTCTACTCTGTCGGTGCAATTCTCTCCAGTTCTTTCTACTTAACGCCAGTTATTTCACTTCTCGCTACGACGCGACGTCTACCTTTTTTTTATCTGGTCCAAATAACTTATCCTCGGCCTACATATATCTGCTATATCAGAGCTTTCAGCATAATATACAGTATTTGTATAGCTGATATACTGCCCAAATAGCAAATGAATACAAATGAACCTGTTTTTACGGAACCCTAATTTGTTGTCCGCACAATTGAATAAACACTTTGAGAGAAACTTTTGTTTTGCATTATCATGATGAGCGGGAGTTTCCAAGTTACTTTGTCATTTGTTAGATGAAAAATGTACCGCAATTTTTTGGGACAAAGTTAATCCTGTGCCGGTGTTTGTGATTTTTTTGAATTTACTTGTATGAATATTAATGTTTTTTAGTATTCATATTATTAATTGTGCATCACATGAAAAAAAATACAACAAAGAAATAAAATTATAAAAAGAAGGGTAACAACAGACAGTCTTATCGCTAAAGAGCGATCTCTTCCAGACAACCTTTAGGTAGCACTTTGAAAAGGTAACGTAAGAATTTAAAAAAAAAACAATTAACACATAAGTAAATGTGTTTATTAAAATGTAACAGATAAGTTTTGATAATGTATATAAAATACTAATATTAAATTCTAAACGTGTACCATTGAAAAATAATTTAAGATAAGGGGAGGAGCCATGATTTCTGGAAAAAAGGTAAAGGTCAAAGATTCTTGACCAAAGTAAATACACAAAATAAAGGTACTTATTTAGCATATTTTGTGTATTTACATTTAAAGTAAAGTGGGGTAATTCTATCACCGGGAGAAGACTGCCACAGTCCAATAACTAACTAACTATCTTTCCCCATTAGACAGTAAACTATGTTAGCCTTACTCCACTTTATATTATACCTTACACTGATTTGTGATAATATCAATCATAAATACCGTCAGCTAAAATGAAAAGGGTACGAATACGTAACCTACTCGTAACATTTGAAGCGGCTTTAAATTGGTCAGTGGTTTATTATCTGGCATTTGGCAACTTAGGTGCAAACCGCAAATTAAGACCCGCTGTTGATAACCTTAATGGGGACCCTCAATTTGTCCTCTTCGCTATTTAACGGATAGGTGACCATCGGTGATGAAAGTTAGTAGAAAGAATGTCTTCAAAATGTAGCAAAAATTTATTTATACATTTTTAAATTTATTTTCTTTTTCATATTATTTTAATTTCAAACCAACTTTTTAAAGTGAATTACTTTTCTATGTGTCCTAGATAGTTACATACCTTATTCTTAAAATAAGTCGAAAATGAAACCGTTTTCTGCGTGAGTTTTGCCAATTTTGAGTAGTTATAAAACAAAAAAAAATATTAAGGAAAAATTTAAACCGTAGGTTTCAAATATATACCAATAAATCTCAATAGCCTTAGTCTAAGTGGTAACATTGATAATATGTTAAGAAGCTTGTGTTAGGTTATTTTAATTTTACCATGTTTTATAGTGAATTTATTACATAATGTTTTGATTGTTTAATATATAATGTTTTATTTTGCCGATTTTTGTATAAAATTAATATTTCTAGTCTATGGTTTATCCTAATAACATTTCAGTTCAAGTATGACAACACTGTATGTATTCTATTGGTAGAAATTGTGGCGGGAAAATAGACAACGCTCAACGATTGGACCGCGTCACGAATATCACGCGATGACGCGAGCCAATCGGGGAGCTGTATGTTCCCGCTATAATAATGGTCGGTTGGCCCAGGAGCTGGGCTCCAGGCGGCCATTCTTGCCGGAGTCGTGAACGACAACGGTTGTGATAGTTTTTAGTTGTGTTAAAAGTGCTGTAATGGTTTTAATTACTTCTGGAATAAATCCAATTATATTCTGAGTTTGAGTTTCTCTTCAAATCTGCTGCCTCCAAGCCCCATCGATAATAATTCAGAAGTGACAAGAACTAGTAAAACGTAAGTACACGCCCATATTCGTAAGTTTTCTCAGTGTGCAGTGCTAAGTGAACTAAAACAGATAAATTAGTTATATTTTTACCAACGTTATAATTCTAGATAGTCCCTGTTCAAATTCGGTCAATGGTCACCATTCTTTCATTGCCATAGCATTATTAATCTTATAATTATCAATGATTGCTCTTTAAATTAAATATAACGCTTTATTAGTGCTGTATTAGTGCCATTTTAAAATAATTTTATGCTTAGTGGGTACATTTATTTTTAACGGTTAAGCATGGTTGGCTAGTAAATTTCGATATTTTCACCATTGTATGCGGTGACTGAATCAGTGGTTTAATATTTTTAGATACGTAAATACAAATGGGTTCGAATCCCGGACAATAGTCTACCAAGTTTTGTTTCATGTTTATATATCTAGTTAGGTTAGGCGCCAGCAGCGTCTGCTTAAATAAGCACGGTTATCTATGCCGCAGTTGACTATCCAAGTAAGTTTTGTAATTATTCCAATCTGTCCAGCTAGATTAATGTAGCCTTTCTAGGTCCCTAATCTTTATTTATGTTTGCTTTCCCTTGTTTCGTAAATTATCGGTACGTTTAAGTAGCGGCTACTGGAAAATAATAATTTTGCACAGTTTATTTAATATTTATTTGTAGATATTTATCAAATTACTTTATTGTTTCGTTATGAACCACTCTTAAGTAGCTAGAGAGCAGATTACTTTTTATCCACGCTTTGTGATGGTAGCTGGCCCGTTCAATAACCTTTCAAATATTATTTTTAGGTTCTAAATTCTTTGGTCATGAGATTTCAGACTATGTCGGAGCATTCGGATCGACGAAGGCTTGCGACTCCGAGACCGAGAGACGTGAACTCGACCACGCGGAGCCGTAGTCGCCTGCGAAGTTCAAGCGCAAGCCGCCGTCCTCCGGAGTCGGACATCGAGCTGGGACGTGAGCGACTACGGATGCTGGAGGAAGAAGTTCGCCGTGAACGCGATCGCGTGCGCGCCGCGGAACACCTGCGCGATTCTGCGCGACGCACCAACGAGCCCCACGGTCGCAGCAGTCAACGTAGTACCTCCGAGGCAACAAGGCGCCGGGATGCTGAGCTGCGAGCCGAGCGACGGGCCGAGCAAGGATCACAGCAGCGCGACAGCAGACACCGGATTGAAAGGTCACGTAGCCCTTCTTTATCGAAAAAAGATTTATTTGACTTGTTTAAAAATTTGAGAGATGGTCTAGCATTACCACCCGTAAACCAAAGCGCACAACAGCCATTACAAAAGATCGACCATAAAAACATATTACCAAACTTTGATCCTTCTTCCAAGAACCAGCGAATGGACGTCTGGTTGAAAAAGGTTAACGAGTGCGCTTCAGTGTACGGGTGGGATGAGAGAACCACCACTCATTTTGCTATGCAAAAGTTGCAAGGTCTGGCCAAGACATGGTACGAAAGTCTGAACACTATTTTATTTACGTGGCCGGAATGGCAAACTAAACTATTAAGTGCCTTTCCATGTGAACAGAACTATGGCCAGACCTTGGAAGACATGATAAGGCGGAAAAGTAGGTACGGTGAATCGATAGAGGTATACTACTATGAAAAGTTAAGTCTAGTGAACCAATGCGAGATAGTTGGAACCCGCGCAGCCGAGTGCATTATACATGGTATAACGGATAAGACTCTAAAATCAGGGGCTTTGGCACTTCGTTGCACGCATCCCGATCAACTGTTACAATACTTGATTAGCAATAGGGATTACAATCAATCTAATCACGACCGTCCGCATTTTAGGAATAGGAATGCCGATAGTTCAGTTGTTCCGAACACAGCGAATTCTAAACCTGGCATCAGGTCTAACCCTATTACTGGGTGTTACAATTGTAAGGAGAAGGGCCATAGTTTCTTGCACTGCCCTAAACCACTGCTTAAATGCACGCGTTGCTCTAAGGTTGGTCACGTAGCGGAAAAGTGTTTTGTTAAGTCAGATGACAAAGGATCGGCGATCACTAAAGGCGCAGTGCAGAAAACTATGAGGATTGACTTTATAGATAGCAACGATACAGTTACAGGCAACAAACCGGGTTCCAAATTTTTGAAGGATATTAAGGTTAATAACACTGAGTTGAAAGCTTTTATCGATTTTGGAAGTGACGTTACCCTCATTAGGCAATCCTCGGCGAGGGAGTTAGGTCTGCTTCACGATAACGTCCACACATTTATGAAAGGATTTGGCAACAGTTTAGTCGAGTCACTTGGAAATGTAACTCTTGATATGAGTGTCGACGGGGTGGAGGCCAAGGTAGCTTGTAAAGTCGTCAGTGACCATTTGCTAGAAGTTCCCGTGCTGATGGGACAAACATTCACTGAGCAATCACATATATCAGTCTATAAGGATAATAATAAATTGAGATTCTTTAACATAGGGAATGAGCTGCCTAGTTCCGAACTAGTTGAAGACCGAGATTGCTTATTGATGTTTTCGCCCGCCAGTACTATTAAAATCTTTGGTGCTGCCTCTATTAGGGTGAGAACTCAACTGGTTTTTGATGGTAACGTGCTTGTAAAAAGTAGTGTAGCAGGAAAGCCGAACGAGCAGTACTACATCAGCGGAGGACTTTATCGATCTATAAAGGGACAGATTAATGTATTGGTCGTGCCTAGTTCAGAGTCTTGCAATATCCCATCGAAACTAGTTTTCTGCCGAGCTGAGAGAGTCGACGTTGTGAATCGGGTAGTTGAGGAAACTTTTGTAGAGTCAAATGTCAGTCAAGTATTCGATGAAAGCCAGGTGCGTGTGGGTGAATGGGTACCAGACGATGTTAGGCGAAGGCTATTGGATTTGTTAGGCAAATATCAACATTGCTTTGCCTCTTCTTTGAAAGATCTAGGTTGTACGAGCGTCACCGAAATGAGTATAGAACTTAATAGTCAGCGGCCAGTTGTCTATCGCCCATACAGGTTGTCACATCACGAACGGGAGAAGGTGCGAGCAATGGTTGGAGATATGTTGGACGCTGGTGTTATTAGAGAATCGGTTTCGGATTACGCAAGCCCTATTCTTCTTGTGCGCAAAAAGGATGGTTCCTCAAGGTTGTGTGTCGATTATCGTATGCTGAATTCAGTGACGGTCAAAGAAAGATATCCAATGCCCATTATCGAGGATGAAATTGCACGACTTTCTGGCCAGTCATGTTTCATAATCCTCGACCTTGCGTCTGGTTACTATCAGGTGCCCATCACTGAACAAAGTAAGCATCTAACCTCCTTTGTTACGCCGGACGGCCAATACGAATTTAATCGCATGCCGTTCGGCCTAGCAAATGCGCCTGCAGTTTTCCAGCGAATGATTAACACAATCTTAGGTTCCGCTAGGTTTAACAAGGCGACTGCGTACATTGACGATGTACTCATTTTTGGACAGGACTTTTCACAGTGTCTAGAACGTCTGGAGGAGGTATTGCAGATGTTGGAGAGGGCGAACCTAACCTTGAACCTGTCTAAATGCGAGTTTTTGCGTGACAAAGTCGATTACCTAGGTTATGAGATTAGCGCTGACGGTATCAGGCCCGGTGAAAAGAAGATTCTTAGCGTAATTGATTTTCCTCGACCTCAGAACGTGCACAATGTCAGGCAGTTCCTAGGTCTCGCCAGTTACTTTAGGAAATTTATAGGGAACTTTGCACAAATATCATCTCCTCTAAGCCAGCTTTTGAAAAAGGATGTAGCCTGGCAGTGGAGCGATGATCAGGAGCGCGCATTCGAGAACTTGAAGTCTATTCTGGTTGATAGGCCTGTCCTTGCGATATATGACCCCACGGCTGAATTGGAGTTGCATACTGACGCGAGCAGGATAGGAATCGGTGGAATCCTTCTGCAGCGAGCGCGGGGTAGTGAGAACTTTCACCCTGTGGCATTTTACAGCCGGCAAACCTCCCCGGAGGAGAAAAACTTTCACTCTTACGAACTAGAAACCCTCGCGGTGGTTTGTTCACTTCGAAAGTTTAGGGTATATTTGCTAGGGAAGGAATTCAAAATCATTACTGATTGTAGTGCCTTGCGTTCCACTTTTTCAAAGCGCGATTTGATTCCAAGAATAGCACGATGGTGGTTGACTTTACAAGAATTCAACTGTTCTGTCGAGTATAGGGCTGGGGTTAAAATGAGCCACGTCGATGCGTTGTCTCGAAATCCAGTTGAACCAGCAGAATCACTCGAGGATCAGTTTCCGGTAGTCATGTCTATTAGCAGCGAGGATTGGCTTCATACACTTCAGTTAGGCGACACAGAGCTTTGTAGGATAGTAAATATTTTAAAGAGTGATTTAGACGAAAAAGGACTAAAATATATTACAGAAAATTATGTTTTTAAAGACAACAAATTGTTTCGCTGTTTGAAAGGAGATAAGACCGAACTCAGGTGGGTAGTACCAAAGGGTGCAAGGTGGCAAGTGTGTAAACTCAATCACGACGACATTGGACATTTTGGGGTTGAGAAAACTCTGGAACGTATTAGAAGTAACTATTGGTTCCCAAAGATGTCCAGATTCGTCAAGAAGTACGTAGGTGCCTGTATTGAATGTGCCTACGCAAAGAACAATTCTAGTACTCGCGAAGGATTATTACACCCCATCACAAAAGCGGAGATTCCATTCCATACTCTTCATTTGGACCACCTTGGACCCTTTGTGAAATCCGTTAAGGGTTTTACTCACCTCTTAGTGATTGTAGACGGTTTTACTAAATTTTGTTTTCTCAAACCTGTCAGAAACACCAACAGCCAAAACGTAATAAGGGCTCTCGAAGATATCTTCAGTATATTTCGAAATCCTGATCGGCTTATCAGCGACCGTGGTAGCTGTTTCACCTCTCATTTGTTTAAACGCTTCTGCCTTGATAAGGGAATAAAACATATTTTAAATGCAGTTGCTAGTCCTAGATCAAATGGGCAGGTGGAACGGTACAACCGCACGATTCTCGACTCTTTAAAGGCGCTAAGCATAAAGCATGGGGAGAAGAGTTGGGATAGTCATTTAGGACGCGTTCAATGGGGTTTGAACAACACCGTTCAGAAAACCATAGGGAGGACACCATCCGAGGTGATGTTTGGAACCCCAATGAACGGCGAATTTAACCCCATGCTTAATGACGCTACGGCAGGCACTCGTGAAGATAGAAGCGTTTCTGACATACGCCATAGTGTTAAGACTAGGATAGATGTAGAGCAAATCAAGCAAAAAGATAGATATGACGTAGGTAGGAAACCCTCCCGAGTTTACAGCGAAGGAGAACTCGTTAAAATAACAAAGACTTGTTTTAGTAACAACGGGCAAAGTAAAAAATTAATGCCCTCCTATATAGGGCCATACCGCGTAAGCGAAGTTTTGGGCAACGACCGATATATCGTAGCTCCAATACCAGGGTTAGTCGATACTGGAAATAGACGATCAACAACCGTTGCCGCAGACCGCATGAAACCGTGGATTCATGTAACTGCTCTAGAAGTTGAGGAAAACGATGTGGATGAGAGTCTTGAGTCTGATAATGATAATGGCAACGATATATAGTAGAATGTGGATTTGTTTCTTTCTAGCTGTAACGAATTAAGTTACAGTTACTACAGAATGTTTTTCGTTGTTACAGAACAAGCACGCGAGAATCGATCGGTTCGCGGCTTGGTGCAACGAGAGTCAAAGCAAGTCCTTCGGCTGCCACTACGAGCATTAATCGATCGGCTCGGGCTGGCGTCGCTAGGCATCCTGATTAATCGATCGTTCAGGAGGATAGGGCACCCTGATTAATCGATCGTTCAGGGAGTAAGGTATTCTGATTAATCGATCGTTCAGAATACTCTTTCGATTAGAACCAATTCTGTCACGATATAATCGATCGGTCGTGACTTTATTTTGATGTTCGTTAACTCGATAAATCAATCATTTGTGTTCACTAGTCTTAATTTCAGCAAATCGATTGCTGCTAATTGTTTTGTTTATTGCTGCTAATTGTTTTGCTTTGTTGTAGTCTACATAATCCAATTTTATTAGTCGTACATACACTATGAATGTAACTTGTCGTTATATAAATTGCTTTGGAAGTTAATTGTTTTGGTTTGGAGTTGCTATCAAACTTTAATATTCAATTTATATCTTATTATGACTTAATTTTTGCATCTACCAATTTTAGCCAAGTAAGTATCATTGGAATAATTAAAAAGTATAGTAAATTTGAAACTTTACATTTAAATTAAAATACATAGTTATTACAAATTTCAAACTTAAGTACTTACTTAGCTATAACTCAAGTAGGTAGCCATGATACCCGATTGTTAGGTTACCACCTGTTGTCGTGTGCAGGGACGCACACGATGTCAGGACGGACGATTGTTAGGTTATTTTAATTTTACCATGTTTTATAGTGAATTTATTACATAATGTTTTGATTGTTTAATATATAATGTTTTATTTTGCCGATTTTTGTATAAAATTAATATTTCTAGTCTATGGTTTATCCTAATAACATTTCAGTTCAAGTATGACAACACTGTATGTATTCTATTGGTAGAAATTGTGGCGGGAAAATAGACAACGCTCAACGATTGGACCGCGTCACGAATATCACGCGATGACGCGAGCCAATCGGGGAGCTGTATGTTCCCGCTATAATAATGGTCGGTTGGCCCAGGAGCTGGGCTCCAGGCGGCCATTCTTGCCGGAGTCGTGAACGACAACGGTTGTGATAGTTTTTAGTTGTGTTAAAAGTGCTGTAATGGTTTTAATTACTTCTGGAATAAATCCAATTATATTCTGAGTTTGAGTTTCTCTTCAAATCTGCTGCCTCCAAGCCCCATCGATAATACTTGTTGGATCATAGTAAATAATGTCTAAAGCAATCAGAATTTTTGGAGCGCAAACAGGTAGGTAGATGTTATGGTTATGGAACAAAATTGGGAATTTTTCACAACGCTCGGGCATTGTTAATAATAATAATGTTTAGGTCGGTTAGGTTTGGTGCGATTAGGTATACCTAATTCTACACCGAATTTATGATAAAGCATGAATTTATCACTTTGTCCATAACTAATGTACAAAAATACATACTTTCATTCAAAAGTGGTAACTATATAGCTGGACATACAAAGATATAGGTAAGTAATATTTTTTACTGATTACGGCAAGGAAAAAGGGTAACGCGGACGAAGCGGGCGTCTTCTAGTTTATCATAAAATTATAATACCTATTATGAATAAAATCAAGCCAAAAGTGCCATAATCTAAACTATAATGCGATATAAATCGTATTACGCGATTCCAAAGTCAACTTCAGTCGACATCACAAAATTAAATTTTCCTTTTCGACCCTCATCATTAAAAGTTACGACAGCCGCCATGTCTATGGCACAGATAAAATTTAAAGAGAGTTATTAATTTGTCATATTAAACGTTCACATTTTTTAAATGACTTATCATCAATAAATGTCGACTGCTCAACCTATCCTACTCCAAAAGTTTCCATATCGAACAATTGCGATTGGTTGCCAGTAGACTTAGCCCGGTTGTAAGTCAGTTTTTTGGGAGGTTACACTCCCTATTCAGGTTTGGTCTTCATTTTAGAACTTTTGCACCCCATCAGCCATCGGTTCTACACGCAGGATTTTGACAAGTGCTATTTTAATAACTAAAATCGAGTAAAATTATTTGAGGTCTTCAACATTTAAATCACCTTACAAATAACCATTTCTGTCAGCTTCCGTAAGTGAGTAGAATTTTTAATCACACTAATATTATAAAGGTGCAAGTTTGTGACTTTGTGTGTTTGTAATGTTTGTTCCTTCTTCACGCTCAAGTGGCTGGACCAATTTTGCCAAATTTTGGTATGAAGGTAGCTATACCCTGGATTAACAGATTGGTTTTAATTCCGATTTTTTTTTGTATAAATAATATGTCTAAGACTCCGGGAGTTTATTAAAATATAAATACGATGCAATGGAATCGCAATACTTTAGGAATTTTATTCAACACAATTAAAAGTACTTGCATTAAGTTTAAAATAAAGATAGTTTGCATCGAGTTTGATTAAAATATTTATAGGATTTGTGTGGATATTTCGCCAAAAGTATCTTAAATTGCTAATTATTGCGCAGGTACAGTTTTATGGTAGGTACTGTCCAAAATTGTCTGTCTTTGCCTTCGAAAAAAAATTGATGCACCAAAATGTTTTACAAAAAATCATAAAATAACTCTCTTTCTTGTTTCATCGTAAACATTAAATTATAACCACCTTTAGGTATGGGCCTCCGACGTCTGTCCGTTTTGGCGCCTTGAGGCGTTGACCTTTTTACAAATGGTAGTGGAGATGACCTTATGAAGTTTAAACAGTACATCGCACTAATAAATAAAGTTTTTTCTCGAAATCACAAGTAATTGTATTTTGTAATTTTATGATTAGATTGAAAGTGTTCTATCTTGTTTTGATAACAGCTGTGTCGCGCTCGTCTGTAGAGGAATTTTTCGTTTCATATTACGGGAGAAAAGTTAATAATTTATTTTTGAAATTCATTTCCAACATACCAACCAACCACCACCTACTTGTTACTTACCAACTAATTTCAGAACAATAATCACTGTGAAGCTGCGTTTTGACTACTATTTGTCTATGTCTATGACCATGAATTAACAAGTAGGAATGTTATCCAGTCGGCTTACCGGGGGAAGGGGAATTAAAAGACGAATCTTAACAAATCAGTTGAATATGTGAATTGACCGCGGTTGCTACCAAAATACCGTCTACCGGTGAGAACATCGTTGTGTTATCTTTACTGCGAAACATGTGGACAAATTAGTTATAACAGTTTTTAATACAAGAGTAACATGACACCAAAACTACGGTTGTTCACTATTTTTAGGGTTCCGTACCTCAATCGGAAAAAACGGAACCCTTATAATATATATTGTCCCGATAATTTTATTGTCCGTCCATCCGTCTGCCTGTCTGTCAAGACCCTTTATCTCGAGAACGCGTGGAGGTATCGAGTTGAAATTTAAACCATATAATAGTCTATGGTCCCTTGAAGCTGTGAAAAAATTTTTGATTTGTTTTAATAATCAGTTTTCTATTTCTATAGACATGGGTCATTAATTTCAGGAAAATAATCTTAACAGCGAAGCTAGTTACCAACCGCGGTTACGAATCGGTAATGGAATAGTCCCATTTTGAAGCCAGTTATCGAATGGGTTTTTTTCCGTTCCGAAGCTCTCGTTACGAACTTTTAGTTATAAAATAATATAAATAAATATCGGACAACCCCACACAAATCAATCTAGTCCCACAGTAAGCTCTAGTAGGCTTGTGTTATGGACACTAGGCGACGATAAGCATACTTTAAATACAAATAACATCCATGACCCAGGCACAAATATTCGAGTTCATCACACAAATACAAATAACATCCATGACCCAGGCACAAATATTCGAGTTCATCACACAAATATTTGCCCTTGCCGGGATTCGAACCCAGGACCGTCGGTTCATTAGGAAGTTGCTATACTTAAAGTTAAGGGAAAATTTTGAATCCTTTAGAAACATAACTATACTGCTAAAGAAATATATATACCTAAAGGCCGCGTAATATTTGATGCCGATTTAAAACTTCTTGAATACAGCATGATCTAGAAAAGTAGGAAAAAGATTATTTTGGGATGTAATATGACGTTGTTTGCACTCGTTGTGATGTTTCCTTTCACTAATTTAGACGGTTGTAGGTAAATAAAAAAGCGAAATTTGTAAAGTTAGCTACTTATTTGCTTTTGAACAGCATAGCATACATTATCTGCATCAGACAACTTAACAACTTAAAAGAAAAAAATACAAAGAACAGAAACTAAACACGCTCTAGTCAATGACGACGCTGCTCAAAAATAAAATAAAATAAAGTACAACAGAACAGAGTAATTGCTACTTTCAAATAGTATTTCATTTTACAACTGAATCCCATCTTGTAGCGAAAATAATATCGTCGTTAACGGAGTCACAGTAGAAAATAAAAAGGCAAAAAACTAGACGGGATTTTATCTCAAATCGCTTCAAACATTTTAATTGAAACAAGTCCGCTATCTTGCATCAGTTGCATCCATTTTGCAGATTGTTCTTCTCGGTTTTTTATTTTCTGTGATTTGTTTTGTATAATTTCCTGGGAATTTGTATGTAGGAATTAAGTACGAATCATTTGTAGTAGAGTTGCTAAACTTGTGCGCATCGGGTTACGAGCATGAAATTTCTACCACACCTAGAGCGTTCCGCGGTGATTATTTTCAGATGTGGAGGGAAGTCAGATGCGTCCCCTGCGTGGCGGGAGAGATGGGTGAATAGGACCAAGGACTGCTCCTTTTCTTTTTTTGATTACTGATCAGTTAAGGCTATAAGGGCTTGTGTGGCATCGTTTTCGTGTAAAACAGATATCAGCAATTCATTTTTTATGTTATTTAAGATATACTGATATAAAATTTTGGGTATATTGCCGAAAAGTTAAAAAACACTACAACTTTTTTTTATTCAGAACGATAAATTAGTTATATATCCTAATTATTTACAAATTAAAAAAATATTACTAAATAGCAAGTATAATCTTGTTTTCAAAAATGTATACACTCGTATATTGGGGACATCTCATACAAAAAGTACCTTGAAAAAAATGTTGATGTTAAGCTTAGCCTTCGTGCTCTAAAGTACATTTTGCTAAGTCGCGAAATTGTGTGCATCGAGATACAACCACAAAATTTATACCACAGATAGAATATTCTGCGGTGATTACTTTCAGATATGGAGGGAAGTCAGATTCTTCCCCTGTGCGGCGGGAAGCGGGGTGAATAGGACAAAGGAGTCCTGTTTTTCTTTTTTTCTTACTGATCAGTTAACGCTGCAAGGGCTTGTGTGGTATCGTTTTCGTGTAAAACAGATATCAGCAATTCATGTTTTATGTTATTTATACATAGCACCATATAAAAATATGGGTGAATTTCCGAAATGGTAAAAATCACAACAAGTTTTTTTTATTCAGGCAGATAAATTAGTTATATTTCCTGAATATTTACCACTGACAAAAATATTTCAGAACAGCAAATTTAATCTAGTTTCTAAAACTATGTTGGGCACTCTTCATAGAAACAGTAACTTAAATAAATTGTTGATGTTGAGATTAGCCCGTGTGCTCGTGATACATTAGCAAAAAATATTTTGTTTTAATTACATCAATTTGTTTTTCTAGGACGTATATGGTAAATATTTTATGTAAAAGCATGTTTATAATCATTATTTGATGTATTTAATGAAGCGAAATAGGATGCGTTCGGAGATTCACGTTGGTTACGCCGACTTAAACATATATTTTAAACTACTGTTTGTATGAGAAGTGCCCAACTTGCATATATATTTAGAAACTAGGTTAAATAAGCTTTTTAAAATAATAATAAGAATTTGAAAATATTAACGAAATTTTACTAATTTACCTCACTGAATAAAAAACTTGTTGTGATGTTTACCTTTTCAGCTATACACCCAAATTTTTATATGGAACTATACAAAAATAACATAAGAAATGAATTTCCGATATCCGTTTTACACGAAAACGATACCAGACAAGTCCTAGTAGACTTAATTGACCAGCAGTAAAGAAAGAAAAGAGGTATACTTCGTCCTATTCTCTCCGCTCTCCCGCCCCACAGAGGACGAATCTGACTTCCTTCCACATCTGAAAATAATCACCGTGGAACACTCTATCTGTGGTAGAAATTTTATGCTTGTAACCCGATGCGCACAATTATGTTAGAAAACAGCGGACTAACAACTCTACTATTGTAACAACTTTACTAGACATGTTTAAAAATCTACTTCGAAAACATGAAATGATTACATCCACCCTTTTTTCGTCACCCTGCGCGGGAAAAAATCTCAGTTCCCGGGCAGAGCAAGACGTAATGAACATACCTATGGGGGTGAAATTGTGAATGTCTCAGATCGCAGACAATTATTGTTTAAACCGTTCACCAATTTACCGCCATCGACGTTAAAAATCGAAGCAGGGACCTAATTCGAGAATGCTGTTTGAGAGAACGCAAAACGTCAAAACTCTATGAGATAACAGTAATATATCACCTTTGAACTGATGACAGTTTTAATGATAAAATGCGATGAGCTTCAAGTGACATATGTCAACTCAATTTTGGAAATAGGAAGGCAATAATGATTGTCATAAATGTTATTCATGCAGATGAATTTCTGTTTTGAACTAAATATAAAGAACTAATTTCACGCACTACACGGTGAAGTTAAAGTATGTGCCTATTATTTATACCGTCACATACAAAGGAAACGCAAATGAAGCACGACCGGATTGACGAAATTGCGATGTTCTAGGGATACCGCCATTTGTCAAGTAGGGACACGTCAAAATTGACGGATGGCGATGAAATGGAGAGATCTCCATCACCTCTCTAAAATTGGTCGAATTACCACCCAGGTTCTCAGTTCGTGGGGGGGGCTTTTTTTTGTTCTGTTATTGTATGTTCCTAGATTACTCTAAAACGGCTAACCGATTTACAATGCCTATAGTTTTCGTGAGAACAAGACGGACGTCACTACGCGGCTTGACTAGATCGTCTCATCTTGTTTGATGCCTTCCCACTCTTCTTCCGGTTTATAAGTTGGCAACCCATCTTAACTAAAAAGCAGATCCATTATTTAAGGCTAGATGCAAGATTTTTAATACGATGGTGACAAAGAAATATACCTTTGCCTAATGTATATGTATATAATAAATAAATGAATATGAATATGAATATGAATAATGGTAGTGATGGTAAGCGGTATGTCTTCCACGGTGATGCATAGTTCAGAATGACGCAGCTGTTTTTTGTCTAGCTAACAGAGGCTCCGTTAAGTCGTCAGCTTAATTGGGACAATAATTCCTGATCCCGACTTAACTGGTGGACATTAATATCTGTGGATATCCGGGTGCGATCTGAATTGGGCTATGACCTCTTTTTTTTAAGCTGTGGCCGTTTCTGTGAATGTTTATTTATTAAAAGTAGGTACATATGCCTCATCATTTTAGACGTACACATTTCATGTCATCTGTTGACATCGAGAAATGAATGTTACAATTCAATAATTAGTATAGTATTATTCATTCATTGTATCCATCCTTTATTGTTTCGCGAATAAATAAAATATACAAAATAAAAATCTGTACGGCTTATGCTTTCAATAGAGCCAGTCAAAATATTTCCCAAGTTTTGCGTGGAAAATATATAGTAAAATTTAAAACAACTATTTTTATACGTTGTTTATTTAGGGTTTTAATTGGCGTTAGATTCATGTTGAAAATAAAACTGACACGGAATAACATGTTATTCAATTCGTGACGATTTTTTACGGTAACTTAACTATTTAATAGACTAAACTTATAGGTTTACATTTCACAAAAATAAATAAAATCCTAAAACTAATTTATATCTAACAAAACCTTACATACGAGTATACTAAATTACAGCTAGAAAAATATAAATGAGAAAGGGCTGGTTCGTTCCTCGTCCAACGCATTGGCATTGCCATCCAGCGAGGTAACGCGGCCAGCCTTACGGGCATCCTAGCTAATGGTAGTGACCTAGGGGATATATAATGTTATTTACATATAGTTTAAGTTAGGTTTAATTAAATCATTATTTCTTAACGTTTAGTTATAAACTTTTATTTTTTTTAATATAGTTTAATTTTGAAAACATAAAACTTCAATTAAACTATACAATAATACTAGTCAGTAATGAATAAATGCATGACTATTTGCTGTAAATAATGAATATAACAACATACATACATATTCAAAGTTAGCTTTGAAAAATGTGCGCATCTGTTATTTCACGGTTTTCCATTTATTATGTTTTTCGTAAGCTACGTTTGCGTAACTTAAAACATCGTCTTAGTATTAATCCCAGACTTACAAGAAAGGTTGAAACCGGATTATCCTTTTTTCAGTGGAAATGATACTGGTGCCTTTGCCGACCTATTTTAATTAAAGATTGGGAAAATAAACGCTTAATTATTTTGTTAATGTTTCGTTGGAACGAAAATGTTCCTTGAAAAATGCCATCTTATTAACATTGTCAAGCTATTAATTTCATCCGTTTATTCTTCAAACAATGTTCAAAGTAAGCGAATTATATTGCGTAAATGTTAGAAGCATTCAAGAGAATGTTGTATTTATATTCGCAATAAAAGTAGTATATATAAATGTATAGTCTGTTGGGTACGAATCCCGGCCAGGGCAAATATTTGTGTGATGAACTCCAATATTTATGTTTGGGTCGGGGTTGTTCTATGTATTTAAGTATATATTTATCTATATAAGTATGTATATCGTCGTCTAGTGCCCATAACACAAGCCTTCTTGAGCTTAATTTGGGACTAGATCGATTTGTGTGAGGTTGTCTGATATTTATTTATTTATTTATATAATATATTCTCCGAGATATAAAAAAAAAATAGAAATTAAACGAACTTACCTGAAGTGAAGTTCTATTTTAATTGTCTGAGCTGCACAGTCTCGAAATGATATCGTTTGTTGTGGTCAAAAGCTGTATAACTGCGTATACTACATGAGTTATTCTCTTTGATGTTCTGTGCAGCGAAATAGAATAATATATATATGGAATAAGTGGCCAAGTTATGATAATGCCCAATTATAATATTTCAATTACTACAACTTATTGAAAACAATTGGTTATCTAATTTCAAATTTATTTATTAAAAGACACACGAAAGGAAAAATTACAATAAGTTCTGATCCGCATCGCAGGCTTCGTCAGGTGAGATACAACAACAAATCAGCAACAGGCTTCGTCAAATACAAACCAATGATATGATCCACAACAGGCTTCGTCAATTTCGTTAATGAGGCACGCCCCGAATCGTACCTGACCCAAACGTACCCATCACACTGGCGGCGTTACCACGCTGAATGGCCAACGAAATTTGTTGCACCAGGTACGATCCAGAGCGCGGGTCACAGCCCCTATCCCTAAGCCGGCGGCCCAATTCCTTAATAAAATCCTTGGCCTCCGAGCCCCAAGGTCCACCAGTCTCCACTGCAATAGGTACAAAATCGTACGCTGGCTCCAAGGCACAGTATTTAGTGTGCTTCACTCTTGCCGCACACTCCGCGGCCGCCCCAGCAGTTCTAATGGTGTGAGTCAAGTGGGACGGAGCAAACGTACTCACACAAGTTGCGTCCCACAAGACAAGAGGCACCGACCTTTCTGCCAAGGAACCAACGTGAGACCATCAGGCCTCTTGCCATCAGTTCGACTCAACCCAGGAGGCTCCAAGGTACAAGGTATATTGGCAGACACTAAAGCCCGACGAACCAAATCATTGATCGCATGATGAATTTCAAATGACAATTGAGAAAAAAATGTGTGTCTTTTTGTAGAAAATCTAGTGCATTGCACTCCAGAGAGTGTCACGAAGTTGCTTACTTGTGTCCGCTTCTATTGTGCTCGGGAAAGTTGCAACTATTTCATTTGTACACTACACTCTGGGGAATTTCACTGTGCACGCCGTGTGTGACTAAACTGGTAATTTTTGTAACTAAAACTGATTTCAATGAAAGTTTATGATTACTATTTCTATTTGTGTATTTTATTATTTCTGACGACGCGTTTGGAGCAGTTTGTAGAGCACCTGTCTACTGAGGCGGCGGTCCCGGGTTCGAATCCCGGCCAGGGCAAATATTTGTAAGACGAACTCGATTATTTGTGCTTGGGTCATGGTTGTTCTATGTATTTAAGTATATATTTATCCCACCAAAACATTTCATGTAAAATTGGCGGCCAAGACTCACATGCTCATAACGCTTTCGCTGTAAAAAGTTATCAGATCCCAGAAAAAGCCAAGCCCCTAAGCCCTGACTTTACTAACCCTACACCTTGGTTACAAAAGTATGGCTTGGCCGTTTCATAGTACCGTAAATAAGTCCAACGGACCGTCTGGACCATTACGGTTTATATTTACGGTAACCTATGAAACAGCCAAGCCATACTTTTGTAACCAAGGTGTAGGGTTAGTAAAGTCAGGGCTTAGGGGCTTGGCTTTTTCTGGGATCTGATAACTTTTTACAGCGAAAGCGTTATGAGCATGTGAGTCTTGGCCGCCAATTTTACATGAAATGTTTTGGTGGGATCTCATTTCCTTTTGTAAGGTGACCTAGTTTTCTAAAAATCCTAGAATATTATGTGTTTTATTTATAACAAGGAGTCCCTATATAAATTTTCAGACCTCTAGTATCAAAATTTGCATAAGTCTCATACAAACTTCCATCGCCTAGTTTAAGGGGTTGGGGGGTAAAAGTTCGAAGTTTTAGAATTATTTTGTTGTTTGTGTACTAATACTAGCTTACATACCAAATCTCAGCTTTCGAGGTCATCGGGAAGTACCCCAGAGGTTTTGATACGTCAGTGTATAAGTGAGTGGCAAAATCGGCGTATTTTAGGTACCAATAAAACCTAAAGTATAAAAGCTAAATCAATGAAATTTAGTACATTTCATATGTTCCCTTACTGCATCTTAACCTGTGAATTTGGCCGCTCTGGTGTTAGCTGGGACGAAACTATGAGGGTTAGAAAATGAGACGAAACGGTTCGAGAAAAGGTAGGTAGTGCCCCGCCTCTTTTTTGTTCGTCTTGGCGGGGGCACTACCGTGCCCCCAGATCTATATCAGTACGGATTTGTGCGAGTTTGTCCGATATGTTTATTTATTATTTATTTATTTATTTATTTTATTTAATCTTTATTGCACAAAAGAAAATGTATCGTACAAAAGGCGGACTTAATGCCATGAGGCATTCTCTACCAGTCAACCTTCGGGCAAAGCAGAGAAATTGTGGGCGGTGCAACTAACTTAAACAAGTTTTAATAAATAAATATTTAGATCATACATATATTCATATAATATATACACATATAAATAAATATTAAATTATACAGATGAAACATACTAATCAGATAACCTAAGAATTCACAACTCTGCTAGCGTAGAGGTCACGCAAACATTATTTGAAAGCGCATTTGTTCGGAGCTTGTTTGATCTTGAGGGGAAGGCGGTTCCAGAGACGGGAAACTTGGACGGTGAACGATTTAGACATAAAACCAGTACGGTGACGAGGGATGGAGAGAGATAGATTGCCAGAAGAGCGAAATTGACGGTTACGGGTTACACCATAATAGTGAAAGAAGTTTTTGAGATATTCGGGAGATATTGGGTTTTTGAGAACAGAAAACAGAGTGCATAGCATTCGAATTTCACGTCGTTCGCGGATAGGAAACCAGCCCAGCTGAGAGCGGTAAGAAGACACATGGTCATACCTACGAAGACAGAAGATGAACCGAATGCAGTTGTTAAGAAGTCTCTCCAACTTATTTATAAGCTCTTCGGTTAAGTCAGGATAACACACATCACCATAGTCTATTATGGTTAAAATTAACGCCTGAACTAATAAAATCTTAGTTTTACAGGGTAAAAAGTTTTTGAGCTTGTTCAGAGCATGTAAAGAACCCATAACTTTCCTACTAACTTCGGCAACCTGCTCGCACACAATTCAACACTTTTTGAACGCATTTAAGTCACGTTTTGAACCTACATGTTCGTTAAAATGATCAAAGCTCCTTAATTAATGGACTAACAAAAGTCCCGTTTTGTTATGATAATAGGTAATGTGTGAAAATTGTGTAAGTTACATCAATATGAATATAGAGGTTGAAAACGTAAATTGCAGCCATTTCGATCTAAACTCACGAGCGCTACAGCTAACAGAGCCACTACTTATCTAAAAGTAACAAAACCAAATAACTACAAACTATATTACACAGTCACAAATACAAACTTTCCTCCCGCAAACGCAATTTACGTTACGTTTCGTTTGCAAAACAAACTGTAAACCAGAAAATACGTTTCCAATATTCTTCGCAAGATAAAAACGAATAGACGCGATAAAGTAGGGTAACCACACGCTGGACATGGGACATTGCAGTGATAACGGCAATTTCACATTTTACAACAGAATACATTGTCGCCCTAGCGGTAAAAGGTTTCGGTATTAAAATGTTGCTGTATGACGCAGCAGTTTTGTAAGCAACATTTAGGCCGATAATCCTCTTTATCACATCTAAATAAATATGTACATTAGGTGTAATGTGTATTGTTTTTACAAATAATATATGTATACTATGTAAATGTGACAGAAAATAAAAGAATACCTGCAGATGGTTATCTCTTTAGACATTTGCAAACCGCCTGTGAATTATATTTTATTGGTTGTTGGTGTAAAATGCGATGCAGTCGGTCGTACATGCTCACAGATGCATGTGCGTCGAAAGCCGGACCGGAACGAAAGCCGGTAGGCGAAGTTAAGCACCCAGGTGTACGTTCATGAGTAGGTTATTTAGCGCGGTTAGTAGTGTGCCAATGTTCACACCTAACAAACCAGAAAATGTTTAAAAGAAAACCGGGTAATTCCCGCAAGATTGGCGCAATCCAATTGCTTTTAAAATGGAATCCAGGATTATATTTGGGGCAGTTATTGCTGATCACAGATGGCAGCACTTTTCAATAACCGTCAGTTTTAGTCTATTATTCTTTCTCTTTTGTGAAATGGGATAACTCTGCTTCCTTGTAAATAAAAGTTTTATTCTTTTGACTGAAGTCAAACTTTTGTGGCAGGATTTACGTCGTGGTCTTTGTTGTTGAAGTTATTCTTATTAAAAGGAAATGGAAATGCATTTTCTGTGAAATATGAGTATGAGTTTCCATCGCATTTCATTAGAAACGTTATTTAAAGTTTATCTTTCATTAATTACCTATATTGCGCTTCGTTTCTAATATTTAAAGTTCAATGTTCAATATCGATATTATTAGATTTTCGACTGCTGACTAACCAATCTATCAAAAGACAATTTTGATTCTTTTTTATCGACAATACCTTATAAATATTGCATCAACACCTTATAAATATTGTTACCCGCTCATATAATTATTGCTCTGATAATGGTTTTTCTCTTGTGATTTATTAATTAAAATCTGTTTATTAACAAAATTAGCTCAAAATAAATTAGCTAAACAATACAGCAATAACAAATGTGAGAGATAACAAAAAGCTTTATAAAGTTTAGGTTATGTTAGCATTTTCGGGGCACCATACGATTTTCCTATGTGTATCAGTTCAAGAGAGATTATTGAGTAGTTTTCAATAAAATTGTACATAGTTTGCAATTAGCATGCGTTAAAGTTCCTTTGTGTAACGGAAGTTAGTTATACAAAAGAATGGGTAAGTGTCGTTGTTACACAAAGATTCAATTAAGTTTTGTTTTAATGACGACGGCGCAGTGGTTAAGCAACTGCCTACTGAGCCGACGGTCGCGGTTTCAAATCCCGGCAAGGGCAAATATTTGTGTGATGAACTCGAATATTTGTGCTTGGGTCATGGATCAGCATATATTTATCTATATAAGTTTGTATATATCGTGGTCTAGTACTCATAGCACAAGCCTTCTTGAGCTTAATTTGGGACAACATCGATTTTTCTGAGGTTGTCTTATATTTTATTTATTTATAAAGGCTTAATATAATCAAAACTACAATCGCGTCTTTTGTGTAACGAAAGTTAGGCATACATAAGATAAGGGTAACTTTATGAAAAAGGCGTCAATCTACAGTAAAGCTAAAACATTATTCAAGAAAATAAAACCACCTACGTCGATTACGCGCCATGAATCTTCCGTAACAACATACATAAATAGCTAAACATTAAGACGATTATGTGCGTAATTTATCAAAAGACTACCTCTAAAACATTATTTAAAATATTGAAAAGGTGTACAAACGAAATTCACTTAGCCGAATGAAAAATAGGCCATTTTCAAAATTGAAACACAATAGAGAGAGTAAACAGAAGGCTATAGTATTTTCGTTTAACTGATTTAGCTCGGGGTTGGAGTTCTATTTCAAAATGATCGGGGTATTTTTTTAGAATATCATGTTATTGTTTACTTTATAGTGCAATGGGTATAATTGGGGTATAGCTTGGTTAACATTGGTATTAGTTATTGAGTGATATATTTATATTTTCGTTATTCTAGCTGCGATTTAGTGATATTTGTAAGTTGTCAATAAAAGAAGCTAACGTATACCAAATAGTGCAATTTGGAAATTGTACTTAAAGTTGTTAGTAAAGTAAACTTATGATGGTATGGAAGAAAATATTTGTAATGTCTGTGGGCGCAATTCACCCTATTTTAATAAATATTATTTCAATTGATCATTTGGTGTACTTACTGTAAACTATTTCGGATTGTTGTAAATATCATGCTTTAGATTAGGTTAGGTTTGTTTTATAACAATTGATTGGCGAAATGAAATATTTGACGAAATGAAACGTTTGACGAAACATTATTCGGCGAAAAGGCAGAGAACCTGATAATTTATTATATCACTCGAGAAGAACACCTTATCGTAAGTGCTTTAATTTCAATCATACCTGGAAGCCACTTCTACATATCCATACATAAAGTATATTCAAATTGTATTGTATGTTAAGAGTTGCCAGATAATATTAGACTAATCTAAAATGTTTTTAAAAATTTAAGTATACATATTTCCTTGACAAATCTGTCTGTACTACGTACGGCTAGCATCAGAAAAAGCAGCCTTAAATGACAAAGTGCATACGAGCTAAAATTCTCAGCTGCTTTTGATATAGTATAAATTTTGCATTTATTACAATAAAGCTCGTCAAGGTCAAAATTGTCACTTACTGACACTTATTATTGTAATATTTCAATTAATTAAACATAGCAAGGATTACATAATTGTCATGTTATGCACAAGTGCACAATAGTACCATATTCCTTTACGTGCCTATGTTTAATTAATTGTAATTCAGTCAAAGCAACCCTGACGTTCCTGTATCAGTTACTACACTAATGATAGGGATACTATATTCCCAGAATGAATACAACGTGATGCCTGTACCATTACCACGAGTTAACGTGGCCGTACTCGCTAGCAACAGCGTAAATGATTTGTATGGAGAATAGTAGTGCCCCTAGCGGATACTTTGTAGAACTAAAATTCTCCATAAAAATCCTTTACACAGTCGCTTGCGAGTACTGTCACTTTAAACTCATGGCAAGGGTACCGAATGCCTCCAGGCCACTTACGTTGCAAATTACTCGCATTAGTCGAAATATGGGTTTTGGTGTAATATGTTTCTTTGTATTTGTATTGACACAGAAGGACAGCCTGAAGGAAAGTGCAGCCTGTCTCTATTGGCCCTTAACTATGAGTTCATTTAAATATTGAAGAGATATAATGCTCTTATATACCGAAAAAGATGCACCTGGTATATTTTCCAGAAAATATATACTTGTAAATAGTAGGTTCGTTTTTTTTGTTAATTGACATTTCATATTTCCAACAGGTGGAAATTTATAAAGAGATCAAGAGAGCTTTGCGGTGTGTACTCCCTAAAAAAATATTTTAATTTAATTTTAAGTATGTAAGAAAATACATAAAATAACCGAAATTTACGACAACTATGCCTGCATAGAGTTGTAGTCTTTGACCTACCCGCGAAAAAAAAACCGTCAATAATGTCATTCGTGTTTCTTAATTAGACACCAGACTAGAGTAACCTTTCCATTGTGCCATAGTTTTGGAGTTGCTACATTTTATAAGGAGTAAATAAAAATTAGTAATCTTAGGGAAATAACCGTGATTACGTCCTTTTTCTAAGCGGAATACAGAAAAATAATAAAATGTTAGTCTTAAAAATATGAAATCTAGTCAATTTCAAAAATATTAGATTAGGTTAGGTACATCCTTGTCCGTGTTGCAGAGTAGGAAAATTATAACGGACTTAAATTGGTATGCATTTTAGCTCTCAGCCAAATATTTGAAATCAGAATCAAAAGTTTTCAATGCACTGAATTTCAGTTTAGATGCAAAACTGGGTTTTTGAATATATTATTATTTATACAGAATAAAAAACAGCAAAAACGCATTGAAATAGTAGGCGGCAAAAACACATATCATGAATAATATGCTCAATACAATATACGATCCGTAATAGTCATACAATACGATCATAATAGTAACCATTCACTGAAAAGATATCGAAAAAGATCGGATGCCTCAAGAATCGTTAGGGTGACCATACCGCTTCGCTATAGTCTTATATCCATTGTGATTGCAATCCTTTGTCCTGAGGCGTCGTTGATCATTTTGTCCCGGCGGTACCATTTCCGCGGACGCGGGTGTCCATAAATCCGGGTACAAGAGACTCGAGTCTCTGCTCAATCTCAATAACTTTCAAAGAGGGTCCCTAATCCCTCAAAGTTTAGAAATATCAGCACAGGAGTCTTTTGTTTTTCTGTTCTGCTCCAGCCAGTGATATAACAAGGCTATAAATATTCACATTTGATTTGCTATCGACTAGGAAGGGAAGGGGATTATCAAGTGAACCTTAATATCTTTATTTGGGGTCTGATAGTACCCCCACTAATACGCACAAAAAAGAACGGGGTACGGGGCAGTGTCTACCTTTTTTCGAACCATTTTGTCGTTACTAAATCTGCAAGAGTAGAGACTTTTACATTACTCATTTCCAATGTTGTAGTGTTTTTATTTTATTTCGTTTCTCAAAACTCTCAAGCCATTCATACATTTCAAGTTTGAAAAAGTACAGCCAGCACGAATATTCGGATAAAATAGGTTGTTTTAATATAAGTGATTATTACGAACAATTTAATTTAACGTACCTGATTAGTTTCGCGTTGTATAAAATCCTTTTGCTTTCGCTAATACTGAATATATTTTTAATGTCCCATCACCCCTTCCACAGCCAATGAGTCTTATATAACTAAAATAGTTGAAATTAAAACACGTACCCACATAAATCCATTTTAAGATAAAAACATAAAAATAAAAAAGGACAATAGCATAACCAAACCCTCTGAAAAAGTCACTTGCCAAGAAATAAAAAGGTATTAACACAGAATAATCCTCATTTAATTTAAACCTGACTTATTCGAGCCAAGGTTGAAATTGGGTTGGATGTGTTTCGTCGTATTGTTCTTTATTATGACACAGAATCTGCCTATTTACTCTCCCATTAGTATTCTCTACCTCCGCAAAGTCGTGAGTTTATAGCTCATAAGAGTAATGGACAGTTTAATCTCATGAAAAATGTGCTGACGCTACCTTTTTTGTAAGACTTGATGAATATTCGCATGCTTTATTTCATTCAGACGAGGTTCTGTATAACTCAGTTGCTGCTCTTTCGTTTATTCGTATTGTATACGTCGCAAAAACAAGAGAGAAATCACGGCAAACAGGTCAATGAGTAACGGAAGAAATAGTACGAAGATGTGCACATGATTATCATTTCAAATATATAGATCTATCTAACCGACTCCAATGTGAAATAATGTTGTTGATATGTGATGTTGATTTTTCAACCAAAAATTTTTACTTTTTCGATTGTTAAGGGAGTTGTTTGTTGGCATCTTTATACCAATAACCAGTCAATGTGTCCTTATGATAAACCAACTAAGTGTAGAATTTTGATTGAAAACGTCACCTATGTTTCTTAGGGATTTCTGAACAATGGCAAAATGTAGGTAATTTTTCTTGAGACTTTAATAATCATAGGTCGATTTTTGGTTTTCAGTGCTTCTTGTTTTGTTTTAATTGGCTAAGTATATCGAAGACCAAATGAAAAACAGAAACAGTGACGCTAATATTTTTTGGAAGACTTGATGAATATCAACAATATGTGTCATTTCGTTGAGACGTGGTTCTTTATGGGCTTTGTCAAGACAAATTCGGGCTCAAGAGCCCGAATGACGTATCCAGCGACGTTTCATTATATCCGTCATACACTAGATGATCCCACTTCTGACATGTTTTTTTTTGTAAACAAGGATTATGTAACAAAAAATTACTTCTAATTAAATCACCTAATTTTCGGCATTTAACCCTAATATAATATACCCTAATTCTTAACTAAAAATCCTGAAAACAACGCGACCTTTCTTACAAAAGGTACTACGAAACAGAAAAATAACTCAAACGTCAAAACATGTGCTGACGGTATCTTTTTTGGAAGACTTGATGAATATTCATATAGGTACATGCTTTATTCCATTCAGGCGTGGTTCTGTACAACTCAGTTGCGCTTGAAGTGAGCCCGAATGACGTGACGTTTTATGAATCGACTCGTCATTCAGTCGCTAAACTATGATCCCACTTCTGACATCATTTTATTTTTTATGTGAATAAGGAGTACCTATGTAACAAAAAATATCTTAAATTAAACACCATTTTTGGCATTTAACCCTAATATTATTTAACCTAATTCTTAACTGAAAATTCTGAAAACAATGCGACCTTTGTACTTTTTGTACTACGAAACAGCAAAAACAACTCAAACGTCAAAACACGTGCTGACGGTATCATTTTGGTAAGCTTTGATGAATATTCACATGCTTTATTCCATCCAGGCGTGGGTATAACCCAGTTGCGTTTGAAGTGAGCGCGGATGACGTGGCCAGTGACGTTTTGTGAATAGACTCGTCATAGAGTCGCTAAACTATGATCCCACTTCTGACTTTAATTTATTTTCGTATGTGAATAAAGTATGTAAGGAACAATCATTCATTTCTAGAAACTCAACAGCCGGTCATTTTTTCAGAAAGAATAAGTTCTTAACTATTACAATAATATGAACTTAACTTAATTTGTAACTATCTTAAGAATTTAGGCGTACCTGTACATAGTCCTTGAAGAAAGCATATTAAAAGTGTATTTAAGATATAAATAAGGAAAAGTGTAATATAAGTCTTTTACTATATGTGTGTAAATCCAGTATAAGAATTGGCACAACATACCTATTTAAACATTATAATATATGAATTAGTCAAATGAGCACTTAGAACAAGAAAGGCTTACAATACAATACAACAATACTTTATTGCACACCAACAAGAAAAATATTACATGAGAAATCTTAAATTACCAACCCAGCCGTACATAAAAACTAGTCTATTCCAAGTTCAGCGTGAAACGCATCTATTTCAGCATCGGCTACGCTACAAGTATATTCCATTGAGCGCCGATTGTTCCACCCTCCGATGACACCGTCCGTCAGTCGCACGGCGGCCGCGGCTCTGAACGCTCCCTCCCATGGAACGGGGCCCTTTAGCACCGTCGAACGGGTCGGATGCAAAGTTTTAGAACCAGTGGATTATAGTTGGGATTAATAATTAAAAATTAAAAAACCGGATGATTTTTAGTAAAATTTTGAAAAAATATTAAGTTTGAATTTTTGTGACCGGATCAGATTTAAAAGTTGAGAACCAGTGGATGCTGAAGTCTGGAGTTCCATATTTAAAAAAAAAAACAGTTTTTTATTATTTAGTTTATAGTCGTATAAGTGATTATGAATAAATCGATGTAAACTTGTTAAAGTGTAGAACATCTTGGAAAATAGGTAATTCCTATATGTGCCATAAGTGTGTAAATACATATTAATAAAAAACTTGAAATATTAGATGTTAAATCTGAGTGCATTTTTAAATAAAATTATAATTATATACTATGTAAATAAGACTAAGATATTAAACAAAAAAATACATACGTGCTTAATAAAGAATAAGTGAATAGTAAATTACATAAATCAGTTACACAATTTAATGTGTGTACATTTTCAAATAAGTGAAAGATACACAATGTGAAGTGGATAAAACAAATACAGTTAAATTACACCCCTGTTTCTGGAGTCAGTCGGTACACAAGCATCAAAGGTAAGCTTTCTCATCGTTATTGTTTGATACGGCTTGTTCTCTTTACTTTGCGCATTAGCATTGTTTCCTGAACGGAGACGAACCAACGTATAATCTCCTGAGCTTCAATGCCCTACACATTATATGTAAAATTCAATAAATAGTTGATTTTCTGCCCAAATGGGCAAGCCTTAAATCAAACTATGAAACAAAATATGGTATTATCTCCTCGGGGGCTTATTATGGTTGCGTTTATCATGATAAAAGCAATCATCATAGGCTCGCTGAGCTCCAATGTAGGTACATAGTACATAGGTACACTTCAAGAAATAGATTCCTACCTGTTTGACAAGGCTTAAATCAACGTTTACATACATAAACGGGTCAGGACCAAAAAGTTGGATGAAATTAAGTCGAAGTTAGCGAGGAATTAAAAACAATTGAAAAAGTTCCGTTGTGCGACAAAAAATAACGATCCAATCCTTAAAATGGAACATTAAGGTACGTTATTGAAAGGTTAACTGTCGTCGCACAACGGAGACTTTGACACGAATATTAACTAAGTGAGGTAAGGGTGAGTTAAGGTTGCAAACTTTTTGGTCTTCACCCAAACATAAAATAGTAAAAAAATCATAAAATAAAATAAATGATTAGGAGACAATTTGACATTGAATTTAATAAGGTGTGTAGTTCTTAACTAAGCAACGTCTATACTATGGGTACTAGACGACGATATACATTACATATTAAACAAAATATTCGAGTTAATTATACAAATGGTTGTCCTTATTCCAACCTAAGACAGCCCGCTCCAACGGTTTACTATATACTACCACAGAGCCAACCATTCATTCATTCATCAATAATATTTTATTTAAGAGCTTCGCTCTTGTCGGTGGAGTAGTCGCCACTCCCCTGACTAACTTGAGTAAATCTTGGTCTTCTTATGCCTCGGCTTCCATTAACTATGCCCTCCAGTATAGCTGTAAAAAAAATATCTAAGTATCTATTATGTCAAATTACCTCGAAGGTGAAATAAATAAAAAAAAAGCAATAATCGGATAATATAAACCACTTTGGAGGTAAATCCCACCGGATAAAAGAGACTTTAATAAAATATAATCTACGAAAGGGTATTTATGTCTAATAAAATATTGACCTTTACAAACGTGTTATATCCTAATCCTAATAATATTATAAACGTGAAAGTTTGGATGGATGGATGGATGTACGTTCCACTTAATCTCAAAAACTACTGAACGAATTATGATGAAACTTTCCAGTTATGTACCTTATATATCAGAATAGGACATAGGCTATTATTTATATCAAATTTTATCCCATTTAGGGACGAAAAACGGGATTAAACTTTCTATGGAGAGCAAATCATTGTAGTTGCAACAACTCCCTACATGTCATCGTTTTGACGTAAACTAATCTACCAACGATAGACCTTCACGAAACGCATACCAAACTATTCTTTGTAAAAAAACAATAAATTCTGATATGGGAACATGTATCCACAAAATTCGATTAATCGCTTTTTTTCTAGAATCAAATACATAACATTTTACAAATTTGAATCAATCACATTTGATTTGACAAACGTCACACACCCATCTGGCAAGACATGTCAAACCAGTGATAGCAGAATGGCTACTCCGATATTCAAAATTCGACTGTCGAATAGTGCCATCCCTCTCGATCTCCTGTCAAGGTATATTTGAGTGAGTGGAATAGCACTATACGAAAGTAAAATTTCAAACATCGGAGTAGCCCTTCAGGTAGGTATCACGTTCCGATACGCACATCATCTGAAAATAGTGTCTACGACCTTTGATTATGTACCTCCGCTTGGTAACTGAGAATAAATAAAGTAGTAAATAACTCAGTATGCAAAGTTAGGATACTTAACATATGTAAATAATCCTAATAATATTATGAACGTGAAAGTATTTACGTTCGTTCCTCTTAATTTTAAACGATGATTGATGGGCGGTCGCCAGTGTTCGGAAATCGTCGTAAACAGCCAATTGTTGAATTGCCTCTTTCTAACCCTTTGGCGTGTACCCTGCCAGTGCACAAATTCTTTGACCATCTTTTCCATATATTTTTCGAACCAGAATATTTTGCTTATTTTTATTAAAGCAGTAACGTCTGCTAACGTAAACCAAATGTTTACAAATGAAACGAAAATTTAATGATTCGGACAGGATTCGAACCAACGTTTCCAACGGCTTTCCGGGCCAACACGGGCGTCCTCCCAATTGGACCATTTTTTTTTTCAATTTTCGCTTCATTTGTAAACATTTGGTTTACGTTAGCAGACGTTACTGCTTTAATAAAAATAAGTAATTCGGGTGTAGCACATCGTTACTATCGATTCTCAACAAATTTGAGACGATGGTGCCGAAGATAAAGTCTAAATCTTTACGGTAGATGGCGCTACGATGCCACCCTAAGGCATGTCGAAGCAACTGGTTGAAAAATTCAATGGCTCTGACATCTGATTCGGTGGTCCAATTGGGAGGACGCCCGTGTTGGCCCGGAAAGCCGTTGGAAACGCAGGTTCGAATCCTGTCCGAATCATTAAATTTTTCAATTTTCGCTTCATTTGTAAACATTTGGTTTACGTTAGCAGACGTTACTGCTTTAATAAAAATAAATAATTCGGGTGTAGCACATCGTTACTATCGATTCTCAACAAATTTGAGACGATGGTGCCGACGATAAAGTCTCAATCTTTACGGTAGATGGCGCTACGATGCCACCCTAAGGCATGTCGAAGCAACTGGTTGAAAAATTCAATGGCTCTGACATCTGATTCGGTGGTCCAATTGGGAGGACGCCCGTGTTGGCCCGGAAAGCCGTTGGAAACGCAGGTTCGAATCCTATCCGAATCATTAAATTTTTCAATTTTCGCATCATTTGTAAACATTCAGAATATTTTGCTCTATTTTACCATAACGAGGCTTGAACCAGCGACCTTCGTCATCTTTTGTCAAATTAAGGGCTAAAGACCGATGTGCAATATTTATCGCCGAGTACAGTATTAAAGTGCATAAAGTTTTTGTATTTTTCGGATCTTAGACTCGGATACTCGACAAGACCCGAATTGTCAATCGATTGTTATGCTACATAATCGACGTGCTTAAGTCAAGGGCCTGACACGCTTTGATGGAGAAGGATAGCCTTATTACGATACTTATAAGATACAGTTTCCATTAAAAGTTTTTAACATTTTCTATGACTATTAATAAATCACAGGGGCAAACATGAAAAGTAGCAGGAATACATTTGGGCACGAAATGTTTTTCTCATGAACAGTACTCGTATGTAGCTTGCTCATGTCTCCAAATCAAAAAAATTACACGTTTTTACTGACCGAAATAAATCATTTAGGATAATTTATTGAACTATACTTCAATAAACTAAGTTGTAAAAACCAAGTTAGAAAAATAATAGTAGCTACCTAATAATTATTTTGTCCCTATTTCATAATGTGACAAAATTCTTTGGTGAATAGAACCATACCTTCTTCGTCAGTTGATTATGGACCGTCACCATCTCGAGCCATTTCTGAGCATAGCTTATGGAATCGAATGGGACAGCCTTGCAACTCCAAAAAGACAAAAAAAAAAGGATGTTTTGCATTTTGGCTATGACTTTCACCCAATAGCCCAGAACTTAACTACTAACTAGATTCCATTCGAGTATTAAATAACCTGAAAGGGTTGAAAGTCTTATTGTTTTTTTTTTAATTGTCAATATCAATTAACGAGTTCTACGCGTACGAAGTCGCGGGCAAAAGCTAGTTCAGCTAATAAGTATACAAAATGTTACCTAATAAATGCATTATTTAAATATGTATTTTTTTTTTTTTTTTAGCTACAATTAATACTGGGGTGGGGTGGGGATTGGGGATCGTGCGTGTAAAACGCACATCCTAGGGTATGGCTAATGCGCAATAAGCATTTCAAAAACATATATGACGCAGAGGGCGCTCCAGTAGCGTAAAGGATTAAGGGATGAAAGATTTGGTGTGATTGACGTAGCGATCGGATAGCTCAGTTGGGAGAGCAATGCGCCGGAAACGCAGAGGTCGCGGGTTCAAACCCCGCTTCGATTGTAGTAGATCGCATTCAATTTTTCTTTCTTAATTTACCTTTGTGTCATTATTTATAAAAATAAAAATGTGGTATTACCACATAAAAAATATAGAATCGATAAAAAAGATTCTATACAAATATTTAGAACAGCGCCATCTCTCTCGCAGTCTTCACACTTGCTGTAAAGCGGTGGGGATTGGGGATCGTGCGTGTAAAACGCACATCCTAGGGTATGGCTAATGCGCAATAAGCATTTCAAAAACATATATGACGCAGAGGGCGCTCCAGTAGCGTAAAGGATTAAGGGATGAAAGATTTGGTGTGATTGACGTAGCGATCGGATAGCTCAGTTGGGAGAGCAATGCGCCGGAAACGCAGAGGTCGCGGGTTCAAACCCCGCTTCGATTGTAGTAGATCGCATTCAATTTTTCTTTCTTAATTTACCTTTGTGTCATTATTTATACAATTAATACTTTAAAAAAGGTGATAGATTAGATTAGATTAGATTATTTATTTCACGATAAAAATTACATTACAAATTTGCTTAATGTCAAAATTATACGAATTAATATCATGATCGTCAAAAATAAAGCAAGATTAATAATACGAGAAAATGTTTACAATGTCAAAATAAGTTTAAAATAAAAGGGAAAGTCAACAGGTAAATAAAATATAAATAAATCAATCTAGTATCTCCCAATAAGGATCGTCATCACAAACTTAACATAATAATGGAATCAAATTAATAAAATAACACTAAGAATTTAAGCAAAAATTATTTACACAATGTCAAAATATACCAGATTTCCAATACAAAAGTAAAATAAAATAAAATAAAAACAAGAAATATAAAAATAACAATAAACAAAATGTCAGTTTACAGAATACAAGCATATTTTTATTATAGTTTGAGTTCCATGTACTCGTTGACCGAGTACAGAGGGTTTTCCAACAAAAGGTTTCTCAGCCGGCGCTTGAATGTGTTGTCACATGGTTCGTTCCTTAAATCGGCAGGTAAGTGCTCGAAGTAAGTCGGACCTATGACGCGCGGGTTCTTTGCTGAAAGTGCCCTGCGGCGAGGCACCGTTCTAAGGCGCCCAGTAGAACGAAGCTGTTTGCCTTTGACGTTTACTCTTGCAAACTGTGCAATATTTGTCTTTACAAATAACAACACTTCAAACAAGTATTGAGAGTAGTGTGTCATTATTCGCTGCGACAAGAAAAAACCACGACATGGATCCCTAGGCTTAGCTCCAACAAGTACACGGATAGCACGTTTTTGTATCTATAAAATGCTATCTGTAAATGTGGAGCATTTAGCTGGTCATTATGAGTCGTTCAATTAGTGCTAAACTAAAACTGAACATAACTACAAAATTTGGAATTCTTAGCTTCAATATTGGCTGAGATCTGGTCACTTGTTCCAATTACGAGTAAAGCTGAATATCATGAAACTATTGGTACTATTTCCACCAAACGTTGCATACAAGTAGGTAAGAATCATCTCGACGGACATTGTCTTTCGATGAAAAAACCGCACTAAAATTGGTATATCCGTTTGGAAACTACGATGCCACAGACAGACACACAGATACACATGTTAAACTTACAACACCCCTTTTTTTTCGTCGGGGAATAAAAAAGTATATCCATGCGACACATTAATAAGAGGAGTATTGTCTTCCAACGTCGTTGATAAGTATGTAATTCGAGAAATGTATCTCTTTTTAGTCGTCTCACTCTTGTCAGAGTGGTCGTGGTCTCGATGATGATGTCTTTGTACACGGGTGATCTTCATCCGCGGTCCTCTCGGGTCGGGTGGCGGCCTTCGCAATTTGTCTCCACTTTACTCTATTAGCAGCATTTCGAGAGCACTCTGAAATGCTGGTGTCTGTCACTGTCTTTATCAGATCCGTCCATCGGGTTGGAGACCGCCCTCTAGACCTTTTGCCTTCAATCTGTCCTTGCACCACTAAATGCTCCATGGATTGCTGGTTTCGAGAGATATGTCCAAAGAATCTTAGAATTCGCAATTGTACAGTCGACGAAAGCCTCTCATTGATTCTTAACTCCCTTAAGATGGATACGAGAAATGTATATATCTCTTTAAATAGAATATCAAATATAACTTTATTCATATGAGATGTACATATACATAGGTAGATTAAAGTACAATAAAACTAAACCTAAAAATTAAACTAAACAAGAACACACTAAAATTAAACTAAATCTAAAAATGGCCCCTGCGGCATAGTGCCGAAGATGCTGGCGGCATTTCCTCGCTGAATCGCCAAACTGAATCTTTGAGCGAGGAAACCGCCAGCTCTCCGGTCACCAGTAACGTCAATCTCTTTAATAAATTACAATATATTGGAAATTATGAATAGAATATTTTAAAAAGTTATGCGATATTGAAAAAATCTGCAAATTAAAAATACACAATAAGGTATTTGTAAGATGAAAAATAAACAACCCTTAAAATTCGAGGCATCCAATTAATTTTAAGCTATAAGTAAAGATTCCGATAAAGGGTACGCAACTAAGCCTTCACAAACACGTTTCAACTTGTTAAGGGCATTGCTTAAAACCTGCTCAGTTAAGACTACTTACTGTTAAATCAGTTTAGAATTTTATCTATCCAAATATCATAAACCTCCATGATGCGTTCAAGAACCGCACATTATGACCACCATAAAAATAGACTGTTGGTCATAATCGGGGGCTCCTAAATGCATCATGGAGGCTTATGATATGTGGGTAGATAAAGTAGTGTATGTAACTGTACATAATTAGGCATTAAAACACTCGTGTGATGTTATTATGAAAATCACCTTCGGCTCGTTTCATAAACCCACACTCGTTTTTAATACTCTTCATTATATACAGTCACATAAACTACTATAAGATTAAATTAATTGGTTAGTTGCGTCCCAAACTAGTTTGATTTAAGAGGCCTTATTCCTTTTAAAATACTGATTGTTTTTGTCATTTTTCTATATGATCAATGCTCAAACATGTTTCTTAACACATTACTGATGTTACTACCTAGAACAGGGCTATAGCGATTTATTGGTATATATTTGCAACCTACAGTTTAAATTTTTCATTGATAATTTTTGTTTCAAAAACTACTCGAAATTGACAAAATTCACGCGGAAATATTATATATATATAATTTTTAGTTTTTAATCTATGTGTTTGTTTGTCTTATGTGCCACATAAAGAATGTGGTATGTGTCAGAAGCGGTGCGACCTATTGCAATCTTGTATAGAGTTTGACATATTAACGGTTCAGATTCACGGCGGATATTCCACTGGCCTTATAAATTTGAAACGACGCATTGCACTTGAGAATGAATTTCATAAGTTCGAAATATGTCATGTCGGTGCAAAAGAAAAGATGGACCCCAATGTTACCATTACTTAATACCTAAATATATGCAATTTCCCTCCTCCAATCTTCATTTAACTCGTCGGTGCAGGATAACTAGCACCTAATATTGTTGCTGTATGTACTAAGCTTTCCATACACTAGATTTTCAATCTTCCTAAAGTAGTCTGCATAGTTTATTGGAAGGTGCCTTTTATAGTACTTGTCATTAAATTGTTCTTCTTTAATATTTTCTGAAGAGTTTTATTTTTGACTGTAATTATTTTGTAACAAACCTGTATGTTTTTATTTTGAATTTAAAACAGTAGTGCCAAAACGCATTCCAATCAAAATGTTCTCTGTCCCGCAGTAAATTTACACATATCTGATAATAAATAACAAAAGCCGAACAAAATGTAACATCCACGGCCGCCTGAGTAAACACAATGTGATATTTTATTCAGTGCACAACAGTTCATTTTGTGCACTTCGTTTTCAGATCGTGTGGTACAAGACTAATTGTTGGGATAGAGAGAAATGCATCGAATGTATTTTGCCAACTTTGACAGTACGATTGAATTCGTTAATTTGCTTTATTTCAAGAGCTTGCTTTGCTTTTACTATACCTACATAATATACACTATACACATATACAATTAAATTTTAGTCGTGACTTAGAGCTTTTCTCTTTTGTTTTACCGTAGTCGAACAAAAAGTTTCACCCGAGCGCTAAAAAAATTTTTTTTCGTATAATTTTTCATCGCGTTTTACTATCAAAGTAGATTTTCTTAAAATATTTTTTTAGTGAAGTTAGTAGACTGAAAAAGCAATCCAAGATATTTATCAAGTAACCGTTTATCTTTAGACAGTGTTGTAAGCATTGAAATTCAATCAAATTTTAGTACACTTCTAAAAATACAGTAACAATACTTCTATAAAACTTTATGGGGAACTCCAAAAAACCTTTCCCCTAATAATCGTATATTTTGATAGCCGCGTGCAAAAGCTTTTTGGTTAAATTAAGCCCCAGATCTGGCGGCATTGAAATATCATGTTTATTTCTATGGCTTGCCAACGTGATTGGTAACAACATTGAAATCAAAAATGGCAATCGAAAACCATACAAGTGTTAATATGCCTTGATGAGTCTTTTGTTTATTGAGGCCAGAGACTTATTAACATGCGAAATTAATGCAACTGTTACATAATGAGATCTCATGAGTTATTAAAACACAAATGTGATTTACGAAACAAGCCGAAGGCGAGTTTCATAATAGAATCACACGAGTGTTTTATCAAGACCTAATTATGTACTGTTGCATACACATCTTTATCTACACACATATTGAAGATATGAAACACTCAGTTCTGCCAGCCAGTCCGCAGAGCAGAGGAATAAATGAGGTGACCTCGAGCCGCGGTAAGCGTATCATATTTGATACTGTTAAGGTGTCCACGCCATAAATACAGTACAGTTATGAAATAACATTTCTGATTTTGGTCGCTGCCAAATAATGTAGTTCCTTGTTATATTAATTTAACAACATGGGTGTAGATAATAGTAGTTAATGTGACTGTACATAATGAAGGGTATTAAACACTAGTGTGGGTTTATGAAACGAGCCTAAAGCGAGTTTCATAATAACATCACACGAGTGTTTTAATGCCTATTATCTAAGAAAAGAGTATATTTTTATGGTGGTCATGATGTGCGGTTCTTGAACGCATCACGGAGGGTTTATGATGTTAGGATAGATAAAATCATAAACAATATACAGTTAGTTACTGATTTTGTATAAATACTCGGATTGGACTGAGTACCTTCGAAATAACGGTATGCTAATATCATAAATGGTGTCTTATGTAAAAATGAAGTACTCAGTACTGTCAATAACTGTAGCGGAGTTGAGGAATGAATGAGGCGACTACGCTGGCGCCGGCGGAGTCACTATTAACATCAATGAAATAACATCACTGATTTTGGTGATTCATGCCCCATCTCCGTCGCTGCCATGTAATGTAGGTCTATAGTATCTGAACTTGTAATAGTAATTTATCAGGTGTGGATAAAGATATAAAAATATTCAAGTCCCGTTATGAAGCCTCTAGTAAAAATATTGTATTTGCTCATTCGTATCCCTCGTGAGCTCAATTTCCATTAATCCCTCTTTAAAACAAATTAAAGTTCGGAGAATGTGGGCCCTAAACACAACAATAGTTAACAAGGCCCACTAAACTCTCAACTCGGGTCAGTTTCGTAATCTGCGAATCCTTCATTCTGGGGAAAGTGCTGGGGGAAAATTCGGTTTCGGTTTCCAAGTTCATTTTACAAGTTCTTGCATCAGATACCGTTGTTTGATTAAAACGTGTTATTTAATTAATGATGGCCACAAGATCGTGAATAATATTAGTATTTATTTATTTTTATATTATCAAATATTAAATTATATCTCACGCAATATAAAATAACATTCACGTAAAATTTTGCAGTGCGATAGAAATTTTTATTGCTTTTTAATATTTCTATGGTCAACTTATGCGTCTGGCTTACTTATGTCAAATTGGATACTAAAATTATCAGCTGCTTTTGATGCCGACTGTAATTTTTAAAGTATAATTTTTTCTTAAATCACTGGTGAGGTGCTTCTTATACTATTATTTTTCTTGTTAAAAAGGGTACCCTAAGATTTCAATAGAATCCCGATAAAAAAAGTGGTTATAGTTACAATAGGCGAAAAAACATGCACTTTAAAAAATAACCTTTCACATGGAAAACTGACTATTACATAATTTTTAAAGATTCACATGCAGCCAAATTAGTTTCTCAAAATTGGGTTTACGTCTAATTTGTGAAGCTGTCGCTGGATGATGGATGAAACTATTATATTGAGTGACTTTATTCATCGCGGACAGGTTATTAAATATTAAAACACATCAATCTTCACGCATCCTTTCTTTTGATGTTAAGTTATTGCGGGAAATTCAGCATTTTCTTTGACATTCCATATTTCTAAATTAAACAAGCATAATGTTTTTTATTTTTATAAAAATTGACACAAAGGTAGACACATAACATTTTTCTTCCATAATTTGCCTTTGTATCAATATTAAAAAAATATGTACCAAAAGAAAATCATCATCATCACGAGTTGTGTAAAAGTGGGAAGGCTTTATTTGCGCAGCACCTATATACTAAGAAAAAAAAATACTTTCATCGTCAGGCACGTCTCATATTTTTATACTTAGCCTTGATTTATATATTTCTACCTTAGGTGCACTAATTCCGTATTATCAGTGGTACTCCAAATGAAGTAAAATGTCAGTGTAAAAACAGTGCAACGGGTCTGTCAGACCCGCAAGTAACCAATGGTATTAAAAAAAAAACTTATTCGGTATGGCGCGTAGCCAACGTATGTGGTATCAGTTTTAGCTTGAAAAGTCATTTTAGCCCATCACTACCAAACCCTCCTAAACTTTTTTAATTATAAAACGATGTGTCGTACTTTGATAACACGCGAACTCAAAGGATTACTCCACGTAGGTACTCGTACATCTGCATGGGAAAGTTCATAATTCAATTTTGAGAACTCATAAAATGTTAATTTAACTTCGAAACGTAAAACAAGTACGCTAATTGCGTTTAAGATGAATATTTCAATGATCAATTTAAACTTTAATCCTTTACCGATGTCAATCCAGTTTTTGAGAGCAATTTTTAAAGAGTTAATTACGTTTTACAGAAAATTCAACGTTGAATTACTTAATTAACAAGGTTGTTGTATTGTGTTAATAATATGTAAATTAAGCATTACTCATGGCTGCGTGAACATTGTCACAAAATGTATTTACACCACAGATGAAATGTATACTGTTTCCTATTTGGTAAACACTATTAACGTTAGCGTCTATCACACTTGCAATTTTCGAGTGAGTTTTCGATACAAATAAGCTTCGCGGCGAAATCGCTTTGTGATCGCCTTCATACAAAACTCGCTCGCAAATCGCAAGTGTGATAACGCTCTTATGGAGGTGGTTGTTCGTTATAACTATGCAGATGGGAAATTTTTTAAGCCCGATATTTTAGAAATTACTAAGTTGAGGTATATTATCAAAGCAAATACGCGAAGGGCTTGAAATATTATAAGTCTCACATTTCTTCTAGTTCTTAAAATCGTAAGAAAAAACATTAGCTATAGCAACCTTTTGCTTAGAGAAATAGGCAGTAAAATTGACTATTTGCTTTATTTATTTCTTTATAGAAGAATATATCGTTGAAATAGGTGCGGCGACACGTGTGATGAGGATTCCACTCCAAAATCTCCAAATCCCCGATTTCTAGAGGAGGTAAAGCTGCGGGAAAAACTAGCTTTGCATATATTATTCCTAAACATACTTTAAGGTACCCATAGTGAATTTACCAGTACCCAGCTTGAAACCAAATTGCCAACGGGCTGTGAGCATAAATCAAAGCAATATTTGCAAAATCAACACGAAGTTAGTATCGCTACCCACTAAATATTTGTTTTCACTACACACTAATTAAAGCCATTGCCTGCGCCAGAACCAATAAACCACAAACTTGAAAGTAGGAATTAGGAATCGTATCGTGTCGCTCTAATTGCTATCGATGTTGCATTGCTTTGACGACGCGTTTGGGGCAGTTTGTAAGCACCTGCCTACTGAGCAAGCGGTCCCGGGTTCGAATCCCGGCCAGGGCAAAATCTATATATATAAACGGATTTGTCCTGACTGACTGACATATCAACGCAGAGCCGAAACTACTAATGTTAGAGAGTTGATTTTTGCACAGTAGGTTACTTTTATAACGCGGGCTAGAGATAAGAAGCGATTTTGAAAAATTCTATCCCTAAGGGTGTTAAAAAGGGGTGCAAAGTTTGTATGGGATACAAGTTTTTTTTAAAGCTAGAAACTTAAAACTTTGTTAGAAGATATTAAAATAAAATAAAAGAAAACTAATTTCAGCGTTTTTGAAAATTCATCCCCTAAGGTGGTAAAAAAGGGGTTGAAAGTTTGTATGGAGATCAAGTATTCTTTTGAGCGCGGGACTCGAATCTTTGTGTAAAAGCATACTATTAGAATACAAGAAAAGTCATTTCAGCGTTTTCAAAAATTCGACCCCTAAAAGGGTAAAAAAGGGGTTTAAAGTTTGTATGGAGATCAAGTATTTTTTTGAGCGCGGGACTTGAAACTTTGTGTAAAGGCATACTATTAGAATACAAGAAAAGTTATTTCAGCGTTTTCAAAAATTCGTCCGCTAAAAGGGTTAAAAAGGGGTTGAAAGTGTGAATCCATTACAAATTTCTTGAAACTTCTTATTAAGGCATATACAATAATAACAAAATAACATTAATTTAACGTCATCAAAGATTCAACCTCTAAGGGGGTTAAAAGGGGGATGAAAGTTCGTCTTGGGGTTCAAATGTAATTTTAAGCTAGGAACTTTAAACTTCGTAAAAAGTTATGCAAATAAAATGGAACAAAAGTGATTTCAGCGTTTTTGAAAATTCATCCTCTTAGGTGGTAAAAAGGGGGTTGAAAGTTTGTATGGAGATCAAACCTTTTCTTGAGCGTGGGACTTTAAACTTTGTATAAAGGCATATAATTAAAATACAAGGAAAGTAATTTCAGCGTTTTCAATAATTCGTCCCCTAAAATGGTTAAAAAGGGTTGAAAGTTTGATTCCATTACAAATTCTTTGACTAAGGCATATATAATAATAACAAAATAACATTAATTTAACGTCATTATAAATTCAACCTCTAAGAGGGTTAAAAGGGGGATGAAAGTTTGTCTCGGGGTTCAATTTTAATTTTAAGCTAGGAACTTGAAACTTTGTAAATAGGTATTAAAATAAAATAAAAGAAAACTGATTTAAGTGTTGTTGAAAATTCATCCCTGAAACTGGTAAATAAGGGGTTGAAACTTTGGATGGAGATCAAACCTTTTTCTGAGCGCAGGACTTTAAACTTTGTATTAGTGCATATAATTAGAATACAAGAAAAGAAATTTCAGCGTTTTTGAAAATTCAGCCCTGTAGGTGGTGAAAAGGGGTTGAAAGTTTGTATGAAGATTCAAAAAAATTTTGAGTGTGGGACTTGAAACTTTAAATAGAGGCGTATTATTAGAATACAAAAAAGTGAGTCAGCGTTTTTGAAAATATATGTAGCCCTGAAGATGGTGAAAAATTGGGCAAGTGCGAGTCCGACTCGCGCATGAAGGGTTCCGTACCTATATATATATATATATCTATAACAAGTTTGTTGTATGGGAGCCCCCCTTAAATATTTATTTTATTTTATTTTTAGTATTTGTTGTTATAGCGGCTATAGAAATACATCATCTGTGAAAATTTCAACTGTCTTGCTATCACCGTTCTTGAGATGCAGCCTGGTGACAGACGGACGGACGGCCGGACGGACAGCGAAGTCTCAGTAATAGGGTTCCGTTTTTACCCTTTGGGTACGGAACCCTAAAAAGGGGTTGAATGTTTGGAATGGAATGGACATCAAACCTTTTTTTGAGCGCTGGACTTGAAACTTTGTATTTATAAAGGCATATAATTAGAAATCAAAAAAAGTAATTTCAGCGTTTTTGAAAATTCAACCCCTGAGGCGGTAAAAAGGAGGTTGATAGTTTGTATTGAGATCAAACATTTTTTTGAGCGCAGGACTTGAAACTTTGTATAAGGGCATATTATCAGAATACAAGAAAAGTGAATTCGTTTTTGAAAATTCAGCCCAGAAGGTGGTGAAAAAGGGGTTGAAAATTTGTTTGAAGATCAAATATTTATTTTGAGTGCGGGACTTGAAACCTGAGTTCATAATGATTCCGCGTAATTAGAGCAATTTAGCCGAAAACAAAACTAAAAAGAGGCCAAGAGCGAGTCGAACTCGCGTACGAAGTTCGGTACCATTACGTATAAAATGGCAAAAAAAAAAACGTTCATTGTATGGGAGCAGCACTTCAATATTTATTATTATTTATTTTTTGTTGAATTACAGTAACCAACATCAAAATCATCAACTTGCAAAAAAAGAAAAGTAATTTCAACATTGTTTAGATCTGAAAATAATACAATAAAGATGTAAACTGTTCAAGATAAGATTCCACGCGGACGAAGTCGCGGGCAACAGCTAGTATTTTAATATAACACAAGCTTTCTTGAGCTTAATTTGGAACTAGATCGATTTGTGAGGTTGTCTGATATTTCATTTATTTATTATTGCTTTGATGTAGTCGTGACAGTGACGTTCGTGTTACTTTTAACCTTTTAGGTTTTTTGAGTAGTGTGGTAAAATAGTACACACGTTGCGAAAGAAAGGCTTGCCGGTTGAGTAGATGGGTGGCCTGATAGTGATTCGGAGCCGGCAAGCCCTTTTCACGGCTACGCATGTATATTGCTTTTCTCAAAAATATGCAATGAAATAAAAAAAATACCCCATTAAAAAAATATGATTCAGCTGTTCAGTACGCACGCACATCTCTAAATTATTATTTACTAGCTGTTGCCCGCGACTTCGTCCGCGTGGAATCTTATCTTGAACAGTTTACATCTTTATTGTATTATTTTCAGATCTAAACAATGTTGAAATTACTTTTCTTTTTTTGCAAGTTGATGATTTTGATGTTGGTTACTGTAATTCAACAAAAAATAAATAATAATAAATATTGAAGTGCTGCTCCCATACAATGAACGTTTTTTTTTTTGCCATTTTATACGTAATGGTACCGAACTTCGTACGCGAGTTCGACTCGCTCTTGGCCTCTTTTTAGTTTTGTTTTCGGCTAAATTGCTCTAATTACGCGGAATCATTATGAACTCAGGTTTCAAGTCCCGCACTCAAAATAAATATTTGATCTTCAAACAAATTTTCAACCCCTTTTTCACCACCTTCTGGGCTGAATTTTCAAAAACGAATTCACTTTTCTTGTATTCTGATAATATGCCCTTATACAAAGTTTCAAGTCCTGCGCTCAAAAAAATGTTTGATCTCAATACAAACTATCAACCTCCTTTTTACCGCCTCAGGGGTTGAATTTTCAAAAACGCTGAAATTACTTTTTTTGATTTCTAATTATATGCCTTTATAAATACAAAGTTTCAAGTCCAGCGCTCAAAAAAAGGTTTGATGTCCATTCCATTCCAAACATTCAACCCCTTTTTAGGGTTCCGTACCCAAAGGGTAAAAACGGAACCCTATTACTGAGACTTCGCTGTCCGTCCGGCCGTCCGTCCGTCTGTCACCAGGCTGCATCTCAAGAACGGTGATAGCAAGACAGTTGAAATTTTCACAGATGATGTATTTCTATAGCCGCTATAACAACAAATACTAAAAATAAAATAAAATAAATATTTAAGGGGGGCTCCCATACAACAAACTTGTTATAGATATATATATATATATAGGTACGGAACCCTTCATGCGCGAGTCGGACTCGCACTTGCCCAATTTTTCACCATCTTCAGGGCTACATATATTTTCAAAAACGCTGACTCACTTTTTTGTATTCTAATAATACGCCTCTATTTAAAGTTTCAAGTCCCACACTCAAAATTTTTTTGAATCTTCATACAAACTTTCAACCCCTTTTCACCACCTACAGGGCTGAATTTTCAAAAACGCTGAAATTTCTTTTCTTGTATTCTAATTATATGCACTAATACAAAGTTTAAAGTCCTGCGCTCAGAAAAAGGTTTGATCTCCATCCAAAGTTTCAACCCCTTATTTACCAGTTTCAGGGATGAATTTTCAACAACACTTAAATCAGTTTTCTTTTATTTTATTTTAATACCTATTTACAAAGTTTCAAGTTCCTAGCTTAAAATTAAAATTGAACCCCGAGACAAACTTTCATCCCCCTTTTAACCCTCTTAGAGGTTGAATTTATAATGACGTTAAATTAATGTTATTTTGTTATTATTATATATGCCTTAGTCAAAGAATTTGTAATGGAATCAAACTTTCAACCCTTTTTAACCATTTTAGGGGACGAATTATTGAAAACGCTGAAATTACTTTCCTTGTATTTTAATTATATGCCTTTATACAAAGTTTAAAGTCCCACGCTCAAGAAAAGGTTTGATCTCCATACAAACTTTCAACCCCCTTTTTACCACCTAAGAGGATGAATTTTCAAAAACGCTGAAATCACTTTTGTTCCATTTTATTTGCATAACTTTTTACGAAGTTTAAAGTTCCTAGCTTAAAATTACATTTGAACCCCAAGACGAACTTTCATCCCCCTTTTAACCCCCTTAGAGGTTGAATCTTTGATGACGTTAAATTAATGTTATTTTGTTATTATTGTATATGCCTTAATAAGAAGTTTCAAGAAATTTGTAATGGATTCACACTTTCAACCCCTTTTTAACCCTTTTAGCGGACGAATTTTTGAAAACGCTGAAATAACTTTTCTTGTATTCTAATAGTATGCCTTTACACAAAGTTTCAAGTCCCGCGCTCAAAAAAATACTTGATCTCCATACAAACTTTAAACCCCTTTTTTACCCTTTTAGGGGTCGAATTTTTGAAAACGCTGAAATGACTTTTCTTGTATTCTAATAGTATGCTTTTACACAAAGATTCGAGTCCCGCGCTCAAAAGAATACTTGATCTCCATACAAACTTTCAACCCCTTTTTTACCACCTTAGGGGATGAATTTTCAAAAACGCTGAAATTAGTTTTCTTTTATTTTATTTTAATATCTTCTAACAAAGTTTTAAGTTTCTAGCTTTAAAAAAAACTTGTATCCCATACAAACTTTGCACCCCTTTTTAACACCCTTAGGGATAGAATTTTTCAAAATCGCTTCTTATCTCTAGCCCGCGTTATAAAAGTAACCTACTGTGCAAAAATCAACTCTCTAACATTAGTAGTTTCGGCTCTGCGTTGATATGTCAGTCAGTCAGGACAAATCCGTTTATATATATAGATTATTATAAAATCGTAAAACAAATTATATACTCATACTCATACTCATTTATTAATAAAATGTCAACATTTTACAAGTCAATACATTATAAAAATTCTATTGAATTGTAAAATACAAATTATTATAAAAAACATTGAGTAATTATTGAATACAAATTAGAATAGGTAGTTACATTATTAGTATTATTAATTATTATATTTTTTCGTTATTAAATTCGTAAAATTCGTCGATGTGGATATGGCCATAACATCATTCTAATGTTGTGAAATAACATCACTGATGGCGCTCCTCCATGCCCCGCCGCCGCATAGTTACCTAGAGTATCTGAACTTAGTAATGTGCGGCCAAATCTTCTAGTTCTTCTATACTATTATAAAATTCTACATTTGTATTGAAAATCAGTTGCCTTCATTTGTTTTGTGTGGGTGCGCGGCGCCATGCCAGCCATGCGCCATTTGTTTTCATAATTTCCTTTGTCCTCTCATCATGTCGGTCATTGAGCAATTTTGGTACTGGGATAGCTTAACATCCAATGATAGTTATAGAATATATTTTGCCCGTCTACGATTAAAAAGAAATACGCGGACGTAGTTGCGGATGCTTCCTATTATCTAATAAGAGGTCTCGTATCATATCCTTGCTTCACTCAGAACTATTGAAGACGTCTGCACTGCAATGCCACTTACGTAATAAGTCGCTAGGGTAGAAATCGGCAACGCAATTAAATCGCTTCGTGTTCGTGACCCCAATTGATTAAAATGTTAGAATTTCACTTAGCCACAAGACATTGGTGTTGGAGTATTTGAACTGATTAATTGATGAATCCTTATGAGAAATTAATGGCTTTTGTCGAGGTGTTCGCTCGAAATTAGGGTAGAGGGTGGACGGTTTTGAAGGCTATTTAGTGCTGTTATTACGTAATTAATTTATTGTGACGTTTATTTTATACCTACTCTTTGTTTCATCTACTATCTTTGTAGTAGATAATTTGATGTATTTATGCAAAACAGAACCAGCACACATCTTCCCTCGGACCCCCGCAAGGTGTAGACGTGTCTAAGTCCCCGCGCTTATTGTTTAATTAGTAAAAAAAATAATATTTTACATCACCTAAATTCGCATAATAAATTAGGAGCGCAGAAGTTCAAGGAGCAACAGTTACCATATTGCTGTGGTGCGTCACGCCTACGCGACGGACCGGGTGAGTGCTACGCTGCTACGACGTCCGCATCATCTGCTACGAGAGCGCCCAGTGTGCTACGGACGGCCTGCTGTCACTTATGCGTTCCTGGTACCGCTGCGCTACTGCGACGTCCGCGTCATCTGCTACGTGAGCACCCAGAGAGCTACTACGGCCGGCCTGCTGTGCACTTATGAGGTCCTGGTACTGGACTGGCGTATGTTGTGTGACGTCATCATCTAAAATTCACCTGCTGCGCGGCACTGCGGTGAGAACTCCGCTCTTTTTCTAAAGCCCTGGTATCTTAAAGGCGACCGCATCGATCGAGCTACTACGATGGCATCTGCACTCGACGACAGTATGAAATGCAATGCATGTCAACTAGACTTATCTGTAGGTGTAGTATATTTGCAATGCAGGGTGGAGACGTGCGGCAAACTATATCATTATGCATGCAACAATAAAGCTCTCTCTGAGGCGGAAATATCAACATGGGTTTGTCCCGAATGTGTCTGTGCAGCCAAGAGAGGGGGCCGGAATTGTGATACACCGGTTGGTACTCCCATTAATATAAAAAATGTAGCGCTCAGGAAGCCGGCTGCTGACGGGCGAAAATCTCCGCGGCCAGCTGAGGCCGATGGATCTTTGGTTATGACCACGAGTTTAGAAATTACACTTCTTCGGGAGCAGATAGCTAACTTATCGGAACAACTGGCAGATGCAGTCTCTGTTATCGGACGTTTACAATCCACGATTGCTACTTGTACGGATAAGGTTGAGACAATGAGCTGCAAACTCGAGATATTGGATCGTACTGTCGAGTCTCGGGGTGATGCGGCTCTTTTAACAGTACTGCCGAAGCCCGTTGCTAGTAGCAACGAGGTTAAAACCCACAGTTCGAAGCGCAGTCGTGCAAAAAAGAACAGAAAGGATCCCATTACATTGCCCAGCAACTCGACAGTGTTGTCGTCACCAACGGACACCCGCCCTGCAGAACTGCCGGTAACCCATATTATCACTCCAGGCTCCCAGGAAAATGCACCCTCACCTGAGACTTCGTTCACGGAACATAATGAAGCTGCCATGGCCGAGGGGTGGAGAGAGGTACCAGCAAAAAAGAAGCAGAAACGACCTACATCCATACGCTGCACTGGTGGCCCAAATGTAACTACTCTCAAGGCTGTAGAGGTCCGAAAACACATCCATTTGTGGAACATGGTGTCCAGTGCAGAGGAAGTCCGTGAATACCTGCAACAGCTTTGCGAACAGGGCACGTGTACAGTGGAGGAGCTGCAATCTAGAGGCGAATATAAGTCCTACAAACTGGGTGTTCCGGTGGCTCTCTATGAAAAATGCTTGTCGGCGGACGTCTGGCCTGACAATGCAAGGGTGAAGGCGTGGTTTTTTCGAGGACAAACCCGGCAAGCTAAGAGAACCTGAAGCTCGAACTAACTGCCCCACAATCTCCATTGCGTATCAAAACGTCAGAGGTCTGAATACGAAATTGAAGTTTTTTAAACAAACTGTTCTTGCTCACGAAAGTGACATTATCGTTGCTACGGAATCATGGTTGTCGACATCTGTGGAAGACCCCGAACTAGTGGGAGACGCATGGAGTATCTTACGCCGGGACCGCGGCACTGGTCGACAAGGAGGGGGAGTACTGGTTGCCGCAAGACCAGGCATTAGTTTGCAACGGCGACGTGATTTCGAAACACCCGACGGGGAGGACCTGTGGACTTCTTTCGTAGTGGGTGAAACAGTTTTTCATTTGTGTGCTGTGTACATACCACCGAACTCATCCGAAAATGTGTACATGCAACTATTTCAAAAAATTTAATCGTTTATTGACTCACTCGGTGTGGTCATACTTGTCGGTGACTTAAACCTTAACCCTAAGTATGCCTCAATAAGTATCTTAAGTTATTACTGTTACTTTACTACGGTTTGTAACTTTATTGAGATGAATGAGGTAGTAAATGCGCATGGAGGAGTGCTAGATGTGGTGCTGGTGCGAGAACGCGCTCATGGGGTTTTGGTCAATAGTGACCCAGAGGGTAGCCTGGTTCCGCATGCCGACTCTTATCATCCACCTCTTGAAATTTCTATTCCACTCATAAAATTCGTAAGTAGTCCTGCGGCGGTCGACCCAAGTAACTTGAATACGAGACGTGATTGGAATTTTTCCAAGGGTAATTACCAACTTCTTTACCAGCTAATCACTGAGGTGTCTTGGACGAGCGTTCTTGAAGCCCAAAATGTTAATGTCGCTGTAGATCGTTTTTATGATCTGATGTATGGTATTTTTGATATATGTATACCCAGGAAGAAAAGGCCCAGCAAGCCCAGTAGACTATATCCCATTTGGTTTACAGCGGATCTTATCTCTGATATTAAACGGAAAGCTTCTCTTCACCGTAAGTGGAAACGCACTAGAGACAAAGAAGTGTATGCAATATTTTCAAAACTCAGAGCTGATATTAAATCCAGAATGGCAGAAGCGTATAATAACTATATAAGCAGAGTTCAGGCTAACATAACTTGTAATCCTCGAGCTTTTTGGCAACATATGAGAGGTTTGAAATCCAAGGGTGGGTTTGAGAATAGAGTGCAGTACGATGGGAAGCTTTATGAGGGTGTAGAGGCTACTCAAGCTTTCGCGGACTTTTTCTCTAGTGTCTTCCTTCCTAGCGTACCATTACTTGACCATAATAAGACCATAGAGCAGGATGTAACGAATTCTGCAAACTTAATTCATATTGGGACAATATCCCCCTTGGACGTAGTCTCCGGCATTGCTCGTCAAAAACCTCATAGCTCGCTGGGACCTGATGCCTTTCCTGCGTTTATACTTAAGGGTTGTAAAGACTGGCTAGTATTGCCATTATGCCATATCTTCAACCTAGCTCTATTTACAGGGGAGTATCCGAATCAGTGGAAATTAACTAGGGTGCGGCCAATTCCTAAGTCAGCCGACGCAACTAATGTTGAAGGTTATCGTCCTATAGCGATTCTCTCCTCGATTGCAAAATTGTTCGAGTCCATTATAAACAAGCAGGTTGCCTCTCAAACAAAGCCCTATCTCTGTGACTCACAACATGGTTTTAGGCCAAAACGATCTGTTGAGACGAACCTTCTAACCCTGGTAGACTCCATCTCTGAGCATTTGGATCAAGGAATACAGGTAGACGTGTTGTACTTTGACTTTAAAAAAGCCTTTGATCGCGTGGATAATGACATACTACTTAGCAAGTTATGTAACATCGGCTTCTCGCCAAAACTGCTTCAGTTTTTTGCCAGTTATCTACGCGACAGGCAGCAGTACGTGCAACACGGCTGCTTTGTTTCCAATCCCTACCACACTCGCTCTGGAGTAAGCCAGGGCTCAATCCTGGGTCCTTTTCTGTTCGGCATTATGATTAATGACTTGGCGTCTCTGCCTAGATATGCCCGATGTCTTCTTTACGCTGATGACTTAAAGCTCATCTATGGCGTGCAGCAACTATCAGACAGTGAATCGCTCCAAGAAGATGTCGACCGGATCTACCAATGGAGCTTGTCTAATAAACTACTTTTCCACACTGAGAAGTGTTCCGTAATGTCCTTCAGCCGTGCTCGTAGTTCCTTATCCTTCAATTACATACTTGGAGCGGAATCTCTAAAACGTGTAGAAACTGTTAAAGACCTTGGTGTTACATTTGATTCACATCTTGATTTCCACGTCCATATGAAAACCCTAACTACCGACTGCTACCGGAGATTGGGTTTTGTTATCCGCAATGCCCGCGAATTTGACAACACCTTCGCCATTAGGGTCATGTACATCGCTCTAGTTAGGAGCAAACTGGAGGCAGCGTGTATAGTATGGAACCCCCACGAGGTTACTTACACCCTGTTATTGGAAAAAATCCAAAAAGCGTTTTTGCGCTTTTTATATCAAAAAACCTATGGATGTTATCCTTTTCTTTACCCGACAAAATTCTTGCTTGGCTCCCTGGGTTTTAACTCATTAGAAGTAAGGCGTAATTATGCACTCGTGACTGGGGCATGCCGAATATTGCGTGGGGATTCAGACTGTCCTCAACTGGTCTCGCAACTGGTTCGCATCTTCGCGCCTTCTCTGTCGCAGTCAAAATTTAATTTTAGACCACGTGATCGCGACCTATTGGCAGTTCCCAAAACGCGCACTGTAGCGTACCGGAAATCGCCGTTAGTTCGCGCTTTACAGTATCTGAACGCGCTTCTCAGATCAGCACCTGACTGCGATGTTTTTGCAAGCAGTTGGAAGATGATTTGTGATGAATGTAAGAGGTTATGTGAGGTGATGGATGATCGTATATCTTCTGTTACCTATTAATATTGTTATTGGTGTTTTGTATAAAACAATTTAATGTTAGCATTTAAGATTAACATTGTATACATTTCACAGCGCCTTGGTATCTCACTGTTAAGCTGTGTAATCTGTTTGAAATAAATAAAAAAAATAAATGTTAATATAAAACCGTTTACATTGAACCCTCTAACTATAGCATAAAGTACAAACGTTTAGTATGGGTTGGTTCCCTTTCACATTTACGTCCAATTGTAGTAAAATAAGCTCTAGTTTCACATATCCTGTATATTTCATACAAGAAGATACCTAGTGGGTATTCATGGGACTATGTAAAAAGGGTACCTACCATTCTAAAATATGAAGTAAGGGCCAAAACATAATACCAATGTATCAATCAGCATAGCTATTCAGCGAGGAAATGCTGCCAGCATATTGGGTACCATGCCGTAAGAGATCATTTTCTTAAAGTTTTAGTTTATTTTAATTTTAGCTTTATTGTACATAGTTGTTAGTAGTATTCAGTTATAGTTTATATATACTGTTTCTTTGCTTTCCCTTTTTTGGGGTTACATTAAATAAATATTTGCATATAATTACAAGATACGACATCACAATAACATCGTGGTACGACGCGACGTCGTCAAATTGAAAGCTGCATTTTAATTTTGAATTAAAGTAGATTTTGGATTTATGTATTTTCACGTTACGATGTCGTATCGTTCGTCGTGATCGAGAGAAATCTTCATATCAGCATCAGATGCTACCAGAAACTATTTAAACCTCGTGCCCTAATGAAACCGCGAGAAAAAACTCTTCCCTACATTCTATTCACACATAAACGAATACCCATTTAAAATACATGAAACAGTCCAGTAAAAGCGCATGTCTGTGTCCTATTTACGAATTTGCCGCGCCTGGCAACTGCACACAAAACTAATTTGCCATTCAGTAGCGGGGGCCGCAACATGCATTCAGAACCGGCCGAATAATCAAATATAGGACGCACCCTGGCGTGAAACTTGCTAACAGTGATAGAAGCTATGACAAATATATTACACTAGCGACCCGTCGTCGCGGCTTCGCCCAAGTATATCAGAAGAGGACAGCGACGGGGAGCGCGGGCGGGGCTGGCTGCATCAACCACGTCACGTTAGGTTCTAGGAGAAATTGTATATTCTCCAAGAAAGACAGTACCTATTATACAATTAGACACTACACTGTGTTTCTTGGAGAAATTTACTTGATTAGATCAGAAGGATGAGCCCTCGAAGTTAACGCAAATAAAAAAAAAAACAGTGTAGTTTCTAATTCTATAATGACTATGACACTGATTATGAAATGTTTAAGGTAACTAACGTATTTAATTTGATAATTATTATATTCGTCTCATTCAAACAGATTTTTATTTTGGCATTGGTTATTTCTAGCTTTATTAATTGTGTCTTTGTATTTGTTGCACCTTTTTCTTTGTTTTGTATACAAATCTTTTGGTCTCTTTACTGTTAATTAACTTGTTTTTATTGAATACATTATTTGTCTTATTAGATGTCTTGAGGCATTTTTGCCTGAACGTAATATACCTAAGCACTAAAAGGTGCAACTGCGTCACGTATTATTTTTGTACCATAGTTAGGTAAAAGGTATCCTATAATCATCTTCGGATTTCCGGTATCCCTGTATCAAATTTGTTCAAAAATCCGCCCAGCCGTTTCAGCGTGATGAGAGCAAAACAAACATTTTACTAAGAGATGGCGCGGGCCAGCGTCTCACTGCTTGCTGCATCGCGCTGTTAAGATTTATCCTGAAATAATGACCTCTCTCCATAGTCTCCAGAGAAAACTGATTTTCCATGCAATTTTATAATGGCACTAGCTGCGCCGCGTGGTGTTACGCTCATCCCTCAGGAACTCTTCATTTTCGGGATAAAAAGTAGCCTATGTGTTAATCCAGGGTGTCAGCTACCTTAATACTACAATTAATCAAAATTGGTCCAGCCGTTTGAGCGTGAAGAAGGAACAAACTATCGCCTTTATAATAATAGTGTGATAGTAGGTTGCAGTCTATTGGAACCTCTAAAGTATCCTGTATATTGGAACCTCTAGAGTAACCTGTATCGAATGTCCGTCATTATTTGTAGTGAGCCTTTGCCAACGTGTCCGGTTCCGGGCAAATTGTGATGTATGCTAATGAGGTTACTGAAAAACGTTTTCAGGTCACTGCGGTGCTGAAGGCCTAGTTTATACATGATCGAAATACAAAATAGCAACATAAAGCCGAGGCGTTAGCTATAAATTCTCGAATGAAGCGCATGCTGATATGCATTTCAAATTAAATCTTGAGACTTTAAAGGCATCGACTGCTATTAGACAAGGTATTGAGAGACTAAATATCCTAGGTGCTCTCTGTACCATCAGTTTTCTGATATGCACCCACTTCTAGTATCTCTGTTTGGCCCTATGGTTGACTGGTACAGAATGCCATTTTGCATTAAGTCCGCCATTTGTACTGACTTTTGTTTAGTGCAATAAAGTTTAAATAAATAAATATCCGGTGAAATGGAAAATCAGCATGAACGGTGGGTGTAGGTACAAGAGTACTTCTTTTGTACTATTAGAGGCAGATATTGTTCGATGATATTACGCCAATTAGCGCGATTCACAGACATTCTGGTGCACTCATGCAAAGGTCCGCCCACAGCCGATTTGATCTTCCTGATCCTAGTTCCTTCTACTTTGCCCTGGACGACGAAACGCTCTATGGAGTTATTGTTTCGTCTTGAAACTAGAGTACTTAGAGTGGGATAATTTCTATCTTACCTAAATATAACTAAAGGTAATGTAAAATATATAACTAACTTCACAGTAACAATATATTTTCTAAAAAAAAGAAACAACGAACGTAGTACAACCCGATAAAGATTTAACGAAGCCTTAAAAATCTTTATCAGGTTTTTTTGAAACAAAACGTATAATTGCTGTCCTTGGAAACCTTGTACCCGCTGACACTAATTGGTACAATTTTTGGCAAAAAATAACTCGAAATTCTATTTCATTATTCTCCTAACAAGTTGTAATATCTTTCGAAGGAAGTTATTTGATAACTACGCTGTTTTTTGTGCTTTAGGAAAGTTTGATAAATGGGTCATACCTACTCTTACGCAATCCAAAAAGCAAAAGTTGTCTCTCTCGAGGTCAAAAGTTAACAGCTTGTATACGTGTACAGTTTGCATCATCAGCTGTCAATTTTAGTATGCGATTCGACATAACTATGCCAGTATTAACATTGTTAGCTACTTTTGACGCTGAGCGTACCTATCATTTATCTATTATTTATCTATAGGTATATAATTGAATAGGATTTTAGAACAAGGTATGTCATTTATGCAGATAGCAGTCTAAATTCATGTTTTATGGCCAAAAAACGAGGTAAAGTAACCGTTTTCTGGGTAAAAAAATGATGTGTAGCAGTCCACTCCCGTCCGAAAATTGTGACGTCACACGACTAATTTTACATAAACATCCAAGAACTTATAGAACCTACTCAGACGGTTTTTACGAAAATTTAAATACAGAACCCCAAACTCAGCAAAGTTTGTACTATGGGAACTAGACGACATACATAATATATACATACCTACGTACTCGTGTATAGATAACCTAGGAACAAATTTGAGTTCATCACACAAGTATTTGTCCTTGCCGGTATTTGAACCCGGGACCATCGGCTCAGTAGTCAGGTGCACGACAAACTGCGCCAACCGCGTCATCAACGACATAAGTACATAACAAACTTGTTAATCCAAAGCTAAGGTGTGTTATACTTCTGTGTGACAAATTATGCGAAAATAACGTGATCTTCTTGAGAAACTTTGCACGTAAACGGTATTTTATCACCGGCTCAGATGCATTATCATTGTGTGGCTTAAAAACTTAAAACCAAAAGTTACGGAACGGCGAAAACATGCAGCGTCCGTTTTGCCGCATTTTAGTTTCAGAACGACTGTTGCATATCAAAACCTAGTAAGCGACATTTTTTTTCAAACATTTTAACTTAAACCGTATAGTTAATAAATCGACACGTGTTTCTACGTTTGTTTTTAAGGAGCATTTAAAAAAAACTGTACCTTCAAATTCTTAACTTCAAGTAAATTTTAATGAAAACATTCAATTATGTTTTTTTAAGAAAGTATAACTTTAACAGAACCTTAAATTATGAAACATAGCAATAAAATTGGTATAAATTTACTAATATTGGAATAAAATGGGAACATTTTAATTGATGTCTCAATCTTGTGCAAAGTTTTTTAGCTCTAGGAATCATTTATAAATCGATTTTAAATTTATTTTTTCTCCCCTGTCGATTGTTGTCTTGCTCCATTTGCTCCAACAACAGAATTACAAATACAAATACAAATACAAGTACTCTTTATTGCACACCTCATAAAACATACAGGAGAAATACAATGCAATTAGACATTACAATTAGAGGTAAACAACAGGCGGTCTTATCGCTAAAGAGCGATCTCTTCCAGACAACCTTCGTTCGTTTCCAGAATTCGTTTTTGTAGAAGTTTTTTTTTTTATTGCTGTGATTCATTACTTAGACCTATTAAATAGCAGGTATCGAGTTTTTACGGCAGTGTTTAAAATGGCTGAACAATCAATATTTTTACCAAAGCCCAAGGATTTCGTGTCTGATGAATATAGTTAAATCGCTCTGCTGTAAATTTTGGTCCTAAGCACATACCAGGTTTTGATGTTGGGCAGCTGCAGAATTCCCGGCGCAATTTGCCCGAGCCCCATGCCGGGGGAATCCGCGAAATTACGCTAAAAACCCGAACATGCTGTGATAAAGATAAATTGTGGTAAGTGCTGAAATGCCCGCCCTCGCTGGGTTCCACTTGGTAGCTGCCGGGTTGGTCGTTGATGATATATTGAAGTTTTAGTTGAGTTGTTCCTTGCTTGGCGCTCAGCGACTTTTGGGGAAAGTTTATTTTCTCAAACATGCAATGAAATATCGTCATACCGTGCGTATGGCTTCGAAGTGTCACGATTCGGGCGGAACAATTCGAGAGAACTGTAAAGGAATTCCATACAAAATTGAAGGCCTAGGCTGAGAACGGGCGTGAGTTCTGGAACGGGCTAAACAGGCTGAATTATGTTTTTGAGTGGTGTATTTTTTTTATTTCATTGCATATATTTGAGAAAAGCACTATACATGCCTTAGCCGTGAAAAGGGCTAGCCGGCTTCGTATCACTATCCGGCCTCCCTACGGTCAGCCGTCTATCTCTACTCAGCCGGCAAGGCCTTATTTGCCGGCGTCGGCAGTAATGTACTTACCTATGATGGATAAGGCTGCTTATTCACTGGGGATGTGTGTAATAGCAGAAAGGTGTAGCGGAACGAGTAGAATGTGCTAATATGAATACACGCTGTGTGATGTAGATGTGCTTACATGGCACACGATCATAAAAGGAACTTTGAGCCCATTTCCAGAAAACCCTACAGAATCACTTCGCGTAAGCGGGACTCTGCGCAAATCAGCGGTCATTATTAATACTACTGATGCGAAATGTACTTAGTTGGATTCTGCAGCAGCAATAGAAAAAGAAAACACGTAAGACAGAATCATTCAGTTTCACTTTTTATTATAAGAAAAAAATACATGTCACTATATGATAGTACACGGCAAGTAGTCATAAGAAGAACTCCCATTTCGTGTCCAGAAAAACCTACAGAATCACTTTGCGGAAGCGGAAGTTCACGCGAACAGCGGTCATTAATACCTACTGATGCGAAATGTTCCGGATTCCAGGTTTGCGGCGGGTATGATGGGGTTGCCATTTATAATAATTTGGGGGGAATGTGTTGTGATTTTATGAAGATACGGATAATGATGCGAGTTGAAGAGAGAATCGAGGATTCATATTTAACTGACTTCAAAAGAAGGAGGAGGTTGTATGTTTCACTGTATGTATTTGTTACTATACCGTCGTTTTTATTTAGCTCTCATGTAAATAATAAAACCGTAGGTACATATTTTACATAAATGCATTAGACATAAAAAGTTAATGTCCAGTTGAAAAACGGGACCCTATTTCTAAGCCTATGCTGTTCGTCTGTCTGTCTGTCTGTCTGTCTGTCTGTCTGTCTGTCTGTCTGTCTGTCTGTCTGTCTGTCCATCTGTCACTTGGCTGTATCTCAAGAACGGTGATAGCTAGACAGTTGAAATTTTCGCAGATGATGTATTTCTGGTGCCGCTATAACAACAAATACTAAAAACAGAAAAAAAAATTAAGTGGTGCTCTCATACAACAAACGTGATCGGTTGCGTTAACTTTGCACCAGATGCAGAGTTAACGCAACCCAGCCAGTTAGGATGGGAAGTGTTAGTACGGAACCCTCGGTGCGCGAGTCCAACTCGCACTTGGCCGGTTGTTTACTACTATGAAGTAACATTTCTTTGAGTGTTGTTAACTTACGTACCTATGTATAATTATGATTTTTTGAGGTTGCTACCCACGGCTTCACTCACGTACCTACGGATAAAATAAAATATTTACCTACTAATACGGTTGTTTTTTATCTTATCATAATTCGTAAAGCCGCCTGAAAATTCTATTGCCGCCTCAAAATTCAATTTTATTGGTTTTGAATGTAAAGTGCAACGTGGAACGTTGCGACACAACCGCCCGATAAGCTCGACTGGTTTCCTAGGATGCCGGTGCCCTCAGCATCAAGCGGCAACCATAAGTGGTAGCGACAGGCTTTGCGTAGCGTCTCGCTCTCTCCAATGGCTATCGCTTGTCCTTGGCTTAAGAGTAGCTCGAACGATGCACCGACATACCATAAACTCCACTTTGAGGGTTTCTGTCCGGAAGCACACCAGATGGAACCTCAAAAAGAGTACAAAGCCCGGTGCCCCCACTGGGAACGCGGCAAGGGCACACTATTTATCAAGGCGCCTACACTGGGAGCTGAACAGGAGGCAGGCAGACTGCAGCAGTGGATCTGCCCACGATGACCAGATATCATCAACCATGGTAAACCAAACCTCAAACCTGGAGTCTTGCAAGAGGCTCCAGATGATTTAGTTTGTATGATAGTTTAAGTTCCCTCGATAGTGTACTATAATGGCACACTGTGTCAGTTCCCAACCAGTGCAAAGGGCCCCTTTGGGCCCACAAGGAAAAGGAAAAATAACACCGATTTACCCCAGGCAGAGCGTGTTTTGCTTCGCGTAGAGAGCCCATCTTGATTCCACTTGGTTGATTACAGGTGACTAAGATCCCAACTCATTTAGCCTTCACCTAATTTTGCACCATAAGAACATTTGCCAACCCGTTGGCGCTGCTCCAACAAACATCCCGGGTGCAGCCATAAACCTTATTTATCTGAAGTTCACCAGTATTTTTCCATATTCAACACCTCTTTTAAAAGTCTTAGCTGCGGCAATATTTGAGAAAACTTTTACCAGTTCCCGGATTGTTTACTTTAAAACGTTGACTGTTTGATGTTTTCCGTCTCTTCATAAATATTTGGTTAAACTACTTTTATGTGCTATCAAAATATTACACTTTATCTAAGAACTTGCACCTCTAGCATAACTGTCATACGCGACTATTTCCTGCGCGAAATAATTTCCCCTCTCTCTTTGTGCAGTAATGTGAGAGTGATGGGTAGCGCTATATCACGCGACAGGAGTCGCTTGTCGCATAGTCGTGCTAGACAGGCTGATGTTTATAGGACATCTGTCTGATTTATCATCACTATACCTCTGTACTTTAGCTATATGTATAAAATATTTGAGCAAATTATTGGCCAAATCACGGACATAAGCAATTAAACGAATCTGAATCTAAGACATGTACATGTACAACGGTTATTACACCTATAAGTACGAGTATATCGACTTTTTATTGTTTTCGCATTACATTTACAAATTATAATTAAAAAGCAGACAGTAGATACTAAAATGGATATCTTTACTTTCAAAGTTGTATTGAAAATGAGTTTTGTATGGAGCTGAGGGATTATTTCAAGAGAATTCTAACAAAGCGATGCAGGAGTTGTATGGGCGCGAAACTCCGGCCGTTTGTTCATTACCCTGAAACGGCTGGTCCTTGAACAATTTTAGTACACGGATAGCTGGACATTCAAAGATACTTTGGATGTGACAACGGTGGATAAAAAAGTTTACATGGACGAAGTTGCGGGCACCTTATAATATTATTATCATAGTAAATAACACTATTTCAGACAGATAATCACAACGTCGTCGAATTTAGCAGTACATTTTCCATATCTACCATACTCATGGCATTAACTCCCGAAAGCACAAATATTTACGGATCCAATTCTTTATCCAACAGTGTGAATACGAGATAAATATTCATACAATCCTTGCACGGAGTCTCACTCGAGTTACTATCGCCGCTCTTACAAAGGCCTAACTTGCGTAAAGCAAACTTATAGGCCCACTGTATTCCAACCACGCACAGTCCCTGAGCTCTATTCTCGAGTTATTGACGGTTCTGTACTTTATCGGGAATTCTTCGAAGGAAAAATTAGTCTCATTTATTATATTTGTTTTATGACAGGTGGATTTGGGACGCGGCTGTTTTTGTCGTTTAGAACTAGCGAAACGAGCGGTGATGTTTATTTCTGTTTTGTCGCATGAAGGAATAATTTGTCATATTTATGACAAAAATAGAAGGATCTCTCTTTCTCTCTCTCTGGGGTTGAGGGTCGTGGTCAGCCTCAGGTTTGCACCTGGAGCGGATTATCTGCCTCTCCCGGTTTCTATTTCTCTTCAGAGCGTTTCTTACAACAGTTTAGAATTTAGAGGACGAGTATTTTACTTGTTGGGTCCTTCTTGTTGGTCATCGACCTTTTGTTTTTGGTGTTCCCAACCTCATTCAGTCTTTCAAGATTTTTGTCGCCTCTGCGCAATATATGGCCGAAATTGTAAAGAATGCGTTGTTGGCACATTTGTATCAAATGTGACACAATGGATCGTTTGACCAATGCGTATGCCCCACTACGACTGGCTACGATCGCGCGCCATTTTGTAAGAACAAAAGTGGAACGTGGAGTCGAGAAAATTGGTGTGTTTTGGTGGTTTTGGTTCTTAGCGTGGCTCGCGGCGCGTAGTAGGCTCACACCTTGTTGTACTCGTCTTTTACATGTTTTCCATAATTATAGATCTTCCAGTGTTATCGAACATCACTAAGAGCAATTTTACCCATAGCGACACCTATTTTCTATTCCAAAGCACTTCCTAGGATAACCCGCCAAACTGTGTCCAGCGAAGCGTTAAAAATGTATAGCTTTTTAAATTGATTACATTTTGTATGCGACGCGTTGGTCCGATACCGCAAAACGACACGTCACTGCAGGGTTCTTTCACAGTGGTACAGGGCCACAGCAGATCCGGTTCGTGCAAAAAATATTTTTTCTTACCTGACAGTCTAAGAAGTCTGAGTAGTCAGAGTCTACTATGCCACTTCTTCAGTTGTTGGTGCCAAATTTTCATTATGAATTGTCACGGAGTAGTTTAAAAATATATTGACCAAAACATGGCTTGACATAACATAACCATTTATTAAATATTATCGATGGTTGCATTTTAATGCCTAACTTTCAATTAATATATTTCGTTTAAGTTATTCGAGGAGAAGTGATTTACTTAACAGAAAAAATATTTATCTAATTTTACATAATATTAAAATATTCGTTTTTGAAACTCATAAAATTCATCTTCATTTCTAGCTTTATCATGTCTTTCATTCGTACGAGAATCTTCGTTTTTCGTTTATTCTCACTTGAGTCATGGAATTTTCCAATTTTCTAAAAGAATAAAAATAAACGTTGATACAAATATCTCTAGCCATCAATACCTGCACTTGAGTCACGAGCAACAAAAAGTACCTCAACATTTTCCAGTAAGAAAGCGAGCGACTGGTCAAATGAAAATGATTCTTTGAATCTCATCTGCTGTGGTCATGATATTTTATGATTTCAGCAACAAAAAATAACACGGTGACTGAGATTTATTTCACGTGACGAATTGACGAGGGGAAGCCATTGTTAGAATTTTGTTTGTCCGAATGTGGCGATAATGCGAATAATGCGGTAGTGATAGGTGACAGACTTGTTAGATGAATGGAATTGTTATCTTGTTTATCTACGCCCATATTATTATATTGCTATAACAAGTTCAGATACTATATTACGTAAAGACCTTTATTGAAACTATGACAAATGACAAAAATAAGGTAACATTACAGTGGATAAAGGGACACAGTGGCTCGAGAGGCAATGATGCAGCGGATGAACTGGCCCGTAAAGGATTAGAGACACCAACATGCGGACCAGAGCCAATAATACCCCTACCACAATCTTACATATACAACACAATGAACCAATATACAATATACCAACACCAAAAATACTGGGAAGACAAGGAACGTGTAGACAGACAAAAGAAATTCTTCCGAATAGGAACCACAAACTCACCACAATCTTACTGAGAATCCACAGGAACCAACTACGCAAAATAGTAGGAATAATAACGGGACATAATACTCTGAACAAACACCTTTTCAATTTAGGTATAACAGATAGCCCGCATAGCATGCATGGAGGCCGAAGAAACCACCAGACATATTCTACTAGATTGCAAACAGGTAGAAGCATACAGGACGAAGTACCTAGGATCTCCAAGTACCGTACACGACGCCACAAGCAACATTAAAGCTTTGATAAGGTTTGTCGAGGAGTTGGGGTGGTTGGAGTAGCGCTACCCCCTTTTCACGCAAAATAGGCACGTTGGATGTCGACTTGCAGAAAATGCCCAGCGCAACTAACTAACTAACTAAGGACCTTTATTACTTGGGGGTAGTGTATGGATGATCAAAATCAAAGATGTTATTACATGAAATTACGACATTTCCTGGTGGGCTCGTCTTAAGATTATCACATATATGATGATGCTATGGCGACTTTACCGGCATTGGCGGTGGGGGTGAAACTAAACCACACTCATATTTTAAGACCTCTCATTATGCACCAGTTGCGTAAACTACTCTTAACAATAAATGGTATAGGTTTTAACTCCACTTCTATGATGGTAAACGTTAATGAAGTCTACGTTTCGGGACGTGATGAGCGCACCCAAAACAAATCGTAACATGTATTCTGATTGCACAATTACCTAGTCACGTTTATTTACTTTAGATAAGGACGACTAGAAGAAAGAAAAGGAGGCATTTTACCAGCAGTGGGATAGTGCAAACTGAAAATAATAATGATGAAAATTAATTATGATTGACAAAATGTCCAAACTGTGATTGTTACAAATATTGGCTACACAGCAATCTTGTCTTGGCAGATAAATAATAAAGAGTCTCGCACTGTGCGATAATATGAACGATTGAACTTTGATCTAAACAATTCATAAACTTAGAAAATAAAATTAGCTATTAGTTATGTTTTCACAGTTATGAAACGCCGTTTGTCTTTTAATTCCTTTTAAAGGGGAAGTTTTTTATCTTCTTTCTCCAGCGATGCCGAAATTTCAAAATGAACAAACTTTGGAAAAGAGTTAAATGAATAAAAAACGTTTATTTTGGACAGAATATAACTTTTATCCATAAAAAAAGGTTTTTGAGAAGGCCGGCGACTAATTAAATGGCCGTATCGTTTTAATATTTATAAGACCCAATTTCCTATTTGTTTTCTGAAGTTAATTTTCCTTAGCTTACTTATTCTGAACATAACTAAAAATGACAAATGTGAAGCAACAAAATTCAAAGCCCAAAATGCGATTACATTTAGGAAGTAAATGTTTTCCGGCATCTTTCTGTCAGAAATCAAATAAAAACTGAATTAAAAGTTAATAAACTGCCGTTTGAAGTAGATCCGTCGATTAGATGAAAGAAAAAAGATAAGACAAAAGTTATGTTATTTTAGACGTACTTGACATTCCCAACCTCGTAAAGCAAGATTTTTGATTGTCAATTTACGTTAGATAAGTAGGTTGTGACCATTTATTTTCAATGGCTCTCAAACAGTTTCATATTGCCTATATTTGCGACGTTTAACGTAATTAGGAGTTTAAAACTTTCGCTGGAAACCTTGATTGAGCTTTGGGTACCTAAATACTGAAGTCTTTCATGAGTGCGTATTACCTTTAAGGGAAAGCTATGGAAAGAAAGGGCTATGCTCGGGATTTCTCTACGTTATCGAAACAGAAATGAGGAGATTCGTAGACAGACTAAGGTCATTGACGTAGTAATCTGGGTAAGCAAGCTGGGTGGCAATAGGTGGAGCGGAGCACATATCTCGAAAAAACGATGGCCGTTGGGGCAGAAAGGTTCTCTAGTAGAGACCAGCAAGCGCAGTGTAGGACAACCACCCGCTTGGTGGTTAGAGTACGTGTTTAAGGTTGCTGGATACGGGTCGCTTCCATCCAGCTCATGTGGAAGTCTATTAAGGAGACCTGTGTCCAGCAGTGGACGTTTTATGGCTGAAATGATGATGACGATAAGACAGGTAATGTCTAGCGACTTACGTTAATGTATTCAGGAGCCAGAGACGAGAACGGAAAGTATTAATAACCGGATACCCTAATAAACTAAATTGAACTCCAAATCCAGATGCGCGTTTTCGCTAATATTTTACAACCGAACTGATTTTTACGGAGGGATCAATTTGCAACTTTTTCGCACCTCCATCTTTTCGGCAAAATGCCCAAGAAATTAAGGGTCGTATTACTCTTCGGAAAGTTTCACCGTAAATCTTAGCAAGTTTCAGTTATGAGAACTGATTCCTGCGTTTAGTCAGACGAGGGGGTAATAATCTTGAGGAGTCAGTGGCCAGACTAAGACAATCGATTATTGTATAAAAAAAGGAATTAACATTTTAATGGAGATTAAGATACACAGAAAATCAAATGAACGTACGATTTATCACTCGTATAGATACATTTTAATGGACTTAAAAAGACGAGATGGTTATATATGTATAGGTATGTTCCTCAAATAGTTACTTCAACGCGGCTTCTAATTTGTTTGCCTGAAACTTCGAATATATACGCAAAATAATCATGATTTGGGTTCTTTTTTGTAACTCGTGTACTTGGTCTTGAAATGTCGCGAATAAGTGGCGAACGGTCGAAACGACTATTAGGATACCGATCATCAAATCGATAGTTACGAATACTATTACTTTATTCGATTTCGGATCTATTCCAGTAAGTCATCATTTACGTTACTAAATATTATATGATTCAACAAGCTAATCTCCCAAATGAATAGACACACAAGCCCTCCACATTTGCTCCTCTACTTTTCTCATTAAGTATACCCGCAATTTCCGCTCAAAGAGACTCGTTCATAGAAAACCTAAGCCTCTTATAACCGAAGCACATAGTTTGTAAAAGCTATTAGCAGAGGTGGGAAAATAATAAGCAAGGTTAATTTCCGCTTAGGAATATGCTTTCACTCTGAATCCACTAGTTTCCTTTTGACAGATAACTGAGTACCTTGTTAGCTTTTTTTAAGTTACATATAAATGTCTAAGTTAATAAGTTTTTTCCCGATACTGGTCTCCGGGGATATGAAACAAAAGATCTTCTTTCATCATTTGAAAAAACTGTCGTGTTCATGTTTTGTCAGTTTTGTGACACACATACCTAACAATATTCATTAAAGTTGTTTTTTATTGTCACCTATAATGTTATTTTTTAGTTTCAGGGCACAAAATCATTTCACTTGTCATGGCAAGCATTTTGCCATGGCAAACGCTTTTAGACGATTATAGTAATTTTTCTGATGTGTATTATCTTTTTATGCGTTCAATAAATGTGTATGTTTTCTTTCTATATTTTTCTAAGATCGTTCAGCTCCACTTTATCCGGATTTCTATTTTGGCAATTTTTTCATCCCATTCACATTCTCTACGCATTAATTCCTTACCTATGTTCCTAAATCTTTCGCTGTGTCTAGGGATATTCCTTTCTAAACTTATTGCTTTTTTAGAGCAAAATTTGCTTTTGAACTTTAGACAAGTAGACAGTTTTCGAAGTCAAAGCCTAAGATCTAGCCAAAAAACATTTTTGGTAAATGACACTTCTGCTAAATGTAATTCTGTAACTGAATTAACAAGTCCAACAATATGCGGTGAAATATTGCCATGCGAAGTACCATTTATTTGCTCCAGTGAAGTATTCGCGGTAAAACATATATTACCGCGAATACTTCACTGGAGCAAATAAACGTAACGTAAATGTTTATAATATTACAATGATAAATGGACGTCAAGGGAATGCGTGCAGAGGACCATAAAATAATAGCGTGAAATTCAAAACAAGCACCAAATCTAATCGGAATGCAATCCGTGAATCCGCCCAACTTTGCCCTTGCGGGCTATTTTGCACGTTGACCTAATTAATAAGCTCAAATAATATACATGGTGGCCCATTTTGATCGATTAGTACGGGCAAGTCTGAAAGTAAGACAAACAAATATCTGGTCTTGGGAACAATATCATCGATTTTAGTAGCTAAATTTATTTTCCACGCTTCAGTTGAAAGGACATCGTCTCAAGATAAATCTCAACCTATTTTCCCAATTCAACGGCTATTGACTAATACACTTCTAGAAGCCTCGGGGCGAACGTCGACGTTGAAATCCGTCATTCTGACAGAAAAATAGGCCCAGCTATATTGGTGATCTCCGATATACTCGTATATCCATCAGCAATTGTTCGAGCCGATATCTTTGCTACCGATCTCTGGGACGGCTATTAGAAAATGACCATTAGCACAATAGTGACTAACCCGCCTAGGACAACTATGCTTCGCTACTCTTGTCAATCTCTCACATTACTGCACAGAAAGAGACGGGTAATTATCTAGCGCGAGAAATAGTCGCGTATGTCAGTTATGCAAGAGGTGCTAATTGAAAACTTTCAATATTTAATTAGGGCACTTTCATTCAAATTTCAAAATGTAACATTGAAGTTTCGATGATTTTCATTAAGTTCACTCTTTTCTGACTTGCCCTTTGTATCTTAAGTTTAGGTAAACCTTTAGTGGGAATAAAACCTTCCAGAAATGGGGACCTAGTCAAATTCGCTTCCCATTAGAAATAACCGACCGACATCCCTTTCAGTAACGGGCTATACTAACGAATACTTTCGCCCATTCCATGTAAACGAGCGTCCAAAAGGTCGTCGAATTGTTGGCTATTACCGACCAGAAGGGTTACTCCTATGTTCAAAAATCTCAATCGTATAGTGCCGTCCCTCTCGATCTTTAGTCGATTAATATTTGAGTGAGCGGGACGATACTATACGACAGTCGAATTTCAAACATCGGAGTAGCCCTGCAGACCCGCTGCTATAATAAAATTGCAATAATCATAGCTTAAAGCCCAATGTTGTCCGCCGGCCTATTTGAGTTCGGTCACAGCTGCAGAATTCGTGAGGGAAGTAACTTCACATACGTGGTTGGATACATATGGGGGAATTATTTAAAGCACACGAATGAAATTTGGCAACCCTTGAGGATTTTTCATGTATAGCATAGCTCCAAATTATGCTTACTATCATAGGTTAAGGGTGTATCAACAATTTAGATGCATCTGACGTCTTCCTAAACTGATAGAGAAAATGTAACTGCAAAAAAAAAACAGTCAAATCATATTAACTATGTCACTCTACTACGATTTTCAATTTCATGCATATTCTCTATTAACGTTCTATATATTCACTAAGCTGGTCTGATTGCTGTATTACATTTCAATGAATAATTCACTAACGTTGCATACATTGTCATTTCCAGCTTTGATTAGTACTACAGATTAAATGCTTCTAGTTGGGATTTTAAATTGTTTTAGTTGTGAACAGATTATTTTTATTTCTGACTGATACAGTTTGTATGTAGTCAATAGGATGACTTAAATTAATTGGTAGTTGTTGATCTCGTAGGTATGTATTTTGTTGCTCACTGGATAAGTAGGTATAGGTACTATTGATTGAAAGGGAGATGATGCACTATAAAGCATTCTAAAGCAAGAAAGGGTACCAGTCAGATTAGATTAGGTATTTTTAATTAAGTGTCAAAACGCTGCAATAAGTAAATAAAACAAAGATATTTAAATCATAATAAGGTGACACGAAATAATTATAATGTGCAGATCCCAAATAAATGGAACGAGGGCAAGGGAATGATGGTGATGATGAATAAGGTGACACGAATCAAGTGCGAATATATGACTAAATTAAATGATGTCATCCGAATACATTTTGAAAAGATAGAGCCCGGCTGCTAGCGTCGGGCACCAAGGAAGCCGGCGGTTGGCTTCACGCCTACCCCTCGCCAAATACCGGCACCTTTCTGGAGCCTGACACACTACGTGTGGCAACGTGCCTGCGGCTGGGGATAAAGACATGTACACCCCCTAGATGCCCTTATAGGTATAGGTTATCGCGGGCTAGTTTTCCGCAACTCGACGTCTTACAATGCGCCTATTTTGCGTGAAGGGTTGCTGGCACTACTCTTGCCAACCCAACTCTACCAGAAAGCCTAGCAGTCCCTTGATGTTGCCGACGACTTCTGGGAGTGACTTTGGAGACCCGAGGTGTTGTGCCCGGTATTTGGCCACACCAGGACATTCGAGAATGACGTGGGCGGCTGTCTCTTCGGCCTCCATGCAAGCTCTGCAAAGAGGACTGTCAGTAACACCTAGAGTGAATAAGTGCTTGTTTAGTAGGGCATGTCCAGTTATCGCTCCAGTTATGAGCCGGAGCTGCGGCCTCTTCAGCTGCCTTAGCTTGCGTGACAACCCGGGGTAGATTGTCGGAAGGGCCTCTTTGCTCTGCCTGTAGGTACCTAAGTTAAACCAGTAGGTATAGTTGCTGTTCTACCTTCGTGTTTTTACGCACTGTGTTGCGCAGCCAGGCGAATGGCAGAGGTATGATTGGTTCGGGTCCCTCTGATATATATGCCCTTGTCATAGATGCCCTTGCGGCAACGATGTCGACCCTCTAGGCCACCACGGGCTGTCTTGTCAAAAAAGCGCCGGCCGTTTCTCTAGGCACGCCGCGCTTAACGACATCATCCGCCGTTCTCTTGCCAGCGTTAATGTCCCGGCTTTGCTGGAACCAACCGGCATCGCCAGAGACGATGGCAAGAGACCGGATGGGATGTGTTTGATTCCATGGAGATTGGGAAGGACACCGGTGTGGGACACTACCTGTGCAGACACTCTGGCTCCTTCCCATCTCTATGGAACATCTCATAAGCCAGGCGCGGCGGCCGAAGCAGCCGAAAAATTAAAAGTACACAAGTACAGGGGTTTCAGTTCTGAATACGATTTTGTTCCATTCGGGGCTGAGACCCTTGGTCCGTAGGGGCCCAGTGCTCATCAACTTTTTAGGCAGATCTCAGAAAAACTGGTTGACATCACGGGGGACCGAAGAGCTTTTTATTTTTAGTATTTTTAAGTCTTTTTTAATATTAAATTTAATCTGTTTTAGCCTTTTATTTTAGTTAGTTAAGTTCTTAGTTTATAGTTAGTATTTAAATTTCTGTAGGTTTATGTGTTGCTTTATCTATTGTAAATTGTTTGTTGTTCAATTAAGTATTAGTTAAAACAAACAAATAAATTTCGAAAATTATATTGTATCTTTGGTATAAGGATATAACAAAATACTAACAGATTAACAAGATACTTTTGTCCGGAACAAGGAAATACGGTTTTTATCTACGCAAGCAGACAGGAAAAGTAATGCCCCGAACACGAGCCCACGTTCCAGCATTTGACTCATGGCTTAATTTTGGTAAACCAACATAACCCAGCATGTATTACATGTTTGCTGGACAAAATATAATAAATAATATCACTAGGGAAAGCCAAAACTTCTGCCGCGTATCTGACCTTTTTCTTTGCAGTTTCTCTGTATCAAAATTGGATAATATCTATCTACTCGTTTTGCGTGAAGAGACGCGCTTTAACCGTTGCGCCATTTGATTCTTCTGTGTAATGAATGGCAATAACTATAATAGTTAATTTTTTTAAGTCCATTGGAAGAACTCGGAAACAGTACCTTCACCATGAGTTTACAGTGATCATACTCACTCGCTAGCGACGGCGTAAACGATTTGTATAGAAAATTGTAATTCTACAAAGTAACGACTAGGGAACTCAGTCCACGATACACCAAGCATCCGTCTCCAGCACCACATCTCCAGTGCATTGACTTTCTGCTCTTCTGCCGATCTTAATGTCCATGTCTCAGCAGCATACAGGAATATGGGAAATATGAGGGTTCTAACAAGCCTGGTTTTAGTGGTCCTTGTGATATTACGGTTCCTCCAAACCCTTTTCATCTCTTCTCAATTCTTGAGGAGCTTGGAATTAAAGAACGTCTGCTCTCTGTCGTCAGATCCCGCATCCTCAACTTCTTTGGACACGTGTCTCGGCGAGACGGAACGTCCATAGAACGCCTCGTTGTTCAAGGGAGAGTGGAAGGTGTCAGAGCCAGAGGAAGATCGCCTATGAGATGGACCGACCAGATCAAAGCCAGTGTGTCGGCTACCGTCAACGAATGCTCACGGAAAGCGGCCCTACGGGATGAATGGCGACGTGTCGTCAAACGGGTCACTAAGAACTCCACAAATGCATAATGGCCACGACCACTCTGTAAAGAGTGTAACGAAGAAGAAGAAGAACGACTAGGGGCTGTACTATTCTCCATACGAATCTTTTACGCTGTAGCTAGCGAGTACGGCCACGTTAACTCATGGTAAGGGTACAGCACATTTGAGCTCTTTTGGAGAAACAACATTTCATATATTGCGTTACACTGAAATGATTCGACCACTGATTTGTGACTAGCCCTCTTCTGCCTAGAGACCTGCTGGTAGTTGCCAACTTGGCGGTGTGATCGTTAAGTGACTGCAAATCACTATAACAACACGTTTACCTTCAAAAGACACTAGAGATTGTACCTGTCTTCATATTTCAATACTCCAGAAAATTCTATCGAACCGGCTTGAAGGACCATGGAAAATTCAATTCATCAAAACAAATTCGTTGCTACAGTTTTCTTTGTAAGGTATCAAGTATGACCTTAACTTGCGAGACCTTTTCGCAGATATTCGCACGGCGACCGATCCCGAGGGTGTTGTCAGCGGCGTAAGTGATGATTTTGTTTACAAAAACGAGAACCGTAATAAGATAGATGGTGGCGGGTAGTTGACGAATAAATTGGATGGCTAGAGCAAATATTGCCTCAAAACAATTGAACGCGGAACTCGCGCATATTTTTGTTTCTCTCGATTGTTTCAATTTCATGGCTTAGCGAACGGATTTACGGTTTCGGTGTTTTTTCAAACATATTTTTGATATGTTTATATTTTTAACAGTATTCGACGTCAATAATAATTTATTAAACATGTTTATCTGTAACACTTCTTATAAAACTACCAGTTCTGGAAACAATTTCTGGGAACCATGTTTTTGCCATGTAGATAGATGACTGTGAATTAAAGTACCTATGACTTCCGTGTTGATCACACATCCTTAACAAAACCTATAGATTAAGCTAAGTTCGGTTTGTGTTTATAACATTCCAAAATACTTTTTGGAAAAAAAAGCTTTCGATGAAATGAAAATTCGTTGAATTTTTTTTCTATCAAACAAGGGTACACCCAAATAAAGACGTGTAATATTTATACATTTTGCAAACCTTGAGAGAGGCGGCAGACGCTGATCATAATATGACAGGACAAACGATTTTATTTAGATGCTGGGACCTTCCTCCATTAACGACGTCTTGGATGATGTCGGTCGCTTTTAATGGTTCACTTTGGCAGCCTCTGATGTCAACAGAAAAATGACAACTCAAGTGTGAAAAAGATGTCACACCCAATTGGACCCTTGCTTGCAAAAAAGGGACCATTTTTGCCGTGAACGCAGAAAGTGGGATAAACCGGCCAAGTGCGAGTCGGACTCGGGCACCGAGGGTTCCGTATAATTAAATAAATATTAACTTTTTGTTTTTTGTATTTGTTGTTATAGCGGCAACAGAAATACTACTGAGAAAATTTCGACTGTCTAGCTATCACGGTTCATCAGGTACAGCCTGGTGACAGACGGACGGACAGCGGAGTTTTAGTAATAGGGTGCCGTTTTTACCCTCTGGGTAAAGAACCCTAAAAATTAAGAAAAGACAATTCTAAGACACGGTTAAATGCTATTTATAGTTGCTATAAGACAATGACTTTTAAGATCGCAAATATCATAACCCTAGCAGCGGTTACCATACCTTTGACTTTTTGACTGAGCGAGCGAAGTGTCTACATTTTAGGTTGGGCGATATATTATTTCCCATGTGTCCGGATGTCTAAGAGGTCCTGATGTTTGGGTCATTTCTCAACCGATTCTTGAGAAATTTTGGGAGCTGGTTAAAAACTTATATAGTCATTTATTCAATTAGAATGGGGGTTGAAATGTAAAAAAAAATAACATTTAAAAAAATAGTAAATTCTTGTGATCACCCGATGGATTTCTGTCTGTAGTAAGCGCATGTAAAGTGCTCTCTCTCTGTAATCCAAACAGCACATCGAGATAAAGTAATCTCGTTAATCTGATCCAAAATCAGTAATTCTTGCACAACTGTAATATGCCACACATTGTCGTTCAACAAATGTTGTATGTCCCTTTCTATCAGTAATATACGAAGGAATGCGACCAGCTATGTAACCCGTTTCAGTGGTCAAACACATATACCAAGCCCCTGAAAAAATATTAAGCGTAGGTATTTTTTTTATGCCGTAACAGAATTATTTCTCGCGGTTTCTTTACGAGGGGAGTAAATAGGTTCTTAAAGGGTCGGCAACACGCGTGTGTTGCTTCTGGTGTCGCAAGCGTCCATAGGCGGCGGTAACTGCTTAGTATCATGCGGGCCGCAGGCTTGTTTTATCACCATGTTAACCCAAGTATCATGTGTATCATCTATTATTAAAATACGTACAAAACGGGTTCACTCACGTCGTAGAAGTCAAATATCGCTCGACATTTTTCGAATCGGTGCGCGATTCATCATCAGGAGAGCCAATCAGTCGCGGCGGCGGCCAACCTAGCACTACGGGAAATCGCCCTGTCTGTCAATCGTGGTATCTAGTTCAGTAACTGCCTATCAACTCCTAGGCTTTTTAGAGCATTGGTTCAGATCTAAACCTGAAGTAGGTACTACATCGTCATATTTTCCATAGTCAGATCTTAACACAGACAACCCCCACTAGACGGAGCATGTAAGCGACCCGCGCGCACCAACGATATGGTACGGCAGAACATTAAAGTATGAACACGGCGGCCACCGTTTAGTTGCGTCCTTGTTTATGATCCATGCGTACGTCAACGAAAAAAGAAATTAAATAAATAACATGGTAAATTGTAGTGTTAAGTGGTGTAGAGAGACCTCATAAACATGGACGCAACTAAACGGTGGCCGCCGTGTTGGTACTTTAATGTTCTGCCGTACCATATCGTTGGTGCGCGCGGGTCGCCTTACATGCTCCGTCTAGTGGGGGTGGTCTGTGGATCTTAACTAATTTTCTACAAGGCAAACGTTAGAGAATACTGAAATAGAAAACATGAAGGTCTCCTTCATATTTTCAGTAGCTACCTATACTAAATTATAATCATAATCATTTATTGAAATCATGTTCATAATAAGTATCATTTACTGTGCAAATAAGTAAATCCACTTTTTTCATCTTTATTTATGTTGATGTTAAAATATAAAGCAAAGCAGAAGCACTAATTCATTACTTGATAGGTGCTTTCATGATAATATTAAATTACCCTGATAAGTGGAAATTTAATTGTATTTTAAATCGAACATTATTTACTCTCGCTCTTGTCAAAATATGTTCAGATTACATACGGTCACTAGTAACAACTTCACATGTATTTGACTTATGATAAGGGATATTTAAAGGTAAATAAAGCACGTCGCTAAAGTGGATATCTTGACATTAAGTTGCTACCCAAAAACCACAAATTACATTCTGTCGTCTACAAGGATTCTCCCCAGGGGAATCAAGTTTTCGAAGAATTGAACGAATTATCTAAAAAAGAAAAGTATCAAACCAATTACACTTAACAAATAAATTAAAATATTACCTTAACCCTCTTAAGTTTCAAAAGTGAAACCAATTACTTTTCTTTGAATGATAAAGCGGACTAAAATGTTTTTATAACTGATTATACAACGAAATCTTCAGCCTGAATAATTTGTCAGGCTAGGTAAATAAACTGGTCGCTCGGGTTGTCTGGAGGTTACCTAGTCTTTTGGTATAAAGAAATTGCGAATAAAATACAACATTGGTCGGTTCAAATGTGAAAATATTATATAGGAACAAACATAATATATTATTTTAAGATATGAACAGCTTCTGTGCACAGCCAACAGCTTATATATCCACAGTAAATTCCACGAAAATAACCAAAAATAAAGCTAAATACAGCACAGTGAGCTGCTTGTTTTATCATAAGTATATTGTACAATTATATTGTGTACTTTGAGGGATTTAATATACTGAACGTAGTGAACGTCTAGACCGAATGTTAGCGCATCGTACCTGCCAATACCAATATCGATGATTTTTAATCGGTGATCAGGTACCAACTTTTCTAACTCAGTAATTGATGGCGGTCACGTTGAAGTCGTAATTACATGAAAACAAACGTTTATTTTTCTATGATATTTTTTATTTTGAAACCAATTTTGTCTTAAATTCCTTGTCACCGTACTATGAGTAATAACTACTTGTCATTGTCATTACCATTACATAAACGAAGTCGTAGAAAATTTCCCGCCAAAGCTATGACACTTGACGTAGGTGTCGTACTTTAATAATTTATGTAGGATGACCATGTATCTAGTGGTTATTAGTTTTAATTATGTCTTAATTTTTAATTCATTTAACAGTGAGGTAATTGCGCGAGACCTCGCGTATTCAGTTTAATTTTAGCTAAATATTAATATTTTTCTACTCCCGATCACCGATTAAGAATCATCGTATATGTATATAGAGCTTTAGGTATTTGGTACATTGAAATGAAAGTCATAATGCTTCTTTGTCGGTTTTAAAGGTCACTACATTGTCATAAGTAAAAATAAAACTTTGCGACATAAACACCCAAATATTCATCATTATTTAAATAAATAAAAAAACTTAACGGACATCGCGCAGACTAAATGTTGGTACACGCTATGATAATATTGAATACACATCCATTCCTAAGAAGGGTTCAACTTTGAAATTAGATTATAATCAAGTTCACCTTTCTTCTACTGAACAACACAATACATGGCAGGACACCTGGCCAAACTTCCATTCAATATCTAAATCAATATCGGCAGGTCACACAATAGACCGTAAATACCTGTGCCCGTGCGCCCTATATTCATGTTAGAACCGATTTACCGCTGCAAACAACATGGCCGGCGCTTCGTGATTTACGGTCGACAAATGACCTTTGGAAACCATGATAATGGAAGTACCTACATATTCTCTTCTTAACCCAGTAAACCCAAAATCAAAGTACCTATTCCTATTCTGTGTGTTATCTTATCACACAAACTTTACCTCCTATCTACTCCAATAGATTAAACTAGAATGTTAGTCACTTTTACGTTTTATCCCACTTCTGAAAATATACAATCCTTGATGACGTTTTCCATAGTTTCCTTTCACACGTGCCATAACGCTCATGATTTTGAAGAAGATAGTAAGAAGAAAGAACAGGAGTTAAAACAAATCAAACATATCGAATTAATAGTATATTCATGACAGATTAAACCCCGACATAATGTCTTCTTCTTCCTTCTAGACCTGTTTCTATTTACTTGGGGTCGGCCTTTTTTTTATTCACAATCTGACCGGTGATTCACCTCAAGTATCACCTTATGGTGATAAGTGACTACGGGGTCGAGGATGTAGCTCGCCGGTTTAGTAATAGCCTTTACACTCTCATTCTGTTCCTTGTCCTCAACTTCCATTTAGGACGGTCTTATGCTGACTTCAGTCAGAGCTTCTTTTAATCCCCGACATGTAATAGTAAGATTATTATTTAATAAAATGAGTAAGAATACGTACTGTTGGACTGTTCCAAGACTACTGTTAGTCTCCTGACAAATGAATATTATACGAAGGTGGGAAACGAGGCTCGTGAAATAACCCTAATTTTATCGCTGAGGCAGAGAATTAAAATTTTAGTGTGGGTCACGGGTAGTACCACATATAATTTTCAATTTACAAAAGGGATCTGATCGGATATCCATTAGCCCAAGCCAATTCATGTTATAATTAATGAGACTTTGAATACTTTGAGTACAGTCAGTAACAGTATTAAACAAGCCAGACGTATTTCCACGTATAAATTAAAGTTATAAAATGTCTTAATATTTTCTTCGGTTTCCGCGACTGTCTCACATTTAAATAAAACAATCAACCTTTGACAACGGTATCTGTAAAGGTACTGAAGCGTCAGGGAGGCTCAAATAAATAATATACGCGATATAATCCGTTTAAATTGTTTTATTTAAATATAAAATTTCTTGTTATGGAAAAGGCGACCAAAACAAAACGATAACCACTACACTATATACTTAGGTAACTATATAGTGTAGAGTGGTATTATATAAGTAAATCTTCAAGAATAAAGCAAGTAAAAATAACAATCGCAAGTGCAACGTGTTCCTATATAAACTATAGATATACCTCGAACTTTTAACTCGTGCCACTAAGCTAGTTGTTGCCATAGCAACGCAGCATCCTCTAAATCTGTATCAGCGGGGAGTAAAGTAGCTGTTTACCTTATAAAATCGTCCGTAACCGAAGCACAACTTATGCCTACATTTGTCTCCCACAGTCCCCTGCTGCTAATATTATCCTCATACATTGTTTCGTTTTCAAAGTAGGAAATATGTATGTTTTGTGAAAAGCGGCATGCGGATAAGGATAAATACGTAACGTAAGAATAAAATGCCGACTTTTCCTCCTACACCGAACAATAGACTTAATGGCATGCGCGAAACGAAACATTTTCTTGGAATTATTGCGGAGAGATCAAATGATAAGCGATTATTGTACCTACGTTACAATTTAACGTGAACAGGTAAGGTAAGATTTCGCCCTTATAACGTGGTTATTATGATGAAATAATGAGTGAAACCCAATATCTTAGTTCTGGATTCCTTAAGGTAGAAAAGTTGATTTACAATTTTAATGACATATTATGTTACGAAAAGTTGCATGAAAATGTGTTAGTCCTAGATATATTTGCCATGTCGTATTGCTATTTTACGCCGATGTACGCCGGAAAACCAAACTAATAGACGCAAGGCAACACGCGCAACGGCTCAAATGGAAGTGGGCAGGACACGTCGCCCGAATGACAAGCGAAAGATGGACCAAGCGCGTCACAGAGTGGGCAGGCCCAAACGGAAAAAGACTACGAGGAAGACCAAAGGATCGCTGGATAGATGACATCAAAAAAATAGCCGGTAAAAACTGGAAACATCTGGCGACGGACAGAAAAAGATGGAGACAGTTGGAGGACCCAGAGCGGGGCCATGCCTTAATCTTAAAAATAAAGTATAAACTTAACGTTTTATTTATTCACTGTAATTACCGTACAAGTCATGGAAATAAAAGGCTTTATTATTATTATTGCTATTTTACAGGGTTGTCAATTGAGTTTATCGGGTGGAAAAGTCAGCATTTTTACTATTTTTAGAGAAGCAATAACTCGATGCTTATTGCCTTTTTATGCAAACATTTTAGCGACTACGCTACGATGTGGAATTAATGTCTACGATTGTCTTCTGTTTCATATGGAACATTCTATTGATGGGTGAAACCCATGGAAAAAGTTGTTAAATTATTAGGCACTACACAATAACACGAATACTTGACGAATATTTCAGTTTTTGTAGGTAAGGCTATAAGTTGGGCTAGGCATTGATCGGTAAGCAAGTCGGTTAATACTATTCTCTAAACCATTTTACAATTTTTTTTGTATACAACTGAACATTTCATTGTAGTCTTCTAAATAAAAACAGCATTCTCGATTCCAACAAGAAACTGTCGGAATCCCAAATTCATTAGAATAAGTAACACATAGCTGCAAATGAGCATAACGCGAAAAGTTTTTCGTATCTTGCGTTTATACATAAATTTGTACACGTTATTTGGCGGGTATCAACATCCTGAGGCGTCTCGGTTAGCATTCACGACTCACCCGGGAGCCGTTTTCTTATCAACTTTTCCACCGATGGCTGAATGCGAAAATGACGTGTTTTACACGCTAGGAATCAAACTGAGCGTGTATTTTTACACGGTGGTAAACTCATAAAAATATATGTGTAACAACAGGCTATAAAAAACATCTAAATATAGTTTTATATAATTATGAGATGTTTTCAACCAATTTTCGCATGGAGTTAGTAAAAAACATTATCAATTCAATTTCAAAAGGGTATTTAGTCGTTTATCTTGCCGTCTCTGGCAGTTCAAATTTTACACAACAAATAAGTTAAATCGACTATTTCCTCTGTAAAATTCGTATTTCAATCAATTCAGTACGCTCATTTGCTTTTCAACGATGAATTTAAAAGGAATGAGAGGGTTAGGGGTTGAAAAGTTGAAATTGAACAAGGTTATGTAAACGAAGACTAAATAAACAAGAGTGCAAATCAAATTGGGGCTCTTATTGTGTGAGTCCTAACGCTCTTGCGATCGATTGTCGACACTCGACCTGTTGTAAATATTCCGGGCACGGAGGGTGCCATCTTCAGCTTCCAAATCCTTAGGAACATGTTCGAAGTGGTAATTAATCATTTCTGTTCCGAAAAAAACCGGTTTGCTTACAGAATTGGCTCATTCATGGATTTCAACGTGAATGTGGTTTTACTTGATTAGGTTGAGTACATTACATACATTTGTATACATACATATTATAAAACCGGCCTAGTGCGAGTCGGACTCGCGCACGAAGGGTTCCGTACCATCAAATAAGTTAAGTTTGCAAATAAGGTGCAAAATTAACGCAACCGATCAAGTTTGTTGTATGGGAGCCCCACTTAAATATTTATTTGATTATATTTTCAGTATTTGTTATTATAGCAGCAACAGAAATACATCGTCAGATTCTGTGAAAATTTTAACTGTCTAGCTATCACGGTTCATGAGATAGAGCCTGATGACAGACAGACAGACGGACAGCGGAGTCTTAGTAATAGGGACCGTTTTTAACCTTTGGAGACCCTAAAAACTTATCTTTCCCGTAGGAATAGGTAGAGACTTCGTTTCTAGGTTTTTGTATTTATATTACGGTTATTACGGTTAAAAACACCAATTCAGACTAAAACGGTAACTCTTTAAAAGTAACTTCGTCGAATATTACGGTTAAGAATAAAATAAATAATCAGATTGGCTACTTAGTTATAATTTTATTTTATATGTAGGATAAGAATAATATTTCGTAATAGTTAAAATAATTGAACGTTCATTAAATAACATTTAGTAGATATATATTATATACCTGTAAAGTGCCTTCAATTAGTTCATTTTGTTACTTAAATTGTATGTTTGAAAGTTAGCCTAATTAATTAATGTAGAAATCCCAGCATTCGTTTAATCCATTTGAGTCTATCTCCATACAGCTTCAGCAACTTCGGCGCTCACACCAAAGTTTAGGTATAAACGCATCCGAATATCCGATGCCTGGCAATCACACAATCCCTAATAGGAAAACTATTTTCTATCGCAATCTTCGCAGTTAATCACGACGACCGTCCAAATGCTGCCCAACTCTGCCTCCGCCAAATTCTCCCAACTACACACCCTTTTTCCAATAGACGAATTTCATCAAACTGAACAAACCCCTATTTGCATATTCTGTGTCAAAGTGTACGTTTAGACCTAGTTAATAGATTTAATTAAAATCGTCACGTGACGTGACGGCGTCACAAATTGTAATATCTTGTATGATGGGCCTAAAGACCTGATATCGTGCCATTCTGTCGCTTGTATTAAACACACGCGATTATAGGCTTTAAGTTTTCCAAATTAAGGTACAATGGGCTCTGTAGGGTGCCATAATCAATTTAGCGATTGGTTGGTCAAAGCTATTGCGAAATGCCAATAAATAACCCATAATCTGAGGCAAAAATGCGGAAATTGAAGGAAAATTTCCGCTGTTTCCTAATTTTTGGTCTTTATGGTTTATGATATATTGGTAAGTTCCCTGTTAAAATGTTATTTATCCTTAAATTTAAATGCATATCCAAATACAAATACATTGCTAGATACGAATATAATTCGTCATCAAATCAACCGACTGGCGCCCAATGTTGGAAGTTGTTGGACAAAGACTCAAAGGATTTCGATAAATACCGATCGGTTAGTAACATAATTAAGCAATGGGGATTGGGGATCGTGCCTGTAAAGCGCACATCCTAGGGTATGGCTAATGCGCTTAAGCATTTCAAAAACATATATGATATAGAGGGCGCTCCAGTAGCGTAAAGAATTAAGGGATGAAAGATTTGTTGTGATTGACGTAGCGATCAAATAGCTCAGTTGGAAGAGCAATGCGCCGGAAACGCAGAGGTCGCGGGTTCAAGTCCCGCTTGGATTGTAGTAGTAGATCGCATTCAATTTTTCTTTCTTAATTTACCTTTGTGTCATTATTTATAAAAATAAAATGTGGTATTACCACATAAAAATATGAATCGATAAAAAGATTCTATACCTACAAACATAATTAAGTTATATTAATTGCAAAGTAACGGTTGAAACATTTGAAATCGCGAACCATTAGAAATATTCAGTTTCATAAATGCAAAGTCCTTCAGATAGTATGCTCTTTTAACAAATTCGAATTAAATAGAAAGCAAGAATCGCCGTCCTATAAAATCAATAGCACTCGATAGAAAAAAACTGAAGACTTTTTCCACCAATCATGTTTACTTTCAATATTGATATTACCCGGCTCAACGGCCCCGCATAATGAACTGTCTGTCAATGATTTACAATTCAATTTCAGTCGTCAGAGGCAGTTGATTAACGACTTAAGCAAACAGTGTTCGTATCATGGCGGAGTCCAATAACAAGAAGATATTAAGAAACTATTATACAGCTACACGTTTACGTCTAGGTTTGTGTAACGGAATTGTGTCGACAGTTTGAATACGTCCTGTGAGCTGTTCTAATAAGCGACTCACCAGCGCGCACCTGCACGTCTACCATAACTGTCACACGCTACTCTTTGTCGCGCGACTATACTAGGCGTCACTTTCTTGTCAATGCCGGGTGAGCAAGACAGGTGATACTAAATCGCGTGACAAGTGAACTCGCCGCTGGTGCGCGGTTCCACCTTCCAATTTTGATCAGGATCATGGCGCACACTCGTAGTCAGCCGCAACTCCACGATCAATGGGGATTGGATATTTTTTTCAAAATTCTTTTGTAGATTTTTTTATTGGTAATTATAACCTCCCGTTTCCAGAAAAAAGGTTGCAGATTTTACTGTAAGTAGCTTAAAAAAATATATAGTATAATTCTCAGACGGATTTTGTAAAAATCTAAATAGATTCTGTGATGTTTAGTGAGTGTAGACTGTAGAGTTTATATTACACTTATGCCTAAAAATACCTAACCCGCAATATTGCCTCCATAATCATCACTACGCCCTGCCTTGTTGACAAATAATTGAACCATAGAATGACAAACAATTTGGTATTTTTTATTGCAATTAGGGTTACGTTAGTGTAAATCATTCTTAGCAAGAACATTTTCCTTTACCGTAACCACCGTCACGTACTTTTTAGTATTTAAAAATCTACACGAATGATGCTTTTGTATGAATGAAGTAAAGCCAATATATAAACACATATATTATGCGTTAAAATTCTCTCATTTCATTGTGAAACCTTTAAAACATTACCTCAATTAAAATGGGTGGATAACGACCTCCTTCCGAAGGGCAACGAAGCCGCAGGCCTTTAGGAATTGCTCTTTTGCTGTAAGCGTTGGGGCAATCCACCGACACATATCGGGATTTATCTTCTACGGACCATTAACTGTTTTAATCGCATGAAATATTGAATGTAAAGGATAAACACAATTTGACATTACGTTATCGAGAAGAAGTGGCAAATCCTTCATCTGCCAAACTATTAAAAATAGAACTCTTTGCCGGCTCCTGTGTATCTTTGTTCTTATAACATGGTATGATGGTCGCATTTATCACAATGACAAATAAATGGCAAAGCATCAGTTACTTAGTCTGAAAGTGACGTATGCTTTATCACTTATTTGTTGCAAGATAAACACAACCGTCATGGGCCCGCTGCGAACCTATGATGGTGGCCTGACCACACTACCCAGTTTACTAAAAAGGCTTGTTGCTAAGTGCTATTACTGGCAAGTTATACAATAACCCTATATAACTACCGTAGCATATGAAACTGAGAGCTAGCGTCAGCGGTTATCGGAAACTACTTAGTGCTGGGAACTTTCGAGAATAAATCATAGAAAGATCGCTTTATCATTCTTGCTTTCAAAAGTTGCAAAGCAAACACTCCAACCGTTGGGACGTTCGTGTTTGATATTGGACGAAGTTACTTTTAAAAGGTTACCGTATCATTCTTCTAGTGTCTAGTGGGTTTCCTTTTAGGGATGTCTCAATAAACAACGTTATCGGGTTTTGCTGTAAGCCTCGGTCCGTCTATGCAAGTAACAGGGTATTTTATTATCTATACACCATGATTATTCTAGTCTGAATCTCTGCTTTCTTAACCGTCATATAAATGAGACATTGAATGATGTTACTTTTAAAGGGTTACCGAATATTTTTTTTTGACTAAATTGATGTTACGAGTATTCATAACCGTAATTTAAATACGAAAATCTAGAAACGAAGTTTCTGCCTATTCCTACGGGAAAAAAAGTGTTTAGGGTTCCGTACTCAAAGGGTACAAACGGGACCCAATTACTAGGACTCCACTGTCTGTCTGTCTGTCTGTCTGTCTAGACAGTTGAATTTTTCCCAGATGATGTCTTTTTGTTGCCGCTATACGAGTAACAACAGATACAACAAACGTTATGTTGCGTTAAGTTTGCACCTCATTTGCAAACCTAACTTTATTTTATTTGATGGTACGGAAAAGAAGGGCTCCGTGTCTGAATTGCACTAAACCGGTTATATAATACGTTTGTATACAAATGTACGTCTCAACCTAATCAAGTATAACCACAATCACGTGGAAATCCAAAATGAGCCAATTCTGAAAGAAAACCGGTTTTTTCCGGAACAGAAATGATTTTACCAAACATGTTCCAAGGGAGTTAGAGGCTGAAGATGGCACCCTCCGTGCCCGGAATATTTACAACAGGTCGAGTGTCGACAACCGCTCGCAAGAGCGTTAGGACTTACACAATAAGAGCCCCAATTTGATTTATACTCTTGTTTATTTAGTCTTCGTTTACATAACCTTGTTCAATTTCAACTTTTCAACCCCTAACCCTCTCATTCCTTTGAAATTTATCAATGAAAAGCAACTGAATTCACCGCCACATAGAACTCACAATTCAAAATGAAGTTCATTGAAATATGAGTTTTAGAGAGTAAATAGTCGATTTAACTTATTTGTTGTTTACATTTTGAACTGCCAGAAATGGCAAGATAAACGACCAATACCCTTTTGAAATTGAATTGATAAATGTTTTGTACTAAATCCTTGCGTAATTTAGTCAATTTTAAGATCAAAGCGCTCTTAAAACTTCAAAATAATATGTATATGAACTGAACTGCCGTTTTGAATACCTACAAATAGGATATTGTTTCAATTGAAAGTGCCAATTTATTTTAAAGGTTCTTATAAAGTTTTCATAAACGAAATTATAATAATCAAGTATATAATATTGTATTTATTTTTATACATTTTGTACCTATGAACAAAATAATGTAATAACACTTAATGCCTATTAAGTATTGAAAAGTTTGAAAACGTGTCAGTTTTGGCGAATAATATTTTTTTGTATTTTCTTAAGTAAAATCACTACATGGTATAAAACAAAGTCGCTTCTGTCCGTCTGTCCCTAAGTATATGCTTAGATCTTTAAAACTACTCAACGGATTTTGATGCGGTATTTTTAGATAGATGTAGTGATTCAGGAGGACAGTTTTTATGTAGGTTTAATAAAAGCATAATTTATCAGCATTGCACCCGTGCGAAGCCGGGGCGGGTCGCTAGTAAATAATAAAAACGTTATTTTTATGTTGGAACGGAATTGGTAAAATTTCTCACAGGCATGCTTGATTTTATTAGGAAAATCATTACAAGTTTTTCTTATAAGTATTTTTTACTATTGTTTCAGGTAAACATTATGGTCTAGAGGAGGAAAAAAGTAAATCAATAAACGGTAAGCAGTCAGCAGTGTGTTTCTTTTAGTAGAGTTGCTAAGCCGCGAAATTGTGCGCATCGGGTTACAAGCATGAAATTTATACCACATAGAGCGTTCCACGGTGATTATTTTCAGATGTGGAGGGAAGTCAGATTCGTCCCCTGTGTGGTGGGAGAGCGGGGTGAAGAGGACCAAGTACTGTTCTTTTTATTTTTTTTATTACTGATCAGTTAAGGCTATTAGGGCTCGCGCGACATCGTTTTCGTGTAAAATAGATATCAGCTATTAATTTTTCATGTTATTTAAGAATAGTTTCATATAAAAATTTGGGTTTATTCCCGAAAAGGTAAAAATCACAACAAGTTTTTCTTATTCAGAACGATAAATTAGTTATCTATCCTGAATATTTACAATTTAAAAAAATATTACTAAACAGCAAATTTAATCTTGTTTTTAAAAATGTATACATATTGGGCACATCTGATACAAAAAGTACCTTGAAAAAAATGTTGATGTTAAGCTTAGCCTGCGTGTTCTAGTACATTTTGCTAAGTCGCGAAATTGTGTACATTGGGATACAACCACGAAATTGTAGAAATTTCATGCTTGTAACCCGATGCGCACAATTATGTTAGAAAACAGCGGACTAACAACTCTACTATTTCAATTATATTGGACTGAAATTTACCTCGTCTCATTTATCTGACATCGCAATACAACAAAAAAATATTTTCAGTAATTTATACACGTTGTATTCATTGAACTCGAATGGTCTTTAAGCACGATTGGAACTTATCAATATGGAATAATGTGCTTCCAAAAATATTCAGGAAATATATTTTGCGTCCATCCGATGAGGCTTTTGTCAACTAATTCATAAAAGAAAATTGATCCTTAGATATTGGACATTTTCGTTTTAGCTTTTCATTTATTTTTTTTAATTGAAATCATTGGGGAATATTTTCCAATAAGCTATTGTACCGTTGCTTTTTTGATATAGAAAAAGATAATAAATAATAATAATAATAAACATCGGACAACCTCATGTAATGTGCGGAGTAGGTATTAAATAATACTAAGAGAGTCGGTGGAGTATTGAACGTTCATTGTTAGAAACATAGGGTTTTAATACTTATTCTTGGCGTCACGTAACCTTTAGTAGATCCGTGACATTTACAGTATCATTATAAGGTTAGTATGGGCAATAGGTTGACATTAGTATATGCGCAAATCAATCTAGTCCCACAGTAAGCTCTAGTAGGCCTGTGTTATGGACACTAGACGACGGTAAACATACTTATATAGATAAATACATACTTAAATACAAACACCCATGACCCGGGGGAAATATTCGAGTTCATCACACAAATATTTGCCCTTGCCGGGATTCGAACCCAGGACCGTCGGCTCAGTAGGCAGTTGCCTAACCACTTCGTCAAAAAAAAAAGATACAAATGTTAATAAAAATATTCTTCAAGCCGGCATTAAAGGCCATGTTTGATACTACCAGGACAAAATATTTCTGAAAACCGGCCAAGTGCGAGTCTGACTCGTGCACCGAGGGTTCCGTACAAATACTTATACCATCTTAACTGGTCGGGTTAAGTTAAGTTTGCACCTAGTATATATGGCGCCGAATACAAATGGGGTGCAAAGATAAAGCAACCGATCACGTTTGTTGTTCTTATATAATATTTATTTTATTCTGTTTTTAGTATTTGTTGTTATAGCGGCAGCAGAAATACATCATCTGTGAAAATTTCAACTATCTAGCTATCACGGTTCATGAGATACATCCTGGTGACGGATGGACAGACGGACAAATGAGCCTAAATAATAGGGTCCCGTTTTTACCCTTTGGGTACGGAACCCTAAAAATTACTGACTGTTGAGTTTCTTTCATCGTTTCTTCTCAACAGTTCTTGTAAAATGCCGGTAGACTCAAAAATGTTAAAGTGCCTTTCTGACCGCCGTCTTGCAGAATAAAGTTAATTAAAGTTAGTTAGAGCTCACGCCCGTACCTAATTGATAACATTTAATGTTTTTTACCAGTCTTCTCATCGATATTATCAAAAATAAAGGATAATAAATGAAATATTACCACAATTTTTCATTTTCGAAAATATCCTAATTTGTGGTTGAAACATTCATCTGAAAGGTTCCTCATTCTAAAAGAGCGTAGGCGACCAGTAATTGGTCACAGCACAGAAAATCATACAGTCTGACTATTACTAAAGCGGATTTAGTATGAAAATAGTACCCACTGTTCTTTGTCTTTAGCGAATGTAAAATTTTCCACGAGGTGACGTCATGTAGAGGGCCGATTCGTAGATGACGATGCTTTCACATTTTTTTTATATTTTAAAAACTAATCTGTATAATCAAATAAAAATAACAGTTTAGGGTTCTGATTTGAAATTAATAGAATTAGTTTAAACTTAACACTATTTAAAAAATTTAAAAGTTGTCAATTAGCTTGGGTCACCTTTGCCGGTCACGGCGTGATCGCTATATTGTTAGTTATTTTAATTTGCGTAAGTAATACGCTAATTTAAAAAGTGGATAAATTCTTCTTCTTTGGCGGTTCACTCTTGCCAGTGGTCGTGGTCGTCATGTCGTTAATTTTGAGCCCTGCTTTACAATGCGACGCCATTCTTCTCGTACTGCTGCCCTCCTGGCACATTCGAGTAGAGGACCGTTGACCGTGGATAAATTAGTATTTTAATAAAAAGACATTCTCTGTCCTTACCGTGTCTTAGAAGAACTTTTCCCATTTTCCCTTGAAAACTCTGAAAGTAGTTGCATATACTCGCAGTGCTTTCTCGTTGTAACTTTACTACATTAGTGCAAACAGGTGCAATGTACGCAACCTTAATGTACTGAAGTAAAATGCAGAGAGGGTTTCAGGTCACTGAAACATTAATTACAGTGTTTCCAAAAGTCTTTGTACAGGAGAGTTGACAGTATTTTGTATTAGGAGACAGGGGTACAATTACAAAATATACATGTTTAGTTGTAGCTTAACATTTATCAAATGTCGTGTTTAAACTATCAACAGTGTTTAACAGTCATCAGCAGGTTTCGATATGCGAACATAATTCATAATTGAAGTGCTAGGGCCGTCACTGGTAATTTCAATGGATTTTGCTCGCATTTTACGTTCCCTAGTTATCAGCAATCACCTCTTTGACATTCATTTAAGAAATACAAAGTTCATAACAAACCAGTTTAAAGAAGGTTTTATGTACTTCGTCTATAATACGTAAAATCTATATTATCTTAGAAAAGGTAATTTTTGTCTAAAAATGTTATTACATAAGGTCAGTCGGGAAAAGGCAGTCTACGGGGCGAGCGCACCATACCGAAATAGAAAATCATAGTTGCGTGGTTTTAAGAAAATGGCGTTAGTAGTATACCTAATTATAGATCTGTACTTTTCGATATTTCGATATACCTAGTTAGGTGTACACTTGTTCCGTAGGCACACTCGTTCTGAATGACCTTAGTAGACTTAAATTATTATTAGGGTAACTCTAATAGGGTTAGGATATTTGTTAGAATACCGTGGTTCTAAAATCCATGGAGTCGCTAATTGTATTTTTTTTCAAAGTCAAGGTCTAAAAATATATGGCGATGTTAGATACCGTGATTTGTGCTGTTTTGTTATTACGAAACTGACTTTAATCGAGCTTAATTAATTTTAGTACTTAGGTAGTATATACCAAATATAACCCACCGAAAAGAATTAGACTTTTTAAAAAAATGGTTCTAAACATATATTTTTACCGCCACCCGTAATATCCAGACGAAGCAAAAAAATATCGTTTGTAGTGACTTAAAAATATTTATTTTAGTATTTCAATGAGTTTAAATAGTAATGGTGTAATAAGATAAATCATGGTATCTAATAGGTACATCGCCAATTCGTCATATATTTCTAGAGTTCGGCTTTGACTTTGACTGATTTTATCCATGGATTTAAGAACCACGGTATGCTATTAAATGTCATAACTAACCGATATTATCTTCGTTCGTTAAACTTTATTGAACAACTATATCACAATATCATATCATATCATTTATTTATTTGTATTGGTCAAACATTGTTATTGTTATAAGTTCTAATGTCAGACTTGATACTATATAAGGCATTCCATATCCATGGACCGTAGGACCAATTAAGAATTTCAAAAAATCAAAATCAAAAATCAATATATTTATTTGGTAAATACTTAATTGACTTTACTAAGCTAAATGCATTGAAAATGTATCATTACGTGAATAGCGAATTTTATTAGTAAATGCTTGTCAGTTCCGTCTTGTCGGCTTCGAATAGCTGCATAATCTGCTTAACCGAGGGCCGCATTTATTTAGTCAGGATTTGGATGTCAGTTTGTTTATTTTCCCCATTCTGTAGTTCCCCAGTGCAGTTGAGACGGCTTGGTTTTTCCTCCAACTTTAAACTAAATACATTTCCGTTTCAGTCAGTTATTTGTCTTACTCTTAAAGTACGTACAGTGTCCGTTGTTTATTTCAGTGTTTCATTCCTGGGATTTTAAAGACTTGTGTTTTGTTTGCCCTAAGGTTTAATTGCACATTTACAGTCGTACTCGTGAGATTAATCCACTTTTCTTTCTTTACACAACATGATTTAAAAGGGTAGTTTCCCAAAAGTCCATATAAATTAACAGACACACCGTCCGTTAAAATGCTTTCAAGAGATATATAAGTACAGTTAGGTACATTTCAGTAATTTTGATTTATTCAAAACAAAATTAAAACAAAATCGATTTGTCCCGATCGGGAGTTAGGATAATTTGTGTTTCTCTCTTTTTTTATGGCTTCACTTCTAGCTGCTTTGGCCAGAGGTATTTCGTCAGTGTCAACGTTAAGACATATCCCACATGAGGAGAATGGTCGGTAAAATTTTGGTTTTTGTGGGAGGATATATTACGTAGGGAACCTAAAACGAAAAACATTGTGTGTTATAGACGGCGCAGACAGATTGTGTTTCTCTTATTCTATATATTTTTTTTTTTTTTTTAAATGGCAACCGGTCACAGTTAAGCGACCATTACTGCCAATGTCTCGTTGCCAATCGCACTAGGCGACTAGATAGAGGATTGATACCACGTTGTACGGTGAGTTGAAAAAATCGTGCTTTTTGTAAAGTGATAGCGATTTACAAAAAACCACGCGGACTATCGGGCCTTGACCCAGGAAGGGCTATGAACGCTTCAAGTTGAATTCTTCATTAGCTATTCACTCATACGTTAGATCACTGCACAATACGCTATCAATACTACACATTGAACAACTAAAATGAATAAATAATGAACAACTAAACCTAAACGCATGCGGCCATCTTAGGACACGAACCGGAAGTCCGTGTTTCTCTTATAAATCTCATATCAATTCAAAATTTTGACGTTTCAAAAAAGTGACATATTCGATCTGTCAGGAAACCTAGCTTATTGTGTTTCCAAGTTGGTTGAACCTACACAAATTTTGACCAAACTACTACGGTTCGTTTCGAAAACATTCACCCCAAACAGTCGAAACATCAAGTTAGAAACACGAACTTACAGAGGAATCCGCCCACCATTCTTTCCTTACACAACCGGACCTGATTGTGTATCCGAGCTCGCTGTGCACTGTTACACAGACTCCATAGTACCTGATTGCAAACCAACAACCAACTGATTTACCTACGCACGTCCACACTTGTTCACTTTAGTTTTACTGTGTAGCTTGGTATTATACCAAGTTCAAGTTGGGTAAGTGAAACAGCGGGGAAAAATGAAACCTTTTTAAATCATTTCTACATGATAACTTTAATAAACAACTGTATTTACTGAAATAAGCTTGTCGGAAATCAAAAGCATAAAAAAACCTCTTTGATTAGAGTAGATTAGATTAGATTAGATTAGATTAGATTATTTATTTCACGATAAAAATTACATTACAAATTTGCTTAATGTCAAAATTATACGAATTAATATCATGATCGTCAAAAATAAGGCAAATACGAGAAAATGTTTACAATGTCAAAATAAGTTTAAAATAAAAGGGAAAGTCAACAGGTAAATAAAATATAAATAAATGAATCTAGTATCTCCCAATAAGGATCGTCATCACAAACTTAACATAATAATGGAATCAAACTAATAAAATAACACTAAGAATTTAAACAAAAATTATGTACACAATGTCAAAATATACCAGATTTCCAATACAAAAATAAAATAAAATAAAAACAAGAAATATAAAAATAACAATAAACAAAATGTCAGTTTACAGAATACTAGCATATTTTTATTATAGTTTGAGTTCCATGTACTCGTTGACCGAGTACAGAGGGTTTTCCAACAAAAGGTTTCTCAGCCGGCGCTTGAATGTGTTGTCACATGGTTCGTTCCTTAAATCGGCAGGTAAGTGCTCGAAGTAAGTCGGACCTATGACGCGCGGGTTCTTTGCTGAAAGTGCCATGCGGCGAGGCACCGTTCTAAGGCGCCCAGTAGAACGAAGCTGTTTGCCTTTGACGTTTACTCTTGCAAACTGTGCAATATTTGTCTTTACAAATAACAACACTTCAAACAAGTATTGAGAGCAGTGTGTCATTATTCGCTGCGACAAGAAAAAACCACGACAACACACTAAATACACTAAATACTTCTTTCTTGTTTTTATGTCAATGTAACTGGTGAAATCAGTTATGGGTACTAAGCGCCAGTCTAATGGGCCGAAAAGAAATCGATGTGGAACTTCCCTAGCTAAATGTGTTACAGAATTGGAAACAAAGAATATAAGTACTACTGGAAGACTAATGAACAATTATTTGCTGAGATGTAATCGTTATTAGTTAGTTAGATGTTAACTTTTGCTATGGTTATAATCTAGATGCATGTATTAAGATTGACCACTATCATTTTTTAGGGTTCCGTAGCCAAATGGCAAAAAACGGAACCCTTATATATTCGTCATGTCTGTCTGTCTGTCTGTCTGTCTGTCCGTCTGTCCGTCCGTATGTCACAGCCATTTTTTTCCGAAACTATAAGAGCTATACTGTTGAAACTTGGTAGGTAGATGTATTCTGTAAACCGCATTAAGATTTTGATGCAAAAACAAAAAAATTATAATAAATATTGATGTACATTACTATAAAAACTACCAACGAAAATTGTTTTGAACGAGATCTAGTAAGCATTTTTTTCTTAATACCTACTCGTAACTTTGCACCTAATTTATATGGGGCGCTATACATAACAGGTGCAAACTTAACTTAACTACTTAGGGATGGAAAGTGTTTGTAACGAACCCTCGGTGCGCGAGTCCGACTCGCACTTGGCCGGTTTTTATTAAATCTGTAACGTCTGCTACCGTAAGGGTGCGTCTTCCCGGAATCGACCAATTACCCGAGTTGAGATGTGTATCTGAGCTCCGCTTAACTTTTGTGATTGGTCGATTCCGCGCGTCTCCGCTCCGCTCCGCTCCGCTTCAGTGGAGACGCACCCTAAACCAAATGTTTATTTTGAAGCGAAAAATTTACCCGGAGCGTGTTGGCTCGGAAAGCCGTTGGAGACGGGTACTGTGTATTTATTCTGTGTATTTTCAGAATCAGGATTTTATGATAGGTACCTACTTAAGTGACTATCATTGATTATTTTCCCTATTACTGTCAATAGCGTTCCCGCTTTTTAATCCAATCCCATCCCATTAAAAAAAATACATAGAGGTCTTTGTTGAGTATTGAGTCAGAGTAAAAATTCTACAAACGTAATGACAGTTTTAAAGGATAAAAACTTTATGTTTAACAATAAAGCGAAAAATTGAAAAATGTATCGGTTTAGACAGGATTTTTAAATTTTTCGCTTCATTGTAAACATTTGGTTTACTTTAGCAGACGTTAGGTACTGCTTTAATAAAAATAATTTAAAAAACTTTCGATGAAATAAACCATTCGAAAAGAAGTCTGTGAATAATATAAGAAAGGAAAACCATTTGTCTTAATTCCCATCTTATTGGAACCATTCTGCGTATTGCAATAACGTTAATTAACATTGTCAGTGCAGCGACGTAAATCTATAGTATCCGCGTAAGAATGCAGTGAGGAATGACGCTGTGACGTATTCAGTAATTACATCTTCTTGGATATCCCACTATTCTCTCATTTTCTCAAAGGTTAACTGGAGTAAATCCCTTATAAAGGGATATTTTTTTAGGACATGACTTGAACTGTATTAGGGCTGGTTGGCCCTCACTACCAGTAGTCGGACTTTGTGTGGGAGTATAAACCGCTAATGGGATTATCTCCCCGCCATAGGAGTAATTTTGTGGGAGTGACGCGGGCGCACTGGGCGCATGGACTGCGTCGTGAATAGGCGGAATCGAATCATAGAAATGATTATATAGAATATTCGGACATGTTTACCTTGGTACAAGTGGGTTGAAAACGTAAAAAAAACAAGTTTCAGCATTTTTTTTTAAGTTCGTGAGGTCAACAGATCACAGAACCACTAGTTTTGGTTCTCTGCCTTTTCGCCAAACTATTTTTCGTCGAATATTTCATTTCGCAGAAGTGTAATTTCGTAGAAAGCATTTTTCTGTGAAACCGTCAACTATTTGGGATTGTTCTTAAACAAACCTAATCAATAGGAAAAATTATTCTGCGAAAAGGCAGAGCACCCACTAGTTTTATTTAGTTAAAATATATCTGGTCTGGGTATATAGTTCAAGCCCGAGTCCGGAATAGATTCCGTATCCATGGGATTCCGACGGCTTTAACTAAGTCGTTCCGGTTGGTGGTCTTCGTTTAAAAGCTTTTTCACTTCTCATGCTCTTAAAATGTTACTTTAGTCTCTGCATATCGGGACTAAAGCTCCTTATTAATCTCTAGGGACTAAAGTAAAATTGTTTTAATTTACTTTGAAAAACCCCTAAACAGCCAAACACGACGTTTGTGAATGGAGGTTTATAACCATTTTCAGTGATAGGTATACTCGTACAAACTTTTTGGTGCGTGAAAATAACCTCAAAATTACAACTGCTCAAAAAAAGTAAAATTGTTTTAATTTACTTTGAAAAACCTCTAAACAGCCAATCACGACGTTTGTGAATGGAGTTTTATAGCCATTTTCAGTGATAGGTATACAAACTTTTTGGTGCGTGAAAATAACCTCAAAATTACAACCGCTCAAAAATTCAAGATTTTATTTAATGAAACACGATTAATTATTACGAATACGAATGTAATTTTATCATGCATGGTCCATAAGTCCATATTAGTCTTAAATAAAATAGTTTTCAAGTTTGAATCTGTTGGCTAAATATGCAAGCATTTAAAGCGTCACTTTACAAAAAAAAGAAAAAACCACGGAACATTTATTTTTCTATTAGAATTTTGAATTTTTTTTTTTTCAAAATTTGAATGGAATGAGTGATGTCCATTACTTGTATTAAGCTTGAATTGTAATCACCAATTAGACCAATTAACTGTGTCACTTTATAAATTACGGACAAAATATGTAATCATCATCTTCCAATGAAGAAGAATAAAGCTGAAGGCTATATAGAGGAGTCAATCCAAAATAAACATAGTATCTATCGAAGGCTATACTATATTGAAGGAATTAAAATATCCTCAAAGCAAAAATCACAACCAAGTGACAACCAACATTTGACCCACGCCCATCAACATCGCAGGTTGAGAATGAGCCTAATGAAATGACCATCGGCAACCTTTTTGAGAAAAGGTCTACGTCTCTACTATACCTACTCTCCATTCTCTCCTACTTTTATTTCGACTTCGAGTGAAAATATTGAACATACTTCTCAATTACAAACCACGCCGACCCAGCTTAGTTTACAGGGGAAAACCATACATTTAAATGTAAAGAATTGTACAAATTGCCCTTTAATTTTTTCTGAGGTAAGATTAACGGCTGTACTACGTAACTGTAAGAAACTTTGTTAAAATAAATATCGTAATTTTATATTGAAATTCGTTTATTTTCCTCGCATTCAAAGTGAACAGTAGAGTGTTTAACGCGAGACTAAACAACCATAATGACACTCGAACTATTAGCCACCCTCGCTTAGCTCGGGTGGCTAAAACATCTCGTGTCATTATGGCTTGTTTTAGTCCCTTGTTGAACAATCTACTATTATCTCTCCTCCAATTTTTGAGCTATATATATTTATCATCAACACAAGATATTTATCTCGATAACGTATAATTTTTCCGTATAAATGACTTGACTAGAGACGTTTTTAGAGTTCCGTGCCTCAATGAGCAAACAAGGACCCCTTATAGGTTCAGTGCTGGACAAAGGCTTCCCCCAAAGCTCTCCACAACGATCGGTCTTGCGCCGGGACCCGAGGATCGACACCAGAATTCTTGTTTTATAATCCAGTGGAAATTTTTATGACTGCGATCGCCAACCCGTATGCTAAACGTGGCGATTATGGAAACCCCCCCAAAATGAAAAGATTAACTAAAACTGAATAAAAGCATTTATTTTATGCATGTCCTAAAACACTTCCGCTGAGTCAACTATCCCCATGCATTTGCTATAAAGCATTTTGCGACGCAACGCCACTAGATAACTCATTTAAACTCCCACCTCGCAAAGTGACAATCCCATTTACCGAACACACAGTATTAAAGAACACTTAATACGCGAAAACGAGATTAAACTCAGCATAATTTACTTTTAAAGCACTATTATACCGAACGAAACGTGCACCACGATCGTTTTTTCATGGCAAATAATATGATATTTTCCTTTAAGAATAAATTGGATGAGACGTCCCGAGCATGTTTTAATAGACCCTAAAAGAAACAGCACTGTTTGGGAGAAATAAGAAAATAACGGTTTACGATGCCGTCAGTAGTAATAACTGAATGTCACGGGCTGTTTTAATGTACGAGTTCTGTAAAGTGAAGCAACAAAACAATGTCCTTGTGTTATACAGTGCGTTACCGCCAAGTAGGCTTTTCTTAAAGTAGAGTAAAGTAACATAACATGGATCTTTAACGTATCCATGACCTTAATTTAATTAATTAACTTAAATTTAGGCTTTATTAACTTTCTAACAAAATTTTAATTGCCAGTATACAGTAAAGTAAATTGACAAGTAAGTGTTAAATGACAGCGTGATATGAATAACGATAATAACGCTGTACACCCACTACATTGAATGTGCGTATTTACATGCAAACAATTACTAATGGATCATATTATTATCAGTTTTAATAAATGCCTACATGCCGGTAAGGCTGTTCTGCCGTGCTAAGCTACTTTTGACGACGCTTTTGGCGCAGTTTGTATACACCTGCCTACTCAGCCGGGTTCGAATCCCGGCAATGGCAAATATTTGTGTGATGAACTCAAATATGTGTGTGTACCTACCCATAACACAAGCCTTCTTGAGCTTAATTTGGGACTAGATCGATTTGTGTGAGGTTGTCCGATATTTATTTATTATTAAAGGTGACTAGCGAACGAATAAAACATAGAAGCCTAACTAGCGTCGGAAAATGGCCCCACGGATTTTGTGTCAGTTAAGGCGGGGCGTAAATTTTGTGTCAAACGGCTGTTTAGTTTGCAAATGGCGACGCAGCCGAACAGTTGGATTACGTGACATATATGAAGTCTCAAAGTAACAAAATATGCCATAATGTTCAGTGAAATGGTGTATTAATCACTCAGGAAAACACAAAAAAAAGATGGTATCAGTTTTCATACGTAAATAAAGCCGTACACATATTAATTTAATTTATTTTACGGAACAGATTTTGTATAGGGATGGTGTTATGCCATATGACTAATTTATATACGATGTTTGAAAAAAGTAATGCAATCAGTGGCGTGCCTAGGCTTATGGGTAAATCCATTTTATTGCCGCATTACTGTTCAAAGTACAATTTCAATAATACACAGGTTGGGCGTGGGTTTTGGGGAAAATATGTTTTTTTTTTCTGAGCGAAAGTTAGAGTGCCTACCTTTCCTTCGCCTATTAAAAGACCTGCACACTTTAACTCATCACAATCGCACTGAACAACTCCTTCCATTGTTTAAAGCCACAGTAATCACAACAACAAACAAAATCAAAACACGATCACTAGGTATCTATAATATTACCTACTTCTACTTATTACTACGCTCAAACAAACACTACACTAACTAAATATTTCTAAACAACGTGAAGTTAAATCACTCCTGTTTACGCGAAATTTGCAAGTGGCCGATCCGTATCTAACTTCACTTCACTTGAAGCAACGTATAGTTATGTTGATACATAGGTTACTTCCATGTGTTAGAATAGGCGGTATGAAGCCCGATTGCAAGCCAACGCGTGCGAGGGAGATGACTAGCGGTGACATAGAACGGCGACGAGCCATAGCGCGGAGCGGTCGGTGCGCGGACAAATTTTGAACCACGCGGCATCGACAAAATTTGAAATTATGAAACACGTCACGGCGCGCAATTTTATATTGTTCAAGTAAATCATTTTTTATCGTTTGTTAATATTACTAGGGCAAGCCGGGCTTTTGTGCTTGTATAAGACCGTCCCTAAAAGGCTATGCGTTTTCCGTCAGTCCGGTAGGAAAACGTATAAGTTCCTAATTCTACAAAGATTGTATCGACTTTACATGTAAAATATTAGTTATTACAAAGAAGGAGAAATAATAATATATACAGCAGTTACAGCACGCATTAATAATAATCATTCAAAGTATTAGTAACAACGAGGAACAAACAAGGATTCCTTAAAAGATGTAATTTTTTTTTTAATTCGTATGTAAGCAATAACCTTAACATTCAAGATTTATAATGAAGGAAACAAAAATGGCTCTTTATTGCATAAAAGATTCACCAATTATGAGTTTTCACTGTCACCGCCATATTACCATAGACAAATGTCATGCGTTTTGTCGAATCACAGCTGGCCATTCGGAAATTGACGAATCACATTTATTTGTTATGCGTAATTGAAAACATTTGAGCGGCTGTGATTGTGGTACACCGGTGAGCATGCGCATTTCGACTGTTGGGCCGGTTTTTGATTGTAATTTTGTATGAAGCTCGTGTTCTATGTTTTATTCGTTCGCTGAAGGTGACCTTTTTTGTATGGAGCTCCATAGCAAAAGGTCGCCTTTTACTTTAGCATGGCAGAATTTGTGCGCCGCCATTATTATTTTCGAGAACACCTATTCCTTCAAAATTTAGCAGAGAATCTTTCCCTTCACAATCGTAATCTTTTATTGCGCATTTTGCTAATGTATATGCCAATAATATTCAACCGATGATAACTATCCAAAGTACCCACCAGGCCAACTTGATTGCATGCGGCCGCAATTATGTTTGATATTTTTCACTACAAAGATTGTATCGACTTTACATGTAAAATATTAGTTATTACAAAGAAGGAGAAATAATAATATATACAGCAGTTACAGCACGCATTAATAATAATCATTCAAAGTATTAGTAACAACGAGGAACAAACAAGGATTCCTTAAAAGATGTAATTTTTTTTTTAATTCGTATGTAAGCAATAACCTTAACATTCAAGATTTATAATGAAGGAAACAAAAATGGCTCTTTATTGCATAAAAGATTCACCAATTATGAGTTTTCACTGTCACCGCCATATTACCATAGACAAATGTCATGCGTTTTGTCGAATCACAGCTGGCCATTCGGAAATTGACGAATCACATTTATTTGTTATGCGTAATTGAAAACATTTGAGCGGCTGTGATTGGTACACCGGTGAGCATGCGCATTTCGACTGTTGGGCCGGTTTTTGATTGTAATTTTGTATGAAGCTCGTGTTCTCTGAAGGTGACCTTTTTTGTATGGAGCTCCATAGCAAAAGGTCGCCTTTTACTTTAGCATGGCAGAATTGCGCGCCGCCATTATTATTTTCGAGAACACCTATTCCTTCAAAATTTAGCAGAGAATCTTTCCCTTCACAATCGTAATCTTTTATTGCGCATTTTGCTAATGTATATGCCAATAATATTCAACCGATGATAACTATCCAAAGTACCCACCAGGCCAACTTGATTGCATGCGGCCGCAACTCATCTATAAAATATTGATACTATTATAAAATTCTAAAATGTATTGACAATCAGTTTCCCATAGAAATAGGTCATTATTTCAGGCAAATTCTTAACAGCACGATGCAGGATATGTACGAGCGCGCGGTGTCAGCCATACAGCGTAATACAGCGCCCGGAGCCTTACCACGCTTTAGGCCCTAAACTGAACTGTATCGCTGTTTCATACCATGACATTGTATTTACGACTCAGTTCAGATGCAGTTCAGTAAGAGCGTCTCAACTATTTCATTCTCTCATTTCAAGTACTTTTCGTACCACGATGTGTCACTTGAGACGAAACTGAATCGCACGAGTGTCAAATTTTGCGACTCATAAAAAGTTCCTCATTGAATGTATTGTTCTGGATAGTTTTGTGTAGAATATTTATTAGTTCCTAGCTTTTGCCCGCGGCTTGTCTCGCACAGGTCTGGAAACGTGTCTGTGTAACTTCCTACCGTTTTATTGTTTCTTAAAACCTATACTCATACCTTATTCCCATCAAAATGTTCTTAATTTTTCTCTCTTCGTCGTATTACCTAAATAAAACTTTGAATCGTCCTACTTTATTGACAATCGTAGTATCTAATGGCGACTCTAATTTATCGAGACTAATCTAGGTGAGTTGTGATCGCAACATACCTAACACTTGTTCGTAATAGTTCGTCGTCGTACCTCATGGAAAGTTAAAAAACTTATAACACGAGTTTATTTTTATTTTTAAAGACGTTGAAATTTGCGTTGTTACTCAGGTCTTACTCAAAAAACAATACATTTCTCATACAAACCTTGGCTTTCCGTTTCATCTTAAGGGTAGGAATTCCGGATACCGTTTAAATCAGTATTCTCAGTTAATTACAATTCTATTACTAACTGAGACAATAATGCTCTAATGTACAGGATCTATCGTTTTTCATACAACGTTTTACCATCTAATCACCTTAAATTTAACCCTTTTAGAAGATTAATTACCAAAAATAAATGCAGAGCAGAGTTCATACACGAAAATATTTCCTCACATATACTTTCACATTGATGGAGAATCTGTAAACAAAGTTCTAACTCAAAAATCTCTTTACCTACTCAAAAATTACACGATTTCCATAAAAACTTTCAACCCCAATTGGACCACCTTAGGGGATGAATTTTAAAATATCCCTTCTTATTCCTTGCCTCCATTGTATACTTGGTCTATTATCCAAATTTGAAGTTCCTAGGTTCAGTACCTAGTTTTGGTTTTACGTTGATGAGTCAGTCAGTCAGTCACTCAGGACTTTTCTGTTTATATGTATAGATTACATAATAAAAATATTACTGTGCTTTCACGGACTACGAATTTAAAAGTAAGGCCTGAATATTAACGTATTGACTTAGAGGTTGCTAAGGTGTAAAAACCCTTTCAAATAAAACAATGCAAAGATCGGCACACAAAGCATAAGGAAAAATTCGTCAGGTCTACCTGGAGCTAGGGTAGCGAAGTGTTTGACAGGTTTTTCAGAATAGAGAGTTAATTTCTTTTGAGTTATTATAATACGATCTCTTGGATACTGCAACGGGGAAAAAAAAGATGCACAATGCGCATAGATAAGAGTGCATTACTGGTAATAAGTAGATAGCTAACTTCGTGTTTTTCGGTTCCAAATATGACTACTGCAATACTACGGTAAAAAGCTCGCAGCTTTGTATGGATTTCATAGTAAGTAAGATACGTTTTTTTTCCGTAGCATTGCAGACTGTATTAACTAAATTAGCCACTCGAGGGTGCTTTACATCATGCTTCTTTATTTGGTTACTATTTAAGTTCTTAAACCACAATATGATTTTTAATAGATTGAATTATAAAAACAAGTAAACTATTTTGTAAAACAAAGAACTGGAGTTACAAACATTTGCACTGAACCTAAAAAAGGCAACTATAATTGAACATATCTTTAAGCAGTTGATAATTTATTTATTATTCAAAAAAGTTACACAGCATTACAGTAATAAAACCAATAAGGCACTGAACTACAAAAATACATATTAACAAGACTTAAAACTAGTTAATTTAGGCGACACAACCGCGTGGGTCCTTTGTTTCGTCTGATCTGGTGTATAAGTAATTCGGCAAATTACCGCGGAACCGCCGAAACACCCTTCCTCCAGAAGTCTGCACTTGCGATGGTGTCCTGCAGCGGCCGCGGCACGCACACCACAAATGAGCTGAAGTACTCGTAGTGCCGGGACTGCAGCTGGATAATATTGATATCATGGGGTCCAAAATATAAGCCCGATTTCAAAGGTCTTAATCTCGGCGGGAGACAGCTGGCGATAAACACGGAGCTCTTAACATTGTCATTGACACACTTGATATTATATGGGTGATAAAATTACTTCACAGCATTCTGTGGTCACAATTTCTTTCCGCTGAACGAATACACTAAATCCGCGGAGGATTAAACTGAATTCAAAGACTGGCATAACACGTAAAATTCATTTGAAATTTTAACAAATTTACATGTCAATGATTGACAAGAAAAATGACAGAAGGCGGCACACGTTCCGAGACTTAACTACAATTCTTTTGAAATACAGACATTTTAAACTTTATTTCATTCAATAAAGCATTTGGTATGGCAAATATTGTCATTAAATTAAAAAAAGAACATAAGTCCGCTATTATTATATGTCTTTTCTTTTCAAAATTACCAACAAAGTGTGCTGCGAAATTAATTTATAATATTTTAGTTACCGAACGGATAGAAGTCAGAAAGAGATAAACATATACGAAACTCACATAGCGGCATCCCTTTCGCGCCGTAGCATCTCACTTGCGGACCAGAGACAAATATCGGTCTTTCATTCACTTTATGCGATCGAGAATCAGCGCTGCTTTAAATTTGTTATGGTACCAAATTCAGCGATTCAATTTAGGTGCCTAAACTGAACTGCACTGCTTTTGGATAGCTTTTAATAAGATTGTGGTAAGGCCCCTGTTGATAAAAATGTTATGCCCTCTCATCACGCGCCGAAACGGCTGGACAGATTTTAACCAATCAATACAGAGATAGCTCGACATCCAAAGATTGTTATAGGAACTTTTTAGGGGCTTTACGGGCTTTTTCTAGTACTTTCATAAAATGTATTCTAGTTAACACTAAACGAATATTAACGCCGGTATACCGGTGTACCCTACGTGCAATTTCGTCTCGCTAATGCAGTTAACATAGTAGGTTAATTCTCAAATAGTGCACTCCAGGCACGTAGCTCATATAAATACGAGAGCACTATAATTTGCTTGCCCAGCATTTATCGTACTTTTCATGCTTAAATGTTTTGCTTTAGTATCTAGAGAGCAACTTAATTTATTTATTTTAATAGTATACAATTTATTAAAAATATTCGCTTATCATTAAATATTGTATTCGTGTACGTTTATGGTAATTATATATACATTCCCATACAAATACATAAAAATATCGGACAACCTCACACAAATCGATCTACCTAGTCCCAAATTAAGCTCAAGAAGGCTTGTGTTATGGGTACTAGACGACGACATATACGTACTTATATAGATAAATATATACTTAAATACATAGAACAACCATGACCCAAGCACAAATATTCGAATTATAATATTATATAAATATTAATATATATATTGTATATTATTGATTTGTGTTTTAACTTTTTTGTTTCTCTGTAACTTTGATCCTGCACCATCCTGACCTAACTTGACAACAAAACAGCGATCCAACAAAACAGCGATCGTCAATATTTGTACGTCTTATATTTAAGATGATATTTACAGTAGCGTTGGACCCTTAGAAGCGCCGATATAATTTTTTTTGCGTTTTGCATACAAATTCCAAACGTATAAGACATACCAATGTCCTTTGTCTGACAGGCTTTAAAAATGGGCAGTAGCCATTTTTTTTTATATATAAAAAATAGAATAGAATAGAGGTAAATATATTGCTTTTTGCCGCTCCGAATCGTTTCTGGTGCAGAGGCTGTCCATAGCCATCCAGCGGGGTAATGCCGTGAGCATTATGGGCACTTTCGCACCGGAAACGATAACGAGCGGGTTTGACTAATGTAATTAGGTTAGTTATTATGTCGACGTTAATAATGTAATTATTATGAAGCTGTAAAATATTTTTTTTTAGTTTAAATATAAATATTCACATCAGTTTTCAGGCATTAGGAGCCTAATTCCACTGACATCCCACGCACCCAAGCTGCACATAAGAGTTTATTTATACAGCCCTTATATGATTTATTTCAGCTGTGTAGGGGCTGTAATAAGCTCTTATACGACATACAACTATTTAGGTCGTACATTGGCCATATTACGAACGTGCGTCGGCTATTAGCTCGGCTCGTGTCGCGCAGGGACCCCGTTTTGCACCAAAAAAAATGTGTTGCAGTAACTGCACAGGTCATTTTGGCCGAATGACATCTAATGAGCGTGTCTCACATCTCGCGCCAAATCATGCTGCCGCGAGATGGCGTGTAGTCGCGCCGATTTGTCGCGTCGCGTGCGGCAGCGGGGCAAGCATATCTTGACGTGACTTCACTCGTCGCGCGACTTAGCGTCACCTGTCTTCATCATATCAGCCGATAGACGCCCACTGCTGAGAAAATGCCTGCCCCAAAGTTCTTCCCACGCTGCGTTTTCAGGTCCGCGTTTCCCACTGAAGAACCTTTCTGCCCCAACGGCCATCGGTTCAACGAGCAATGTGTCCCGCCCACTGCCACTTAAGTTTGGCGACTGTCTACTACAACCATGGTTATCTTGGTTCTTTTGCGTATCTCATCATTTCAGTTTCAATTTCGTAATTGTCACCTGTCTTTCTCGCATAGTATTGACAGGAGAAAGACAGATTATGCCAGACGGGCTGGGACAAGATATGCTAGCCATGCAGACATTATTGCGTAAACACCCGAGAGTACAGTCAATCAATAGGTTTCTTGGGCTTCATGTTTGGTCAACCAGCAAACGAAACAATGACGTCTCAACATAGAGCCACACCACTGACCCAGCGGCACAATGTAATTTAGTTAGTTTTGGCTCAGCGCCATCTCTCGGGAGCGCCGGGCATTATGCAATGTCACGTACAGACGCTGTTTTGTTGTTTAGAAATGGGACTGGTATTTGCATCTTATATTTACATTATTTTTAAATGAGTGAATAAGTTATACCGGGTGGGGCCTGTAATAGGAGCAATAAATTAAAACAGATTCTACTCTTCAAACTGAAGAACATTTGTTCAGCAACTTAAAAAAGTCAGTTTTTTTAATTTTATTATTTCAAACAAATTAAATAGTATTTTCAATGTGCGTCGTTCAACATTGACATTCCCTGAGCATTTTCATAGCTGCTACTCTACTAATATCGGACAACAAAATGCATAACAAATATTGTTCAGTTTCAAAGGAAGAATATATGTTTTAGTTTATTTCTCCTATTACAGGCCCCCGGTATACAATATTTTTATTTTGTTTCACTTTGTTGTAGTTACGGCATTACTTACCAGCTCCATTGGTATTGCTAAGCCTATGACAGTCACCATATCATTTCGTATACACATCAGATCTCTTATACATACCTGGGTCGTCCTAATCTGGAAAATTGTTATGTGTTATATTGAATAAAGCTTTTTTGACCCCATTCTTAGTGGAATAACTTAATAAAGTTGTAAAACAACCAGTTATCCTATCACAACCTCGAAATATTGCTTCCCATCTGCCAAATTTTCATTTGTCCGAAAGCCATTTTATTCCAAAATAACTTTTAGTGCTAAATGTGTACAAACCGCGAGAGCATAAAGTATTTACCCTTTCGGGATCTTTCAGGTATTCTGTAATAATCTAGCTAAGGTTACATCCAAGTGTTTTTATTTATGACTTGATTAAAATATACACCACTGGTTCGCCACCTTCCATTGATCCCTTTTATTACTAGTATAACTTTAACTCTAAAAATCCCTACCAGTATCAGCTGAAAGTAATTTTTCGCTACGTCCCGTCCCTAGATATTTTATCTCAACATTTCTTGGACTGTATTTTATTTAACAAACTTATTTTCAGCACGTTCCTTCCAACGAAAGTGTTTTGTGACGTACCTACATAGGTACTAGCACAAAGTAAAATTAAATTGCACTGACTCACGTAAAGAATGTGGTCTTGACATTAAGTAAAGAAAAATACGAGTAGGTATTGTGTGGTCCACTGAACAATACTATAGAAGTATCTTTCTTTTAATTTTAGTATGGACCGCTTAAGAACTTTATGTTATTTGTGTGTTGTTTGAACTGTTAACAGTAGTTTTTGTGAAACCCGACGCTATTGGTCGTGGGGCGTGGAAATGCGACTGGTTGATGCGTGCAATTGAGTTAATACGATTGCTCATACTTTTTTAGACGTGACTTGAACTGTATTACTATTTATATTATACATTTTTGTTTGAGCAGCTCCCAACACACTCATGTGTTGGGAGCTTTTTAACGTATTTTATAAAATGAACATTATACTAAATGATATGTCATATTAAATTATACCAAATGTTATTAGATCATTCTTTTGTTATATCCTTTGATCGTTATATTGACCAATATTATATCATAAGTTGTTATAGCGACTGTTACGCACTCAACTTTCTTAAAACTCAGTAAAATATAGTATCTGCTACTACAACAAAAAGGTACACCCGTTTATCTCCCATTATATTTAAATAAATGTTTGGCGGTTAGGGTTAGCTATCAATACCAAATACCAAAGTCAACCAGTTAATACTTGTCAGACTAGAATATACTAAAACCAATGGATTTAAAATTGTAGTGCGATTTATTTTATTTGCTCCGCTTGTCAACAGTTAGTGACAGAAGGCAATAAAGTGAATTTATATGCAGGGATTTGACTGGCAGTGCCATAATATTGATGCAGCTATTTTTATCCTTTGGCTAGAAAATAAACGTGTCATGTCAGATAGACATTGAACTCGACGTGGCCATGTAAGGTAAGGTGGGATTAGGCTAACATAGTTTATTGTCTAATGGGGTAGGACTAACAGTTAGTAACAAATAACAATAACCAACTTGAACTTTTCTAAATAAGCGTATCTAACTAAATCCGATGTCCCCAAGATCACGGCCCTGCGGCAGGATACCCATGATGCCGGCTACATTCCCCCGCAGAATAGCCAAGCTAATTATTTGGCCGAGGAATGAGCCAGCTCTGTGGTCCGAAGAACATTCTGACAGTTAGGTGGCAGTTTTCTCCCGGTGATATTATTACCCCACCTTACCTTAAGTACTCAATCAAGTCCACTAATAAGGTATTCTCGTCAATTCGTCCAAGTTTTCTTAACTCAACATGAGATAACAGAGTGCAAACCCATCGAGCTACGCGATTCGCTCATGAATAAGAATTGCGTACGAGTCCGGAACACCACGAGCGATATTCTAAATTATTTACACAAGTGACCCGAGTAATAAAATAAATCCTTTTTTCATGTCTTGAGTGACGAGGAGTTTTATGCTTACGCTTGTTTGGTGCAAAACCAGCACCAATTCCGACTTTTGTATCGGATCAATTATCAGTCAATGGAAATGCACTAGGAAACATTTTTAATAGGTAATTAATATTTTCTCCGGTTTCCGCGACTGTCACACATTTAGATAAAACCATTTAAACTGATTATATCGCGTATATAATTTTTAGAGCCTCCCTGACGTTTCGGCAACTTTCCAGTTACCGTTGTCAAAGGTTAACTGAGAAAAGCGCATTTTTTTCGGTCATAGTTTTAATATTATGAAATCACTGTGTACAATTTTTCGTTCAGTAGTTGTCTCCAAAAACTAAAGCGACCACGAAATTTGGATCTTTAAGTAATATATAGTGCGATTTATCGTTTCGTTGCTAATGATTAGTGTTTTTTCGCAGGTAATCATCATAACTTATCTGGTCATCAATGGAATAGGTAAAATAAGGTTTTTCCTTTTCCCATTCTGTATTTTTCCTCGAGCACGCATATCGGAAAACAGGTAATTTATATCTAACAGCTTGTTTTTCTCCTTTAAAAAAAAACATTCTGATTACATAATTCCATCTCAAAATATAATGTGGTTACCAATTTTACTTAACTAGCTTGTATTATAAATTTATGAAACATGTAATGTCTCATTTTTTTATGTGGGTAGGTTACACCACAATTTTTATTTAAGCCTTGAATACAAAAAAAATGAAACCTGGGGTAAGAGACCGGATAGCTTGTATTGTTAAACGGGGTAAAGTACAATAATATACAAAGAAATTATTCTTAATCTTCTTTGCTTGAACCGCAACTTCATCAAAATTACATATAAGTATAAAGATGGTTATTTATAAACATACAATTTCTGCATTTGAAAAAATGTATTTTTAATGTTAAAGACCTCACTATGAAAATAGATAAAAATTGATGGACGATCAGCATCAAAAGTAGCTGATAATTTGAATACCGGTTTATTTCAAATTATTTAATTAGAATGTTGATGCTGAATCACTGTATATGACCGGACCTATAAGGACCTGAGATTACTTTTATGTACTTTAACAATTTTAAAGTTTTTTCCATGGGAAGTTATTTATTAGCTCTGAATCAAATCTATTTTTGGACAAGGTACATACATATTACTTAGGTGGAGTTGGAGAGTGGTTCATCACCCTTTTCCTCAGTGTTGTGCTAGAGAAGCAAATAGAAATAGCCACGATTGCTGCACTACGTGTCCCCTTTAAGAATCTAGCAAAGGATACTCAGCGTTGAGCCTTAGGCGAGGTGACATGAAGCGACGAAAGAAGAAATTGAATGCGGTATAAGCGTAGCCCCTAGAGAGGTTATGCAATATAGAGGTTAGACAGTACAATGGATATATAGGGAGTGTTACGGACAGTTTTGCGAAACGTATAGTTTTAAGTTAAATAAATAAATAAATATTTATTAACTTAGACATAAGATCATTGCCCGTACAAGCGGCTGAAATTAATTAAATTTCCCTTGTGTAAATTATTTCATGTAAGAGCTCCCGTCAAGTCTTAGTAAAGACAGAATCAAAACAAAGATGATTCATAGGGAAGTTTTATTAAAAAAATTAAGGATAAATTGGTCGGACCGCTTACACATGTATTCAATCTTGCACTATCTTCTGGTACCTTCCCTCTTATATTTTAAAAATCCTAAATAACTCCAGTACACAAAAATGGTGACAGAGGCTGTGTTAATAATTACAGGCCTATTTCCATCCTCCCCGCATTGTCTAAGCTCCTAGAACGTATCATAAATTCTAGATTGGTCCAATACCTCGAAAGTAATGAAATACTCTCCGCCTCACAATTTGGATTTCGGGTGGGCAAATCGACTTCCGACGCTGTGCATGAGCTGACAGACCACCTAGTTAATAACCTTGACTGCAATCAAAAGTCAATTGCAATTTTTCTAGACTTGGCCAAGGCTTTTGACACAGTCTCTGTCCCCATCCTCATCTCGAAATTGGACAGACTGGGAATCAGAGGACAGCAGTTAAAATTATTCGAGAGCTATCTCACCGATAGAGTACAAACTGTTAAGGTGGGCAGGTACATCAGTGACGAAGAGCCTATCACGTATGGAGTCCCGCAGGGGAGCATTCTTGGCCCAACACTCTTCCTAACTTATATTAATGACCTGTGCGAGCTCCAACTACCTAAAGGTAAAATAATTACTTATGCCGACGACACTGCTTTAATCTTTCACGGATCGTCATGGGAAGAAGTTTTCCAATATGCTCAGAGTGGCTTTAACATGGTGACCAAATGGCTAAACCAAAATGCACTCACTCTTAATGTGGAAAAAACAAAATATATTACTTTCTCCCTCAAATCCAATAATCGCGCTAACCTTGATCATTACTCAATAACAGCTCGCTCTTGTAGAAATCATGACTCTTCCAGTTGCCAATGCAACGATATTACTAAAACAGATAGCATTAAATACCTTGGTATCGTAATAGACAGTAAACTTAATTTTCAGGACCATATTAAACTTCTTACATCAAGAGCAAGAAAACTGATTTATATATTTAAAAATTTACGACATGTTGCAGATGACAGCGTTCTAAAAACAGTTTACTTTGCACTGGTCCAATCAATCCTAACTTATTGTATAGGGTCCTGGGGAGGGGCACACAAAACCTGTATGTTACAATTAGAGCGAGCCCAAAGATCTATTCTTAAAGTGAGCTATTTTCTACCTTTTTCCTACCCTACAACAGAACTATACAAACACTCTGAAGTACTCACAGTCCGCAAACTTTTCGTTCTGAATATCATACTGAAACAGCACTCAAAATTACACTTTGACCCTTCTGTACTGGCAAATAAACGACGTAGAGATCAAATATGCCCCCCAAAGAAATTGAAAACACGTTTCGCCCAAAAAAAATTCTGTTTTTTAGGGGGCTACCTCTATAATAAAGTAAATGCAAAAATATCCACTTACCCTCTCACAAAACAATCCTGTAAAACAATAACTAAATCATGGCTACTTACCCTAGACTACTATGAAACAGAAAATATTTTGAAGCCCGTATCGTGAAAATACACACGCACACACACACACACACACACACACACACACACACACACACACACACACACACACACACATACACATACAAACAGCTTAAAATTAAATTTCTAGATGTATTTGTTTGTAAATCAACTCGTATATCTACTGACGGTATGCTAGTTTGTACTATAGTTTATATCCTACAATTCCAAAATTAGTTTCCTAGATTTTGTTGTTAATTTACCTTGTTTATCTACTGCAGCTTGCTATGTTCTTTTATAATGTATATCCCACATTTCCTTAGCTGTAGACATCTGAAGGATGGAGACCTGGTGACCTGTCATACAGGCTCTGCCTAGTTCGGGCACCAGTCTCCACCGCATTAGAAATAAATAGTCTTAAGGAATTTATACTGTAACAAATGTAAACTTTGTGGTGGAGTCAATAAATACTTTATTATTATTATTATTATAGGAAATTTCCATTCCTTAGTCGAAAACAACTGAGTCATCTTTGTTTACATTCGATGTAAAAATTGAGGAAAAATTATAGATTAATTTGAAACTTTGTAAGACTGTAGATTTCAGTAAATAAAGTAATTTTGTAGAACATTGTCCCGGCCGCAACCGTCCGAGAGCACGACAAATCAAAGACTAAACGGGACTCGCAGCGCGCAGCGCGTTAAGAGTGACCGCGCGAGTGTATATCTCGGACGGTGCGAGCGAGACGGCCTCTTGCCGGGGACAAAGAATCTTTAGGTATTTTCACGCCTCACAGTCGGACGGGAGCTCCCACTGCGTCAACACGCTAATATATTGTAAATTCGAACAGCGTTAATCTATAGAATAAGTTATTTATAAGCTGAATCATGTATAACTATAGTAAATTAATGTAGAAAGACAGGGCGGGCGTCCCCCTGAGTTTTGAACCGTTTCAAATAAAAGGACGATCATTTTTGTATAGAATCACTTCTCCACTTTACTTCCGAGCATTAACGATCTTTGTATTCAGTAGCGTAGTACCATCGGTCCGCGAAATTTAGTTTGTCAGTGTTAGCGTAGTACCATCGGTCCGCGATTAGTGTTAAATTCATAGACAGAGACTAAAGTAATTAAGTGTTAAATTTAAGTGTTTTTCCGATCCTTGTTGTTTTGTTTTGTTAATTTGTGTAAATATATATCGTTGATTTTACTTTGCGTTTTTCGTACTCGTCCGTTTTAGTTTTCCCTATTCTCATCACAGTCCGCTCGCTCCTTACTCATCGCTGAGTTTCGGAGTGCCGGTGTAGTCGATAGCCGACGGACGCGGTTGTCCTCTAAAGGGAGCGTATAGTAATCGCAATGCGAAACTAGTATTGAAAAGTACACAAAAAGTATTGACCAAAAGTCGGTGTTCGTCAATAAATACTTTGCACAAAAACAGAAGATATACAAATAGCTATGAAGCATTAATAAAGAGGAACAATCATTAGAATTAGAAGCGAAGAGTAGTTTAATTTGAGTAACAGAAAGTGATAATTTGTAACTTCGTCTTTGAATGCAAAAAAACTACAGATCTAGTGAATAACGTTTTGTTATCGTATTCTGTCAAAAAGCTCATTTTAATATTTTAAATTTTATAAAAGTTAATAGACGAAGTATGTTAAAACGAACTTGTCTAACAAAATACGACGGCAATTAAATCACTGAGTACTATCTCTTTATTTATTAACTTTAGTTTGGTAATAAATTGTACCTAACCTGCAGTACCCAACTATTCCTGAACGATACGGTCATCCGTATGTACCTAGTTACTTTAACTAAAAAAAATACCATCACTAATAAATTGTATTATTAGTAAAGCTTTTAAAGTTCTGCGACTCGCCCTCCGTGATTACATGATTTACTAAGCGGATAAGTACTCTCTACAATGGCCTTTGTGCATGCTTGATGTGGCCGTTTGACGGAAGCTTATCAATTGATAATTTGATACCAATAGAACCGAATTATGCAAATACAAACGACAGTGTAGCTCTAGGAAATCTGTGGCTAAATGAAAATTGATATTGAGTATTTTGACAGTCAAAGATGGCTCTATAGACTCGGTCAGCTTTGAACTTCGCTTTACTGTCTTTAACAGAAATGTGGATTGAAATTCGTGAATTCGAAATATAGTTGTGTCGCTCCCATTCACTGTAAGAGGCTGAGTTTGAATCGTTTGAAATGGCCGGTGCCTACTTGAGGTGTACTGATTTGCTAATTATTCGCAACTAGACTGATAGTTTCTTCCGCTTAGCAAATCGTATTTCGATTTTTCTTTGAGGACAGTTCATGAACTGACAAACACAAAATTTTGTAAAATCAAGATAAACAAATACTTAAATACTTCCAAAAATAAACAACTTTTACTGTTCAACAAAAAAAACAAACAGAATTGAAAAAAGTCGATGAAGAAACTTTAAATACTGAAACGAACCCAAACATAATTATTATGTCTGTGCTGCACAATGCTGGTATTAGTAGTAGTAGTTCCAAAAAAATGTAAATATAGATAATGTTAAAAGAGTATTTTATCAATTCAAACATCTAAACATAATGAAGTAATTTCAAACTCAGAAGTCCGATCCAAAAACCTCCACACATTTTCTACATCTTAGATAATAAGTCCGCTATTGGAGCGCGAGTAACACTGTCTTTGAAGTAGAAAGCGCCGACTGTAAAGGAAAAACTGAAAGAAAAGCTGAAAACACCGCCAAAAGGCGTGCTACTTCCAGTTTCTTGTAAATTTCTAAGACCTTGATTACTTGAGTTTATGGCGTAAAGTTTTAGATTACTAATCGAAAACGTGCCGTCTTTTGTTACATTTTTTCTAAGGATCAAAATTTCCTTGAAAAGAATTTCATTATGTGGTTTATGACGGCTATAAATCTTTCACATTGGACTAGGATAAACTGTGTGCCCGATGGGAATTGTCAAACAAGCTCATAAGGGATTAATTTTCCAATGAATGTTTAATGCTGGTACACGTTATAGTACCACTAAATCCTGCTTGAAGTAGCTATAATTCACGAAATATAATTTGCATCGATGAATTATCGCTTGAACTGGCTTATCTGCCCTCTTACAGTAGGGTAATAAAACCTTTAACACTTGTCGTCAAGAGTTATACGCATTAGTATGTATTACGTAAATGGCATGTGAGTTACCAAAATGTTTGCTTCAATACGCCGCACTTCTTTTTCTTTCGCCTATTCGTAGCGTAGGGTTTAGCCGAATCGGTATACATATTTTTTTTCCAGTTTTTTATATCTCTAACGAATACTGAACAAAATAATTCGTTAATTTTATTTTTTTGTGGACATATACCATTTACAACCTAGAGTCATCATTTTAAACATAAAAGTACAGAGGGCGCTGCAGTTGGATATTTCAGTGGTTAGAAAACTATTCCGGTAAAATTGTGAGTTCGATATTCACTTGGATTGCAGTGGATCAGAAGATGAAGAGATGTAAGAAGATAATTTTAAGTTTTGGGTTTACCTATATTGTACAGGGTGTGAGTAACGGCGAGAACGGATTGGAAGACACTTGAACTGGGATCGGAAATTTGATACGTGGTCATACTTGCGTAACCCAAATATGAACCGAACGCAGTTTTGAATACGCTCAAATTTATAAAGCTATTTTTCCGTCATATCGAGATAAGTCAGCATAATGCAAAATGCGATGGTAAAAAAATTCACCACACCCCACATTTGATCTAATACGTCAATAGGTCTTCGGGTTAGCATTGTATTAAGTTCTATTTGACATTCTAGTGTCGAGTTACAACTTCGTCAAATACAAGTTGGAAACTTACACCATTTGAAGTTGGTTTAAGTTTTGAGTTATGATACCGATATTACGCCCCAGTTGCGTAGGTACTCTACCGGATGTTTTGACTAAATGTAGATTTTATAGTATTTGGATTTCGCTTTAAACCTAATACACAAATAATAACTAACGTCAAACTAATGCTAAACTAACGTACATATACAGAGCCTCTTAGGCGTAAGTTTACTTTTAAAGCCAAACCGTTTCTAAGGCTTTGTGACAATGTAACAAACAACGCGCTGGACCGGTAATCCAGAGGTACCGGGTTCGATTCCCGGTCCCTTCCACCAGGTAGCTCCCTTTTAATTTTTTCTTTAAACAATGTTATTTATGGACATTGTCCCAAAACGTTATAGAATCGTATTGCTCAGAATCAAAAGCTCTATTAATTTTATTATAAAAAAGGGTTGTAAAACAGTACATTTTTATATAAGTGACCAAACTGACGAACCATTACTCGTATAAGATATTTCATACAAAATTGGGGTAATTTCTACAAGTTTTTTTTTATTTAACTTGCATTATATGTATGTAAGTATGCTTGTTCGGGTGGAATCTTGCAACTGAATTTTGAAGCAGATATCGTCAACCGATTGAGCTGAAATTTTGCATACTTACATAACTTTGATGACAATACAATAATATGGTACCATAGGAATGATCTGATTATGGAGCCGGAAGGTGGTCATAGGAACAACTCTATAATAGAAAAAGCAATCCTACCGAGTTTGGGCTCTTTAGAATCGTCTCAGTGAGCATTTGATGGATATCCAAAGAAAAGTACAGTCGGCTATAAAAGCTTGTCACTAAAATGAAAATTTTGACAGAAACTTATTTATCGTCAGTATTCTTGATTCTGTGTAAAATAAGCTCATAAAATCCATTTATCTGGAATAACATACCTGGGTACCTACATTTATTTATTTTCTGGAATTACCCTTATATATAGGTAGTAATCATGAATGTGATCGAGGCGTTTTGATGCGTTGGAAACCTATACTAGAGGCTCTGCTACTGTAATGACTATGCCTTTGGTAATGTTGTACAAAATACAGCACAAGTAATAATATCTAAGTCTTCCATTAACTCGGCTGACGTTTACAAATTATACAACAATCGTGAGAGAATAGAAAGCTAAGTTCAATTTCATTTTGAAATATGTATTCATGAATTTGCCTCACCGCTAACGCATTCACACATGGAAGAGCAATATTAAAATAACAAAAGGAGCTCACGCGGCACCAGTGGTAACAGTTTTTAAATTAACTTTTCTCGTTTCTACTTGAATAACATCTTTTTAGAGTTTTGCAACAGACTAAAGTAGTTCTAGCCCGCAGAGCATAATAAAATTTGTTAAACTAAACACGGGCGTGTGTGAGCGGTCAGTGAGGTGGTGGCGAAAACGTTGCGCTTTTTAAGGTATAAATATTTTCAATAAAAAGCTATTTTATATTTTCAGCACGTGGTATCCATCATAAACTCGCGACTTAGTTCGCAAAACCTGTACATACGTAATCTGTCGAAAAGCTATATACGCATCTTTTTACCATTATATTTTGACATGTGATGTAAAAACACGTGACATGACATGACTATGTCACGTTCACGTGTCTAATTGATCAGGGGGGGTATTCGACCAATTTTAGAGATATAATGGAGATCTCTCATTTTCATCGCCATCCGTCACTTTTGACGTGTGCCTACTTGACAAGTGGCGATATCCCTAGAACATCGCAACTTCGTCAATTCGGACGCGCAAATTTTCGTTTCCTTTGTATATGACGGCATAAATAACAGGTGCATACTTTAAATTGACCGCGTAGTACGTGAAATTAGTCCGTTACGTTTCGTTCAAAACAGAAATTTATATACATGAATAACATTTTTGACAATCATTATCGCCTTCGTATTTCCATAATTGAGATGAGATATGTCACTTTTAAGCTCATCGCGTTTTAATGACAGTTCAAAGGCGAGATCACGGAGAGATGACTGTTATCTAACGGTGATCTGACGTTTGGCGATCGACACTCGAATTAGGCCCCAGGGTCGACCATGCTTAACGCGGAATAATCTGAATAGCCCCCCTAATATGTTTAGATAGATTTATTTTAAGATTTATGTACATATCACGAACGTAACAGATTTTGTCACCTTGAAGGATAACGTCCGTAACAATCATATACGGGGTAGTTAGAGGGAGAGGGTAGTTAAAGAAGCGCCTATCGCTGAAAAAGTCAAATATTCCAGGCTAATGTTTGGACACGTCACGCGCAGTCCTGATAGTGATAGCCATGTAGTGGAAAAGCGCCTTTCCGTGGCTGCGAAGAAGGCTGGGAGAGGTAGGTCTCAAACTGCCTGGATGTCGAATGTCCAGAGAGACATAAAGGATTTAGGCCTAGCTGTAAGACACCTGTCATCGAATCGCATGGCGCCTCAAGGAAAGCCGACCCCACGTGACGGGAACTGGCGAGGAAGACGAACGTAACAGATATTGTCCACAAGCATTAACACATTCCGTGCCAGAAAGTGCTACGAGCTACGCGTGTAGCCGATAACACGGTTTTACCCGTATGTAGGCCGTAGCGGCTACGGCGTAGGCGCCCACCTGGTGGGCGCATGGCAGTGAAAGTGTTAACATATAAAATTTTCATTGAAATAAGGTCAGTCTGTTCTTCAACTCGTTTCTTCGAAAATATATTTTTCAATATTGCCTCGACATTAACAATAGCGCCTCGCAGGCGGACACGACGAGTGTGGACTCCCAAATGGAACTCTGGATGATTGATGGCCGAGCACAATGTAGCGAGCGATTCAATGCGAAACTACACTTTTATGTTTTAAACCTTTGTGGGATCACGTGCATAAGAGTCGATGAAACCTGTAACTCATTTAACACAATAAAGTGCAACTAAAAATTGTCAGGAACGGCCCGACATGTTTACGAACTCATTTGGAGCTCTTCATCAGGGGTAGCTACGTGACGTGACGTGACGTGACGTGACGTGACGTGACGTGAGTTTAAACCGTTTTTATAATTATTAAAGATGTCTCACGATTGTTTTAATAATATTACAATAAAACGCTTTAGTAAATGTTACTTTCAGACTTCGCAACACTGTATTTTATTGGTTATGTGGATAAAATACGACTTATTGGTAGTGGGTCGTGGCAACGCAACCAAATAACGTGTGGGACTGGCTACGATCGCGAGCCCAATTGTCAGATCAAAAAGAGTGGGTCAGGCAGTGCGCCGTGGTGCACTGCAAAACGATCGGCTATTTTCGCAACACAAGGTGCAAAGTAAACCCTTTGACTTAACCCTTAAACCTATATCTTACAAAACCTCTTTCAAATGTAAATAAACGGCGTATTTTTCAATATTATCGTCTCAACCCGTAACAATAGCCCCGTCAGCTGCGCCTCGCTGACGGACACGACGAGTGTGGACTCGCAAATGGAACTCAGGATGATTGATGGCCGAGCACAATGTAGCGAGCGATTCAATGCGATAATACACTTTTATGTTTTAACACTTACGTGCATAATAGTAGATGAAACCTGTAACTCTGTCACACAGTAAAACACTCCAGAAAATAGTTACTTTCGGTCTTCGCAAAAGCATCACAAAAATAAGCGCTGTATTTTATTTGTTATGCGTATTAAATGCAAAGTTATTGGTGGTGGGCCGTGCAACGCGACTAAATGACGTGCGGGACTGGCTACGATCGCGAGCCTAATTGCGCAAACAAAACGCCACCCCACACCCCTTTCGAATGTAAATAAGCGAGATATTTTTCAATATTATCGTCTCAACCCGTTAACAATAGCCCCGTGAGCTGCGCCTCGCTGACGGACACGACGAGTGTGGACTCGCAAATGGAACTCAGGATGATTGATGGCCGAGCACAATGTAGCGAGCGATTCAATGCCATAATACACTTTTATGTTTTAACCCTTTGGGGATCAAGTGGTTTTAAGTGTAGATGATACTTTAAATCAGTAAGTTTTAGAAACCACAAGTTTAGTGGTGGCCCTAATACAACGAGATATCGCGATATCTCAATATTTTTCAATATTTCGGTATTATGGTTTATTTATTATGGTATTAAAATCGGAAATATATCCACTATTTCTATGCGAGCTACATTGAGCGACATTGTTTACATGTTCCATTTTGAAGCCATTTTTTCACTTTTGTTACAATGAAAATATAAGGGTTAAATGTGTATATTTCAATTTGCTTTACCGTACCTATATGCTTACATTCACGTAATACAAAGTCTTTAATATACTATATACATATCCGTATATTGTACCTAATGTGCACATTGCCGGTTTGATACTGCAAAGAAGAAATTCGCTTCCAATTTATTTTTATTCTATTACACGAACTCAATAACGCCAAGCTTACGGAGAAAAATTGCCAGTAATGATAGCCTCCAAAGCACTAGCGTGGCATAATTATACCTATGCATAAAATATTAACGGTGTAGCCAGCTCATACGGGTCGTAACAGGGTTATAAAATTGTTTATTAATGTGGCAGTGAGCAGATAGAGATGCTTAAGTACTGTTTTATATTATAAAATATTCTCTTAGTGCAATCAATGGGGGTAAAATAAAACCTAAACGGGCTCACTACGCCGCGAACCATGTTAGGATGCCTATTCACTGGAGCGGAGCTGTGTTACAGCCCTAACAGACGACCGAACAGTCCGGTGGACCGATAGGGACGCAGCTATCTGTTAGAAAGAGATAGTAATGTATATGTCTCATTGTAACAGATAGCTGCGTTCCTGTCAGTCCGCCAAACCATTCGATCGTCTTTTAGGGCTGTTACAAGGAATAAAAGGATCAATCACGTTCCTCGGATTTAATTGCGTTTATTTTGGGCTTCTCAAAAACGCAGCCTAATTGGTTCATTTTCTCCGCTCAGCTTCAGTGGCCAACTGGGTGTTTGTGTCGATCGTTCCTTTCATCACGCATTTATAAATTTGTTTGCATTTTACATAATAAACCAATAACATAAGAAAGAGTGAATCTTCTGTAGTCTTTCATTCTTTGTTAAAACAAAAACTGTAACTGTAATGAACAAGTAGTATAATGCATTATAATACTACTTGTTCATTGATTGAATTCGTAGTTACTTCTTATCTGAGACGCGTCCTCAGTCAAAACATAGGAACGTCGCGCGTCGCCACGAACTAAATAAGGCTTTACCTTATTTCTTCGAACCTAATACACACCTCTCCACAGTCCCGTCAAATTAGTTTAACCAAAAACAAAGGCTTCATAGAATAAATAGCTATTTTTATTGGACTAATTCTACGTTTCAATTCATCTTATTTAATAAAGTGTGAATCTAAATATAGAACACCGTAATTGCGTACAGTCAGAATTTAAGGTGAATCTTATATGAATTTACTCTCGAAACCTCATTTATTATTTCCGTTGGCTTGAGATGTTTTTGCAGAGCCAAGCACCTAACAAACCCATGCTGGAATGTTTTCCTCGAATGGAATTAGGACTGACTTAATTAATGAAATGAGAGCTCTGAATTTCGTAACGTAGAATTTCAGCGGTATTCCGTTTTGTAAGTTTCATATAACCTTTATTTTAAACCATAGAGGAATTCGGCACAATATGCGAGTATTTCGTGAAAAATTGCTAAAAAAATCGTGCGATTGTCTTCTCGACTTCCTTTTTTAGGGTTCCGTAGTCAAATAGGAACCCTTATAGTTTCGCCATGTCCGTCTCTCCGTCTGTCCGTCCGGCTGTGGCTTAGCTCCGGCTCCGTGATCATTAGTACCATAAGTTTGGTATGAGTATGTGTATTGTATCACGCCAACAAAAAAAAAATCGGGTACCTTTCGTACACATAAAGTGGAGGTGATTTTTCTTTTCGTTCCAATGCTAGTGTGTGGGATGTCGTTGAATAGGTCTTTTAAAAATAATAGTTACTTTGGCGTTTACTATCTCTTTATAGAGCTTGAAATCTTTCTTGTAATTTAAACCTCGGATTTAAAACGTCTATTGTAAAGGATGGGCAACTACGGAACCCTACACTGACACACACACATGATCTTGGCCGGGTTTTTTCATGCTTTCCGGACCATCAATAATTTAATGCACTACAATAATTAAAAACACTCCACAAAGTTCTTTCCTTTAATCTTCTAAGGCAGTTTGAAAACTTTATTGTTTCGGTTGTACGTGTAAAATGCTACTGGGGCTCGGCGTTCTTTTTTAACTAACTAACTGTAAGAAACCGTTTCTTACTAGGATTAAAAACTGTTATTAAATAAAACTGTAAAAATTGTACATTGACCTACCTACTCGATTACCTAATTGTACCTACTCGATTCTCAATCGTAAAAGTGGTTATATTTCTGCGAAACTCGAAGAAATTTAACGATAGGTACTCAAAAATGCTGTCCTGCCAATGTCGCAAACGAACGACACTAGCGAGACATTGTTATCAGGACAGGAACGACGCTATAGCAAAAAACGGTTTATCGAAACTGTTAATGTGTAACGGGAATGGTTTCTGAAAACTCGAATTGACCCAGCGCTACAGTTTTTTTTAATAGATTACTGCGCTATAGTCCGTCTTGATAAATATAATATAAATTCATCTTCTATTTTCAATTATATTCAGAAGCAGTATCCACTCTCCTTTCAAATACAATACTAAATCAGTGGCTTTCTTTAGAAAATACCAAATAATTCCAAAAGCTATAAATTTATCATTGTCACTTGAATAAATTATCGAAATTTGGAATCCTTCTGTGATTGGTCGACTGCCGTCCGGATGTATGCATTTGGCTACCTTTCAATTAATATCATTTATGACCGCATAAATTCAATTATTGCAATAACTAAGAGTTGACGGCTGTTGAAGAGGTTTTAATTACGAAATCAAATTAATGTATTTATCGGCTGACTGAAAAGCGGTTCCACAAGCGATTGATTTTCTGCATAAATATTTAGCGTCAACGTTTTGATGGCGATGTTTAAACTAATTTGCATTATATTGTAAAAGTTGAACTGTGTTTTCGCTGGTGGCTCTGCTCTAGTGTAAGTTTGCATTATAATCCAGTGAATAAAGGGGTTTTACCTTACAAACGGTCCGGCAGTTTTGAATTTTCGATATGTTGTCTAGGATGGTTAGTGAGTGTTTAAAATGCAAAATGCACAATTCCCCCTCATCACGCCTGCCGCCATATTGAAAAAAACCGGCACTTTCTTCAGACTTTTGCTTATAAAATATAATTATAATTGAGCGTTTTGCATTTTAAGCACTCACTAACTATCCTAGATAACATACCAAAAATTAAAAACTACCGAACCGTTTGTAAGGTCACCCACAGTACTTTAGTTTCTATTCACCAAACTAGTAGACGGAGAAACTTCCCGAACACAACATGTGATATTGTTATGTATACAGGAAACGTAATAATGAAATAAATAATAAAATAATGAACTTTATTCTGCAAGTAGGCCACAAGGGCACTTTTACATATCTGAGTCTACGGGCATTTCACAAGAAGAGACCATTGTTGAGAAGAAACGCCGAAAGAAACTCAACAGTCAGTCATTTTTTCATAAAGGATAAGTACTTAACTATTACAGTAATATGAACTTAACTATACGTAGTTCTCGAAGAAAACATATTAAAAGTGTATTCTAAGATATAAATGAGGACTAGTGTTAGAATAAAATATAGAAACTACAAGAAAGTATGACGGTTTAACACAATTGATGTACGTTTGATATGCTTTCTTATTAGAACTGTGTCCCTTAAACTAGTCAGGTACAATCTAAGGAGTCAATTACTCGGTTTCTGGTTCAGGCCATGCATTTTTGTCTGTCAGATAGTCCTCTACTGTCTAATAAAATAATAATAATAATAATATGCTTTTGACATTAGAGATTTTTTTAAATAATTTTTGAGAGTTGGAAAGGCTAATTTTAAAATATGATCAGGTAACTTGTTATAAAAATGAATACATTGGCCTAAAAATGATTTATATACTTTACGAATACGAAACTTTCTAATAGCAATTTTATTTTTATTTCTAGTGTTAAAATTGTGGACATCGGAATTTTTTGTAAATGAATCTATGTTCTTAATAACATACATAATACTCTCATAAATATATTGGGACGCTACAGTTAAGATGTTTATATCTTTGAAAATGTCTCTTAAGGAGTCACGAGAATTCAGGTTATATATAGAACGAATCGCTCTTTTTTGTAGCGCAAATATAGTCTGAATGTCAGCTGCTTTGCCCCAAACCAGAATACCATATGACATGACACTATGAAAATAACTATGATAAACTAACGAGCTGTATCAACATCACTCAATTGTCTAATTTTCCTAACAGCGTACGCCGCTGAACTTAATTTACCTGCAAGCACTGCTATATGTGGACTCCATTGCAAATGACTGTCCAAACTTATACCTAAAAATAATGCATTATTCACCATTTCTAAACATTCACCATTTAATAATATAGTAGAATCTACCGCCGTAACATTTAGTATAGCAAATCTAACACATTTCGTTTTCTTGGCATTTAATAGAAGATTATTAGTAGTAAACCAGTTAAGTACTTTATCTAGTGTGCAATTAATTTCCGCATAGTCGGTTGATTTCCGGTTAAACTTGAAAATTAATGATGTATCGTCAGCAAATAGTACTAGTACTATATTACAAAGATTATCTACTATAGGTGGTAAGTCATTTATATAAACCAAAAATAGAAATGGACCTAAAATAGAGCCCTGTGGCACTCCTAGCTTAACTATAGCTCCATTGGACTGGGTTACATTTACATCCACTATTTGCATTCTATCACTGAGATATGAAGACATAAGGCTTAAAGCATTTGAAGACAGACCATAATGTTCTAATTTCAAAATGAATCGTAGAAAATATAAATGCAGGTATGAAACACCAAAATCTTACATCACAGTTGGACTATATAAGATAGCTTTATTGGGTTGGATTGTACATACAGAAACCTATGTAAGTAGCTCGTCAGCGATTTTATAGCTTTCCCTTTTATTTTATGGGTCCGTTCTGAAACTTCATTCCTTCCTTTATTAACACGTTTTACAAATTCCGTCTGATCGTAAAATGCAAACTATGCTCTCAAAAATTGGTTTAGGCTGCGAGCGTTCGGTTTCCTATGTACCCTTACCATGAGTCTACAGTGACTGTATTCACTAGGGACTGCGTAAGCGATCGGTATGGAGAATTGTTCTACTATTCTATTCTCCATGCACATCGTTTACGCTGTCACTAGCGAGAACGGTCACGTTAACTCATGCTAATCCGCCGTCGCATCCCTTACGCTCAATTTACAAATAACCCACCATTTGACGCTTGGCCGATCAATTTTATCCCTTTTATTCAAGCTTGTGTCCATTTTCTACGCATTTCAATGATTGAAATTGAAAATTTCTAAATTTCAAACATCTAATTATTTGGCGGTGCCTAATACAGCTCAACTTTGTAGACTTGGTCAAGTTAGTAGGTACGAGTAGAACCTATTATTGGGCATTTTTGGCCAGTAGTAGTAGTAGGCCAATAGTACGCCATTGATACGACGTGGCGATCATAGAACTCGATTCCCATCGGCTTGCCTATTCTAAGGCATTTGGGAACTTTATTCGACTGACTTGGAGAAAAAATAAGCCACATGTACTCCGGCTTCACCAAGACTGTGCTTGACACCACGCCCCTGGGTGGATCATTTTTTTCTTGTTTGCTATTCCGTCCCGTGGCCCAGGGGACAATAGTGAATAGTCCCATGGGACAAAAGAGAGTTAAACATCTTAGAAACGTATTGATAATTTATATTACTGGCATTGTCAGAAGATAGTCTACATAAAAATGGGCTTATAACTGTTACAGATTGTAAAGTATCTGGTAAATTACCGCAGAAATCGTAATTTTAATCGTAGTTTTAAAGAGTGGCCCGGGAGACATCACCATGGCAACGAGCAACAGAGTAAAATTAATTGAACGAATGAACACAGAAAAACATTTCAACGATGTTTCTAATGACATCTTCAAAAAAGTGAGCAACTATAACGAGCTCCTAGCAAAATTGGACATAGGCGGAGCTCTCAAGCGTCACGTCAAGATGACGAACAGGTGTAAGAGACAATGAAATTCATACACCGTTAATATCTTTTTCACATGAACAACAGTAAAGGTCCCGTGACTATGTTCGAATAATGAGAATCCATTCTTGTACTGTTACGTAGACCCTTATCCATTGTTATAAGATCCATTTTACTATAGCTGTTTCAAATGAAGTTGAGGACTTGAATATCCGTTGTTTTGAACGTCATGCTCTTTTATTTCCAGAAATAAAAATAGTAGTTTAAAACGGGTTGTGGAAAAAATACTTTGAAATTGTGAAAAATGACTTAATGCATTTCTGAAGTCTGCATGATATTTCCATACTATTTATATTCAAGTTAATCAACTTCTTAAATTTCTTCTTAATCAACTTGATAATATAGATTAAAAATTTTTATCAATGATGATCGATTGAACATTGATAAAAACTAAGCCAAACGGACTATTGCGTTTCTTCTCAACAGTTCTCCTCTTGTAAAATGCCGGTAGACTCAGACATGTTAAAGTACCCTCATAAAGTTCATTATTTTATTGACCATGGGTATTTCTACTGCAGTTTAATGCATTTAATAATATTACCTCTGATATAGCTCCTTTGATGTCACACACTACTGATTATCTTGTTTAAATCTAAACCTTTAAACAATTCGTAGACAATGATAACCTCACTTTAAACTGTCCAGCAATAATTTTCCAGTTTCGACTACAGACCTCCAACAGAAAACATTAATTAACACCGAAACCTCGAAACAAAATCTCAGCAATACAAACGCTTGGTTCAGCTTTTCTAGCACAAAATTAAGTCTGACGCTGAGATTTATTATTACATCAGTAGCGGAGCGCTCATTTCCAGATAGCACGGTAGTATTGTTGAAAGCAATTAAGCCCCAGAATGGGCGCCATTGAAAACCGGGACTCCCATACTAATTGTTTCGAATGCCACAAATCCATATTTAATAATGGGATTTATTTCTGGACGCTTTGTCTGATCGTGTAAGCTGTTTACGTTTGACTAGTCGTGTTTAGGGATTCTGTTGGGATTACAGACCTTTCCGACAATGAGTTGATGAATTAACAGTTTTTGTCAGAACTAGTTCGTTTATGTTAGAGAAGGGAGAAAAGCGTTTTACTTTTTGACAGGCTTACTGTCATTCCAGTTTCAAAAATCACAGTGAAATATCACTGCCACTTTGTAAAGTCTGTTACTGGCTTCACGTAGATGTTTAGGATTGCAATTGTCGAAATGATACTAAGGTGGCAGCGTCTAAAAACGGGTCGTAGAACACAACACTACTTAGGATAGTTTCTTGACAGATCAAATTTACAATCAAATCACCTCATTTTATTAGTTTTTTTTGGTAATTTTAAAATATTTAGATACCAGAAAACTTGTAAATGATTGTTCTGTGTATATTTTCGAAAATTATATGTGGATGTTAATGCCGTATAATTTGTACATATTATCTTTAGGAAAATAGGCTATTATTGAGACAGCCTTCAGATATTAACCCGCGGCAATAAAAAATTGTCGGACTAGCTTAATTGTGTCAGGGGCCAGGTTGAGAGGAGTTCTCAAGTCGTGCCGATCGGCGAGGTGCTAATTGGCCCAACTGAACCGTAATTTAAGTTTTAGGGCAAATCGAGAAATTTCACGCCCTGATTCTTGAGGGCGGACGCGGAAAATTTCCAAGTGGGTTGCGCGAAGTGAAAAAAATTGTAGAACACTACAACGAACAAACGAATCCTCCGAAAACGAAATATTTAATTCTAGTTAATGCCATTATGGAATGAATAGGTACTATACTCGTACATATAAATTCTAGGATGAAAAATTATTTCCGTGAGTTAAATCTGGGAATTCGTGGGCGAGCAGGAAGCACAGTTTCCAATTATGCTACAAATGTTTTCGGATTTTCAACGAATTTATGACTAAATAAAACTTCAACCGAGTGACTCAATTTACTAAATACCTTTAAAAATAAAGCAAAAAGTAAACGCACAGTTAAATTTTAATTTACTAATAAAACGACATTTGAAAATCCCATTCCATGTTATCCTCAATGCGAAGTAAAATTGTGTTTCCTTATTTGAATTAAACTTTATTAAGATAAAAATATTGCTCTGAAAAGCAAAACATTCTCGCAAAATATACGTCTTTCAGTTGGCATCAATCGTCGTTCGTTGTCTCTCGTAAGGAAGAAATTTATAAAAGGTGAAAATTCGTAATCATCTCACCCTTCTTAACCTAATGCCCGAAATGAATCATTCCGTGAAAGTTCTATAATTTTATGCCATAAGGAAAATAATTTAGGTTATTCGGAAACTTTACGTTCGAATACTTTTTCATTTTATAAATTGTTTGCATTAATGAAATTTGGCAATTAATATAAGATGTTAGGAAACATCTTAATTCTTTGGTAATCGTATTTAGTATCACTCGATTAGATTTGACTGTAAAAACATCAATAACAGTGCCGTAAGCCTAGGCACATGACGCAGAAGCGCAGAAATAGTCCAGTAAAAATAAAGTGAAATAAAAAGTCAACCTTGGGCAATTCTAAAAGCATTCAATTTTGGCGTGTTGTATAAAGATATTTACAAAATTTTAGAGTACGCTTATGCAATTGGTGTAATTGATTTTCTTCCAAAACAATACAGTAGTAAATAAAGAAATACGTACCTTTATGAATATGATAATAATCTGATACACAAAACTATTCACAGTCATGTAAAAAAAATCTAATATAGGTACGAAAATATGAAAATAGTAAAATAAAATATAACCCTCCTGCGCTTAATGTTATGCATGTGGCGAATATAACTTTACAAAGGAAACACTGCATAGGCGAACCTTCGGAGATTAGACGGACTTAAAGTCGAAGCAGCTTGCTATCATCTCGCTAGCCAGCCAGTCGCCAGGGGAAAAAAATAAAAGCAAAGAGTACAGAAAAGCAGAGTTCTAACCTTTTAAATTTCGCTCTCAGTTAACATTAGTTAGTTAGTTAGTTGCGCTGGGCATTTTCCGCAAGTCGACATCCAACGTGCCTATTTTTTCAGTTAATATTAATAATGCATTCAAACAAAAATCAATGACTTTAAAAATTGCAAAGGTTAAAAATGTTAAAATGCTATTTATACTGGACTACAGACAACGTTTTACAAAAAAACGCAGTTACAGGCGCAACTCACCGGGCGGATAAAAGGATAGTTATGGCACTAATCAATAACGAATATTAAATGTGTATGGATATAAAAAAATATAAGTAATAAAAACTTTATTGACTTAAAAACCTAGTCTTTATAATATAACAATACGTTGATCATAAGGTTTGTAGCAGTTACCTACACCAGGACTGAGCCTCTGCCTCTCGAACAGCAAATTACTTATTGTCTCCATACAAAAATATTGGTACCCATAACATATAATGACGTCACGATTAGGCGGCCATTTGATCCTAATAAAAAATATAATCGATTGACATACTCAACAAAATTGTTGGTTATGCTTATTGATTGATGCAATGCGTCCTGACTATAAATTGATCTCTTAACTCTTACTTTACCCTACGGGTAGTATAAATTGAATTCGAAAACCCTCTTTCGACTTTATAATGCTTCTTGCAGATAGCCTTCAGTTTAAAATCTCGAGCTCCATAATTCAGCTCGAGCAGGCGCCGGTCAGCGGCGTCTTTGAGGATTAACTCAAAAACCCGCTTCAAAGTATTTTACGATGCCACTTCAAAAAACTTTGAAAGATTCCACTTTAAATATGTATATAATTTTAAAGGATGTATAAGGTGGGTAGGTTTATTATTAGTTTCATCAGCAATTCCTTAGATAAGACCCCTGTATAGACGAGAGCCGAAAGAAACTCATCTGTAAGTAATTTGCTCGTAAATCATACTTAAAACAATCAATTATATTTATGTTGCCAGCATCATGCCTATGGGTTGGAATATGGTCTACTCTTCATCACGTCATAACAAATGGACAAATTTACGATGCTGATACGATGTTGATGATGATGTCCTCCTTGACGTATCCGTCAACGGCCACACCCTGTCAACTGTTTCACGCTGTTCTTTCACAAACACACAATCACTAAAGAGAGACAGTATAGCTGCCCATCAGTGTTGTATGTGTAGTTGTAGGAAGGCCTGGGTTGGGCCTTCCGAAGCTTGCGATTCGCGCGAATCGCAACCTGGACCTGGACGCACGTCCAGGTCTTTAAGGAGGCATTCAAAGCCTTCCACGCCTTTCTTCCGCCATACCTTTTACTCAACTACACAAAGCTCGCAGAAGTAAAAAAATGTGTTTTCCCTCCTTTGCGAACAAAGTTGCGGGTACTTACTAATATGTTTTCTAAAATATTATGTTTATGCTTCTTAATCCAATAATTCCCAAACGTCCAATAAAGGCATACAGCGCTCTAACCTTCGGTATAATATAAGTAATATTGGCGTTCTCATCTGGGGGCACGGTAGTGCCCCCGCCAAGACGAACAAAAAAGAAGGGGGCACTACCTACCTTTTCTCGAACCGTTTCGTCTCATATTCAAACCCTCATAGTTTCGTCCCAGTTAACACTAGAGCGCCCAAATTCTCAGGTTAAGATGCAGTTAGCAAACATATAAAATGTACAAAATTTTATTGATCTAGCTTTTATACTTTAGGTTTTATAGGTACCTAAAATACGCCGATTTTGCCACTCACTCACTGACGTATCAAAACCTCTGGGGTACTTCCCGATGACCTAGAAAGCTGAAATTTGGTATGTAAGCTAGTATTAGTACACAAACAACAAAATAATTCTAAAACTTGGAACTTTTATCCCCCAACCCCTTAAACTAGGGGATGGAAGTTTGTATGAAACTTCCGCAAATTTTGATACTAGAGGTCTGAAAATTGAAACCTATAGGGACTCATTGTTATAAATCAAATACATATTGTAGGACTTTTAAAAAATCACCCCCCACCCTTTAAATAAGGGGATGGAAGTTTGTATGGGTTTCCCATAATAGGGGATAAAAGTGTATATATATATATGGGGCTAAACTTAAGTATTTCTTAAATACACAATTGTCTACTTCAGTTGACGCTCAAGAAACCCTACAGCCCAAAAAATTAAAAAAACTAAAGCACCTTACAAAAAGAAATGAGATCCCACCAAAAACATTTCATGTAAAATTGACGGCCAAGACTCACATTCTCATAACGCTTTCGCTGTAAAAAAGTTATCAGATCCCAGGAAAAGCCAAGCCCCTAAGCCCCGACTTTACTAACCCCACCACCTTGGTTTAAAAAGTATGGCATCAACTGGCTTCAAGCCCCTAAACCCGGAGTTTACTAACCCTACACCTTTGTTTCAAAGGTATGGCTTGGCCGTTTCATAGACTACCGTAAATAAGTCTAGCGGACTGTCCGGCCTATATCGTAAGGAATTAAGTTTATAAGTATATATTATCAAAGAAATAAACTTAGTTTCTTGATACCATATGGGCCAGACGGTCCGTTGGACTTATTTACGGTACTCTATGAAACGGCCAAGCCATACCTTTGAAACAAAGGTGTAGGGTTAGTAAACTCCGGGTTTAGGGGCTTGAAGCCAGTTGATGCCATACTTTTTAAACCAAGGTGGTGGGGTTAGTAAAGTCGGGGCTTAGGGGCTTGGCTTTTCCTGGGATCTGATAACTTTTTTACAGCGAAAGCGTTATGAGAATGTGAGTCTTGGCCGTCAATTTTACATGAAATGTTTTTGGTGGGATAAATATTTATAGGAGTACCATGTATACCGTAGATTGAATCTCTCACGGCACACACCCTTTATTCTAAGAGGTATTTCTTTGCTTTACCCCTTCAGAGGATTTTGGGTTTTTTCTCGCGGTTCAAGATCCGCACATTGATATCTTGTTTGGATATTTGCACAGGGTTATGTACCTTGAGATACAATAGTTTGAATTGTAATATTCCCATTGTAAATACGGATCACGGAGGATAATATTTTTATCCTCGTATACTTATCTAAGGATGGTTTTTGTCCAGACTCTTTTAGTTTTAAAAATATTGAGGTCAACATAATTACATCTCAACATTCTCATAAAATAAAGATGCAACACCACCCGATCGACTGTTGAGTTTCTTTTGGTTTTCTTATTTACCGGGCTTAACCTATTTTTTGCTGGAACTTGGTTTGGTTTTGGTGGACTATTATTACATTACCTTGTGGTTGACTGGTAGAGAATGCCATTGAGTGAATCAGAATCATGACGACGCAGTCGGCGCGGTCCTGGGTTCGAATCCCGGCAAGGGCAAATATTGCTTTCTTGAACTTAATTTGGGACTAAGTTGATTTGTTTGAGGTACTATCTATAATTTTCACTTACACTCCACGGTTCAGTAAAGAACTATAGACTCAAACTCTGACCAACTTAATTCCGTGTTGGTAGTAAGTAATAAGTAAGACCCCAATTCAATTATATTTCTCACTGACATGCATCCCATTAAATCTTTTGACAGTTTCCTATTACAGTTAGGTGAAAACTGCCAGTTGGAATATTTCATCAACGCGTTTAAATGATTACGGTACGTGAAAAGTTAGTAAGTTCGAACTAAAGTTATATTCCCCACTGCTCAGTGCGCTCTGTCCTTATGGTAGTGATTTTGATCCTTAGGTATTGTTTACCAGACATCTTAAGTTTTTTCGATCTTCGATAGTGTGAATATCATATATATAATATCTTTACCAATAAATAGTTAAACTGCTTTCAATTGCTTGCAAATCCTTTTCCAATAAAGAACCGGACAAGTGCGTATTGGACTCGCCCACCGATGGTTCCATATAAATGTATACCGGGGTTTTTTTTCGCCATAAACGGCCGTATCTTTTTTATGTTAACTTTGAAGTTTTTTTTTTTAAACCTTCAAAGGACTGTACAACTGAGTATACCTATCGCCGAAACCCCCTGACGTTCCCGAGATGAAGGGTCTTTAAAAACAGACGGACGGACAACAAAGTGATCCTGTTTCAAAGGTTTCGTTTATCCTTTTGAAATACGGAACTCTAAAAAAAAGAATAAACCTCTTTTTTCTACCTCGCAGTGAAGTATGTTTTTACAGTTAATTTAATCCAAAGGTGCTTATGAAAAATGACTTGTTTGCTATGTCAAGCAAACAAGTCACTTTTCACTTGACTAGTTTAGTTAAAATGTTATTAAGTTAGTTGTTGTCCGGCTACGGTGACATGAAAAAGGGGCTTAGCATTATCTTTATTATTAGGACTCGTTTACACACAAATTTTTCTCCCAAAAAACTGACACCAAAGAAAATGTTTTGCTTCGTTTCTACGACTCGCAGGTTAAACTAAATATTACCTATAAATAATACCCATAAAGGTTTGGTTTATTTTTTTCCCTTATTCTCGTACATCAGCTTACAGGCAAATTCTTACGCCTCTAAAACATTACATCAAGGAAAACAAAGCAAGTTAACATAGTGACATAGAGTAATGGAGTTAATGAAAATGACGAGACTACTGCGTCAGGTAAACTTGTAACTAAAAGATTCACCCCGTAATGTAGCGAAACATTAAGTAACCCAAGTTTACTGGCCCTTAACAGTAGTCTCTTTACCCACCACTAATTGAAATAATTTATCCTTTCTACATGCATTCATATTTCTCTATGCAGCAACTACCACGATAAAAATGAAAAAATAAACAATTAGCAATTAAAAACGTCTTTTTAATACTGTATTTACATGTTTTTCCTTATTTTACTTTATAAATACATATTTTTATAAAAAAGTTACCCCGGCTAAGTAACTTTGATTATTGAACGAAGATTATTTAAGGAATAAGTCAGATGTTTGATATCTTTCCAAATAATTGGGTGAAGTTTGTTGTAATTGTTTAAGAGGCCTTATTCCTTTTAAAATGCTGATTGCTTTAGACATTTTTCCCTATGATCAAACATGTTTCTTAACATATTATTGATGTTACTACCTAGAACTAGGCTATTGGGATTTATTGGTATATGTTTGAAACCTACAGTTTGAATTTTTCATTGCTAATTTTTGTTTCAAAAACTACTCGAATTTGACAAAATTCACGCGGAAAATTAGTTTTTTTAACTTATTTTCGACTGCACGCAATAAAAGCATGAAATAGATATGTTACTACCTAGAACTCGGGGAAAAGTATTATTTATTCACTTCAAAAAGTTGGTTGAAATTATCAATATATTTGTCATAATATGAAAAAAATAAATTTTAAAAGGAACGCCTCGAAGGAAGGCCTCTTAAGAGAAACAGAGAAAAACTGGCAAATGAACATAATAAATAATCATGAATTGTTCAATGATCGTCACCGTCCAACTTTCAAAATTACTTATATATTCTTACTCCCATTATTGATTCCAGAAAATAAATACTTTGACTTGATTTGTTTTTGGTATACAGTCGTAAGATAGTTAGATTTCAGAGGTTGTTCAACACGATACGAATATTCAGCTGGTGACATTTTGAACTAAACTAGTAGCCTCGTTCAACGTTCGATACGATCAGGGTCTCTTGTGCAATAACTCTTTTCATTAACGCCTACGCCCTTGCTTTGTGAACAGCCCCTTTGAATAACAGACCTTACAAGTCCTTTATTTCATTTCCCGGTAAAGCAGAATCCGGAACATGGAAGTGGTTGATTCGAATTTCCGGTGACGTCTTTTGGACTTTGAAATGCACCTGCGCCTTTTTGGAGTTTTTTTTTTTTTAAACTAACGTCATTCGTTTAATTGTGTGTATGTTTTTGTCGATTTTTGGCTGGCGTTCACGTATATTGGCTACAAAGACACAGTTAACAAAAATACCACTTATTATAGTATTCATTGAGTGCTCTTTTTAACCCCCGACGAAAACTCGTATAAATTTTATATGTGTAAATATCTGTGTATTTATATATCCGTGTATTTGTGTATCTTTTTATCTGTCTGTCTGTGGATGGATGGCCGTTTTTTTTATCGAAAGATATGGAGATGGAGATGGTTATTAGCCAGCTTTGGCGGAAGTAGAACCAGTAGTTTCCAGTTTTAGTAGAATTTTGTATATCACTTCAATAAGTAATGATGAGGGTCTCATGATGACCAGCTAGTTCTGGGTTATTTACCGTATATATATATAAGTATTTCAAACAGCATATTCAAATCCAAAATTGGTATTTTTAGATCATAATAATGAAATAAACTTAAATAATATAAATATATATATATCCATGCTGACAAGGAGGCTTACAATTTGAAACATTTAGCAGCTTAACTTTCCTGTCAATATTAGATTATCTATGAACGAATTCTTCACAGTTTCTGGAAACACTATATTTGATACTAATGTTAATACTTGAAAACACTAAGAATTCGTAGGAGTTATTCTGCATTTCAACGTAATTTCATGCACATTGTTGCTAGTGGTGTTTTGTGCTGAAAATGAAGGGCGGCGAAATGAAAACAGAGGCTATTTGACGTTTATATGGACATCTCAATTTTATTAACAGTGTCATTGTCACTTAATACATTTGAATAGCAAAAATCATGTCTGTTATCAATGGCATTACATTATGTATTATTATACATATTATTAAATATTATTAAGAAAGAATACATATTTTTTCGGGGCTTCCCGCTTTTGTTAGTTCAAAATCGGTGCGCGTTCGTAGAAGGCCGTAGTGACATGACGTATCACCACGTTACACACGACTTATTGGAAATATATAATTTGTCTACTTTCACTTGTCCTGGCCGTTTAGTAGTACAAGTCAAGTTAAACAGTCACTTACATTTTTAATTTTTCGGAAAAGTTAGCCATGATATCTAGAGAAAATGAGCCCCGTCCCAGAATCCCGAAACGGAGAAGGCGGAAATTCATTTATTTTTCAGATATTGTTAGTGACGTAAAAACTATCTCAAGATATTATACCCTCAAGCATGAAATCTTCTCCAAAACATCCCTAGAGCATCGATCAAAACTAATAATGTTCCACTTTTACACGACGTTTCAAGCACTTATTTCACACTCGACTTGAGGTAGTAAATTGCGTCATAACCTCTCTCCAGACGGATATTGCAGGCTTTCCGGTCGATTAGGCCCTTAGCCTACGTGTATGGGTGTGTATGGATGTCTTGGATGACTGATGGGTTATTAATGAACGTTAGTTACATTTCCAATACCTATCACTGATTGAAATCGTTAACTGCAAATGTAGGGGAGTATCATACGCTAAGTACTCGTATTTATAATCTTAATTATCTTTATCATCATCCTGTCAGTAGATACCCATAGTAGAAGCATTGCTTAGTTTGGGACTTAATCAATTTGTGTAAGATTGTCCCTTAATATATTATTAACTAATTGAGGCGTTAGTTGTTTAAAAAAAGATTCACGTTCACTCAAACGATTTAATTCAACTACATACAATTATTTTAGAAATAAATAAAATCAATTCAGATATAAAAAGGAAGCTATATTGGTAACGATGGCTTTAACCTCTATCTGATCCGAGAGTCGCTGCAAAAGTGGTGGCATAATCCCCACCACCCCCACTCTCTGCCAGCGTCAGGCCACCCAGAACGTGGTGCCGGTCAGGTGACGTCAATTTTCTGGTAATAATATTTATATTTATAATATATTAGTACTAAATTGAATCAGGTTAATTAGTTGACAGGGCGCTGGATTAATTTCACAAATTAATTAGTAGCAATTGAAAACAACGAGAGGCAATTTACGATCGGATTATGCTCGAAATTAATGATAACTGTCACTATTTTACAGTGACAGTGATGAAATAATTTTGATTAACCAATAGAGTTGTTAATGGAATCTTGATTTGTAATTGATAAGCCAATATATTAAAAAAAGGTTTTGAAATGTATGATGATGATGAAATGAGGGTTTAAATAGCAGTTTATATTAAAATATCTTTGGACAAATGCGTAAGATCGCAAAAATGTATGTAGTATACGATTGTCAAGCACGACAAATATCTCATAATATACAATGTGTTACCGCCAAGTAGGCTTTTCTTAAAGTAGAGTAAAGTAACACAGATCTTTAACGTATCCATGACCTTAATTTAATTAATTAACTTAAATTCAGGCTTTATTAACTTTCTAACAAAATTTTAACTGCCAGCAATGTACAGTAAATAAATTGACAAGTGAGTGTTATGACAGCGTGATATGAGTAACGACAATTACGCTGTACACCCACTACATTGAATGCGCGGATTTAAGAAAAAATTGTGCAGTTAATTCACATAATTATGATTAGCTAATACATGCAAACAAATACTAATGGATCATATTATTATCAGTTTTAATAAATGCCCGCATGCCGGTAACAGGCTGTATAATATAAAATGTGGTAAAATTTGCTTTAAAACGCACACCTTGATTTAAAAAATATATAGAAAAAGAAAACAGATAGGAATAATATAACCGTATTCGTGACTTAAAACTTTTGTAACATAATTAATTACTGTCTTCCTAACGCACGTAATAGCGATTATTTCGTCTTTTTAACGTCAGACGACCGAGCTAATATTACGTATAATGATTCGACAACATTATACGTATTAGCTTTGTTGGCATTTGCGAAATTCCTGCCATTGTCTGACAGTAAACGAAAACTCGCTGACAACTGAATTTTTCCACAAATGCGCATCACAAAAAACCTACGAATAGGCTCCACACATTTTCACGCCTATTTCCCAGCGGCCAGAGCGTGCCTGTTGTCGTTTCCGTCGCACAGCGGACGAATCCACAATTTCACAGCAACAATAGCAGCATGACATTACGCGATGTGTCACATCGCGTCGTTTTACGCAAATGCGAGTGAGTTGTCATTCGTGGCTTCGAAAATTTGCTGGGTACAGTTGTGTTCTATGTAATTTTGTTTAACAAGAATGGTGTCATCTTGGCATGGTTTATTACGTCTGACAGTTAGCATGCTTTTTTTTCTGTGTAGGTAATTATATATCGGCGTCTTCGCCGGTTGTGATCTCAGTGACTGTTGTTTTGTTACAAGGGCGCGCGCATTCAGGTTTTCTCAAAAATATCTAAAGATCAGGGGCCCAATTCGAGAATGCCGTTTGAGATATCGCCGAACGTCAAATCTCCATTAGATAACAGTTATATCGCCATTGAACTGTCATTTAAATGCGGTGAGCTTGAAAGTGACATATCTCATCTCAATTTTGGAAATACGAAGGCGATAATGATTGTCAAAAATGTTATTCATGTATATAAATTTCTGTTTTGAACGAAACGTAAAGGACTACTTTCACGTACTACGCGGTCAATTTAAAGTATGCGCCTGTTATTTATGCCGTCACATACAAAGGAAACGAAAATTTTGCGCGTCCGAATTGACGAAGTTGCGATATCGCCACTTGTCAAGTAGGCACACGTCAAAAGTGACGGATGGCGATGAAAATGAGAGATCTCCATTATATCTCTAAAATTGGTCGAATACCCCCCCTGATCATAAGTAGGCTATTACAAGTAGATAATGTTGCGTGTTCTTATCGTGGTTTTAATCTATTGAAGGATTTACGTCACGGATACAATTGTACGTGGCTTAGCAGATGACGAAAGCGAGAAAATAGGTACTCATTACGTAAGACGATTAGGACTAAGTTAGAAATTAATATGATTTTTAAATGAATTGCGTATGGTACACGTAAAGGAGATGTATACTACATTAATACTATACATTTTCCAAGAGATATGTATGCGTAGTCTCCGTACCGAATGTCGATTGTTTGAAATGTCGCGATTCCATTGTTTTTTCGTTATATTTAAATTGCTCGAACACAAGCTCCAAGAAGCACCATTAACTTTGATACTACTTTTATTTCAAAGGTGTCTCAAACAGACTATTATCCCGAGATAACAAACAGGTGGAGACGCAGCCGGGTGTCATTTCACAAAAGACGTTTGTGTACAATTTACATGTTTACGGGAGAAAGTAAAAATGTCGTAAAAAAACGCATAAAACATTGTCGAGGGACCTTGATTTTATTCAAACATAAAGTAGAACGGGCTGCTTTTTAAGGTAACGCGCATGGGAGATATTATTGTGACCGATATCCAATAAGTGACAAAGTTTTATTTTATTAAAGCGGACGGAGCACACCGAGAAAATGTGTGTGTGTGTGTGTGTGTGTGTGTGTGAGAGAGGAATTTGTGCGTGCGTAGACAGAAAAGAAAGTAAAGACTGGGTGCTAACGAATACCTTTTCGATGGAGATGTGTGTGACGTAGTTAGGCCAGTATAAAACAAAACAAATAAAATAAATGTATGATAAAACTTATAGACAACTAGCGACCCGCCACGGCTTCTCACGGGTGCTATGCTGATAAATTATGCCTGTATTATACATAATAATATAAACCGTCCTCTTGAATCACTCTATCTATTAAAAACCTCATCAAAATCCGTTGCGTAGTTTTAAAGATCTAAGCATATGTCAGAACAGACAGACAGCGAAGCTACTTTGTTTTAAACTATGTAGCGATATTAGTTATATTAATACACTAATTTTATATTATACCCCGACCCGCCTGTGGCCGTTATTAGTTTACTTATAACATGTCATGGTACGCTTGGTGTGGCGGTCCGTCTGTAGACGGTCCCGTCTATAGTCGTACTGCCACAAGAAGCGTCACGCAACTCACATGATACGGCTATCGTCTGTAGCCAATTTCGTCTGTGGCCGTTAGTGCCGTAACACAGGTCATAGTAGTCGCTTGACATGAATACCCGTCTACAGGCGGTTACGCCTCTGGCCGTTTATGCCGCAACACAAACACTCAAACCTGCGCTATACGACAATCTGTCTCCAGATGTTATGCCATTTTGTATGGAGAATTTCTGTGTCGTATCTCAAAAAATCAAGATTGTCCTGTGTCCGTGAACGTGTTAACTTAATCTACTTCGATACTCTACTCATCTCGTGAGCGACATACCCGTACTGCTCAGCTCACATGCTATTCAAATGAGCTAATGCTACATAATCCTCTTCGCTTTACCATTCAGCTACCGATCCCCAATTAGTATGATGAATCTTACACAAATCGACCTAAGCAAAGCTTGTACTATGGGTACTAGACGACGATATATATATATAATAATATATAAATACATATACGACGACGACGCGGTCGGCTCAGTTTGTAAGCATTTTGTAATGATCAGGGTTCGTTACTAGGTTATACTGTAAGTAAACAAACCACTCATAAAAGGTCACCACAGAGAATTTAATGTGACGTGAAACTAAGCAACTTACAAAAGGCAGACAATCAAACAGTCTGTAACAAGGTGCGGCGTCACAATATTCTAAAATAAACATAAAAAAATAAATAAAGAAAAACAAAAGTAACAAAAAACAAAAGGTGACAAAAGGTAAAAGAAAATAACATAAAGTGAGCAAAAGAAATTAAAAGAATAAACAAAAGCAAACAAAATGAAATTAAAGAAAATCAAAAAATAAAACAAAAGAAACAAAATAAATTAAAAACTAAAAATCGAACGTAACAAAGGAAAAAAAACAAAACAAAAAGTAAACAAAGCACAAATAAATAAAACAAAAATATCCTGCGATGATCGGCCTAGGATTCGATCGTCGGACCTCCCGCTTCGTAGCCGACTATCGAAACCTCGAAGCCACGGGGTACTTGGTTAACTGTGGCGAATTGCGACTAGTATATCATCCAGTGCTCAACTGCATATGACTTTGATTTCCTTAAGGAAGTGCTCGATTTCCCACGGAAAACAGGGGCGTTTCCATAGGCTGTGAACAAAATGCCGCGTGTTACGAGCTTATATAGATTTTTGCGAATGGGCACTTGATCACTATCTAGGAAAACAACGAAAACACTTACCCCGTTACTTCCTAATTGCACTAACACACACGTTCAATGGCACATAAGGTCCGTAATAATAAATAGCTCGAAATGTCCGTATGAGAGCTAGTAATTTGTGAATAACATTCACTAGCGGTGACTCTGCCCGCTGCGATCCCTTTGTCTCAATCTTTTCACCGCGCTCTGTCACATATTTTCGCGCCACCCTCAATATTTTTATTAAAAGTATGACCAGATTATAACGTCTCGGCGAAGGCCTGAGTACGATCGCGTGACGATAGATGGCGTAACTAAGTAGTTAATCGATCGATAGAGAACCGGGGCATGACATATCCCCTCTCCTCCAGAGAATCCAACCGGATTCAACTCATACGTTTTAAATCGCTCGAATGCCAGGTTCCTAAATCTTTCCCTCTTAGGCTTTGTAACTTGTAAACGTCTTCAGAGATCTTTTTCGTAATTACTGCCTTTTCAAATTTAGGTGCCAACTTAGACATGAACCTCTTATCAGAGTTAGATAGATGTTTCGTACGTTTCCACACCAGGTCACCTTCTTCGTAGTTACACCTACGCCGTCGTAGATTATATCGTTTGCTGTTCGTTTCGTGCGACAGTCGCATTCTATTGCAGACTTCATCGTATACCCTCCGTCGATATTCGATATTGCATGTTCGATATGCGGAATATATAAATCCCATTCTCTGTGATCGTCATGAACATATGAGGCGATCGCCGCCCCTATTACTTTGTTTACGCGCTCAGTAGGGTTAGCCTGCGGGTGGTAATAAGGGGTATACCACAATTTCGTTCCAAAACTTGTGACTAGATCTTTAAACTGGCTGGATACAAATTGTTTACCATTGTCACAAACTACTGCGTCTGGAGCGCCGTATCTTAAAAAAATGTCTTTCTCCAGAATGCGTGTAATAGGCAGAGCCTTCCCGTTTCTCAAAGGAAAGAGAAAACAGAACTTGCTAAACCAGCACGAAATTACCAGCAACATGGTGTTACCATGCTTAGATTTCGGAAAGGGTCCCATGAGGTCCATGGAGATAATTTGGAACGGTTCTGTCACCTCCCGCTGTCTCCCCATCAAACCTGATGGTTTTGTCTGCGAATGTTTGTATTTCGCACATACTTCACAATTTCTTACATAGTTCTTCACGTCTTTTGTTAGTGTTGGCCAGAAATAGTGTTGCCTAACTCGATTTACCGATTTTTTTACCCCGAAATGACCTGCAGTTGGGTCATCATGGCACTCTCGTAAAATTTGCCCACGAAGTTTTTCCGGTATAACTAACTTCCAACTGTCGTTATCATTTGGGAACTGTTTCAGATTTAGGTACTTCCAAAGGTGACCTTGACTAAGTTCCCAGTCAGGTTCATTTCTTCCTTCAGCTACCTTGTTTTCCTCTGTTTTGTACCATTCATCCTTGTCTTCGTGATTTATTTCCAGCAAATTAATCTCGTCACCAATGGCCCGTGATAGCGCATCTGGTACAGTATTATATTTCCCCTTACGATGGACTATCTCGTAATCGAATTGCTGAAGTCGCATAGCCCATCGCGCTAAGCGTCCATGAGGGTCTTTATTATGGTGCAACCATTGTAGAGCGCTATGGTCTGTGATTACCTTGAAATGGCTTCCCTCAATGTATGGCCGAAACTGTTCGACTGCATGCAGCACGCTTAATAATTCGCGTTCTGATGCAGAGTACTTACATTCCCTCTCAGAGAGTTTTCGACTAGTGTACGCAATTGGAGCTTCCAGACCATCAATTTCCTGAATTAAGACTCCTCCTGTACCTCTATTTGACGCGTCACATTGTACCGTGAAGGTTTTGCTGAAGTCTGGGACTTTCATAACCGGAGTGGACGTAAGAGCAGATTTCAAGTCAAAGAAAGCTTGTTGTGCTTCTGCATTCCACGAAATCCGACGGCCTTTTTTCCCGCCCTTTGTCAGGTCATGTAGCGGGGCTGCTACAATGGCGAAGTTTGGGACAAAACGTCGATACCAACTAGCCAAGCCTATGAAGCGTTTCAATTCGGTGTAGGTTGTAGGTCGCGGATAGTTAATAATGGCCTTGACCTTATCTGGGTCAGTTCTCAATCCTTCTTTGTCTATGATGTAACCTAGGTATTTTAAAGATGGTCTTGCAAATACACATTTGTCCAGATTTATAGTAAGACCCGCTTCTTTAAGTTGATCCTTTACAAAAGTTAATGCTACCAGGTGATCTTCGAAATTGTCATTGCAAATCACTATATCATCTAAGTAAGTAAACACTTTTCCTTCATACTCTGGTGGAAACAAGCGATCCATAAGACGCTGCTGTGTCTGAGAGGCATTATTGAGCCCGAATGGCATAACTTTAAATTGGAACAATCCCTTCCCCGCTAACCCAAATGCTGTTTTCTCCTTGCTTGATTCTTCTAGTGGTATTTGCCAGAAGGCTGATCGTAGATCAATTGTCGACAGGTATTGAGCATTTTTAAGGCTATCCAATATAGTTGTTACTCTCGGTAATGGATACGAGTCTTTCACTGTCACCTTGTTGAACTGACGGCTGTCGAGACATAAACGGTTTTTCCCAGTAGGTTTCTTCACCAACAAGACTGGGGAGCGCCACGAACTAAATGATGGCTCAATTATGTCGTTGTCAAGCATTTCCTGTATCTCCTTTTCCAACTCTCTCATTATGGGTGGTGCGAACGGATATTGTCTTTGGCTTGTAGGCAGATTATCACCCGTATCGATCCTGTGTTCAATCAGGGATGTTCTTCCCAACCCTTTAGCTATCTCACTACCCATAACCTCTATTAGTTTGTCTAGCTTTTCTTTTTGATCATAAGTCATTTCGTCACGTGAAATTACCGGATGACCGACGCTGACTTCTGAGATGTCATAAGTTGTTTTTTCCTCTCCGATTGTCAGACCAAAAAGGTCTAAAAAATTCATCCCCAAAATGACATCATGTTTTAAAGTGTTCATGACATAGAAGGGAACTACCTTATACATGCCCTTAAATTGTATCGGCAAGTGAAGTATTGTGTCGATAGAGTGACATGTACCGTCCGCTGTAGTCACGTTTTTTGCTTCTACTTTGTGCCCCGTTAAGCCCAAATCTGAAATTTTCATGTGGAACTCTTGAGAAATCACCGAAATTGTCGCCCCTGAGTCCAGCATGCCCCTAAAATTACGATTTAAAATATTTATGTCAGCGTACAAACGTTTATCTCCCTCACTGCGGTGAATATTGCATATTTCGCCCGTTGAAAAATAATTTGAAACGATATTTAACCATTGCTGCCAGTCATTCGGATCTGAATTACTTATAGTCTCGGAGTCTGATTGGCAGGCATCAACTCCGCCTGGTCGTTTCCCTCCGCAGTGTTGCCACATGTGCATTTCTGAACAGTATTCCCAAAACGGCCACATTTGTAACAGAAGAGCCTTTGCTTCGGTAAATTGCATTCCCTAAATCGGTGCCCGGGACTTCTACAATTCCAGCATTTCGATTGAATGGGCCTGCCAGCATCAATAGCAGCTACATCTGTGTGCCATCCTTGCATAGTGCTGGAAGTGCCTTGATAAGCCAAATCTCGCTCTAAAGAGTGGTTGTTAAGTAATGGTTCTCTGAAATTCTCACAACTTAGTTTCGTCCGTTCGATTACTCTCAGCACAGAGGTTAACTCTACAACCGACTTGAAGGTGTCTCGACATATTTCTTTCTGATAATAAGGCTGGATATTTTTCCTTAAAATAACCAATTTCTGAATTTCCGAAAGCGGCACCGGTAGTCGATTGAACATGTTTCTCATGACAGACACATAAATGACGACACTTTCATCCTTGCTTTGTGTCCTCCTTTTAATCTCCTCAAGAAGCTCGTCTTGATAATTCGGGGTCTGAAATGTGTCTATCAAGAGTTCCACTAACTCTGGCCAGTTCGATATCGCATTTTTATTTGCCCTAAACCATATCAGGGCGTCTTCCTCAAACAGATCTATTGCTTGACGAAATAAATCCTCGTCCGACGCGTTCCGTGCGTCTTTAAGCTCATCGATTCTCTCTAGGAAGGCATTAATACTCATGGTGCCTCTGCCACTAAATCTAACACCCCAGTCTTTAATAGGGACTAACTTCCTCCTATGTGAATCCTGGTCTATTGTAGATGATCTAAACAACTTTGGTCCGCGATCCGAGCTTAGGGGCCCGCTCTGAGCATGCCATTGTACTTCCTTGTGATCATTGCCCAAACTTACTCCTGGTGCTTCTACAGACCGAGGTACAACCTGAGTGTTCACCATCCCAGGCGCCAGATCACCACGAGGTCCAAAAATCGCTTCCTCTTTAGCTATGTTCTCCGATGATCCAAGACCCATATTTAAATTTTTAAAGATTTTCAAGGCTTCTTCTCCTAATGATTTTTGTAGAATATCTTTGTCATGCTCCGACATTACATACTTCTCTTCACTATCTTCTTGCTCTAATCTCCTTGTAGTGGATATGGCTTCTTCAATATCTTTCAGCAACACTAAGTGCATTTCCGTATCCCTAGTGTCAACCGGAATAATAAGCTTAGTGCGGTTTAACAAATGAGCTAATCGAGACTGAATGCGCCCGACTAAACGTTGGTCAGGACTTTGTGACACTTCTGATATGAGTGTGAGCAGAGTAGAGAGTTTATTTCCACATAGTACTAGCTCTCTATTCGGATCTTCCGTGCAAGCAACCGGTACTTTAAATGTAATTGATGACTCCCCGGACGCCTCTCTTCGCAAAATTTCTCGCAAGAACTTACGCATAGTCGCCACAGTTTTACATTCCTTTATCCCTCTGCATGCTAACTCAAATTCTAACTCATCCTTATGCAGTGCGTTGACGTCCATCATCTCCAAATTACTTGTACAATAATTTACTATAGCCTTACTAATAAGAAAAAAAAATTGCCAATAACGTACTTTGCTTACATGAACTTAACACTAAAAATATATAACAGTTATTACTTGAAAGTAGCTCAACACTAAACTAATAATTGACAGATACTTTGCTCTCCTAACCCTGTGGGCGCCAGTGTAATGATCAGGGTTCGTTACTGGGTTATACTGTAAGTAAACAAACCACTCATAAAAGGTCACCACAGAGAATTTAATGTGATGTGAAACTAAGCAACTTACAAAAGGCAGACAATCAAACAGTCTGTAACAAGGTGCGGCGTCACAATATTCTAAAATAAACATAAAAAAAAAATAAAGAAAAACAAAAGTAACAAAAAACAAAAGGTGACAAAAGGTAAAAGAAAATAACATAAAGTGAGCAAAAGAAATTATAAGAATAAACAAAAGCAAACAAAATGAAATTAAATAAAATCAAAAAATAAAACAAAAGAAACAAAATAAATTAAAAACTAAAAATCGAACGTAACAAAGGAAAAAAAACTAAAAACAAAAAGTAAACAAAGCACAAATAAATAAAACAAAAATATCCTGCGATGGTCGGCCTAGGATTCGATCGTCGGACCTCCCGTTTCGTAGCCGACTATCGAAACCTCGAAGCCACGGGGTACTTGGTTAACTGTGGCGAATTGCGACTAGTATATCATCCAGTGCTCAACTGCATATGACTTTGATTTCCTTAAGGAAGTGCTCGATTTCCCACGGAAAACAGGGGCGTTTCCATAGGCTGTGAACAAAATGCCGCGTGTTACGAGCTTATATAGATTTTTGCGAATGGGCACTTGATCACTATCTAGGAAAACAACGAAAACACTTACCCCGTTACTTCCTAATTGCACTAACACACACGTTCAATGGCACATAAGGTCCGTAATAATAAATAGCTCGAAATGTCCGTATGAGAGCTAGTAATTTGTGAATAACATTCACTAGCGGTGACTCTGCCCGCTGCGATCCCTTTGTCTCAATCTTTTCACCGCGCTCTGTCACATATTTTCGCGCCACCCTCAATATTTTTATTAAAAGTATGACCAGATTATAACGTCTCGGCGAAGGCCTGAGTACGATCGCGTGACGATAGATGGCGTAACTAAGTAGTTAATCGATCGATAGAGAACCGGGGCATGACAATTTGCCTACTGAGCCGGTGGTCCTGGGTTCGAATCCCGGCCACGGCAAATATTTGTGTGATGAACTCGAATATTTGTGCTTTCTCGTATAGTACAAGCTTTGCTTAGTTTGGGACTAGGTCGATTTGTGTAACACATTCAACACCGGGAGCCCGCCCCGTGGGCGCAGTGCTTGTAGCGAGTTTCCGCTACATACCTATGCATTTCCCAATGTTATCGGCTACGCGCGTAGCGCTACGAAATCCTTGGCAGCGAATGTGGTAAGATTGTCCCTTAAATCAGTACAAATCGGTTACACAGTCGCTAGCGAGTGCGATCCTACTCATAGTATAGCGGTTTCCGTATCGAGTATCGCTATTCTACGGCTTCTTATTGTCATCCTTTACTATTACGCTAAGTGTGATCAGGAAGGCCTATGATTGTCGCGTTTATCACGCGATTAATAAATCACAAGCATTCGTCACTCTCGCACTCACACATTTGTCAAAAAGTGACGGATGCTTTGTCACTGGATACGCAGGATAATACAAGTCTGCTGGTATTAACGGACGAATAATGAACTGTGACGCAAATTAATGGATTAATCTTGTGATATATTGAAATGGACGTAACTGAAGAGATTTTCAAAGGGTATTTATTACCTTTCGTGGTTGCCTTACGCCTAATTGCATTGAATAATAAGCAGGTACCTATTATTAATAATACTAGTAATGAAATTATAAAATGTAATGTAAGTGTAATGTAATATACCTAGATTTATTTCTAGCAGGAACAACAGGTGGCTAGTGTTTTCATAATAATAATATCGACAAACCTTTTATCGATAACCGCCACGTCAAAGTTATGAAGGAAATGCTTAGTTATTAAGAAAATATTCACAATGTCGTGGAACTCGAATAAATAAATTTCACATTTTTATGTAAATTATTTACTTCTTAAATTATTAAGGTCTACCAATATAAAAACTATGATTAAGTACTAAATTTACTTAATATTGTTATTAATTAGAGGAAATAATGAAAATGTATGTTACGATTTTGTCACTTACTTTTACGTGGTTTTAAGGGTTCCGTAGCCAAATGGCAAAAAACGGAACCCTTATAGATTCGTCATGTCTGTCTGTCCGTCTGTCCGTCTGTCCGTCTGTCCGTCTGTCTGTCCGTCCGTATGTCACAACCATTTTTTTCCGAAACTATAAGAGCTATACAGTTGAAACTTGGTAGGTAGATGTATTCTGTAAACCGCATTAAGATTTTGATGCAAAAATAAAAAAAATATAATAAATATTGGGGGCTCCCCATACTTAGAACTGAAACTCAAAATTTTTTTTTTCATCAAACACATACGTGTGGGGTATCTATGGATAGGTCTTCAAAAATGATATCGAGGTTTCTAAAATATTTTTTTTCTAAATCGAATAGTTTGCGTGACAGACGCTTCCAAAGTGGAAAAAAGTTGGTCCCCCCCCCCTCTAACTTCTAAAATAAGAAAATTAAAAATCAAAAAAAAAACATATGATGTACATTACTATAAAAACTACCAACGAAAATTGTTTTGAACGAGATCTAGTAAGTAGTTTTTTTAATACCTAACTTTGCACCTAATTTATATGGGGCGCTATACATACTAGGTGCAAACTTAACTTAACTACTTAGTGATGGAAAGTGTTTGTACGGAACCCTCAGTGCGCGAGTCCGACTCGCACTTGGCCGGTTTTTATCGATAACATGAGTGTCGATGATTTATTTTGTCGAGCACTAGCAACACGTCGTTCGCGCTAGGAAAATCTCTAGGTATTTGTAAAATGTCAGTTCAGTTCAAATATATTTATTTCTCTAAGATTACAAATCACTTAAGCGAGAAACAAACAATAGGTATTTCGATATAAAAATATTCATTATAAGTATTTATGTAATATAAAACCGCTCGTAAAACCGACGGCCGCTGGGGCCATCGACTTCTTGAGTGGCGACCACGCACCGGACGACGCAGCGTGGATCGCTGGAGTCCACTGGATGCGGGAGGCGCAGGACTGGTCATGGTGGCGTTCGCTGGGGGAGGCCTATGTCCAGCAGTGGACGTCTTTTGGCTGATGATGATGTATTATATTTAGCAATATTTATATATTTTATATGATAAGTATTAACTCAACTTCATGTAATGGTAATAAAAAAATGATGGCAGTGTTTTTAAATTAAATGTACATACAATGTCCATAATGTAGTGACATAGTAACATGGCGAGTTCTGGAGTGGAGGCCACGAATCGGTAAATGTAGTGTAGTGCGCCCTGTAACAAGGTGGAGCGACGACATTCGTAGGACAGCGGGTGGTAACTGGAGGGGGAGAGATGAAAATCGAGCGCAGTGGCGTGCATGATAGAGGCCTATACCTCATCCAGGGAAACGAGTTCGTACTAGAAAAGTGAGCAAGCTTGCGATTGGTCAGCGATAAGGGTAACAAATACGCATCGGAGAGGTTTACATGGCGATCAAAGTTCAGTCAACATCTGTCTCTCGTACGGTGTGGACGCGTTATCCTTCTTTGAAATTAGCTATTGTCAACGTTTACCTGGCTTTTTTATCAATCCATTGAAAGATAAATACTTAAACCAATTTCATTCTTTTTACATCACGTCTGACATAGTTTATACGTATAAAAATTGTGAACATTAAGCCTATTGCTTTAATTGGCAACTGAATGCACTAACAAAAATATAAATATTCTTAACGACGGCATGTAAGCCTATTCCGGCATCGAGGTGCAATTGTTTACGCCCAACGGCCTTCCTTTGTCCCTTTCATTTGCATACAAAAGTGCAACAAAGAGGACGCTATATTAACTTGTCTCCGTGGATGAAGTAGGTATTATAGGTCCAGCAGTGGACTGATACGGGTTGATGATGATGATGATGGTAGTAACATGTAATTGTAAGGTGCACTTTTAATTTCGTTCATATGAACAAGACCGCCCCACCGTATTTTACTCAAACAAAGAATAAAGTGCAATTCTGGCGGCTTCTGCGAAACCCCGTGGTGTATTTTTGTTCTGTGATAATGATAATTATAGCTCGGTACTAAAAAGTACTATTTGTCGTACTATTAACATTAACATCTTGAGACTTAATATTATTATCATAATAATATTATAAACGTGAAAGTTTGGATGTATTCCACTTAATCTCAAAAACTATTAACATTAACATTAACACCTTGAGACTTAATATTATTATCATACATAACTCGCCATATACTTAACATGTTTATTTTTAATCTCGTCATGAATCAAAACATGGAGAAATATGTAGTGAATAAGCAAATGCATTGAAATAATGAACTTTATTCTGCAAGTAAGCTACCGGCATTTTACAAGAGGAGACCACTGTTGAGAAGAAACACCGAAAGAAACTCAACTTGCATCTCGTCAGTTCGACCGTTAACATCCTCACGCGCCCTGCAACGTCCGGATATTATAAGTTATGATAGGTCATTATTTTCGTCTAAGGTCCTCACCATACGGTGGACTGATGATCTGGTGAAGGTCGTTGGAATTTGCTGGATACGGGTAGCGACGGGCCATGATGATTTTATTAGTGGGACCTACCTCCAACAACATTGACGTCTTTTGGTTGATAATGAGGATAATGACAGTGACGGCGATGACGTTGATAATGACGGTGATGATGATAATGATGATGATGGTGACGAGGATGATGGTGATGAGGATGATGATGATAATGATGGTTATGATGATGATGGTGATGAGGTTTTTTTAATGTTAATTATTTAATGTCAATCGATGCTTAGTTTTTTTTTTATGTTCAAGAGAATCAAAACGCAAACAATCCTGTGTGCATTCAGCAATAAGCTAAATATCCTGCATCGCTTCAATTCAACCGTTGGAATTGACGCGCGGACGGCGGCGTCCGGATATTACAATTTATGACGTTTATTTGCGTCCAGTTCAAATTGAAATGGTACCAAATTAAATTACAGTTGACTTGCTTCTTCATGCCGCTTCGCTTGCGTGACAAAAGTGTTTGATTTGTCTATAATAGTGCATTTCTTTTCTCCTGAATAATTTTGTCCTTAATAATCGGTTGAGCAGTCTCCGTTTCAGCTAAAAAATAATCCAAATTGTTTAGTCCAAATTGCTGGATTTTCTGATGTCCGCCTGATCTCGCATAAAAGTCCAATTTTTCAACTGATTCTCTTGAAATTTTGTGAGCAGGATCGATAATTTTACATCCAGCCGTTTCGGTGTGATGACTAATGAGAGGGTAGAGAAATTTTTTCAACAGATGGCACTGTACGGCTTGCGAAACGCTGCTGCATCGCACTGTTAAGATTTGTTCTGAAATAATCATCCCTCTCCATAGAAAACAGATTTTCAATACAAATTTAGAACTTCATAATAAATCTAATAGATTAGCAAAACTCGAAAACAAATAGAATTTGGTCTTTAATTTTAACACCACGAGTACTAGTATTTGAATAAGAAATGGAAAATAATTGTTATTCTGCCGCCGTAAATACTTCAAGCAATCCGAGAGAATCCTAACAAAAGTGCGAAAGGTCTTAAATTCAATTGAAAAGATCCGAGCGAGTATAAATATTTGTTAGGTAAACACGGTTGCCCCAAATAAAGTATTGAGAGCCAATTTCTTCGACAGTCAGCTAAGTTAGTTAATCTTGTTTTGGAAGGGTCGGTTACGACGTCGACTGCTGTCACTAATTTATTTTTAATTGACAATTTTGCCGTCTGAATTCCGTTGACGGCAATTTAAATGACAATTCGAAGCTCCGTTTCATTTGTTTTGTAAATTGTTGCCCGTTTTATTTAACTCTTTAACTATTTATTTCTAAAATATCATCTCGTACTTAAACAAAACACGATTATTCAAAATCAGATTATTATAATTGTCGACAACTAATAACAGGTTAGGTGTTTACTTTGTTTCCTGTAATTATAACTTGGGTCTCTTCAAGGCTAGAGTGAATGGGCTGTTGTTGAACGAGCGAGCTACATTCAACCCCGTAGTCACTTAAAACCATCCGATGGCTCTGAGGTTAATCGCTTGTCAGTTTGTGGGTAAAAAAGGTTTTGAACTACAAGAACGAGTGATTCATCGGTCATGTTTTTTACATTAAAAATCGCTGCTTCCTTATCAATTTTGTCTAAAGGACCTATATATTTTAACGTCTCTGAAACTGATTTCATCGAATTTCTAGACCATCATGTTTGAGAACTAGATATTCAATATGAAGTCAAGTTATTTAATCAAGTCGCTAAGATTTCTAAGTATATGCCACGAGCAGACTCATTTCCGCAATATAGCAAGTTGAAGCGAAGCATATCGTTTCACTCGTAAACTCTACGCCATTAAAATTAATGGTAAGAGTAAAACTTGGAGGTTCTAAGTTGTGAGAGAAAAGTTTGATGGATCTTCGTGTGTTAAGGTTGTAATTGGAACATATACTTTCATCATTAAGAGGTTCTCCGCGCAAATTATCAATGCGTCATCTTTAATTCGCTTAGATAATATCTTCTTCATCATGGTCGAGCAGTCGAGTTCATTCAGGTGGTTTAGTAGCAGCCCATTGCATAATGCTCATCTAATCTAATACTTACCAACCAGAGGTCCGCGGATGATACATCACCGCAGGAAGAGAATCTACATTTGGTCCCCGCGAACAACAAAGAAATAAAAGTGGTGACCATGGGTCAAGAAAAAGTTAGAGACCACTGCTCTTATCCTTCTGACTTGTTAATGACAGTAAACGAATAGAATAGAAAAACAAATAAACAAATGAAGTCACTATCAACATACAATGTCCAACACAACAAAGTAAGAGGCATAATATGTGCTGCGCACTTCAAATGCAGTCGGGTATAGTTAGACTCTGTCAGCTTCATAATAGACAAGTTCTAAGCCGATTGAGGACTGGACCATAGATTAAATAACAGTATAAGCATACAGAAGGTTCACACTTTTAGTCTTAACAAAACCTGCATACCTACCTACGACAACACGTGAGGACGTCTAGGAAGTAAGGAACATTTACACTCACTCGGAAAACAATCCACTTGATGTGATACGAAGTGAATTTATATAGTTAATTTACTTTTTACAACCAGAAGGCTTAGGAACGGTATGTTGGGACCGTTTGCAATGTACAGTGTTATAATTCATTCATAGTATAGATATCAATTCTGTAATGAGTAATTATAGAAGTAATCTGTTTACAAGATGTTACGCTGGCTGACATACAATGTTCAACCTACACTAGGGCTTTTACATTAAAGTAGGACATACAAGTTGATATTTAAGAAAGATCATCTCGTAAACATATTGTATTAGTTATGAATCTATTAGAAGTTAGAATTCCCAATTCAGTAAACTAGTAGTAAAAACAAATCCGAGCTCCAATGGACATAAAATATCCTAGAACCCAGCTTCGTGAGTAAATAGCGTAGTGTTTGTTGCACACTTCAAATGCAGTTGCGTCCAGTTTCGACTTCGGCCGGGTTCATAATGGCTAAGTTTTAAGCCGAATGTTGGCTAGAACACTGAGGGTATCGGAAATAAATTAAGCTTTGTTATGTGCATTGTTTGTTTTGGGGTTGATTTTTGTTTTGTCGTGTGTTGACGTAGACGAGAAGAGCCGGAAATCTGGACATCCAGACAGTTGGACAAACATAAGGTCCGTCAACGAGTTTGTTTCAAAATGGCTGAAGTTTTCTTTTTTTAAACTTTAAAAAAAACTGAAAGATTTGGAAATATTTTTTGGCCAAGCTGAATCGAAGACACTTTGCTCGCTTCGCTCTCTCGGTCAATACGAAAAAACGTAATGCCTCAAATGTGACAATAACGGTGCGATATCACATGAGTTATGAACCGTAAAGTCTGAAGAGGGTAGGGTCTAAATAATCGAAGTGAAGCACTCTATCGGAAACGCGCTACCGTGTAGAGACATCACGGGCTGTACGAAAGTGATTAACTATGCTCGTAGATGCGACGTAGAACCATTATAGTACAGCGTTTACGCTACACTGGAGCGTTAACGCTAATGGTCAGTGTGCCACCTATAAACTGAGGTGAACGTGGGAAGTTAGTTGCATTAAAGCTGATTTCGTATTTTACGCGAAAAAACAAACATAGTAGATTATTTCACAAGGGGTTTAAATAAGCCATTGTGACACGAAGCGATTATTTAGACGAGCGAACGAAGTGATGAGCTTCGCGAAACTAAAGCAATAGTTTTTGATTATGCAACGGTATTAAGGCTTCTTATAACTTGGGACCCTTCAAACAAAGCGTGAAGAAGCATCTCTCGGGCCAGCATGGCAGTGTCAACTGACTTGGCACCGTTGGTTTCTCGTCAGTTGCCATTGCGACTTGGGCTCCCCTTTTGGCTTACCATCAGGCGAAGTGGAGCCACTATGTTGTGCCGTTATAAAAAAAAAGGTATAGTCGTTACGAAAAATAACAGTACGGTTCTTTTTCCTTAATGTTGCATATATTTACATAGCGACAAACGACTATATTTTTAACAAATATGCGATAGCAAAATAAGAGAAGGCAAATAAGTTATTGAAAATGAAATAAATTTCAACTACATTTCTAAATTTTTAGGAATTGGAACTCTCCAAGGTAAATAGTTAACATTTCTGGATATTTTATGCTTGGAGAAGGGTCACAGCAGTCGAACAAAGCGCGGTGGCAGCCGTACAGAGCCCTCCAAAAAATACTTTGTCCTCTCATCATGCCAAAACGGCTGGACGGATTTAAACAAATTTTGAATTTGAACCAGGGATAGCTGGAAATCCAAAGACTTTTTACCCGACAGCTACGACAGTAAAGAAAAATGTTTTACGCTGACGAAGGTGCCTTCTACTATAAAATAAATATCAAGAATAGACTCCAGATAAATGTGACCAATACCAAAAAACCTATTCGAGTTATCGATGACAAAGTCCTTGTAGATACGTCTGAGGGCGCCGGTTGACCCCTTTGATAAATAGGGTTTCGCTATCACTGGACAGATGGACTGCAAGGGCAGAGATCGGAAACGGGTCTCGGCAAATAGTTTTTGAGAAATATGTGAGCCGGGAAAAGATGGTGGATGAATGGTTTTTGATATATTGTGTGGTTTAATATGGTCTAATATTTATTTCTGGGTATGCCCAAGATATAAATAATTTCCTGGATTTCATAAATAAGAAGAATTTTCATCAAAAGAAATTCATATTTCGTTAGGATGGACAATTTTTTATGTACACCTATTATAATAGAAAATGAATATCTCTGGTTTTTATGCCGCAAATAAAACCTGTTAAAAGTTGTTTGACATTTAGTTGTTTATCTTTAAATACATATGTTAAGGTACAGACAAAGCCGTGTGATGTATGTAACAAATTTAAATAGTAATTAGTAAAAATTGTTTTATAAGGAAAGTACAATTCATCTAAAATCAACATAGTATTGTCTCATAAGGGAACTTAATGTTTGAATTCTGCTGCGGATGATTGAAATCTACAATCATCTCATGCGTTTCTCTTGGTAGTCCATCAACATAACAATTTTAAAAGATTCAAACATTTTAATTTCACTTTTTTGTCGTCTTACTCAAAGTCGTCTTTATCCTACGAGTATATTAGGTTAGAATTTGTACGAATTGGTGGCGAAACTCGATCAGAAGCTAAGTGTCTGATTTATGAAATATGCTCTTGAATTTCCTTTTGATGAATTATAACGTTGCTAGCTCTCTAGTGCGCAAATATTTTTGTGAGTAACTGTACACATAAGGTAAATAACGAAAAAGGTTGGCTAAGTGAGTAAGAAATTAAGTAAATGTGGGTTAGGTACATTAACTTGCTTTTAGTTTTGTGTAAAGAAGACCTAAAGTGGATTTCGGTGTTTGTGCTCTTCGCTGTATTAATAAAGCATTGTGGCTATTAATACTGTTTAATGTAAGTGGCTGCTATTAGTAATACAATTATTTCCTGGCTTTCTTATGTAACCTTTATGAATGGGTTCTTTTCCTCGTTCCAGTTTTATTATTTAAGTAACAAGAGGTAAACTGTGAAAAGGAGTGTCGCATTTCATTTAGGTGCATGTTCTATGTACATACTAATAATTGGCGTAGCTGTCACTCCATGGCCCACATACTTTATAGCAGACATATATTATCCTTTGGAAACCTTATATGAAAAGAAAAAGGCGATTGGCATTAGTGTAATTTCTTTTTATTTTATCGACATTACTGTTAGTTTGCACAAAGCTAAATTCCTATATACCTGATTTAATACCTTTAGACATTCTCTACCAGTTAACCACTAGGTTATTAAAGCATGTTCAGATTGTCTCGATACAAGTATCTGAATTTTGGTAGCCTTGGTCTCAAGTAATCTTCAAAGGTCTATTTGGTAATGAAGTTTCCCTATGCCTCACCTAATCCCACTTGGGTTTGATGCTCAACCTACATTCCGAAACTAAAACACTTGAATACAGGATTTATAAAATGCTCGGAGGTATAGAAGTGAATAGAGCTATGTATGCTCAAAGTAAAATCAAAGCCAGACCACTATTCTGCCCAAGCAACCGGTGCAATCCGACGCAATCACAACGAAGTGGTTCACCTGTGGACCCGCACAATGTAAGCAACGAGTAGATACCGTTTTATCCCGGTAATTCAATGTACATAGTACGTGACATGCCGCTACCACGCTGCACGTTGGAGAGTGACGTGAAGCAACTTTAGGAAATTGTGTACGAAGATTAGCTACTGCGATGTAGGTAGTGCATTAGATGGATTAGTGCTTGATTACGTATTAATCTAATATGTTAAAATGTGATAAAGAAACCGGTGAATACAATTGTATGATTTTTTTTGGTACTTTTTCATGTTCTTCGCAAAAATATTGCCTTGTGACTATTATCAGGTACATCATTATACATATTATATCTAAAACATCTCTATCTATTGCTCTGTGTTTGCGTTGGCGTACAACTAACCATCAAACACACTTTAAATTTTTTAGGAAACTTATCACTTCACTTTATAGAATAAAACAAAGTCACTTCCTTCTGTCTGTCTGTCTGTCTGTTTGTCGGTCTCTATGTATGCTTAGATCTAAGAAACTACGCAACGGATTTTGATTGCTGTTTTTGTTATAGATAGAATGGTTCAATAGGAAGGTTTATATGCACTCGTATAATATATGCATAGTATATTTAGTATCAGCATTGCACCCGTGCGAAGCCGGGGTGGGTCGGTAGTAAAGGATAATACGTAATTTGGAATCTGAAATATTGAAATATTTACACAGATTCATAAAACTTATAGAACGGAAAATTATAGTTATTTTTTATTTTTAATGACGCCAAAAAACGCAATCAGCATAGTCCGAGTCAATCACAGCGAAGTGGTTCACCTGTGGACCCGTAAAATGTAAGCAACGAGTCCGTTTTAAATCCGGTAATTCATAATTGACAACATTTCATATTTATAACAGGTGGAAATTAATATAGAGATCGACAGGGCTTTATGTCGTGTACCTTAAAAAAAAATCTTGGAATTTATTCTTCTGTATTTAAGGAAATATAAGAAAATACATCAAATAACTGCAATCTAAGACAATACGGGCTGAATAGGGTTGTTGTCTAAACCAAAGAGCGAAAACATAGATTTTTTTTTATTTGACGTTGACAGATGACAGATGCATACCGAGTTTTAATGGAGTTTTATTAAGTTTTTTTTAATAAGAAAACCGACTAAAGTAACCGTTCCATTAAGTTCTGGTTTTGGTGTTGCCACATTTTAAAATGAGTATGTTTTTATAAATTAATAATAAAATAAATAATCATCTCAGAAAATAAATAAAAACAGAGATTACTTCATCTTTTTAAGCAGAATTCAGAAAAGTAATAAAATGATAGTCTTAAAAATATGAAATGTTGTCAATTCAATGAACATAGTACGTGGCTTGCGGGAGAGTAGCGTAAAGCTACTTTAGGAAGCGTAGGAAGATTACTATGCGGCAGTGTAGTTGCATGTTTTGAGTTAATCTGTCTTAGAGATTAATATTAAAATCTGATATTGATATCAGCCTATTGTCAATATTTTATTTGACCGACCGAGCGAAGCGTCACCGTCACAGCTTACACTAAAATTATTTTGTATGTCCAGTGCTTTACAACTTTTCTCGCCATGAGGTCGCATTTCTCAAACGATTGTCATGACATTTTGTGAGTACGTTTATTAAGTATTATTGAATTAAAACAGATAATGCAACATATAATACTAAATAAATTAAAATACTGACTATAAACTAAGAACTTAACTAACTAAAATAAAAGGCTAAAAACAGATTAAATTTAATATTAAAAAAGACTTAAAAAATCGGACTCCTTTGGCATAGTCCCGAAGACGCTGGCAGCATTTCCTCGCTGTATAGCAACGCTAATGCGTTGAGCGAGGAAGCTGCCAGCTCTTCGGTCCCCCGTGATGTCAACCAGTCTTTTCGAAATTTGCCTAAACAGTTGATGAGCACTGGGCCCCCACGGACCAAGGGTCTCAACCCCAAGTTTATTAAGTATACATTTTTTTGTCGATTCAGTTTACGAAGTTTTTCAAAATTGCAGAGGTATGGGGGTTCCAAATGTAAAAAACTACTTATTTCAGGCATTTCAAAACAAACTCGCAAAGTTTATTAGCTAGTTTAATTTAATACTTTAGGAAATTTACTTTTTACTACGGGAAAAGTAGCCTATATGTAAATTCTATCATCCGACGCAATCACATTGAAGTGCTTCACCTGTGGACTAACACTGTGTAAGCAACGAGTCCGTTTTATCCCTGTAATTCAATGTCCATAGTACGTGGCGTGCGCTGCCGTGTGAGTGGACTGTAGCTACTTTAAGTAGGATATTTCGTAGGAACATTACTGTGATGCATGAAGCTGTGGAGCGTAAAATAAAATGTGATGCGACCCATCTTTCGGGTGCTCCTGACCGCGAGCGATTTGCTTCTAATGTAACATTAAATAGTAATATTATACGTTCATAATTCAGAATTTATTTTTATGGTCAAGGACCAGTTGTTTTTGGTCAAGACGAATTGAGAGTTATGGATTCGGTAATTGACAATTTTCTATAGCCAACTAAAAAAAAAAATTATCCATAGCTAAGAGAAATCATCGCAATGCAATTTGGCCATTTTTGAGTTGCGTTTATAAATATAATTTAAATTGGCCTGAAGTTTGTTAGTATTTCCATTTTTTTTTATTCTTCTTTTGCGATGATTATTCCGAGCTATGTTAATTGCAGTAGCGTAAGGCACCATAGAAACTAATTCCCATTTGCTTTACAGCCTTATAGAGCATGGGTTTTACACCACACCACCGACCGGTATTTATGTAAAGTTGTCTCAAACATGAAACAATTATAGATAGATTCATTTTCATCAAATTTGTAAGCGTTCTACATAATATAGCAAATGAATTTCACGCCTATGGAAATTCCATTAAGGGCTTGAACGTGTCAGGTGACATCCATAATCAGATTAATTCGTCGCCAGATAAATTTCGTGATCACTCGTGATCATTTCTCACACTCGTGTACTCACACACATTCAGAGATAGCATTACTTAAACTGTTTTTATTTTTTCTAGAAAAGACAGGCGTTTTCCAGTAATCGGAAAATATAGAGGTATATGAAAAAACCCTACAAACTAAGAACCTGCTCCGGTTTGTTGACGTTGATAAAAAAACTGGTGCCACCAGCGTGTTGTCTCAAATTTTGAACGTTTTGACGTGATAATTGATAACGTCTTATAAATCGATGAACGCCGGCTGCTCGCACGAAAAAGCATGACTCATTGTCACGTTCCGCCTGAGCCGAGCGTGCAAGCGAGAGCGCGGAACAAGCGATAGAGAGACACGATCGGCCTAAGCGTTCGGCTAGTGACGCATCTATCTCTCTTCCACTCCATCGGCTGGCATACGTAAAATTATCGTCCGTAAGCTGACTATACAGACAAGTAATTTTTTTGGGTTAGTCTTATTCAGAATTGATGATGAAGAGAATTTTCAAAATAATCCAATGTCCATGAACAATAATAATATAACCACAAGTTAATAATATTCTCCCATTTAAACTCGGTATTATAAATTATTCTGCCTACGCTACGATTCCAATTCGGTCCGTGGTTCCGTCCATGTGGGAGTTGCGCAAATGAAATACAGTTGCATAACTTTCCTCGGTCATGCGCTATGTCTTACTCCTAAGACCTAAGTTCATGCTAATTGGACTTGGAAAACCTCATTTTTCATTTTTAGTGTATAACGCTAAATAAAAAAACCGGTCAAGTGCGAGTCGGACTCGCGCACCGAGGGTTCCGTATAAACACTTTCCATCCTTAAGTGGTTAAGTTAAGTTTGCACCTGGTATGTATAGCGCTCCATACAAATGAGGTGCAAAGTTAACGCAACCAATCCCTTTGTTGTATGGGAGCCCCCCTTAAATTTTTATTTTATTTTATTTTATTTTTAGTATTTGTTGTTATAGCGGCAAAAGAAGTACATCATCTGTGAAATTTTCAACTGTCTAGCTATCACCGTTCTTGAGATACAGCCTGGTGACAGACGGACGGACTGACGGACGGACAGCGAAGTCTCAGTAATAGGGTCCCGTTTTTACCCTTTGGGTACGGAACCCTAATAAAAATTAAAGGTGATATTTTATGAAAACGTATATTTTTTAGACTCAAGTGTAGGTGTACATCTCAAAAAAACGTCTGTACATTATCCCAAACGCCAAGCTTGTTTTTGTGTTGATAAAAAACTTACTACACTCTGGAACCGGAGTAGGTATCTGCGAATGAACATGTAATGTGGGTAGCTACTGTACGACTACGGGGGTGCAGTCAGATGAACCCTAGCTAAAAATGAAATCTTCGCTTCGGCCTGGTGCAGTGAAGTCCTTGGCTCGACACACCAAGACCTCTGCTTCCGTCTGGTCGAGGGATGCGGGAAGCATCCAGGCGACCAGCTGCTGAAACCCCAGGATGCTGGGACAGCCTTGGCCTCCGCGTGGTCAAGGGATGCGGGAAGCATCCAGGCGACCAGCTGCTGAAACCCCAGGATACTGGGACAGCCTTGGTCTCCGCGGCAGAATACATGCAAAAGAAAAATCATTATCATACATGCACAAATTAAAATGCTGGAAACAAAGTGTTATAATAAATTATTGGAATTCTGTGAAGGTAATAAGTTAATATTAATATAAGAAAAGGTATTGAAAGTGCAATAAATTTAAAGTGTAATAAATTTAAAGTGCAAGTAATTAAAAACTGAGCTTCCTATAGTAATATCTTAGAAATGCAGCTAATATATAGTGGAAAGAAAGAAATAAATGAAATTATATTTACATAGATGATATTTGTAAAAACAACAAATATAATTGAAACAGTTACAAACGCACTTAACGCACCTCCCATATTTTACCCCGCACCTCCACCACTTGTACGACTACGGGGGTGCAGTCAGATGGAGCTGATTAATAGAGCAGAGGTACTATGAATATCTTTATTGCCCGAAGGCCAGTTGAAGACTAACTATCTATTTTATATTTATGGCGGATGTCACTCGCTGATTCAAATACATAAAAATGACTTTATTTTTATGTCGGTGGCCAACATCACCGAGAGTGAAGTACAACCTTCACACTACCATCTAAAATTTGAATATTTTTTATTCTTTATAGATATCAAATAATCATATTATTTTCAAAATAATCAAATATAGCAGAATAAATAAAAATAAAGGTCAAGCTATATCACTGTAACTAGTGAAACGAAAAAGGATCCATCATCAAAGTCCCAAGTCCCAAGTGCCAATAAAATATTCCTTTTACCGCCTTCCCAGTGCTAATCTGTCGCTTTGTTCCAGGTGGCGCCGTAGGCAGTCAAGGGGTGTCAGTCTCTACTCAGGTAAGCTTATTCTCGCAATCACAGTACTACGGAATGTAAAAGGGGAGGAGCAGAATCTTCATATATCCAAAAGTGTCCGGTGAAAGTCGTTAATTTGGTGGCGCTAGTGTTGCAAGAGATCTAGGCAATTTTCCTGTTCTTGGCAGATCAAATCAGCTACTTTTTATGAAAGTCAAAACGCTGGAATAGTTAGCACAATTTTCACAATTTTTCTTGCATTTTATAAATAACACACAATAATCAATCACGAGTCTCCATTGTTTTAACGTTTTGACAAAGCAAAGCAGAGTTGAAATACCTCCATAAGTTCAGGTTTAATATCCTGCAGTCTATGTATGGCAGACAGTTTCAATTACTCCTGCTACTCCAGCGCCGCTTGCGGAGTCATTTGGAACTATTATTTATTGCCTACCGCTGGACACTTTTCCAATTTTTCTCCTTTGAAAGATGCTGCTCCTTTCCTTCTACATTCCAGACATACCTTCACTCAAATTAGGTACTGTTAAAAAAAAACTGTCCCGGTGCCACCGGCAGGTACGGTCAGCATCAAACGTAGCTGTCAATTTTTCTACCAGCATATGTCAAATTGCATACTAAGATATGGCATGTCACATTGCATAATAAATATTCCGAGTTGCAAATCCTCTAAGCGTTGCTTTTAATTCCAAGTGCATGCAGAAGGGCTACTCCGATGTTCGAAATTCGACCGTCGTATAGTGCCGTCCCACTCATCAAAATATTGTTTGAAAGGAGATCGAGAGGGACGGCACTATACGACGATCGAATTCCGAACATCGGAGTGGCCATTCAGGGATTATCGGAAATCTGTTTGAAACGAGGGCTTTGAATGTCAGTTAAAAACTAAACCCGTTTTGCTGCTCGTTGCAATAACGATAATATTTATTCCACACTAGCCTGTACTCCCGTGATACGCTAAAATGTAAAACACCGTATCTTAGTATGAAATCCATATATAGATACGACCTTTTACCGTCGCACGGCAGTGTAGCTAGGCGGATAAGCGTAGTTTGTGGGATCTGAGATAAAATATGTAACGTTTTGGTTCATGTATTTCTGTTGCTGGGCTTTGAATGTAAAAGGCAAATTTAGAGGCGACATTTCGACTTTATTCTACCTTCACTGTGACAATATTCTTATATTATCTTCTTTGTCATACGTAACTATATAACGCAATGGAATGACGTGAATGGCAAGTACAAAATCATTGGCTATGCCGATGACCTAGGGCTATTGGCGCAAAACAAATGGGACCTGAAGGCCATGGCACAGTTGGTGGAACAAGAGGGAGAGAAAATTGGTCTCAGAATCAATCACCAGAAAACAGAATATCTCCTCATGAAAAGGTACAAAGACGTCAGAGCAAAAAGAGCGGATTTAGCAGTAGGAACAACCATCAAAGGCGTAGATAGATTTAAGTACCTTGGTTGCATAGTTACCGACACCAACCACAGGGTGGAGGAAATTGATGTTCGAATCCAGAACGCCCTAAGATGCTCTGCAGCACTCCATAGAGTTTTAGCGTCTAAGTTGATCAGTAGACCAACCAAGATTCGCGTCTACAAAACGGTAATCAGACCAATCCTGATGTATGGGTGTGAAGCACAGACCATAAGAATACTAGTGTGAAGCTTGGACACTGACTCAAAAGGAAGAAAATAAGCTCTTAGTGGCGGAAAGGAAAATCTGGCGAAAGATTGTGGGACCAATAAGAAATGAGGATGGCAGCTGGAGAAGGAGAAAGAATAAGGAGTTGGAAGAGCTAGTGGCATCACCCAACATAGTTGGCGAAATCAAAGCCACACGACTCTGCGGGCTGGGTCACCTGGAGAGGATGCGAGACGATCGGGCCGTGAAGAGAGCGTTTCCGGGGCCACCGAGTGGAAAACGTCCGGTCGGCGGTCCAGATACCGCTGGAAAGATGAAGTGGAGAAGGATCTGTGCGCTCTAAGTATCCCTAACTGGCGGGAAAAGGCGCAAAACAGAGAAGAATGGCGTTTTCTTGTGTCAGAGGCCAAGATCCTCTTTGGGTCACTGAGCCAGAGTAGTAAGTAAGTAAGTAACTATATAACGCACGCGCAACATGAATAAAATGCACCTTCGTTGCGCGTTTCCGTAGGACTTTCCCCGTCTAGAAAGTCGTTTACAGTCGTACAATATAATAAAACTAAACCAGCTTAATAATAATAATAATATACTTTATTTCGACCAATATGGATCATTTTGTTAGTAACAATAAAAACTTACAAAAACTAGTGTTAGTAATAATTACCTATTTATCTATTTCTAATTACATGAATCATGCAACATTTATTTATACGAGTATACAGGAAATCTAGCCTGTCCGCAATCATTTTCAGAATGCTGTTGGGGCTGTTCCTCACTCTGCGCACTAGGGACGTAGATCGCTTGCGCATAGTGGTATAGAAGCAATCCACGCGCGCCTCCGCGAACATCCCCGACGCACTACAAAATCTAGGCAGCCCCATCAACACTCTGAAAGCGTTATTATATTGAACGCGCAGAGCGCTGTATCGTCTATGAGTATAATCAGCCCACAGGCTGCTTGTATAAAAAGTGGTGCAGTAGGCTCTGAAGAGAGTAATTTTTGCTTCGACAGAACAATGAGCAAACCTGCGGGCTATCATATTTAGCTCTAACGGAAAGCGCCCTGCGCTCGCGCTCAATATCGGCGTCATCTTTGAGATCGGCTGTCACCATATGCCCCAAATACTTAAATTGGTCTACTATCCGAAGTGGATGACCGTTCAGCTTAACGAATGGAATTACATAGGTGTCTTCTTGCCCTTGACCTTTAAAACGACGCATTCACTTTTGTTGATATTATATATCAAACCGTGACTAGCGGCATATTTCTCACATATGGATATGAACCTGGAGAGACTACACGCTGAGGCGCTCAGTAACACCATGTCATCTGCGTAGCTGATGTTATTTACACATACTCCATCAATGTGGCATCCCATGCGGGTGTTGCTGAGCTCCTCTATGAGCGCATTTACATACAGGTTGAATAACTTTGGCGAAGTTAAACCACCCTGCCATACACCGCATTCAAGCCCATATGGTTGGGAATATGATTCTGACCATCTCACGACGTTGACCTGGTTATGGTAGCAGAACTTGAAGATATTCCTGACTTCTACGGGCATATTTATACTTTCAAGCTTCTGCCACAATACATCATAGTGAACCAGGTCGAACGCCTGGGACAGGTCTAGAAAACAGGCATAAATAGCTGTACCGCGGTCTGTATAGTATCTAATGGTCAGCCAAGATAGCGCTTTCTGTAGATAAACCTGGTCTAAAACCAAATTGCTTTGTTTTTCAAAATTTCTGAAATTTTACTTTTATACGTTTCTGACCTCTTAGATCTCCTCCATTTTGAAAATATAAATACCTACTTATCAAACCTCACAATATTTCATGCGAATCGTTTAAGAAATGTGACCTCTAGGCAAGAATAGCCAGAAAGCATCCGGAGATCCAAACATCCGCATGTTTGGATGTTGAAAATTATTTCGTTTTAATATAAATATATCAAATCAAATCAAATCAATCGTTTATTTCAAAGAATATGGTACAATTTAGGTTAGTAGATGTGGTTAGCTCAGCATATTCTGCCAGTACGGCGTAGAAATATTTAACTTATAACTAAGAGCATTAAATTAATTTAATTATACTATTACATTATTATTAAATTATTAGATTAGGTACAATTCAAATAATTAATTATTCATTATGTTTCAAAAATTCGTCAACAGAATAAAAGCATTTGTCAAGCAGCCATTTAAACATTATTTTATTAAATTGATTTAATTGTAAGCCTTTGAAGTTGTCAGGTAACCTATTATACAATTGGATAGCCATACAATATACATTGCTGCCAAATACCTTTAGCTTTTGCCTAGGCTGATACAATTTGAGCGGTATATTTATTAAAATGTCACGTACATAATATAACTAGGTAAATCGTCCCACAAAACTATTTTCACAGTTTGACTGTGGGATCCGTGAGTCTATCTATACAATATTATAACTATAGAAAGTGTAATTATTTAGAACAGCGCCATCTCTCTAGCAGTCTTCACACTTGCTGTAAAGCAATGGGGATTGGGGATCGTGCGTGTAAAGCGCACATCCTAGGGTATGGCTAATGCGCATAAGCATTTCAAACATATATGACGCAGAGGGCGCTCCAGTAGCGTAACGAATTATGGGATGAAAGATTTGGTGTGATTGACGTAGCGATCTGATAGCTCAATTGGAAGAGCAATGCGCCGGAAACGCAGAGGTCGCAGGTTCAAATCCTGCTTAGATTGTAGTAGATCGCATTCAATTTTTCTTTCTTAATTTACCTTTGTGTCATTATTTCTATATGATCCGTATCACATTATGGATACCTATCCATCTGCCAATACTGGTATGTTTCTAGAGCCTGACACCCTCCGCATATCCGCCTGCCTGCGACTCGGAGTGCCAATCTGTGCGCCTCACAGATGCTCTTGCGGCAGCGCGGTCGATACACTGGGTGGGACATCATGGCCTCTCTTGCCAGAAAAGTGCAGGCCGCTTCTCGAGACATGCCACTCTGAACGACATTATCCGCCATTCTCTTGCCACCGTCAACGTGCCAGCGTTACTGGAGCCATCGGGCATCGCCAGGGACGATGGCATGAGACCGGACGGGTTGTCCCTGGTTCCGTGCAGGCTGGGACGTGTGCTTGTATGGGATGGCACTTGTGTAGAGACACTGGCGCTGTCCCACGTTCACGGAACATCTGGCAGAGCGGGTGCGGCTGCTGAAGCGGCCGAATTACTATATAAAAAGCTCCAAATATAGGGGTTTTGGCCCCGAATACAATTTTGTATTGTTTGGGGTCCCAGTGCCCGCAAGCTTTACAAAGAATTATCCAAAAAACTTGCAGCGACCACTGGGGACCGAAGAGCTGGCAGCTTCATCGCACAACGTAGGTACCAGCATTTTCGGTACCATGCCGCAAGGGAGTAATTTTTTTGAATTTGTTTGTTGATAGTAGTGTTTAAGTTTTTATTTACTGTTTCTTTGTTTTTCCTTTTTTCTTGTACTTTTGAACATTAAATTTGATTGATTTTGGTATCGGACGAATTCCGTCCGGACATTCTAAAGAAATTTGAGCCAAGCTGAAACGGAGAAGCATCGCTTTCTCGGTCAATAATTTTCGTGCAGTTTTGTAGCTCTTTATTGGAAGATAAATCTTGCGTTTAAACTTTGATCTTAGTGCTGTTGAACAGTAGATTTACAGGTGCATAGATTTTTGCAAGTTTTTCCTGATAGTTAAGGTCATACTTAGCTGCTCGCCATTTCAACATTTCAAAGACCGTAAAATACCTTTTATTGCTATTTAATTTCGGATATAAAATATGAATCACTGCTGTAAAATTTTATTTCACATACCTATTAAACTTTGGGGATAAATCTTTAACTGTTACCTACAGTCAAAACGTTTGACAGTGCAGTACGTGCTAAATAATAATGCATTTTGAAATAGATAAAAATGACTTATGCTATATAATGTCCGGACGAATTGAGAACCTGCTATTTTTTGAAGCAGGTTAAAAGTCAAAATTAACTTGCTTGACAAAAACTCCTATCCGCGACCAACCAGGCCAATTTACGGTGCGTTTTTATAATGAAATTCCGACCGCAATGCAAACGTAAGGAAAATGTAACTCAAAATGCAAAAAGATTGGAATTGCTGACTTCGTAAATTAATAAGTACTTAGCCAGCAATTGCCTACTTCCCTCGCTTTGATAATAATGGACCTACTTTTTATGCTCCCGTATACTATTTTATGCGATCGTTGCACAATGAAGGTTCTTAAAGTCGAGTACCTACCGCATTTAGGCCAAGAGGCTTGCCGAGAGGTAGAGATATTTAAGACCTAATTGTGTAACTATGAAATACAATACAGTTTATACGAACAAAACGCTGAAATACATTTTTTACTTTAATCGTAATTCCCCACAATTTATTTTTAATTTTTTTAACCTTTTTCGTACAACTCAAACCGACCTATTAAAAATACAATCATGGTCGTGATGATCATGGCGGGTGCCTCGTGATTGGTTAATCTTTTTGACAAGTAATTTCAACCAATCGAGCGAGTTGTCTTATGAATATTAAAGTTCAGTAGCGGGAACCATAGAGTATAGAATTTTAGTACAGGTGCGTTGTTGTTATTTTGTCTGTGAAATTATAATTGACAGATTACACACCGTGAGTGTAGAAATGTATTTCTTTCTTTCATTCATATATCATATATTAATACGGTGAATAGAGACTAAAGTAGGTACTATGTGTGACCTTACAAACGGTCCGGTAGTTTTGAATTTTTGATATGTTGTCTAGGATGGTTAGTCAGTGCTTAAAATGCAAAATGCACAATTCCCCCCCCCCCGTCCGCGCCCGCCGCCATATTGAAAAAACCGGCACTTTCTTCATATTTTTGCTCATATCTTCCTTTAGGAAAGGAGCATTTTAGCTAGACAATGTTATAGAGAGTTAAGTTTACTACATTCTTCATTTTATATTTTTTTTTCTAGGACAGATAGTTACGGATATATCCACATTTAAAAAAACGTAAAAAATCGCAATTTCCTACTGAAAAACAAACTTCTGGATTATATCTTCATTTACGAGCATTTTAGCTACAACAAAGCTTGGGCAATGTTGTAGAGAATTAAATTTACTATAATTTACATTTAAAATTTTGTTTCAAGGACGGTTAGTTACGGAGATATGCACATTTAAAAAACAGGAAAAGTCGAATTTTCCGAAAATATCTCAAAATTCTTGGTTTAGAACGCTGTCATTCAGGTAGAGACTAGTCTAGGACAAATTAAAACATGTAGGAAATATAATTGCTTATAAAACTCATGTCCATTTTTACATACATTTTCGGGAAATATGACTTTATTTTTTACATATCTCCGTAATTATCTTTCCTAGAAAAAAAATTTGAAATGTAAATTATAGTAAATTTAATTCTCTACAAAATTGCTAATGCATTGTTCTAGCTAAAATGCTCCTAAACGAAGATATAATCCAGAAGTTTGTTTTTGAGTTGGAAATTGCAATTTCTTAAGTTTTTTTTAAATGCGCATATCTGCGTAACTATCTGTCCTAGAAAAAAAATATAAAATGGAAAATGTAGAAAATTTAACTCTCTATAACATTGTCGAAGATTTCTTCTAGCTAAAATGCTCTTAAAGGAAGATATGAGCAAAATATGAAGAGAGTGCCGGTTTTTTCAATATGGCGGCGGGCGCGAAGGGGGGGAATTGTGCATTTTGCATTTTAAAACTGACTAACCATCCTATTCTTCTTCGTAGTCGTGCACTCTTGGCAGAGTGGTCGTGGTCATGGTTAGGTCGATTCTTTCGCCACTGCTTCTCTCGTGATGCGCCGCCATGTAGTCCTATGTTTGGCGGAGTGAGAATTCTCGTTTATGCCGCATTGTGTCACAGATTTGATGAGGTTTGTCCATCGCGTTGGAGAGCGCCCACGAGATCTTTTGCCCTCCACTTTCCCTTGCACCACCAATCGTTCCATGGAGTCCTCGTTGCGGGTGATGTGACCGAAGAACTTGAGGATTCGTATTTGCACAGCCGACGATAATCTCTCTTTGATGTTGAGTTCTTTCAGGATTGAAACGTTGGTTCGGTGCGCAGTCCACGACCAACCATCCTATACAACATATCAAAAATTCAAAACTACCGGACCGTTTGTAAGGTCAAAATCCTTTATTCACTGAATTATATTAAGATAATTAATTAATTAAGCGTTTATGAACTGGTATAATTCCGACTTCATGCAAGTTCCCAATCGCTAGAAAACCGAAATGAACTCGCCTGACAAATAGTCCTATCCGCGATGAGTCTTGCTAATTTACTGCGCGATTTTATAATGAAATTCCAACTGTGACGTAAGGACCGTGGAAAGTGAACCCTTTGTTTCAAGTCTTCAGGTGTCTGCCCTTTTCGTGGGGTACAAGGCATAAGCGATAGACGATTATTTAAACGGCGTTGCATAAAATAAGAAATAATGCCGTAAGGCTTTCTCAACCAATTAACCGCTGGAAAAACTAGACATTTGGTTCGGTACTGTAACAACTCTCGATGTTACTGCTGCACCCTAAGTTTGCCTGTCCACAGACAGAAATATGCGTCTTTGTGAAGCTCAAAATAATTGTATTTAAATCTGAAGTATGTAATTGGTCCATTTTACATATCGGCGCTCTGCTTCAGTGGACAGGAGCCTTACCACAATCTTTATAAAAACTATCCAAAAGCAGTGCAGTTCAGTTTAGGCACCTAAATTGAATCGCTGAATTTGGTACCATAACAAATTTAAAGCAGCGCTGATTCTCGATCGCATAAAGTGAATGAAAGACCGATATTTGTCTCTGGTCCGCAAGTGAGACGCTACGGCGCGAAAGGGATGCCGCTATGTGAGTTTCGTATATGTTTATCTCTTTCTGGCTTCTATCCGTTCGGTAACTAAAATATTATAAATAAATATCGCAGCACACTTTGTTTAAAACTAATTGGTAATTTTTAAAAGAAAAGACATATATTATTATTATATTATATATAGTATATATCTTATAGTATGTAAATATATGTATCATTGTATTTATGGTAAAGTTATTATATAATATACATTTATTCACTTGTATCTTAGATGCTTTCCGAACGATTAATTTTCAACTCTGCACCCACTTGAAGCATCTCTGTTTGGCCCTATGGTTGACTGGTAGAGAATGCCATTAGGCATTAAGTTCGCCATTTGTACTGACTTTTGTTTTGTGCAATAAAGTTTAAATAAATAAATAAATAAATATATTTCATAGCGGACTTATGTTCTTTTTTTAATTTAATGACAATATTTGCCATACCAAATGCTTTATTGAATGAAATAAAGTTTAAAATGTCTGTATTTCAAAAAGAATTGTAATTAAGACTCGGAACGTGTGCCGCCTTCCGCCCGTGATAATGTCATGTCAATCATTGACATGTAAATTTGTTAAATTTCAAATGAATTTTACGTGGTATGCCAGTCTTTGAATTCAGTTTAATCCTCCGCGGGTTTAGTGTATTCGTTCAGGGGAAAGAAATTGTGACCAGGAAATGCGGTGAAGTGATTTTATCACCCATATAATATCAAGTGTGTCAATGACAATATTAAAAGCTCCGTTTTTATCGCCAGCTGTCTCCTGCCGAGATAGAGACCTTTGAAATCGGGCTTATATTTTTGACCCCATGATATCAATATTATCCAGCTGCAGTCCCGGCACTACGTGTACTTCCTCATTTGTGGTGTGCGTGCCGCGGCCGCTGCAGGACACCATCGCAAGTGCAGACTTCTGGCGGAAGGGTGTTGTGTTTCGGCAGTTCCGCGGTAATTTGCCGAATTATACACCAGATCAGACGACGCAAAGGACCCACGCGGTTGTGTCGCCTAAATTAACTAGTTTTAAGTCTTGTTTATATGTATTTTTGTAGTTCAGTGCCTTATTGGTTTTATTACTGTAATGCTGTGTAACTTTTTTGAATAATAAATAAATTATCAACTGCTTAAAGATATGTTCAATTATAGTTGCCTATTTTAGGTTCAGTGCAAATGTTTGTAACTCCAGTTCTTTGTTTTACAAAATAGTTTACTTGTTTTTATAATTCAATCTATTAAAAATCATATTGTGGTTTAAGAACTTAAATAGTAACCAAATAAAGAAGCATGATGTAAAGCACCCTCGAGCGGCTAATTTTAGTTAATACAGTCTGCAATGCTACGGAAAAAAAACGTATCTTACTATGAAATCCATACAAAGCTACGAGCTCTTTACCGTAGTATTGCAGTATCATATTTGGAACCGAAAAACACGAAGTTAGCTATCTACTTATTACCAGTAATGCACTCTTATCTATGCGCATTGTGCATCTTTTTTTTCCCCGTTGCATTATCCAAGAGATCGTATTATAATAACTCAAAAGAAATTAACTCTCTATTCTGAAAAACCTGTCAAACACTTCGCTACCCTAGCTCCAGGTAGACCTGACGAATTTTTCCTTATGCTTTGTGTGTCGATCTTTGCATTGTTTTATTTGAAAGGGCTTTTACACCTTAGCAACCTCTAAGTCAATACGTTAATATTCAGGCCTTACTTTTAAATTCGTAGTCCGTGAAAACACAGTAATATTTTTATTATGTAAATAAATAAATAAATAAATATCAGACAACTTCACACAAATCGATCTAGTCCCAAATTAAGCTCAAGAAGGCTTGTGTTATGGGTACTTACTACGACGATATATTTACTTATATAGATAAATATAATACTTAAATACATAGGAACAACCATGACCCAAGCACAAATATTCGAGTTCATCACACAAATATTTGCCCTGGCCGGGATTCGAACCCGGGACCGCTGCTCAGTAGGCAAGTGCTTGCAAACTGAGCCAACCGCGTCGCCAATCTATACATATAAACAGAAAAGTCCTGAGTGACTGACTGACTGACTCATCAACATAAAACCAAAACTAGGTACCTAGGAACTTCAAATTTGGATAATAGACCAAGTATACAATGGAGGCAAGGAATAAGAAGGGATATTTCAAAATTCATCCCCTAAGGTGGTCCAATTGGGGTTGAAAGTTTTTATGGAAATCGTGTAATTTTTGAGTAGGTAAGAGATTTTTGAGTTAGACTCTTCTAACTTTGTTTACCAGATTCTCCATCAATGTGAAAGTATATGTGAGGAAATATTTTCGTGTATGAACTCTGCTCTGCATTTATTTTTTGAAATTAATCTTCTAAAAGGGTTAAATTTAAGGCGATTAGATGGTAAAACTTGGTATGAAAAACGATAGATCCTGTGCATTAGAGCATTATTGTCTCAGTTAGTAATAGAATTGTAATTAACTGAGAATACTGATTTAAACGGTATCCGGAATTCCTACCCTTAAGAGGATTAAACGGAAAGCCAAGGTTTGTATGGGAAATGTATTGTTTTTTGAGTAAGACCTGAGTAACAACGCAAATTTCAACGTCTTTAAAAATAAAAAAAACTCGTGTTATAAGTTTTTTAAATTTCCATGAGGTACGACGACGAACTATTACAAACAAGTGTTAGGTATCTTGCGATCACAACTCACCTAGATTAGTCTCGATAAATTAGAGTCGCCATTAGATACTACGATTGTCAATAAAGTAGGACGATTCAAAGTTTTATTTAGGTAATACGACGAAGAGAGAAAAATTAAGAACATTTTGATGGGAATAAGGTATGAGTATAGGTTTTAAGAAACAATAAAACGGTAGGAAGTTACACAGACACGTTTCTAGACCTGTGCGAGACAAGCCGCGGGCAAAAGCTAGGAACTAATAAATATTCTACACAAAACTATCCAGAACAATACATTCAATGAGGAACTTTTTATGAGTCGCAAAATTTGACACTCGTGTGATTCAGTTTCGTCTCAAGTGACACATCGTGGTACGAAAAGTACTTGAAATGAGAGAATGAAATAGTTGAGACGCTCTTACTGAACTGCATCTGAACTGAGTCGTAAATACAATGTCATGGTATGAAATAGCGATACAGTTCAGTTTAGGGCCTAAAGTGAGTCGCGTTAAGAGATCGTGGTAAGGCTCCAGGCAGGATAATAAGACGGATCTTTGGCAATATATCACGTCATTACGGTATTGTTTCGGAAAAAATATTCATATATGGAATCATTTTGTGTTTATTTTATTACCTCCATGTTTCGTGACGTCTCTAGGTCTCGAATGGTCTGAATTTAAATTTCAGATTTGTTACAATAATACAATTCAATTGCTCAAAGATTAACTGGAAGAGATCCCTAATAGGGATAAGTTCGCCTTTGTGCATGTAGTACATTGTCGCGCTTGGCATTTCTATTTTACCTACAATAGTCATGTCTGGCCGTCTTGAATTGTACACATATCAATACATTAATTGCAATGAGACAGAAAAAAGACATTACATTTACTTTGAATAGAGCATATCGATCAAGTAGACATAATAATATAGTGTTGTGGTGCTCAGACTCAGTTTATCACTTGGACCAAGATCAACTCCTTGAAGTTGTGCTCAGTCAGTCGTGCATTCATTTTCTCTCAGAAATAATTATTACCCTCCGTTATTTTAATTACTCTACCGTTTTATTTAAATTAAAACCCGAAGTTTATTATTAATGTTTACGCCTAATGGACGGAGTTAAGATTAGAGATAAATTAGATTGATAAAGGTATTAAGTGCTGGTGTTTATCTAAATGTTATTCAGCGGAAGCAAACAATGGGTAAATTGTTACACAAAATTATATTAACGCTAGTCACAATACTTTTATTAAGTATTGTAATTTATTAATAAATTTATGCTATGCAAAACTGCTCTGTTTTTAACGCCCGACGAAAAAAGAGGGGTGTTAGAAGTTTTACGACACCCTAGGCCGTAAGTGGGATTTTCTGCCCGGGAAGAAGAAAATCTCACTTCCTGGTCAAGGCAAGAGGTAAAACTTTAGACAAACCACGGGCGGTAGTTCCTAAAGCCCCAGATTGCATATTTATGCCCCTCGTCTTCGGTTCGTGCCACAAACACCTGCGATCTGGGAAATTCATGAATTCACCGCCCTAGGTAGGTAATGTACCATAACATGTGTATCTGTGTGTCTGTCTGTGGCATTGTAGCTCCCAACCAATCTCCCAGCTCCCAGACCAATTTGAGTGTGTGCTTTTTAGGGTTCCGTACCCAAAGTGTAAAACGGGACCCTATTACTGAGACTTCGCTGTCATAAATCATAAATCATAAATTATTTATTTGCATAAACAAAGGTTACATTGGTGTTATATTTCTACTATAAGACAATCCCATTACTTGTTCATACCATAAGATGGCGTGCAAAAATTTTTTTTTTTTTTTACATAGGCATCCTAAGATCTACTAATAATGCGCAATGTCAGTAACATAAATTCTAAATATCAATTCAATATAAAAAAAAAAAAATAACAATAATACAATAATTTAATTAATAACATTGTTTTAAATTAAGTGAAGTCCGCGATACATTCATCTGTCCGTCCGTCCGTCCGTCCGTCTGTCACCAGGCTGTATCTCAAGAACGGTAATAGCTAGACAGTTGAAATTTTCACATATGATGTATTTCTATTGTCGCTATAACAACAAATACTAAAAATAAAATAAAATAAATATTTAAGGGGGGCTCCCATACAACAAACTTGTTTTATGGTACGGAACCCTACATGCGCGAGTCGGACTCGCACTTGCCCAATTTTGAGGAGTTACGTACCAAAAGGGTGCTAATCCTATTACGCCTCCAACCGCGTTAATAGCCTACATACAAACTAGCTCCACCTTCCACTGTTCGGGCAAACGTGAGTTAGATCAGGTGACTGTTGCGAGGATAAAAAATAAGCTGCTGTATTATTTTAGTCTGTGGTTTCGCATAGTGTACATATTTAGGGTTCCGTACCCGAAGGATAAAAAACGGGACCCTATTACTATGACTCCACTGTTCGTTTATCCGTCTGTCTGTCTGTCACCAGGCTGTATCTCATGAATCGTGATAGCGGTGTATTTCTTTTGGCACTATAACAACAAATACTAAAAATATTATAAAATAAATATTTAAGTGGGCTTCTTAACAACAAACATGATCCGTTCCCATTTGTATCCGGCGCCAAACCTACATTACAGGTGCCAATCGTGCCAACCTTTCTTAACCCGGCCAGTTAAGATGGGATAACTGTCACGCGGAACCCTCGGTGTGCAAGTCTGACTCGCACTAGGCCGGTTTCTTGTTGTTTATCTCACCTAATAAGTAAAACAGCACGAGCTAAATCATTTTAAATTGTATCCACTCAACACGCCTATGATAATATTTGTCTTATCACATTTTCCTATTTTAAATGTGAGGCAGCTTTTATTCCAACTGCTAACTGGTTACCCATAAAACTCTAAATGCAGGGAACAATTTGTATTTCCGTTGCAATTTCTCATATGCATTCCGCATAAAAATGATACCTTGTTGCACAAGGCTTTAACTGAATATTTTTAATATCCCTATAAGGATTCCACTGCGGTTTAGCGAATTGTACTTTTCTTTTTGAAGCATTTATGTATTTTGACTACGATTTATGTACGTTGACGCAGTTTGTAGTCCACCGGGGTCAAATCCCGGCCAGGGCCAATATTTGTGTGATGAACTCGAATATTTGTGCTTGTATAGTGTATATTTGTATATATAAGTAGATATTATCGTCTTCTAGTACACATAACAAGCCTTCTTGAGCTTAATCTAGTCCCACTTTGTGGGAGATCACATGTCGATGTCGTCCCAAAGCTCATGAAGGCTTGTTTTATGGGTACTAGAAGTCTATAAGTATATACTATATATATATATATATATATATATATATATATATAACCAATAAGGCACTAGATTTTCTGTAAAATGATTCACAAACTGCTTCGTAAATAGTAGACAGGGCTCTTATTTATGAAGTTTTAAACAGATATTTCGAGCGAGATTTCCGAGTTTGTCTCATAAATTCAGTCTTCTGCTCGTATTGTTTCGTAGTCAAGTTAAGTTGGATTCAACCCAACTTTTATTCCGAGAATATCGCCAGACTTAAGAGGAAATACTAAGGCATGCTAGAAGCAACTGGTTGAAAAACTCAATGGCTCTCGCATCAGATTCAATGGTCCGATAGGTAGGACGCCCGTGTTGGCTCGGAAAGCCGTTAGAGACGCGGGTTTGAACCCTGCCTGTACCATTGAACTTTCAATTTTTTTGCTTCATCCTAAATATTTGATTAAAGGGGCTTCTAAACGGGCCATGTTTGCTGCAATTTGTGGCCGGCCATTATTTGCATCTTGCTCTAGCGTAGGGTGTCAGAGAGGGACGCCATAGTTGCCGGCCATAAATTGCAGTAAAATATGGCCCGTACATTAGCAGACGTTACTTCTTTAATAAAAATAAATAGGAAATACCACAAAAAAATCATACAAATCGAGGTTTCGTTAATGTCTGTTTTCTCTTCCAAAAATAAATATTCTTTACGAAATTTTAGGAACTGAATGGGATGGAAAAGGCGTCTGTTTTTGGCCAAAATTCCGCCGCAAACGGCCGTCTTGTACACAAATTATATAATCATTTGGACAAACACACACATTTCTTTCTTATTCAGTTCCTAAAATTTCACGAAGATTGTTTTAAGTTTTGGAGGACGAAACAGACAAGAACGAAACCTCGAGTTGTATAAGCCGGTTACGTTAAGTTTGGACCCCATTTCTATCCACGCCATAGTTACCAGGTGCAAACTTAACATAAACTCATAGTCTGGAAAAAGGAGCAGTGACATATCCTCTTAAGAAGCAGTGCAGTGGGCGGGACACATTGGGTGACCGATTGGCCAATGGCCGTTGAGGTAAAAAGGTTCTTAAAATGGTGACCACCGCACGACGAAATGGTAATAAGTACGATGTAAATAAGTACGACGAGGTGGTAATAAGTGGCATATATCTATAAGGTAGTTATAATAGTGATGACTTGAGGAGCTTTTTTGTAGATAAATCCATCCATACTTAATATTATAAATGCGAAAGTGTGTCTGTTTGTCTGTTACCTCTTCACGCTTAAACCGCTGAATCGTTTTTGATGAAATTTGGCATAGAGATAGTTTAAAATACGAGGAAGGACATAGGATAGTTTTCATCCTGGAAATTATACCTAAAAAAATTGAAAAGTGGGTGAACATTTCTATTGGGGTGCGGTGACCCTGTAGGATATGTAATTATTAGACCAAAAGCACAATTGCTCTTACATTTGCTTAGGCGCTTTTAATAATCCCTTTTATCAAGTTCCACGCCTACGTAATCGCGGGCAAAAGCTAGTTGTAGATAAATTGTTCGACTCAGTGACCTAATAAATACATATGGATATTTAATACTCGGTAACAAAATTATAACGATAACATGAACATGAAAATAAATGCCCGGAAACATTTTCCGCTAACTTTTTGACTTATGATTTTGTTTGACATTGGTTTACATGTTAAAAGCGGAACACGACACTCCAAGATAAGGGCTTTATCCCTGTGTCGGGACTCGGGAGGAAATTCGATTCCGTTGCGTCGGGATTCTCGCAAGTATGACATGGGATATAATTGAGAGAAAAAGATTGACAAAAGAAAGCAGACATGGAAATATTGAACGACTGTTATTACTTTTTTATTATAAATAACCGACTTAAACTGGATTGAGGGACAAAGTGAACTTTGCCGTTGGTAAACTGTTGTCTTCATCGAGATAGGTCGCGGTTGGTTTACCCTCGATTTCTCCAAGATCCCAATTGGACTAAATAGAAAGTATATCTTTCCAAGTAGAAATGAAAATATCGCTTGTTGCTTTTTGACTATTACACTTACATTAAAAAAGCTTGCCGACGAACTATAAGCCTCTGATGAAAATTCATTTAAGTAGCATATAATATAGACTAACAAGTCGAGTGTGTCCGGCCCAGGGATAGTGGAGTTATTTTCAAAATGTAGTTAAAGGCTTAATAAAAACAAAATTACGATCGCTTCTTTTGTGTGACGAAAGTTACTCATACAAAATATATGGGTAACTATCGTAACACAATGGAATCAATTAAGTTTTGTTTTAATTAAAGCCTTAAGTACGTACATGTATTTTGAAAATAGTGGCGTTACAAACAGCTTTCATATGGCAATGAGCATCCGTCATATATTTACATTGTTAAACGTCAGAAGCGATCCGTCAAGGATTTGTCATTAATGCCTTGATCACACGTACCGAGACAGTGGGCGAGACAGTGATCTCGTCCCTGTCACACACAAGACAAACGGGCGAGACAGAGCACTGTCTCGCCACTGTAAAGGCGTAACAAAATTTCAAACATTGTTTACCGGAATGCTTCTCAATCCTTCGTTCTCGAAATAAATACTGAATCATATTACAAAAACTTGATCCTCATCACTGTGGACAGTTTTATTGGCTTTATTATGCAAAAAAATACTTGAATTTTTCGGAATATTTAGTCCTGTTTCCTCTTTGTTTACATCAGTGACTTTCACCAAATTTCAACGTCAGTTACCGAAAATTTGTCGTTGCCAGTAAGATAAATTAGTTACACTAAGAATCCTCCATGTGGCGTGGGCTGAAACATACCCCGATGGGCTATACTTATTACCCTGTTTAATGATTATAATAATGTGGGATGTTGACTCGACGATCATTGTCCCGATAGTCGTTTCGGCGAACGGTCTTATAGCGAAGAGTCTCGACAAACATCTTAAGAGACTCTCGCTAGATGGCTGGATCAAGGGCCAGATACAGAAGGCGGTACTCCTGGACACGGCGCGCATTGTCAGGAGGTTCCTCTCTCTGCAGCCCTAACCACCGGTAGCCTGGACCACGCCCCGCTGCCGGCGGCACCCTAGGTTAGGTTTTTGTAATGTGTTTATATATTTTGTAATTTCTTTATTGTATTTTACTTTTGAAATAACTTTATTGTAAAAAACCTAACTTAACATATTAAATGAATAAAGGAGATAAAATAATATTATCTATATATGTTGGTGCTTTGTACGTCTAGACATTTACTTTAACTCAGTATTAGTTACTCAGTTTAGTAAAAGTTACTCTAACTCAGTATTATTTCTTTTAGAAAATAACCTTTCAGTTCAGCAAAAATATTTTCCAGTGAACTAAAGCGCATCAGAGTCTGACTCGAAGTGGAAAGTTAGTAAAAGAGCTCGCACGAAACATTTCCAGTTTTGCAACTTTCAAACCTGCAGTTGATAGCGCCTTTTCAGTTCAGTGGCACGCTTTATAGTGCACTGGAGCTAAATAATGACGAATGCGCATAATGATGATAAAATAACCATGTAGACAATTTCAAGACGTCAATCGATCCTATTTTTTATCGGGGTCAAAGGTCAATATGGGACTAAAATATATTAAGAATACTCTTAAGGGACAGAAATTACTGTTGAAGTTCGACATTCCTTCGGAGCGCTCAAAATGTTTCATACGTTCCTACAAATTGCTAGCTGGTCGTAACGTCCTCTCCCCAAAAAGTAACAATACAACCCTATTCCCACTTACACAGAATAAAACACTATAGAAAGCTCTATCTTCTGAACTTCTTAATTGTATTTTATTCGTTATTCGTGTAAAATGCAACATATATAACTGGTCGAGAAAGTATAGGATGGATTCTGAAATATTGCATAATATAGTAATTTGAGCGATGTAATTTGTCTATATTATACTTTAATTTTTTGGTATTTCACGTAGGTACGTTGACACAAGTTGGCATTAACAGACGAAATAAGCATAATAATATCGCAAACGTAGATAGGTAGTGTATTTCGGATGCATGCAATTAGAATGTTCACTTTACGGAGCGGATTTTCGATTTATTGCAACTTCTTTCCAGCATCACAAGTTGCAAAGGCTTGTCGGCGTGTAGTCAGAACCCTGTAATAGAATTTAAAAAAGCTATCAGTACGTTTCCACTCCGTTGATGAAACAGATAAGATCTCCATTTTATTTGCGTGCCGCGGCGCGCAGCGATGTTGGCAAAGAATATCAATGACAAAAGAGCAGGCATATTTAAAAAAAAACACCGGCCAAGTTCGAGTAGGACTCGCGCACCGAGGGTTTCATAAAACTAAATAATTTCAACTTCTTTGTTTTCTGTATTTGTTGTTATAGCGGTAACAGAAATACATCATCTGTGAAATTTTCAAATATCTGTCACGGTTCAGATACAGCCTGTTAACAGACGGACAGACCGACAGACGGAAGGACAGTAGAGACTTAGTAATAGGGTCCCGTTTTTACCCCTTTGGGTACGGAACCCTTAAACAATTGGTATCTCAGTTGAAAGAACTGCAGTTTATGATATGATATGATATGTTTATTCAGAAACAATATTATATTGCTGTTCACATAAGTGTGCGGAAACTACAAACCTATGGATCAGGCCGCTTATTGCAATCGATGTACAGTACTTACTACGGACTGCACACCAACTGCGTGATTGTACTCGTAGTTATACTTTTATACACCTACTGCAACTTCAATGAACATATTTTTACGAGTGTAGTCGTTTTTTGCTCAATATTTGAATCGTAATAACTTTTGTACCTTAAAAGTTATATGGGTAGGACATTTTCACAGTAATGTTTTAATCACTTTAAGAACAAGCAATAGAAATTAAATTCAATTTTAACTTTATCGGCGTAGTTTACGTAAATGTAACAGGCGGTACAGAAATGTTATCTTCGTACGCGACTTAGACTCAACCTTAGTCGGTTGGTATATTTATTTTATTGTGCTCTTCATGAAATGATTCCTACCTAATTGGCCTCTCCATTGCAACTATATATTCTTTGACCCGCGACTAAGGGCGTGGCCACATGTCCACGACACGGCGTCGTAAACGTAAAACGACACGGTGTCGCGTCGGAGCGCGACACATTATCCACCGTGCGAATATACGTTGCCGCGTCGTGAAAACACACGACACGGCGTCGTAAACGTAAAACGACGCTGTGTCGCGTCGGAGCGCGACACATTATCCACCGTGCGAATATACGTTGCCGCGTCGTGAAAACACATGCTGCACCGGGCACCGCAGGTCGCGCCGCGCGCCGGGCAGATTAATTTTGCTGTGTTGAGTAGATGCACGATGCGGTGCCACGTTCGATTACGACGCCGCAGCTTCTCGTACATGTTCAAAATATTTTGCGATCAGTTTTCAATTCGACATGGATCCTATCCCACGTATTCTGCTCTTATTGCTTTTAAGAAGAAGCATGAAGAAAAAGCAGAAGAAACGAAAATGTTGGATAAATCCATATCTTTCTATTATGAACCATGATGGCAGTCATTTCAAAAGGAAGTACGAGGCTTTAAAAATAAGTGATCACAAGTTTTATGATTATTTTAGAATGTCTGTGTCAAGTTTTGAAGAACTATTATGGAAAATATCGCCTCGTTTAAAAAGGCAAAATGTATTTAGGAAACCAGTTTGACCTCTGGAGATGTTGGGATTGTCGTGTGTTTTCACGACGCGGCAACGTATATTCGCACGGTGGATAATGTGTCGCGCTCCGACGCGACACCGTGTCGTTTTACGTTTACGACGCCGTGTCGTGTGTTTTCACGACGCGGCGACGTATATTCGCACGGTGGATAATGTGTCGCGCTCCGACGCGACACCGTGTCGTTTTACGTTTACGACGCCGTGTCGTGGACATGTGGCCACGCCCTAAATCGCGGAATTATGCGATAGAATAGGAAATTTCTGGTTAGAGTGCCATTCCATATTCCATGTGAACGTAACGAAGTAGGATTCAGGTCGCACAGGTCACTTGTTTTGGCTATATGCAGAGCAAAGTTTGTATAAATGTTGTCGTATTACGTTATTTTTGTCTATAACGTGTTAGTAGACTGGTTTAGTAGGTTGGTTAAAAATCTAATAGATCTCACACTATGCGCAACTATCAAATGAATTTAAAATGTAATTTAGAAATAAAGCACACGATGACTTTGTTTTCGGCGTAAAAAATACAAACATCATTGTAATCTATATATATAAAACTCAAAGGTGACTGACTGACTGACATAGTGATCTATCAACGCACAGCCCAAACCACTGGACGGATCGGGCTGAAATTTAGCATGCAGGTAGATGTTATGTCGTAGGCATCCGCTAAGAAAGAATTTTTCAAAACTCACCCCCTAAAGGGGTGAAATGGGATTCCAAAGTTTGTATGGGGAAACAAGATTAGTAAGACTATTTTATTCGAAACTTCACAGGAGTATTCCTAACGATAAATGAGTAAACACGTGTTTCAGGTTTTTTGAAAATTCAACCCCTAAAAGGGAGAAATGTGGTGACAAAGTCTGAAAATCAGCGTGTGTATTGTTTTTTTGGTTTATCGGGTCGCTGATTACGAAAACCGCAACGATTTTAAAATCCAACGTGGCGGACGTGAGTTACCATCTCCCCTGTTGGGGTGAAATGGGGTTGAAATGTCTAAATACTAAACCGCTGGTTCTAGAGAGTTCAAATTTGGCACGTAGGTTCCTTATAAGGTGTAGGGGTGCACTAAAAAAGGATTTTTCAAAATTTACCCCCTAAAGGGGTGAAATGGGGTTCTAGAGTTTGTATGGGGAAACAAGATTAGTTAGACTATTTTATTCGAAACTTCACAGGAGTATTTCTTACAATAAATGAGTAAACACGTGTTTCAAGTTTTTTTTTAATTCAACCCCTAAAAGGGAGAAATGTGGTGACAAAGTCTGAAAATCCATTGGTAATGCTTTTATGGCTTCCCTGTTGGGGTGAAATGGGGTTGAAATGTCTAAATACTCAACCGCTGGTTCTAGAGTCCATATTTGGAACCTACGTGTCCTTATAAAGTCTACGGGTGCAATAAAAGAAGCATTCGTCAAAAATGGGGGTCGTAAGTTTGTATGGGGAAAAAAGATTAGTTAGACTATTTATTCAAAGCTTCCAAGGAGTATTTCTAACGATAAATGAGTAAGCACGTGTTTCAGGTTTTTTGAGAATTCAACCCCTAAAGGAGGAGAATATGGTGACAAAGTCTGAAAATCAACAAGGGTAATGTTTCTATGGTTTATCGGGTCGCTGATTACCAAAACAACAACGATTTAAAAAAACAAACGTGGTGGACGTGAAATACCATCTCGCCTGTTGGGGTGCGATGGGGTTGAAATGACTAAATATGAGTATGGGTGTAACTTTTATGGTTTGTTAGGACGTTAATTACGAAAATACCATCGATTTTGAAATTTTATTTGTGGTCATGAAAATTCTTGAAAGCATTTGCGCCAAATTGCAATTTAATCGGTCCAGTAGATTTGCAGCAAATCGGTTGTAACAGACGGACTGACAGACAGCTACACGTGATCTTATAAGGGGGTTCTGTTTTTGCTTTTGAGGTATGGATAGAGACCCGCGTTATCCTAATAGATAAAAAAAAAGTATTTGGTGGCATCTCGATCGTCGTCAATCGGTACCTAGGTGGGCGGCGCGTTGGGACGGGAGGAGTAATGATCGGGAAACTTCCTGCATCCGTAATAAATACATTCAAGCTTTTCAATAATTATGTTAAGTCATTTCAGAATTCTGAATTACGTTTATGTGGCTCAAAATAATACATTTTTCATTCATCAACGAAGAGAACCTCAATATCTTACAATAGAACATGACGTAACTTAGAACATGGCTTAGAATCATTAAACCAATCTCGAATATCCCAAGTCGATAAGCGGAGGCTCGGGACATTATAAAAGCTTTATACAAATAAAATGCACACATATCCCGGTGTCTTAGCTTCACTTCGAGTTATGAATTTTGAAGTGAACTTAATTTGGTACAGTAAAAGCTGAGATCGCTTGATTGGAGTGCTTGAGTTTTCGGTTTGATTTGATAAAGTGGAGTTATAATATGATAAAAATAAAAAGTATTTCCCAGTAATATTAGAAAAGCGAAAGTCTGTGTATGTTTTGTCACTTCTTCACGCTAAAACGGCTGGACGGATATGCATGAGGGAAATGCAGATTGCAGATTATACCCTAACTTAACAAATAGCCTACTTTTAATCCTGAAAAAAAGAGCACTGTTCCCGTAGGATGATGTATATTATATGTATAGGCACGCGAGCGAAGCCGCGGGTTAATGCTAGTAATAAATATAAAAACACTAGAGGCCCGTTGCGGCGTCGAACCGCCGCTAGAATATGGAAATCCGGTAGTGTTACAGAAAATAACTACTTTATCGAAAAGAAGTTTTTGGCGAACGAAGAATAAATACTGTAAAAAAACACGTTAAAATAATGTTTTAAAAACGTTGAAACATGCCAGGCTAGAGCTAGGCCTGATAGCCAACTGCCAGTTTCATCGTGACAACTTTTTCAACTCTTTTGTAAAAATAACTTGTGCATTAATGACATGTGATCTGCTGATCTGTTCCACAAATAAAATGTATATTATTTTTTATGGAAAAATTTAATTCATAAAAATAATCCCATATCTTGAAAAAAATATTTGACATATTTTCATAGGACCGAAGATTGGTAGAATTTTAATTTGTTGTTCTTTCTTCAGGAAAGAAGAATTTATCAATTTGATCGATTTCTATCAATTTCCAGAAAAAGCACATGAATCGAAACGACAGATTTGGGCACTCACTACGCAGGTTTTAAAAAGGAAATCATGTAGTGCGTAACTGTTTATGTATTCATTTATAATAGCTCGTCCACAATGCCAACTCGTCCACATTTCCAACTCATCCGTATTCCCACCTCGTCCACAATGCCAAGTCGTCCACATTACCAACTCGTCCATACACCCAACTCATCTACATTGCCAACTCGCATTCATTTCCAACTCATCAACAATGCCAACTCGTCCATATTGCTAACTCGTCCACAAATACAACTGGTCCACATTTCCAACTTGTCCATAGGCCCAACTCGTCCACAATTCCAAGTCGTCCACATTTCCAACTCGTCCATATTCCCAACTCGACGATACACCCAACTCGTCTATAGAAACTCGTCCTTATTATCAGCCCGTCTTTATTGCCAACTCGTCCATATTCCTAACTTGTTCATTTTGCCAACTCATCCACATTCCCAACTCGTCCATATTCTCAACTCGTCCGTATTACCAAGTCGTCTTCATTGCCCACTCGTCCGTGTTCCCAACTTGTTCATTTTGCCAACTCATCCACATTCCCAACTCTTCCATATTCCCAACTCATTCACATTGACAACTCGTCCATATTACCAACTTGTCCGTATTACCAACTCGTCTTCATTGCCAACTCGTCCATAATGCGAACTCGTCCACAGGTGTGCAGGTGTCTATGGGCGACGGTAATCGGTTTCCATCAGGCGATTCGTTTGCTCGTTTTCACCCTATGACATAAAAAAAAACTGCCCACTTTTCCATGTTCCCAACTTGTCAATTTTACCAACTCATCCACATTGCCAACTCATCCACATTTCCAACTCGTCCATATTCCCAACTCGACGATACACCCAACTCGTCTACAATACCAACTTGTCCTTATTATCAGCTCGTCTTTATTGCCAAATCTTCCATATCACCAACTTGTCCGTATTACCAAGTCGTCTTCATTGCCAACTCGTCCATATTCTCAACTCGACCACATTTCCAACTCGTCCATTTTACCAACTCATCCATATTGCCAATGTAGATACATTCCCAACTAAGCTACTTTGTCAAGTCGTCCATATTCTCAACTCGACCTCATTTCCAACTCGTCCATTTTACCAACTCATCCATATTACCAATGTAGATAAATTCCCAACTTAGCTACATTGTCAACTCGTCCATATTCTCAACTCGACCACATTTCCCATCCCGTCGACATTCAAGCGGAAGGACTTAGTTTTTTCTAGTAAAATACTATTTAATTTACCATAACTCATGCTATTTGCTTTGGTTTCTTTTTTGATGGACTTATATAATCATATTTAAAATAATCTATCATAAATTTACTTATTTGAATGACGTTTAGTTGTACTTACTACATTTTTTCTGCTTTGATTTATTGTAAAACTCGCTTATAAAAATAATCTATTCTTGAATGACGGTCAGTTTTTCTGGTCTTGCGAGCACCAGTCCAACTCGCACTTAACCGGCTTTTTCCTCCACATTTTTAACATGCGAAAAAAGTTTCCATATCAACATTTTAAAAAGAAAAACAACCTGGCAATTTAGATCATTGACATTATAGCCCCCAATAAAAAATACATTAAAAGTTGTCAGAATATGATTACTGTCATTCATTGTCAACAAACTGTAAAATTATTTTTGCATATTCGTACATGTTTTAAGTGTTGCGGATATTATGTTGCCGACTCAAAAATAATATTTCATCATACTGAACAACTTACTACAGGTTTGTGAGCAAATCATGCTTATTATTATTTGGTCATCTTAAGTCAAAATAGGGATCACAGGTCACGTGGTCAATGTCACGTGGTTAGCGCACAGTAGTTTTTTCAAATCCATTTTTCAGTACTTTTTCGGGAAAAAATTAAAAATCCAAGAGTTTTATGCACATCTCCAGCATGGGACGAATCTAATGACATATCATTTATCAAAATCGGACCATAACTGTAGATCTGATGGGATGTACAAAAATCGGCCTCGCGTAATATATATATAGATTATTATATTACACTCAATCGAACATATGTTTTGCAGTCAAGCGCGGGGTTATAATTATGTTCATATTAAACTTACTATTACGAAACCCGCGGTATTGCACGGGCCATGCCGATCACTGATTATGATACACTACTGGTAACACAGAAACGGATTGTCAGAGTTAACCAATCATAGATGTCATCATCTAATGGCGCCTACCATGTCTTATACTATGTATTAGATCTTGAACATTACGGTTTCTATAAAATTGCAGCTGGGTTGCTGCAGTCCTAAAATGGTCCTCAATTCTGCGAAATGTTTTTATTGAAAATATTTTCAAAAAATCTCTAAACGAAAGTGTCTAAACGTTGGATTCAGGTCACGAGTCGTTTTTTGTCGACTTATTTTCTAGGAACAAAGCTGGTTCGCTCTGGTTTATCGGATGTGTTGACTTTTAGCTGGAAAATGCTTCTGGATTTTTTATTTCTATTGTTATCGACTAAAACCCACGTATTGCGATACAAATTTGATATTCGACCCGAGTCGTTGGTGTGTTTTTATTTGTAATGGTTCTGTTTTAAAGAACGTACACTACGAAGGTGCTGCCAACTAATGTTGCCAATCCGATTTTTTGACATCGACATTGATAGTGCTGTACCCCCTACCATGAGTTAACGCGACCGTACTCACTAGCGACAGCGCAAACAATTTGTATAGTCGACTGTCATGCTGAAATGTTGGTCGCACTATACTTGGAATTGACGTGTATAGTGCTGCCCTCTATAGTTCGCGTACATTCCCTATAAAGCTTCTATATCGTAAGTCAATATCACTGGATCCGTAATAGGTAACCATCTTACGTCGTGTGTTACGATGGACACCATTAAACCAGTATTGACTTTTTTGATATCGCTGATGGCAAACAAGCATAGGCCTTAACGTTTGCAACCATCAATGGAGAACCTGTTTACTTCCCTCTAGTAGAAATCCGTACTCTGTAACCACCTGGGAAGAACTCGGCTCGTTCCACATTAGGAACGTTCGATATTTTTGCGAAGTGAAATAGTTGGTGATTACCGAGCGATCGAAGCATCTCCGTTTCAGTTTGGCCAGCTATGTCCAATTGTCCAGTTGTCTGGTTTTCCTCGCCTACAGGTCGCATTTCTCAACCGCTTCTCTTAAAATTTTGTGAGAATGTTCGATAACTATTATAGTTTTTTTATCCATTCAGTTTTTGGAAAAAATCCAAAATGGCGGCGATATAGGGTTGAGATTTCAGCTCACAGAGCTACTAGTTGAAATATCAATTTACTTGCAAAGATATTTACCTTCCTTCTGATTACTACATAGAGAGTAAACACATTTAAGTTTTGCATTAGGTAACGCACGATAGATACTATATAATACCAACTCTGTTGCTATGGAAATAAAACTCAATCCCCAACAACGATGTAGTATCGTGCAATTACCTCGCAGCTCGAGAGGGTCAAATTAGTGGACTGTCTCGTTAATCTTTTGTAATTTGTAATAAAAAGAAATTTAGGAGCTGGAAAATTACGTAGTAATACAGGATTTACCAGCAAGTATTAAAAGTGGTACAAATAATTATTGAAGATGGAATTCGACTTCGAAGGAGGTAGTTCTTACTATTCGGTCGGGTGTCCTCATCTGCGCTAGGTGGATCTGTTTTAAGAAGTCCGTTTTGATAATTAAGCTCATTTGAATTATAATTATTTATATCTGACTACTCCAGTTCGAGGACGCAGTAGGCATACTTAAGATTTAATAAAATGCACTGACGATTTTTCGAAAATTCTGGAGGGAGACTTTTTTATTTTTAATATATTAATCGGTCCATTTATTCCACTCTAATAGTAAAAAATTACTTTCAAAGTTCGACATTCTTAGAGAGCGCTGAAAACGCTCCATACAAATTCCGAGCGTGCCGTGACGTCCACCCCTAAAAAAGTAACAAAATTATATGTTTTGAAAAATAACTAAATAGGTGGCGTCCGGAAATAATCACTAGATTAAGTTACATAAGTCAGAAATCTTTTCAACGCTACTCTTTACCTACGGTTTGGTTTCGTAGAAATACCATTGAAATCAACTATTTTCTACCATTCTTTTTAATTACGCTTACACGGGACTCCTTGCAAAATGTACTACTTATGGCCTAACAAGTGTCCGTCTGGCCCAGAGATAGTGGCGCTACAAACAGCTTTAATCAGCATACGTCATATATTTGCATTATTAAACGTCACTAGCGATTTGTCACTAACCAAATTCATAACATTGTTTACCAGAATGCTGCTCAAGCCTTCGTTCTTAGAAATACATACTGAATCCTATTGAAAATAACTTGACTTTCATCACTGTGGATGATTTTGGCTTTATTGTACAACAATTACGTGAAATTTGCGGAATATTTAGTCGTGTTTCGTCTTTGTTTACATTGGTGACATTCAACGTCAGTTAGCAAAAATTTGTCGTTGTTAGTAAAATAAATTAGTACCACTAAAAATCCTCAATATGGCGTGGGTTGAAAAAACCTTGTGTAAAAACAAAAACATAGAAAGCGGGAGCTAGTTTCTACCTAATAAGAATGAAGTTAACGGGGCGATTAATTTGATCTGTCTCGGCATTGATTCTTCTTCTTCTTCACGTGCCATCTCCATCCCGGAGGTCGGCGACCATTTTGTCCACATGTCGATCTATCTTTAGTCATGCGAATTAGTTCTTTCGTGCTCTCCGCCCCCAACCATTCCTTTACATTCTTCGTCCATGATGTTCTTCTTCGGCCTCGGCCTCGTTTCCCTCTATTTTACCCTCAATTATTAGCTTCAACAAGTTATATTTGTCATTTCTGTATATATGTCCAAAATATGATGCTTTTCTCTTTTTAATAGTTACTATGACTTCCATATCTTTCTTCATTAACGACATAACTCTTTCGTTCGATATTTTGTCTGTCCATTTAATTTTGAGCATTCTTCGGTAAATCCACATTTCAAAGGCGTCAAGTTTATCAACCAGATTTTGCTTTAGAGTCCAGCTTTCTGAACCATACATTAAAACGGCATTGATTGGGGAACCATTATTTATTACGATATATCGCAATTAAATTTTAATTATTTCAGTTTAACTTGTAACACTAAAAATAATTTAGTTATTAGATGCCAGCAACCCCGTTTTAAAGGACGAGCCTCGAAACGGTACACTAATTAGTTTTCACGTTGTCTTCACTTAATTCCCAGGAGGGGTTCGTTATTTATATCTTTTATCAGGTATTTTAGACACGATGTTCCTAATAAAACAAATTTTAGGTGAAATATTATCTCAAACTGTGTAATTATGATTTTACGCCGTGGGTAGGTTGTTTGACGGCGAGGATAGTCTATTTTGGTGTAGTGATTTGATCTACGAGTTTTAAATCATTGACGGAGGTATTCTAATGTACTTAATAAATTTTATTTATCAAGGTTTAGGATTTGGTTTAGACGTTTTTTTTTGTACACGGGACTCGTTTTGAAGATCATGAATAAATAGTACATTACGTACGTACAAGCCGGCAAGCCCTTTTCACGGCTAAGGCATGTATAGTACTTTTCTCAAACATATGCAATGAAATAAAATATACACCACTAAAATAATATAATTCAGCTGTTTAGCCTGCTCACAAACACAGACGCCATGCTTAAAAAAAGTTTCTTCTCAGGCTGGGCCTTTAGTTTTGTATGAAATTCTTTTACAGTTCTCTCGAGTTGTTCCGCTCGAAACGTGATACTTCGAAGCCTGTTACAACGCACGTTATGACGACAATTTCATTGCATGTTTGAGAAAATAGATACCTACCTATACAGCACTTTTACTTGTACGCTGTAGAACTGTCAGTCGCTGGGGCAAAAAGTTCTCAAGTGGTGACCACGTATAGTACTGTTGGATGCAGGTATCGCAGGCAGTTTCTAGTGTTAGAGGTGAGGCCTTTGTCCCGCAGTGAGTGTCAATTCAGTTCACTTTTACTAGCTTACGTGTAGGTATGCGTTTTATAGCAAAACCACTGTTAAAATAAAACTAAAAATGACTTATTGTACCTACAGATGAATTTCTTTCCGTTTTTTACTTCATCGGCGTATTTTTACGTTGCATGACGTAGATTTTCACGTCACGATACTATTCAAAGCAGTATACTATTCTATGAAACAATGTTACGATACGAGTATAAACGACAAATATAGTGGGTTTTGGTTTGTGTGGGAGTACCACGACTTATGAGTGAGGGCTAAATCAGCCCTGATATAGTTCAAGTCACGTCTTAAAAAAGCATAGTTCACTCAGTTACCAATCGTTCAATCATAAACATACCACAGGAAAATAATAACTGTACAATTCCCAAGTAGCATGCAAGCTGCATAAGCGCTTATACAGGTCTTATAAAGCTTACAGAGTTATACAGTCTGGTACTTGGGTTGCCATATTAATAGTCCATTTTATGAATAGTAACTGAAATCGGTATGATTTTCTGCGCTGTTACTTACATCCTTTTCTTTCACGGTAAATCAAATGTTAAGCTTCTCGATAGTTTATTGCCATCGTAATGTTAATAACCTAACTGTTTTATCACAGTTTTGTAATAATTTCTCAATAATATAATCCATTCGAACTCCGCTCATAAAGCTAGCTTTCACATTCACATTACCATCAAAATAATAAAATGTAAGTGTCTAATTCTGGATCTCAATTCGCCATTTCTTAACGACATTATGTTAGATATTTCGCCACTATATTGCTGACTACTTTGCTACGCCCCTAGTGGTTACTTTGTAGAACTACTATTCTTCATACAAATATCGTTTACGCTGTCGCTACTGAGTACGGCCACGCTAACTCATGGTAAGGGTAGAACACAATAAAGTCTCGTCCCGTTTATTGCCTCTCGAAGTAGGTAAGAACAAATGTTGGGAACTAGAGCAATAATTGCAAGCCTGAGAGTTCGGTCATTTCCATTTCAGATTGAGTTCCATTGGAAGAAGTTTTCGAGGAAGCTTTGATGCCATAGAAATTGAAGTCCAGTAAGGGAATTTGTTTTGATCAATCTTATAACTAATCAGTTTGTTGGTTTAAGTTGGCGGCAGTTTGTGGGGTACAGTCGAGTTCAATTTATGAGCAAAAGTTTTATCATAAATGTGTCAACTCGCTTCTATTGTTGCATAAAACCACATAACAGAATAAAATATGAAAGAAGGTTCTTACAAAAATCGCCTGAGAACTGTATTTTATTGGTTGCTTGTGTAAAATGTGACGCGGAGTGTGGTGGTGCAGCCAATCGGCGCATGCACCTCTAGCACAACTGTGTCACGCCACACTTTCTCGTTTTCGGCCCAATAAAATCAGAAAGCTAACGTTTAAGATTACGTTCCTACTGGTTAAAACATTTTACTGTGCTTCAACTATTAACATTCAACTTGATTGTGCTAGTAAAAGCAATTCAGTTCAGACACTTGCATTTACTTATAGTTCAAAGTTTGAATTCAATGTTGATTGCAATGCTTTTGTGCCGTCGGTCTTTAAATGCGTGGTTTTTAATAACATTCTTATACACTTTAGGTTAAATATGATTTATAAATCACCCGAAAAAAAACTACTCAGATATATTAAAGAAAAATAAATAAACCATGTCCAGCTACAACTTTCATATATAAGGACTTTTATCTTCAATATAACTTATAATTTTCACAACTTCATGATTCATATAGGTACAGTACGTTGAGCTCTTAGATTGGAATTCGGTTTTGAAAGAAATCGGAGAGGTCCTTATCTTGATCACGTAAGAGCGAGCGAGAGAGTATAAAACTCGAATCACATTCTGTCAGCTCACGACTGTACAGGGCAGGTGCAAATATTTCAGTATTTACCATTCGAGATACATACCGTGCACTGGAATGTCGCATGGCCCCCTAGGCTCCCATTTGCCCCAGGCATCTGAGTCATGTGTATCTGTGTCATGTATATCTGACAGCTGTGGAAAACCCGTATTTTGAACCAATAACAACAAGGATAGATTCGTCATTGACATCATCAGAAGCCGAATAACACCCCCTAGACCAGAACCCCTTCGTGTGGCAAATTCCCGCTCCGGGAGACAAGGTCGCTAGTTCAAGCCTCGTTATGGTAAAATAGAGCAAAAGATTCTGGTTCGAAAAAAAATGGAAAAAGATGGTCAAAGAATTTGTTCTACCTGCCATACACGCCAAATTAAGGGCTACTGGGTTATTTTTATATACTAACGATAACTAATAATCCAAAATTTATTTATATAGCAGATAGGACAAAGAAATGACGTATAATAGAACGTTTTCCATAAAAGGTGTACATCAGTTTTTTTTTGTTTATTTTAGGCTCATCTTACGTGCTCATCTTCAGATTTGCTTATACATCCGAACCTCATACTTACAAGAAAAAGAGTGTCCAGAATGTTCTTTCCAGATCGTCTCGTCTATGTATGAATGCTTTTTTTTTATTCTATGAACGTGACGCACTGGAAAAATATGTAACATTTTGGGACACCTTTTTTCTTGTATGAGGTTCGAATTGTCTGAAAAGCATTAAAGAAAATAAACAATTTTCTGAAAAAAGAACATTTCAAGTGCAATAAACAAAATGCTCAATGTCGTTTCCAAATACCAAGGCAGAGTTCAGACTTAACACAAATCGATTTTATATCAGTGCAAATCTTCAATTATGAAAGTCAGTTCAATTTATTCTTAAAGTGCCTTTGTGATACCTAGCGCTCTTAGAGCTTAATGTTCTTCAACTTAAATGACTTTTCCTGATGGCATCTGCAAGTATTTGTATTTGCATAGAACATTCATATTGAATAAACGGTTAAATTTATACTGTGATTTTATGTCTTTAAAGGAGGACTAAGTATTCAATTGCTGCTGCGTTTTTTATATATTTTATGGTCTTCATAAGGCAGATTTATATCTTTATCGATTTTTTTTATTACCTATTAATATTTTGATGTTGAGAAGGGGTCATTTAAAAATAAATAGACATAATATTATCTTGACTTTTTTTATCACAGCGTGCGATTGTTTACTTTACAAAATAACGCTTGCACTTCGCATATAGCCAAGTGATTTATTAATTAAATATAACACACTAATATTATAAAGGCGAAAGTTTGTGAGTGTGTTTATTACTTCTTCACGCTCAAACGGCTGGACCAATTTTGACAAAATTTTAATATGAAGGTAGCCGATACCCTGGATTAACAAATAGGCTTAAAAAAATATTTTTTCCGTGGAGTGAGCGACTAACACCGCGCAGTTCAGCTAGTAATAACTATGGCGAAACTATAAGGGTTCCTAGTTAACTACGGAACCCGGATAAATATCAGACAACATTATAAGATTTATTAAATCATTGGAAAGTGCCTGCTTCGTCCTTGGAAAACATATTTTCTTTACTGTAGTCGGGTAAAAAGTATGCTGTAACAATCTTTACGTGTGATATTCTTGTACTAAGATAAGGTAAAATTCGTCTAGCCGTTTCGGCGTGATATGAGGAAGAAATCTGCTGGAACTGTATGAATGGCGCCGCGCGCTCATAGATATCGCGTCGTGTATCGTTTCCTGTAGTCAATGACTACTAGTCATCCCTCTCCGTAGAATACGGAGTGTCAATACAATTTTATAATAGTTTAGAAGCGTACTTTACGAGGCCTTATTCCTTTTAAAATGCTGATTGTTTTAGACAGATTCTCTATGATCAAACATGTTTCTTAACATAATATTGATGTTACTACCTGGAACAGGGCTATTGGGATTTATTGGTATATATTTGAAACCTACAGTTCGAATTTTTCATTAATAATTTTTGTTTCAAAAAGTACTAGAAATTTACAAAATTCACGCGGAAAATTTGTTTTTTCACCTTATTTTCAACTGCACGCAAAGAAAGCATGAAATCTTACTACCAAGAACTCAGGGAAAAGTATTATTCACTTCAAAAATATGGTGAAAATTATCAATATATTTGTCATAATATGAAAAAATATCTTTTTCACTTCTCTCGCTCTAAAAGTTCGACTTTATGCTGTGCGTAGGCGGCATAAAGTCGCTTTTTATGCTCTAGAGCATAAAGTAAAATCGTCGTCGAAGGCCAAGGCGATCGGTCCAACAGCCACACGAAAAAGGTCCTTAATAAACAGTAAAAAAAAAACATAAAACTTCATACAATAAAACCCGTTCCAGACCTTCCGATCCGATCCGATTTATCGGGAGAAATCGGATAATGTGTAGTGTATAAGATCCTAACAATTGCACTACACATTATCCGATTTCTTCCGATTAAGGAGATCGGATCGGAAGGTCTGGAACGGGTTTTAACTCTTTATTTTATTTCGTTTTGTTAGTATTCTAAGACCAAGGCAAAGATACCAACAGCCAAAGTACACAATAAAACTATTTCTCATTGCTATTAGAACAATGAGAAATATTTAAAGTAACATTAAATTTTAATTAAATTTGTTTTTAAGTAGGTATACATGATATGTGTATATGTATATGTTATTTACATGATACAGTTTCATTTCCTCGCAATCGAAGTGAAAAGTAGAGTGTGCAACTCGTCCATAAAACGCATTTTACACTCGACTTTATATTCATCCTCGCTCGCAAGCTCGCTCGGATGGATAAACGTCTCTTGTAAAATGATGCGTTTTATGCACTTGTCGTACAATCTACTATTAAAGGAATTAGGCCTCTTAAAAGTTACTTTTAGGATACGATTAGCAGTTAATTTATTACTAAAGTAAACATAGTGGGTAATGTTTTTCTGGAGTAAAAACAATGATCGCTTCAATTTAGGCCTCTTGGAGTGTTCGGATTTGAATAAAAGCCTTTTGTTCGGTTCATTTAAATATGAAACGCTTCAGGTTATTTGGTTAACATTACGAAATGGCCACTTTTATTAACTTCATTCAAGCTGATAAAATATTTACCTATACAAAGTTAGAAAAATACTCTGGTAATTTATTAATAGTCCCTACGAATTTGTAACTTTTTAATTTAGACACCACCTTTTTTTCAAAAGGACACAACCAATGATATAGGACAACGAAACCTCTTGAATAAAACTATAAAGCTATATGTTTTAAGAAAAAAATAATTGAATTTGAAAGTCCCTTAACCCATATATACATATAATACAGTCATGAAAATTAAATACATACTCGTGGTCATGAGAAGATTGCCCTTACGAGCAAATTGCCGTTAGATAAAAAAAAGTATGGGCGAATATACGAGTACATATAAAAAGTTAATTAACACAAATGATAAAGGGTCTATCGCGATATTGCTTATTGACCTTGACTATCTAACATTTCGGCATCGTTGCATTCGCCGTGGTCTTATATGTTTGTGCTGGTGAATCAGCGACAGACCCGTTATAAATTGTTTTAATTATTGTACAAACAACGAGAGTATAAACTGTAATATTATTAAAACTATCGTGAGACATCTGCCATAATCATAAAAACGATTTAAGCTCAAGATCAGGAACGGCCCGACATTGTTTCGAACTCATAAGGAGCTCTTTTGCTACGCGACTCGTAGCCCACTAGCATCGTGTAGCAGCACGGATAGCTGTCCCTGATGAAGAACTCCATATAAGTTCGAAACATGTCGGACTGTTCCGTAAAATTTTTACGTGAGTGTTTATAATAAGCATAAAAGTGTCATATACCATACAAGGTAGTTGCCACAAAAATAATTTTTATAAAAACTTTTTTTTTTCGTAGGCTGACATAGCACATTCGGCCAAAGGCTACGAGTCAGAGGATGAGAACGCGGGCAGAAAGCGGCATAAGGCCAACGACGACCGGCCAGCCAGCAAGACCACCATGTACTCCAAGCAGGTAAAACCATCAGAAAGAAAGACACCGACTCTCTTTCATTCCCTTCCTCGCGTTAAATCAGGGCGCTTTCGAGTGTCAAGCGCCAAACGTTCGATCCCCATTAGATGTTTTCCAAAAAAATGCCGAATCCCTGTTTTTTCAAGTACTTGAAGTTTTTCGTTTCTGCCTGCCCAGAATCGATAGCATTTTCAGTGTGAGGAATAAAAAAAAGTGTCCCAAAAGTATCGAAATTTTAGTTTCACCACTGCGTAACGCTCGTGCAAAACAAAAAAGTATATATATTTGTATAGAATCTTTTTATCGATTCATATTTTTTATGTGGTAATACCACATTTTTATTTTTATAAATAATGACACAAAGGTAAATTAAGAAAGAAAAATTGAATGCGATCTACTGCAATCGAAGCGGGATTTGAACCCGCGACCTCTGCGTTTCCGGCGCATTGCTCTTCCAACTGAGCTATCCGACCGCTACGTCAATCGCACGAAATCTTTCATCCCTTAATTCTTTACGCTACTGGAGCGCCCTCTGTGTCATATATGTTTTTGAAATGCTTATGCGCATTAGCCATACCCTAGGATGTGCGTTTTACACGCACGATCCCCAATCCCCATTGCTTTACAGCAAGTGCGAAGACTGCGAGAGAGATGGCGCTGTTCTAAATATTTGTATAGAATCTTTTTATCGATTCATATTTTTTATGTGGTAATACCACATTTTTATTTTTATAAATAATGACACAAAGGTAAATTAAGAAAGAAAAATTGAATGCGATCTACTGCAATCGAAGCGGGATTTGAACCCGCGACCTCTGCGTTTCCGGCGCATTGCTCTTCCAACTGAGCTATCCGACCGCTACGTCAATCGCACGAAATCTTTCATCCCTTAATTCTTTACGCTACTGGAGCGCCCTCTGTGTCATATATGTTTTTGAAATGCTTATGCGCATTAGCCATACCCTAGGATGTGCGTTTTTCAAATTTTTCTTTCTTAATTTACCTTTGTGTCATTATTTATAAAAATAAAAATGTGGTATTACCACATAAAAAATATGAATCGATAAAAAGATTCTATACAAATATTTAGAACAGCGCCATCTCTCTCGCAGTCTTCGCACTTGCTGTAAAGCAATGGGGATTGGGGATCGTGCGTGTAAAACGCACATCCTAGGGTATGGCTAATGCGCATAAGCATTTCAAAAACATATATGACACAGAGGGCGCTCCAGTAGCGTAAAGAATTAAGGGATGAAAGATTTCGTGCGATTGACGTAGCGGTCGGATAGCTCAGTTGGAAGAGCAATGCGCCGGAAACGCAGAGGTCGCGGGTTCAAATCCCGCTTCGATTGCAGTAGATCGCATTCAATTTTTCTTTCTTAATTTACCTTTGTGTCATTATTTATAAAAATAAAAATGTGGTATTACCACATAAAAAATATGAATCGATAAAAAGATTCTATACAAATATTTAGAACAGCGCCATCTCTCTCGCAGTCTTCGCACTTGCTGTAAAGCAATGGGGATTGGGGATCGTGCGTGTAAAACGCACATCCTAGGGTATGGCTAATGCGCATAAGCATTTCAAAAACATATATGACACAGAGGGCGCTCCAGTAGCGTAAAGAATTAAGGGATGAAAGATTTCGTGCGATTGACGTAGCGGTCGGATAGCTCAGTTGGAAGAGCAATACAACACAAAGGTAAATTAGGTAAGAAAGAAAAATTGAAACGCAGAGGTCGCGGGTTCAAATCCCGCTTCGATTGCAGTAGATCGCATTCAATTTTTCTTCCTTAATTTACCTTTGTGTCATTATTTATAAAAAAGTATATATTCAAACGTGAGGTAATGGAACGGACAAATTTGGGACACTTTTTTTTATTCTTCGCATTGAAAATATCTATTCTGAATAAGATGAACCCAAAAACGCTAAGTTCTGGAAGAAACAGGGACTCAGCAGCTCCTGTTTTAAAAAACGCCCAGATATCAGTTACCTCTCCGGTTTATCGCCTTTGAACTGTCATTAAAACGAGATAAGCTGCAAGTGATATATCTCATCTCGAAATACGAAGACTAGTAATGATTGTTAAAAATGTTATACGTTGACAAGATTCAACCTGTCTTTGACGCAAATCAAACACGCTCAAGCACACGAGTCCTCACCCATCACTCCATCTATGTATTAGAACCACTCCATGTATGTGTTCGGTACAAGGATAGCTTGGATATCCAAAGTAGTCTAGTCGTTTGTCGGATACAAACCCTGCATCGCGCTATTAAGATTTTAACCTAAAATTATCATCTCTCTCAATAGACAATTTATTTTCAGCTTTAGATTTTTTTTGTTTTGACATGAAATAACAAATTTTGTGCGGTCACGGAATGACTAAATAATTTAAACTGACGAAATAATCTTCATTTACATAAACTACTAACGTGAAGTATCACCTTATGCTGCTCGTATTGCAAAGATCGCGTTTGATCATTAATGTAGGTCCAGCAGGCCTTATACCATCATTCATCATTAACAACAAAAAAAAACCGGAAAAACAATATGAACACGAAAACAACTTTTATATACACTATATTACATAAATAAAATAACTGTATATAAATTTTGCCGGTTCCGATATACCTGAGAAATGTTTCAGGATAATTTGGCCTAAGGCCATCTCATAGTACACTCGAATTTGCGTACTGATTTCACTCGAAAACCAATGCTATTCTAAGAGCTGACTATACACAGACCCGAAGGCTATTCTAAGAGCTGACGATACAAAATACAAGTTAGTAGCTATCTATGTACAGACACTGGCCATGTGAGCTGATAGCCGTATCCATTTTCAAAGGTTGGAGAGCAAATTGATCCATCTCATCCGTCATCTTCATTGTCTTGTTCAGCTGTCTCTTAATTCGACGACGCATTGCGATATGACCATTTTTGTAATTGAAATTGAAATCATCTCATTTATTTCAGGCAACTGTGGCTCATAAATACCTTAAAAAGTAACATACATATTTTTATAAAAGTAACTGAACAACTAGGTCATATCTCTCCTGCAATATCTCGACTTCACCACAGCCATAAAATTGACAAAATGCACATATGATCTGAGAGTAAACAAACGTCAGTGACAAGTTGACACTTTAAAGGAGACTTGGCATGGAATTTTTGCTTCTACGAGTATATACCTACACATTTAGTTTACAGTAGCAGACGTTAAAAATTGAGACAAGGCTCACTATTACGTATTTATATAAAAGCCTGTCTTAGTCTGGGCAAAGGTCTCCCTCTTACTTGCCAAGTAGTTCGATATGTCAATATTAACTCGCGTCTGCTATTTATTTTTTTATCTACTCCAGTTTTTTTTTTACCAAACTATATCTATACTTAATATACAGATATACCTAAAAATATGTATACAGCGTGTATTTTTGATATAGCCACAAGCTGTAATCAGACGTAGATTTTAGTGCTTTGAACCGATATTTAAATAAATTGTTAATTTATTGTTAACTACCAGAGCGTAATTATTTTTTAATTTTTTTTCGAGCAGCACATCGTTCCAATGCTAAACTAACATAACAGCCATTTTGTCAAAATTGGGTTTTTGATGTAAATCTGTACCAAATATAACCCCGCACAATGTCACAAATTTATAGAGCTCTAGCTTTTAAGGTTCCAGAGTTACAATATTGTGAATCTGCACTTTTATTTTTTTTTCCCATGGTCAACTTGCAAAATGTAGATAAGGCATTTTTCTTAGCTTGAGGAAGGAAAAACATCTATAGTCAACTAACGAATCTGACATTTTGGTTAACTTTTTATGGTCATAATTATCACTAGCTGGTTAAATAACCAATAGCAAATTTGCGAATCTGCCAGATTCGTTAGTTTACTATGGTGGCTATTATGACCTGCTCACATAAGTAGCTATAGCGAACTTGCGAATCTGCCAGATTCGTTAATTTACTATGGTGGCGATTATGATATACACCCGCTGTAGCCTATAGACACTTACGAATTAAGCATTTATCGAGTTTGTCATAGTGGCTAATGCATTTGAAGTAGGTGAAACTAGAAGTAAATGTGCGAATCAGGCATTTTCGCAAATTAAATATTGACAATAAGTATAAAAAATAAAATTCATGCGATTTGCGTTTGAACAAAGGGATAAACATATCAGAGGGGAAGCATATAAAAACCTAAATGGTAAAGACGTTGAAGCAAGACCGATGAAAGAACCTAAATGTGTGACAAAACTCATCCATTAAAAGGGTAAAATGAGAGGTGAAAGTTTGTATGAAGAACTTAAAATTATTCGAGTAACATTTCGAGTTCTTCATTAAAAACTAAGAAAACAAGTTACAGCATTTTTTTTAATACATCCCTGAAATGGATTAAATAGAAGGTCGGCTTGTATAAGAAATGTGGCCTTCTTTGTGTAGTATCGTGTAGACTTCGTCAAATAAAGATACCTAACACTTCTTAATACTTTTAGAATTTTTTGAAAACCCCTGTAAAATTGGGTAAAATTCGAGTTAAAAGTTTGTTAAACAATTTTTAAGAACTATACTGAGCCATGTATACCCGGTATTTCGAACAAAAATAGATGCATATTTTCTTATCTCTCACCAATTACACTGGTAAGTAGAAATCGAAATGTTTATTTGTCAGAATACGTTACAACAAATTAGATCTTACGATACTTATAGAATCAGTATTCAGTCGACATGCAAGTCAACATGCAAAATAAATAAATTTTAATATCACATTTAAGGTAAAATCCTCATTATCAAATTAAATCTAAAAAATAACTACACATTAAGACAAATGATAGCAATAACAGCTACCACTATAATTATGGTATTGCATATTAGTGACATAATAATATTATCTAAACTTTGGTAGCAGAAAATATTGTTTCCGAATATTATCACTCTTATTACGAAAGTATCCCCAACTCGGAAGTGTAGTTGGACCACATTAACTCTTCCAAGCAAATGAACTGTCAAACACAAAAAACTAAGTATGGCAATATTAAGCAAAGAGTAACCAACAATCTTAGTACGGGCATATTTTTTCCGAATTCACCCATACAAATTTGTATAGTACGGCTCTTCCCAGGTGAATTTTTCACTTCGAGCCCTAATCTTTCCAACAAAGGCCATTGTCTCTATTATCGCAAAGCCGCAAGCTCAAGTTTGCCACGCGCCACTATAACATTCATATTAAAAACAAACGTTATCGTCATAGTATTAAGGTTCAAATCAAAATAATATAAATGCTGTATTTCGTCGGGGTGGTCTATTGTCCTACACTACCAAAACGCAATATATAGAATATCAGTGACATTAAATTTGAACCTTAATACTATGACGATACCGTTTGTTTTTCATATGAATGTTGTAGTGGCTCGTGCTAACGCAGTAGCTTGCGGCTTTGCGGTAATAGAGACAATGGCCTTTGTTTGAAAGATTAGGGCTCGAAGCGAAAAATTCACCTGGGAAGAGCCGTACTATATCTTGTTTTAATCCCCTTTGAGCCCTTAGAGTAAGAATATCAATAAACTGCAGTAAAAGAGAAATACAGTTTGTAAACTTACTTAATACAACGTAAAAGCCCTCCGAAGCATCATTTATAAATATTTTTATAATTACAATATTGATCAAAGCATAACTTACCAAGATCTTTTTTTATTTATATTAAATTTGATAGAATCTAATACTAACGTTCTAATACTAAAATCTATAACTTAAATATTAAGAGTAATACACAAGTATCAAGACTAATTAGTGGCCTATCTTCAGTGTTGTCTTGTATATACCGATTGACAGATAAAAAACTTTAATTGCTGGGGGAAAGATATTTTAGCCAGACTATACGTAATACATAGCCTACCAGAGTTTATATTGTAAAGCTGCCTAATAAGTAAATAAAAACTATTATTTTCGTTTAATTACTGAATATCGGTATCAATTACCATTAAGTATAAGTTAACGCTTGTAAATAGTTAATACAAACATGAAAAGTTACAACTTATCTGCTTTGCCCGATGGTTGACTGGTAGAGAATGCCCAATGGCATTAAGTCCGCCTTTTGTACGATTTGTTTTCATTTGTGCAATAAAGATTAAATAAATAAATAAATAAAAGCCATGTCATTATCAAGTTTACTAAACATAAGTTGAAAGTAAATCATATATTCATATTTTTTACAATCGTCAGTCAGATACAATTTAACTGCATTTATTGACTGACATGTATAAAAACAAATATACTTATGTGACGTTTTCAGTTAAAAGAGTCCACTCTGCCGCTTACCATGAGCGCGAAATTTGTTTGCATGTTTAAACAAATAACTTGTCAACGCTTCCTTATGTAAGTGACCAAGTGGTATCTTTTACTTGGAACGTCACATTTTAGCATTTGAACATTATTTATTGGTCGAATGCGATAAGTTTTAGACTATATACTATAGCATTATGTTATTGGCAACAAAAATAAGTGCAGATTCGCACTCTTATATGATAGCAAATCAATGGGAAAGCATTTACATTCACCAAACGAAAACGACGAATGTGGCATTTTCGTAAGTACTTAAGTTTAAAAATAAAAAATGCATTTTGAATTTGCGAAAGTGGCACTTTCGTAAATTTACTATGGCGAATAATCTTACCCTTTTGGTTCCTTTCTATGGAGTAGCCAAACTGCGAATGTGCCCTAATTTCTAAACCCAATGAATTAATACATATCTGACACATTGATAATGCATTGCATTTTAAAAACACTGTGTGAAAACAGTTCTATTATAACTACAAAAACAACCGAGAAAAAAAATATATAAATTTTTTACCAACTTAAAATCGCTCCCCTGTAAAATTTGTTTTTTGCAGTTATGTTAGTTTAGCATTGGAACGACGAGCAATGTAATTAGGAACACTTATTTGACACATTGATTTTTATTGACAGCGAGATGACTAAGCGAGAATAATAATTTTCTGTCAAAAATGACATTTTAGTGGCAAGCTTTTATAGCCGACTGTACTTTTCTTTGGATATCCATCAAATGCTCACTGAGACGATTCTAAAGAGCCCAAGCTCGGTAGGATTGCTTTTTCTATTATAGAGTTCCCATGGCCACCTTCCGGCTCCATCATCAGATCAGCCCCATGGTACTATATTATTGTATTGTCATCAATGTTAAGTAAGTATGCAAAGTTTCAGCTCAATCGGTTGACGACATCTGCTTCAAAATTGAGTTGCAAGATTTCACCCGAACAAACTTACATTAAACATACAATGCAAGTTAAATAAAAGCTTGTAAAAACGAGTGAAATTTCGTTCTAAATTATTTTATAAGGGGAAAAAAATATCGTACATTTTAATTAATTTATAGAAAAACACATTCATTAGGGCCTATGCTAAGAACTTGTAAAGTTTGAGGTTGTATCAAAAATACACGCTGTTTATGTAAACACTTCATTGTACACAACTGGTTATAAATACGTACATTCATCATTCGAGGATGTACCTTTATTATTACTTATTTAAATTCAGGAATTCCGGGAGCAGTACTGCATCAACAACAAACAACTGGATCTGTTGGAACTGGAAAAGTCAAAGAAGGACCGATTTCTTGGATGCCTCTCACAGTACCACATCGAGAGCCCCTGCTCAAGAGCCAATCGGTGAGTTGATTCTACGATTATAATCAACTAGCTTTTGCGCGCGACTACGTCCGCGTGGAACTTGGAAGTATGGAAGAAACCTCGTACAACACGATAGGTATCCATCTTGATAACCACCTTAATTAATAAAAGGGATTATTAAAAGCGCCTAAGTAAATGTAAGAGCAATTGTGCTTTTGGTCTAATCATTACATTTCCTACAGGGTCATCAATGTCATCAAGAATTACTTACTCACTTTTCAATCTTTTAGGGATAATTTCCAGGATGAAAACTATCCTATGTCCTTCCCCGGATCTTAAACTATCTCCATGCCAAATTTCATCACAATCGATTCAGCGGTTTAAGCGTGAAGAGGTAACAGACAGACAGACACACTTTCGCATTTATAATACTAGCTGTGCCCCGCGGTGTTACCCGCTCATCCCACGGGAACACTAAATTTATTCGGGATGAAAAGTATCCGATGTCCTTTCCCGGGTCTCAAACTCTCTCCATACTAAATTTCATCTAAGTCGGTTCAGCGGTTGAAGCGTGAAGAGGTAACAGACAGACAGACAGACACACTTTCGCATTTATAATATTAGTATAGATAGTATAGATATAGATTAGTATGGATAGTATGGATTACTTATTAAACCATTGATACAAAGATTTAAGCAAAGAGAAATAAGTTTCTGTCAAAAATGACATTTTAGTGGCAAGCTTTTATAGCCGACTGTACTTTTCTTTGGATATCCATCAAATGCTAACTGAGAGGATTCTAAAGAGCCCAAACTCGGTAGGATTGCTTTTTCTATTATAGAGTTCCTATGGCCACCTTCCGGCTCCATCATCAGATCAGCCCCATGGTACCATATTATTGTATTGTCTTCAAAGTTAAGTAAGTATGCAAAATTTCAGCTCAATCGGTTGACGATATCTGCTTCAAAATTGAGTTGCAAGATTTCACCCGAACAAACATACTTTAAACATACCATGCAAGTTAAATAAAAGCTTTAAAAAATACTTTAGTAACCTGGCGGAAGAGTTGTCTAGTCGAACTGTTTTGCGTACTATCCTGCCCACCACCCTAAGGGTTCGTCTCCACTGATGCGGAACGGAGCGGAGGAGACGTGCGGAATCGACCAATCACAAAAGTGAAGCGGAACTGAGATACAGATTTCAACTCAGGTAAGGTCGATGCGGCACGACTCCGCTCCGCTCCGCTTAAGTGGAATGCACCATAACCTTTCAAATTGTTGCTTATCAGGTAGGTTATCTAGCGTTACGGTGGTAAGAGGGTAACACGCTGGATCGGTAATCCATAGGTACTGTTACGATAGTATCTATGGTTGTCTGATATGACATATAGAAATTAACAAGATGTCCATATTCTTTCTCGTTTTACAATAAACATCTTTAATATAGGTATCAGATTCGATTCCCGATCTCTTTCGCCAGTTAGCGGATTTCAATTTTTGTTTGTGCTTTGATATTTGTATCAATGGTTTAATATAAAAAAAAGTGGTACCCACATAAAAATGTTTCATAAATTTATCAATTACTTATTTTACTAGTCTTTATTAAACTTGCAATGTTTGTATTGTATGTAGGTACCTATATGTATGTATGTTCGAATACCTACGTATTAATTTGTTGTACTTGCATTTCTTCAATAACAATGCAACAATATGAAGAGTAGGAAGGTGGCCATACAAATTCCTTTACTAAACTAGATAATTATGTCCATCGTGTTTGGGATCATTTGATTCAAGTCTTAACTAGAAAAACAACGTTTGTGCCGAGAAAATAGGACAGTCTGCTATTTGTCTCTGTTTTATGCTATATTGCTGTAAATTATAAATTTTGGTCTTAAGTAACAAAGTAAGAACGAAGATAAAGGTCGAAAACGAAAATACACCTAATTCAAACACAATGTTTAATTCATTCGAAAACTTATCTTCATAAATTTATCCGAAAATAGCCTATTGTGCCACTTGCGTACGTAATATGGTTTCCACCAACGCAGTTCTTAAACAGGGTAGGGACATTTAGTGGCAACCGTGGTTTAAAAATCCACGTTGATGCTAACTGTAAAAAAATCAAAGTCAAAGTAAAAAAAAGTAGAAGTTTTTAGTAACGGTATATTTTTAAACTTTGACTTTGAAATTGTTCACAATTAGCGACACCGTGGATTTTTGAAACACGGTTGCCACCAAAATCCCAACCTTTTATACAAAATACTAACCTAATACTAACCTAACGTAACATTTATAATATCTTTGTATAAAACTCAATTAAGATATTGAACCATTGATATAAAGATCAAAATACAAAGAAAATTTGCAATATGTAACCTAGCGGAAAATGGCTGGACGGGTTGGGTGGTGGAGTAGCTGAACGTTGGACCGGTAATCCAGAGCTCCCGAGTTCGATTCCTGGTTTCTTCCGCCAGGCGTTTAAATTTTTATTTGTACTTAGATCTTTTAATCAATAGAATTGTGGTGATTAAACATGTAATGTGGTGAACTGAAATTAATCTATTAAGATAAGTAATTATATCAATACCTACAATACACATTATTTTCTTATTGAATTATACCTACATACTTACCTACTTCATAAACAATGAATGTCAAGGGTTTGCGAAACACAATACCGAAGCTAATTATAAATATTTACCCGATCCCCACTTGAAGAAAAGCCTTCGAAGTTTCAACAGAAATTATTTTCGAGTATAAATTAAGGGTCATCCACCGGTCAAAAGAAAATGGCAAACTGTTGGGGTTGCTCATATTATATTACGTATACTTACGTATTAAATAAATAAAAATCTTAAAGAATATAACCTTGGTATGGTAATAATTATGCTGGTCTGGTTGCAAAAATGTATCCACAACAGGTATTTTTTTACCAACGTTTTAAAACGGAGCAGATTATCGTTCCTTTTTTGTTTGAGAGGGTCTATTTTCTAGATGGTCCATTGTCATAAGGTTACTTAGGATCTAATAATGGGATCCTGAATAAATCTAGGGAACTTTCAGTAGTATAGGCACACTTGCCGTGATTTAGGTTTTATTTGGTAATTAAAACAATGTTTACGGAAGCATAATCTCGTTTCACGGACGGCGGTAATTTTTGTTGTAAAGTAATTATTGATGCATTAAGTATACTCACTTACGAGTAGATACATAGTTGGATATTATATCGCATTTTTGTTGTAAACGTTAGTGTTACAGAGACTCTTCACAAGCCAAAGGCCGTTTTCCTCAATAACGCTACACATAAACTAACTAGCCAAAAGACTCACATAAACTTTTATGCCACTTTGCGAAAATGCCTCTGAAGTGTACTCTCGTACCTAATCTCTCTCGATTAGCTCGTATTTATGAAACGCTTCGACTGAGGCAGCAAAAATATTAATCGTTTAAGCACTTTTAATGTAGGGAATTTGAGTGCGCCCTAATAAATCTACTAAATGCGCCCCTTAGCCATCGTCGTTATCGTGTAGTCGTATGATACACGAATACTTTTTATTCAAGAATTTTATTTAGTTTTTACTTTCTGGGTCTGCAATGCAATACAATATAACAATTGACAAAAATTAAATTTTTCTAAAAGGTGGAATATAGAGATTGAGAGAGCTTTGCGTCGTGTAGACTCTAAAAAAATATGTATAGAAATATAAGATAATACATAAAATAACCGAAACTCTCTATGTAGTTGTGGTCTTCCATTCCGCGAAAAAAATAAGCTGTCCATAATGTCAAGCTCAATGTCATTCGTTTCTTTTTTTATTAGACTCCAGACTACATTAACCTTTCCATTGTGACGAAAACATTGATTACCTACGTCCTTTTTCTAAGCGGAATACGGAAAAGTAATAAAACCGTAGTCATAAATATGAAATGTTGTCAATTTTGCACGCCAACAAGAAAACTATTACAAGGAAATCTTAAAGTAAACAATGGTAGACAATAGGCTGTAATCAAATCTTGCAAATTAAATATAACCCACGTCTTGCAGATTTTCTATTGAACTGAAAATTTTAATACTTATGTAAATCGCATGACAATGTTAATATTATTATCAATAAATAGATAAATATAAATAAATAAATATCAGACAACCTCACACAAGTCGATCTAGTCCCAAATTAAGCTCAAGAAGGCTTGTGTTATGGGTACTAGACGACGATATACATACTTATATAGAAAAATATATACTTACATACATAGAACAACCATGACCCAAGCACAAAATATTCGAGTTCATCACACAAATATTTGCCCTGGCTGGGATTCGAACCCGGGACCGCCGGCTCAGTAGGCAGGTCTCTACAAACCGAGCCTACCCTGTCGTCGTCGTGTAATAAAAATAAATATCGGACAACCTTACATAAATCGACCTAGCCCCAAAGTAAGCTCTAGCAGGCTTGTGTTATGGGCAGTAGACGAAAATAGACATTATATATACTGAAAATGCATGAATCGGAACAAAATATTCGAGTTATTCGCGCAAATTCTTGAGCTTAATTCGAGTCTAGATCGATTTGTGTGAGGTTGTCTGATATTTATTCATTATTTAAATATTTATCCTTGCCAGGATTTGAACCTGGGACCGTCAGGTCAGTAGGCTGCACTAACACTCCGCCAACCGCTTCGTCAAACGCGTCATCATATATAAGTAGTAAACTAATCGGGTTATCACACCGGCGCCACATCCCGCTGCGAAGTGCGGACAATCGAAAATCGGCTGCACCAATATGCGGAGTCAGTGTGTTGAACCATGCCGTTTTTGTATACAAATCGAGATTCTACAGTACAAATTAAACCGCAGTTCATACTTGGCAGCAAGAAGCGACGGCAGTGTGATACTCATAACCACCTAAAGGTTCTTGAGATACTTGTGATAGGTTTGCAATATCGAACGATTACAGTATGTCTTTGTCCTTCACACGTATAAACGTAGAAAATAGAAAACGTTTGTTCCTTTGTTTCAAAAGAGTCATTGACCTCGGCGAAAACGTAGTGTTTTTCATTTAAGTGGTAATAGTGAAATATTGGTGCGTGCTTAGAATATAATATTGTTCAGTCCTGAGAATTTTGTTAAGAGAAAATTTAGACTATTCTTAATACTATTTTATGTGCAATCTAGACTATTCTCAATACAATTTTTGCTTGCAATCTACACACGTACTTTAACAATTTATTAACAAATAAATTCACCACGCCTAAACGGCTGGACTTTTTTGGTACATGGGCGGTCGACTATGAACAAGCAAACAAGAGGGTTATGCTTATATACGCTTATGTATTACGCGTACAAAGTTGGCGACTATTTTCCAATTTCGAATATCGTCTTTAATAAAGACCCTGTGGGCGCTTTCACCCCAGGGCCCCAGAGTCTCGACCCCAAACGGCTCAAATATGCATCCACTATTAATGTTTGCATATTTGCGCCGCTTGAGGAGTTCGGCCGAATTGGCAGCCGAGCCAGCCTTTACAGCAGTGCCACGAAGATGGGACAGCGCCAGAGTATCAGCACAGGTCGCGTCCCAGACCAGTGGCTGTCCCATCTTCCATGGCACGAGGGTCATACCGTCGGGCCTCTTACCGTCATCGCGAGCGAGGCCGGTCGGTTCTAAAACAGCCGGCGCTCCCGCGCTGGTTTAGGCCCGACGGATGATGTCATTCAGGCTGGCATGGCGGGGGGCGCGCCCTGCGCTTCTGCCGCAGGATAGTCCATGATGACCCAGCGGGTCAACTTGGTCACCACAACGACAGCGATGTTGGGCCACACAGGCCACTCCCAGGCGGAGAGCGACGGACAGGCGGAACGTGGAGTTATCCAGAAGTGTTCCCGTCGATATGGAAGGCAGAGCTTGGAGCCACTGCCCGGACTCCCATTCGACAGCGGCAAGGAGGCGAGCGCGCTCCGGAAGGCTGGTTGCCGTTTGGTACAGTTTTTTCCGTACCAGCCTACAGAGCGGCTCGTCCCAAAGACGCTGTGAACTAGGGTGACCGGGTAGGTCAACGCTTGGGCAGTTATCGCTCCACGCATTTTTGGCCTCTGACATGAAAGGGATGGTAATTTGGTGAATTGGAGACTTGAGTATTTTTGAAGTTAACTCCAGAGAATTTCTAATCTAGATCGATTTTTTACCCCCGAAAACCCCCATTTACCAAATTTCAGCGAAATCGTTAGAGCCGTTTCCGAGATCACAGAAATAAATTTATATACATTTAAATAAATATACAAGAATTGCTCGTTTAAAGGTATAAGATTAAAGATGGTCACGATGGCTTCTCTGTCATTAAAGGATGCCTTCACCACAGGGCCGTTATGTGCTCTTACAATGGCCTTTCAAATTGGAGGGTCAGCTTAAATCATTAATAACGTGACCTTTCTCTTCATTAGTCTGCCCTAATGGAGTTGAATTATTTAGGATTACAGCGGATTTTGTTCTATCATAGTTATATTCTTTGCTATTTTGCCGTAAGTCGGAGATCAACTGGGGATTTGGTAGTCTTATCCCACCTGATAAGAAAACCATTACATATCGCTTCGTGACGTGGTTGGCGCAGTTTGTAGTGCACCTTCCTACTGAGCTTGCGGTCCTGGGTTCGAATCCCCGTCAGGGCAAATATTTGTGTGATGAACTCCAAAGTTTGTTGCTGGATTATGGATGTTGTCTATATTTGTATTTTTAAATTATGTATATCGTCATCCCCATACGTCGTTCCCATAGTTTAGACACAACAAACTTTGCTTAGTTTTAGACAAGGTCAATTTGTGTAAGATTGTCTCTTAATCTATATTTCTTTATTTGAAATACCCCTTTTTTATTTTCTTTATAATCATAATTTCCACTAAATATCCTACTAAATCCTTATTTTCACCTTAATAAATTTCAAGTGCTTAATTGGATAGCAGTTCAATAATTATCTTTCATAGAAGATTAAAACTTTAGAGAGGATTCATGGGGCCCGAGGTTGTTGGTTTTGGTTGATGTTATAAGCTCCTTAATGTTATATTGAACGGATATCGTACCCGGAAGAGGGTGGAACAGATCTCTGTTTCGCTAAGTATAGATTAGAACGAGGGTTCTCAAACTTTCAGTTCATTGCGCACTTACAGGCTTAGGATAAAGACTGTAGCCCAGCCACAAAATGGCAATAGGGCCTGCGGCTGATGTTGAATTATACAACATAGTGTCGTTATATGCTTATTTTTATTACAGCAGTCTGCTAACGTAAACTAAATGTTTACAAATAAAGCGAAAATTTAAAAATTTAATGATTCGGACAGGATTCGAACCTGCGTTTCCAACGGCTTTCCGGGCCAACACGGGCGTCCTTCCAATGGGACCACCGAATCAGATGTCAGAGCCATTGAATTAAATCAAGTCTAAATCTTCAATCAATCAACACAGATTATATCGGCATTGTTCTAATGAGAAGAAAAGCCATATCATAACAGTAATATTTGGTGCCGCCATATTGGACAGAAAAAAGTTCGACTCTAGCCTACGCTTGAAACTGACGCAGGTTTCCATCAACCATATTGATTATTGAAGACGACCAGCCGGATATATGCCTGTCCGTTTACCCAGATAATCTCTTAATCTCTGATAAGCTAGTCACTTTGACACTTCAGGCTCACTATGATTAATCTTCATTTGATATGCGAATATTGCATGCTTTAAGTATTTTTAATCTCAATATAAATGTACACTTTCGTTTTGTATAATGCCAAGATAGTTCACTCACGTACGGTCGTTTATTTTTTTTATCTTAATTCGTTATTTCTGATAACACTTATTAGATCACAAATGGATACCAGCTATATACATAGATATACAAGGTACTGAAATAAAAATGAAACATTCCTAACCCTCGACAGATTGTTCGAGCTCATCATAATTATAACATGAACATTTGTTCTTGCCGGGATTCGAACCCAGGGCCGTCTCGTAGGCACGCCACGTCATTTTAAGTTCATGAAGCCGAAAAATATTCATTATATAATATCGGCCATATTTTCTGTGTCACCGCTGATTCACTGCTCAAATGGTAGTGAATCAGCGATTGTTTTGTAAATTTTCATCTATTCCAAAATGATACTAATAAATAGATACCTAGAAAAAGTTAAGACCCGTACCAAGGCACAAAAAATTCATTCATCATTTTAATCTTTTGTATTTTTTTAAGCTACAGAGAGAAATCTATAAGTTTTTATAGGAGTCAGGAGATTATTCCTATCTATAAAAAAGCTTATAAAAAATTTCATCCAGCCCCCCTTAACTGAATAAAATCCAATGTCCACTACCAAAATAAACTAATAAAAACACACAGCCTGAAATCACTTTCCATTTTCAAATCAAAACTTTTCAATAAACTTCCAACCGCTGTGGGTTTAAAATTATGACCGCTAATATAGTGGATAGTTGAAAAGTTTACACAGGGGGTAGTTAATTTAAAAATTCCATCTGTGGCTTTTACTTAATCCTCTCTATGAAAATTAGGTAAATATTTGTTTCATTTAGTATATATTATTCTTACCATGCGCGGTGTATTTGGTACAGAATGTGTAAGTTAAAAATGTATACAACCAGATATCCAAAATATGCGTGTGTGGTATGTGAAATAATCGTGTGTGAAAATAAACTAGAAAATCGAGGGGACGATATCGAAAATTTAAATTTGTTCAGACAGTCTTAACTTAAGGTAAGTAGAGGACTAATAATAATAATAAGACTGTAAATGTAAATAAAAATAGGAAATATAATATCTTATTTTATTTTAATTACTAGCGATCGTGCAATTCCAAGTAGAAATTTGAATACGGTCATGATCAGGTAATATTTTATTGAATACTCAATACATTAAAATACCTACGGAACGGGTTTACGAGTACTTACGTCGTAGAAGTCGAAAATCGCTCGATATATTTCGAATCAGTTCGCGATTCATCATCAGGAGAGCCGATCAGGTTTCGTTTCGTAGGTATTTTAATATGTTTGAGACTCACGGTAATTTTCTATTTCAAATACTTAATATAATCATTTTTACGAACAAGATCGCGGGACGAATTCATCTATGATTGAAACTGGTATTTTTATTTAATTATTTATTCATAACTTTAGGACAAGAAAATATATATATATATTTTTTTATGTCATAGGCGGCAAACGAGCAAACGTATCGCCTGATGGAAAGCGATTACCGTCGCCCATAAACACCTGCAACACCAGAGGAGTCAAGTGCTTGCCTACCCGGAGGACGAAGATAGAATGCCTCTATGCTAGTAATTTCACCGGCTATCTTACCCCCACACCGGAACACAACAATGCGAACATTGCTGTTTGGCGGTGGGTTAGCAGGCAAGACGGTAGTAACAATCCGGACGGACCCTTCACGAGGCCCTACTAAATATAAAAGGACAATTTAATTAAAATTGAACCTAAAAAGATAAAACTAAAGAACTAAAATCTAAAATAATAAATAGGCCTTGTCATCAGATTATCTGAAGCAGCATTGCGGCAACACTATTATAAAATTCTGAATTTGTATTGAAAAACATTTTTATATGAAGAGGAGTCGTGATTTCAGGAAACTTCTCTCCTTGGTTTATAAAAAAATTTCAACTCGGACAACGACTTACATGAAAGGCAAGGGACCAAGGAAAGGAGATACTTATGACATAACAATTTTCCTTTTCAAAGTACAGAGCGGGGAGGAAGACAAGTTTCAAACTAACGTCAGTTTAACTATAGCAAACTTGGCCAACACTTAACCACTTCCTATAACTTTAGTACTAGTAGTTTAAGCTAATTTAGCCATGTAACAATATATCTTGATACGAGTACCTACTTGTTTAGTTTGTTGTTGGATGGGCATGCATGATACAGTGAACGCTCTGACACAGTGGAGGTTCTGACACAGTGGACGTTTTGACACAGTGGACGTTTTGACACAGTGGACGCTCTGAAACAGTGAAAGTTTTGACACTGTGGACGTTTTGACACAGTGGACGTTTTGATACAGTGGACACTGTGGACCCAAAGGGAGAGAAGGGATGCATTAACTGTGACAAAATTGGCATACATTAAGAAAATGTTAATGACATTCCACTTTGTTAGTCCACTGTATCAGAACGTACACTGTGTCACACAGTGTACGTTCTGATACAGTGGACGCTCTGACACAGTGGACGTTCTGACACAGTGGACGCTCTGACACAGTGGAAGTTTTGACACTGTGGACGTTTTGACACAGTGGACGTTTTGATACAGTGGACACTGTGGACCCAAAGGGAGAGAAGGAATGCATTAACTGTGACAAAATTGGCATACATTAAGAAAATGTTAATGACATTCCACTTTGTTACTATTTCTAAGACACTATAGGCTAGGTTTTTTTAACAATAAATTTATATAAAAATAAAATATAAAAAATATATTACAAATATAAACACATTCAAAAAAACCTAACCTAGGGTGCCGCCGGCAGCGGGGCTAGGCCCAGGCTACCGGTGGTTAGAGCTGCAAAGAGAGGAACCTCCTGACGATGCGCGCCGTGTCCAGGAGTACCGCCTTTTGTATCTGGCCCTTGATCCAGCCATCTAGCGAGAGTTTCTTAAGATTATTATTCACTCATTTAATCTTGTTTCTTAGGATAGGTATTTTTTACAATAAATTTATATAAAAAGTAAAATATAAAAAATACATTACAAATATAAACACATTATAAAAAAAACCTAACCTAGGGTGCCGCCGGCAACGGGGCAGGGCCCAGGCTACCGGCGGTTAGGGCTGCAGAGAGAGGAACCTCCTGACAATGCGCGCCGTGTCCAGGAGTACCGCCTTCTGTATCTGACCCTTGATCCAGCCATCTAGCGAGAGTCTCTTAAGATGTTTATCGAGACTCTTCGCTATAAGACCGTTCGCCGAAACGACTATCGGGACAATGATCGTCGAGTCAACATCCCACATGGCGGTCACCTCGTGAGCCAAGTCAAGGTACTTGCTGAGTTTGTCCTTCTCGGCTTTCACGAGGTTCTCGTCATGTGGGATGGTGATGTCGACGAGCACTGCCTGGCGCTTGGATCGATCTACCAACACGATATCAGGCTTATTGGCTACAATAGTCCTGTCCGTGATGATAGATCGATCCCAATAGAGCGTGGCACGACCATTCTCGAGAACTGGCATCGGTGCGTACTTATAGTACGGCACCTCAGACCCCACAAGACCGTATCGAAGAGCAAGTTGCTGGTGAATGATCCTGGCTACTTGGTTATGTCTATGCAAGTACTCGCCGTTAGCAAGATGAGAACAACCGGAGATTATATGCCTGAGTGACTCGCCGGGACGGCGGCATAAGATGCTTTGTTTCACGCGACGTGCGTTACGTCGGAGTAGCTCAGGTATCAGAGCACTACTCCGGAGTCTCCGGGTAAGTATATGTTGTAGGTTCGGTCCGCATTATTAATGTAGTGGATCGCGTAAAATTTTGAATACTCATATTTAACGTCTGTATCCATATTCATATATTTTTTTAACGTTACAAAACTTCAACGTGTGAAATATTTATTTCAGTGGTTGGCTTAATCCGTGACTACCAATTATTTTTATGAATCGATTCGTCCATTCATATATTCATTGTGGAATTTAAAAATTTAAAGAGTATTCAGGTGCATCGGATTTTCATTGAAAGTGATATATCGAGTAATTGGTTTGAAACTTTCGAGGGTCGTTGGGATAAATGGCTGACCGATGAAAATTGACGATAAATTCGTTTTAATGAAAGAGATCTGAATGGTAATGTTCACAATGAAGCGAGAAAGTGAAACATTTAATGGTACAGACAGGGTTCGAACCTGCATCTCCAACGGCTTTCCGGACCAACACGGGCGTCCTACCTATTGGACCACTGAACCTGATGCGAGAGCCATTGATTATTTCAACCAGTTGCTTATTCTTGCATGCCTTAGGGTGGCATCGGAGCGCCATCTATCATAATTGTATATTTGGTTTACGTTAGCAGACGTTACTGCTTTTATGAAATAAATCTTTTGTACTCATCACTACCGTATATGTAGATATGAATTTAATGATTGATCATATTGATGATTGACAATCTATCTTTTTTTAAGTTTCCAACCCCCATACCTATCTCCAATGGCGGAGATAATGACCCCATTCTAAATGGCGAAGATATGGGAACCCCTCCCATATCTTCGCCATTTAGAAAAAAATCGATTAACTGAAACGTACAATGGAACTATACAATTATGGAACAAAACTTCACGAAAATCGGATTAGAAATGTGACCTGTGGGCGTGAACAGGCGGACATCAGAACATCACATTTATACAAGCCGAAACGGAGACGCTTCGCTCGTTCGGTCGACATCACACAAACAAATACAACAATATACAATACGATACATGTAATAAACATTATTAGAATAGCCTCGATGATATCCACACAAAATTCTGAACTTAAAATGCTCCTACCAATATAAATAACCCTGCTCCAATGTTCTACAATATTTCATTCGCTAGCTCTCTCGGTACCGAAGTAAATCAGCTAATAACTGTCTAACCCTGCATCTGCCACCATTCGTACTCAATACAAAAGGGTCCGTATAGAACTCAAAGGTAATTTACGATTGTTTTCATTAGAACCGAATTAGAGAATTCCCAAAAACTTTTGCCTTGGATCCGTTTCTTGCCTAAATAGATTCGCGAAATAAATGGAGACCTCTTACCAAGGTAAAGGCACGGTAAAGGTAACAAATTGAGCATTTTATTATACTTTGCACCCTTGTAATCTTATTACATCTTAAGAGGGGTCAAAGTCCGGCACTTGAATTTTATTCGAGCATTTGCTTGAGTTCCTTTTGACCTTCCCCAAAGCACCGTATCGTGTATGAGCAATTTATACATTACATATATGGTATAGGTAGCCTCCAGAGACCCGGCCTTAATGTCTGGACTACGAGGCCGTAGGACCCATATTGAATGTTTTGGGATCACTATTAAGAAGAGGGATTAAATATTTATAAGGTTGCGTGTGTTATTTCTATTTCTAGCAAGATTCTTTCAATGATTAAATGTTTCAGAATTAGGCATATTTGTGTGATTATTTTGTCTTTCAATGAGCGGAGCCATGAGTCTTTTCGTACTTCTTAAGAGGCCTTATTCCTTTTAATTTTTTTTTTTTCATGTTATGACAAATATATTGATAATTTCAACCAAATTTTTGAAATGAATAATACTTTTCCCCGAGTTCTAGGTAGTAACAGAGCCGAAAATAAGTTGAAAAAACTAATTTTCCGCGGGAAATTCGAGTAGTTTATGAAACAAAAATTATCAATGAAAAATTCAAACTGTAGGTTACAAATATATACCAATAAATCCCAATAGCCCCGTTCTAGGTAGTAACATTAATAATATGTTAAGAAACATGTTTGATCGTAGAGAAAAATGTCTAAAACAATCAGCATTTTAAAAGGAATAAGGCCTCTTAACTCAAATACTAGGTACGGTCTACGGATTTTGAATTGAATACTAAACACATATCTTAAATGTATGCGGGATTGGTACTGGTTAAGTGTAAGGTGCAGGCTGGTAGACGATTAATTTTATTTCAAATAGAATGAAATAAGGAATGCGTTCTACGAGTATTTGACGTATGACGGAGAGTGTCAGACAATAACATTTAGGATTTTTGCATTCTTTTTTTGAACAAGAATTTGCTCTATTTAACCTCAACGAGGCTTGACATGAACTATCGACCTTCGTTTTTTTTTTGTCAAATTACTGATTATTTTAACAGAAAGCATTTGAATCCCATCCCATTTTGGGACATTTGTATCCCATCATCAGCGCAGTGATCGTTATCAACGTGCTGAATTGGTGGCAAAGTATGGTTGACAAAAAAAAACAAATACTCAAGTATTTTAAATAATATTATTATATTTCACAAATTATAACATTTATATACATATTATTTACTATCAATTATGCTAAATAAACTACATACTAAAATTTGTTTAACAGATTTTGCCGTCAGTCGTTCACGACGATTGGAAAAAAACCATTTTAAATAACTAAATGACCTTTCGACCTTGACAGAAGTCACGGGAAGGTAATTTAAGCTATTTAAATATTGCACGCAACTTTTATTGACGCTCTCCGGCATATTTACCTCTTTTACTAAGACTCCACTTGAAATACTTGATTATCATCAACTCAAGATACGACGTGCCATTATTTAGATTAGAATAAACACTTCGCGTAATGTTATCGAATGTTCAGCTGCAGTTATATATTCATGTATGACAAATTAATGTCATGTTGACGTATATTGTTTTAAAAATATTTAGGTTGGAAAAGGTTTTGTACAGTGTAGATTTATTATCTACAGATGTAATCCTATGTAGGCAAGTATTTGTTTTACAGTGATTGTGTAAAACTAGAAAATAAATAAGTGAATATTCGCTTTTTCTGTCAACCATACACTTTGCCACGAAAATTACACGTTGATAACGATCACTGGATCAGCAGTGCCTAAGCATACGAGGGGTTAAGTGACTTCTATAAATAATCTCTTTCAATTACTTTTCGGAAAATATCTTCAACGAACAGAAATTGTATTTTTACGATACAATAGTACTTATAGATGAATTAAATGAGATAAAATTGGAAATCTATTGCCAAAATTGCTACCGTTACGCAGTAATGTCTCTTAATATCCCATCTAAAATCACTTTGGCCGAGATAATATGCCTCGCCCCATGCCACGTTAGCCCCAAGTTTAAACTAAGTAAAATCAACCCTTGAGGTTGCTGTTAACTTTGAAACTTTGAGTCAGCCCTTTAACGTCACTTATGATGTTAATAATCAAGGTCCGGAATTCTTCATAGCAAAAATCAAACATTGATAGGGTTCGACCAAAGTGTTTTATCGACTATCGATAAATAGTTTTCACTTAACGAAACATTGTTAAAGTAATTAAAATCAGACTTTTGGATATATACAGTGGCGTTCAGCCAATTAGGGACATCATTATTTTATTTCATACAACTGCGTATAAAATATCTTTTGATGAAAAATGTAAGATGCGGTTGACCATTTTTATTATTATGTTATTAATAAGTATAAGTATGGGTGTTTAAACAAGGTTTACTATAGGGAAAATAAAGTTTCTATAAAACATGTTCTCTAGAAACTAGACATGTTCAAATTAACACTTTTAACAACTTACAACTCCATACTTTAATAAATTAGAAACGGAATACACATATGTCTATTTTCTAAAAAATATGTTTTACAGAAATTTTATTTGCACTATACTAAAACTTGTTTAAACACGTGTACACCATGTTATCTATACTATTATAAAATTCTAGATTTGTATTGAAATTATATTTTCTACGGAAAGGGGTCACGATTTCATTTTTCATTTTCGTGATGCACGGTCGTCATTTGTTTTGTATGGGCGCGCGACGCCATGCCTGCCTGGCGCCATCTGTTGGTCATAATTTTCTTTGTCTCGGATCACGCCGAAACGGCTGGACATATTTTAACCAATTTTGGTACAGGGATGGCGTCCAAAGATGGTTATAGAATACTTTATATCCGTCTCAGTAAATAAAAAAATACGAGGACGAAGTTGCGGGCGTCTCTTTGTTAATAATAAAATTGGCAAACGTTGTTCATAGAATTTCTAAAGTCATATTTTATATGCATTTGTATGGAATAAAATAATGATGTTGCTAATTAGCTGAACGCCAGTGTATATATCCAAAAGCCTGATTTCATTACTTTAACGATGTTGTGAAAATTATGCATCGATAGTCGATAAAACACTTTGGTCGAACCCTATCAAAGTTTGACATTTGCTATGAAAAATTCCGGACCTTGTTAATAATACATAATGTGTCTGAGTTACAACTGAGACGTGACAATTAAGCAATGTAATAATAAATTTAAGAAATAAAAAAAACAAATGATTGAAATTATGAGTGTACATTATCTTCGTACTACGCGTACGCACAAGTGTGGCTCGAATATAGAGTGATTGTTTGGGGAGCTAGTACTGAAGGCCAACAACTAATTTGTAATGCAAATTGCAAGATGAAATGATAACAATAGCATGACCGTTAAATGGTGATAAAATAATATTCAATCAAGTAACGTCGCAAATAATAATCGTATTTTGGTCAGACTGGCAGTCCGTGAGTTCATTAAAAACTATTCCTCGAGTTCGGATGAAATGGGGCAGGCTTTTTCCATATTTGTGTGTGTGTGATCTGTTATATTTTTTCTATAATACTGATGATGTTCAGAATTAAAAAAATGTATATCTGTTATTTTCAGAGCATCATTTCTATCCGTGTGTGTCCGTCGTCGAGTGCCCTCGGATGAGAATCTCAACACCGACTATGCACCCATACAGAGGTATCCCAGGTAAGGACAACTATAGATAAATACAAATAATTATCAATACCTATTTAATCTTTTACGATTTTCGCACATAAATACAACAAAAACGGGACTAATCGCGTATAAATTCGAGACTATGACCAGCGCAAGATACTAAAAGCATATTATTTATAAGTGATAAGTCCTGTTGTTGTTGATGTGATAATTATTAGTGACGTCATTATATTGCCAATAAATATCGAAATATGTATAAATATTGAGCTTCATTCAGTTAACATTAAAGGTAACTAAAGCACATCAATAAAGTAGTCACTAAACATAAGGACTTATGTCATTAGAAATTTCAAATCATGCCCAAATTTTCTTAATGGTGAAACGTGTACGGTTACCAATGTTACCATTAGGCTTATATTATTGATATTCTAAATGTAAAATTAAAATTCAACTATCCCTTTTGCTTGTCTGTCTGTAACTGGACCACCTCATGTTAGCAGAATATATAAAGTAAGCACCAGCATATAGATTAGATGTTGTTTAAATGTCAAGATAAAATAGTACTTAGCTCAATAAATATAGATAATCTCTTTGCATGAGCACAATAACTGATTTAATAGTATTTGTAATCCTTCCTTTCTTGACTTTGCCAACGCTGGAAACAAATATTCTTATCAAATTTTAGGTTTTAAATCTATGAGTTTGTCTATTTGATTGGTGGAAAATAAATCAAAGAAAAAACTAATTTTCCATCGAAAAGTGAAGAACTACCTCAACTGTTGGGTAATTCTACAACAAATAGTAACACAAGTTACCTACTATTTAATTGCGTTGTTTTATTTATGACGATTTTAATGTCAAAGACATTTATTTAGAAATAACTGAACGCTTAAATTTGCACCATAAATAAAAGTACGAGCAATGAAATTGTAACTCGCATTACACTTTCATGGAATTGCTCTGCTATGAAAGCTAATGCATACACGGTACTTACTATCATTTTAGACAGGTGCATAAAGAGGGAATCTGATTTGATTCTCTTCTCTTCTTTTTGAGCAATTTCTTGGCGCCTATACAGAATTCATTTATCATAATCATAGGCGCCATATTCTGATCATTTATACAATAATTACATTTGGCGATCTCCATCCCAAACGATATATAATTATGTATGTAAGACGACTCCGAAATTGGTCAACATATCGGTCGGTACCGAGACTAGCTTCGATCATCTCAATTCAAAACTGAATGCCTATACAGCCAGTCAGCCACCATACGGAAAAATACTCATGTCACATGCTTTCAAAATATTTGGATTTTGGAATCACTAAAAAGAGAAGTTACTAGCAGTCATCTTCCGAAAACAAAACAGATTAAGTATTTTTCCGTATGACTATAGTATAACGATAAGTACTTATAAGCTCTCAACGCCATTGCTGCCAATTTCAATATTCCATCAAATATTTGTTAAAGGTTCGGTCAACCCACACCAGCGCCGCCGGAGCTATGCGCCCATGATGCCGACCTGGAGTGCTCCTACTTTCGCCGGCGTCCACGATCCGTATGCAGCCAACCTGACCCCAAACGGTACACCTGGATGCCTGAGGATGAAGACTTCACCCGGATGGAATGGCCACAGTGAGTACAAAATCCTGCTCTAGAGACGCTGTGTTGTGTGTGAATGTTTAACGCAAAAATATATCTATTCATTCAATTTATTTTGTGCTGTGATAATCTTCTTTAGGTTTACCCACATTTATTCACACAGGATCAACTTCACACGGGCAAAAAATCTTTTATGTCAATGCAATAAAAGCGAGGAGGTCATTCGCATAGATAAGAGTGTACCTATTATTGTAATTCGGCTCGACTGCATCGAACGACGGAAGGCGGCGCGACTGCGGCCGAAATTGAAATACTCTTAATACTGCTAATTTTTCCATACAAATCAAGGTCTCCTTTTTGTCTGTTTTCTCAACCAAAACATGAACAACCTTTACGAAACTTTAGGAACTTAATAGGAAGAAAAAGTTCTTTGTCGAACCGTTTAGATTCTTGCGCGTACTATTATAAAATTTGTGTACTAGGCTTCTGGTTTTGACGTCAGAGGAAATCTAAATATAGACTAAAATATTAATGTTTTTAGTAGCTCACAAGACGCGTTCGTTACATCACTAAGATATAGCGCGAATAACTTAAAAATAATCAACATATTTTCGTTGGTATTTATGGTGTTTTTGTTTTGGCATTATTACTCGCCGCAAATATTCTTTTTAAGGCACGTCTGGAGGGAATCATTGGCCTCTTTCTTCTCTTAATAAAAGCTTTCCTATGCTAAACATAACTCTGAAAAAGGCTATTGAGTTTCCGTCAAAGTCAACAAACGGTCTGGAAATCTTTTGAGCAGGGACAATCCTTAGTTAAAATATCCCAGGCCTTTCATTTCCAGGCAAATACGAATAACTGTGAAGTGCTCCTGAGTCACCTTCAAAATTTGCATAACTGGGGTATAAAGAAACGTTCGTTAACTTGACAAACTCGCTTCTGGCATAAATTTCTTGGAGGCTTGCGTTTGTTAAAAACCTTTGGATTTTTGTCGCCATTTTTATGAAGTTTTGCCGATGGGATTACGGAGCAACGAGCGTGGTATGAGCGTTCACAAAGTTTATTTTGTATAAGGTTGTGAAATTGAAATATTCTTTTGTTCAAAGGGCAAGTTTAAAGTGAGGCGAGCGCGCATCGTGTTATATTACACACATGAACTTTAAAATAACCTTTTTCACTACATTTCAGTGTAATATCTTGAATGTATCGTCATTTCCTTTTCTCAATTTGTATAAATGAAAATAGTGTTGTAAAACAAACAACGAACTTTTTTGCACGTGGGCGTGAAATATGTTTTGGATTTGCCGTTAACTTTCTGGAACGGGTTAATTTATTTATAATGAGTCCACTAAGGACAATTAAGCAAATTCCAATGAGCTCAACTTAGTTAATACGAGTACCTATTGATTTGATGCAGATTTTGCCACCTCGACATAACTATTACAGATATAGTGCATAATGTTTTACGTCGTATTTTGTCGGGCAAGCTCGTGTTTATATTTCCATCTCAACCTTTTCACTGAAGTCGGTAGAGAAAGCATGCTAAAACTAACTTTTCCGACAAAGAATCATTGAAAACATAACGTACCTACTACATCTGTACCTAGTTTATAAATTATAAAACCTATTTACTAGTTAATTCTTGTATAAAGATTCGTATTTTGGGTATTCAAAAAATCGCTGCGTGCCCACGGCGAAACCTTTGCTTGCTGCGAATCGAATTTAACCTCTGATAATATAGATAAGCGCTGTAGGATAATACATAAGAAGCAAAGCGTAAAATTAGGTTGAATATATAGGACGTACATTCTAGGTCACGTCGCGGTCGACCAACTCCACAGTGGAATGCAGTGGTCGACAGTTTGTAAGGATAAAATAGTTGAGCACTTAGTCTAGATCTGGTTCAGATGTCCCTGCAACTAAGATGCTGTTACGCAAGAATTGTATGGAAAATAGATTGAGAAAATTAAAAGTTGTGAGTTAGTAAACGTGAGAGGTGTTATTAGTATACGTATAACATCTGTGCTTTTGGATAAAGGGAATACGCTTGTCTGCTGGCGCACTTTTTTATGTCATATGGGGAAAACGAGCAACTTAATTGCCTGATGGAAAGCGATTACAGTCGCCCATATACACCTGCAAAACCAGAGGAGTCACAAGTGCGTTGCCGGCCTTTCAGGTGGGAGTACGCTCTTTTCTTGAAGGTTTGAAGGTCGTATAGGTCCGGAAATACCGCAAGCGATAATTCATTCCACAATGCAGTCGTGGTGCACCCTCAGCGAGACGCCAGTGTTCCGGCGGACGTACTCCACCACATCGTCAGTCACGGCGGAGTGATGCAAGCGCGACACATAAGGCGCCTTACTCGGTGTCACAATCCGGAACCAAACGGCTCTGCAATGCCACGCAGAGTTTTAGTAATAAATATTGTTATATCGCGGTGGCAAAATCTGCATAGTTAGGAAGTTGGCCTCATCGGAAGTTGCTTAATTGTCCTTTGTGGACACATATAAATTAACCCGTTCCGGAAAGTTTAGGATGATCCAAAACATTCACGCTCACGTGTAAAAAAGTTTATTATTTGGTCTGTTTACACTATTGTCATCTATACAATTATGGAAATTATTTGACGATAAATTAAAAGTGATATAGGTTCCTGAATCGATTATTTTTATGTCTATACGTCCAAAAGTATATTTTATATGTGCCTGTATCTCCTTTATATTCAAACATTTCTTATCAAAATGACTGGATGGACCACTACAGTGATAGCTATTATATATTGCGGTATGATGAAAATCACAAGTCTTCATGTCTGGAAGTGAAGTCCCAAGAACTTGATTACTACTTGCTGGCTTGCCTTTTGTAAAGCATTTGGCTAGACGATTTTAATGCTCTTGAAAAAAGTAATCCAAATATGGTCTGGCTTTACCAAAATATATTTGATGCCACGCCACTGATGCCTGGTATCAATTTAATTTAAGATTAAAAGATGTCCACAACTTTTTTGCACGGGAAGAAAAAGGCAAATCATAATTTTTTGCTTTACCCTAATCTCGAATATGGTACATAGTATTCTATAAACATCTGTGTCGGTCAAAAAAAATATTCACCTTTACCCAACTATCCGGAAAGCAAAAATAGCAGAAATCACTTCAGCCATTTAAGCCTAACGAGGCCTCTTATTTCCTTAAGCTTTTGTGTGGTGTATTTACTATAAAATTGTCATGTGTTTTTGTTTTACAGTTCTGTCATATTATAAGGCTGGTACAATCATTATCACAAGTTGACATAAATGCCGTTCTTTTTAACAAGGATATATAACCAAGCAGAAATAAACTAATGTTGAGGATAAAATCAGACATGAGCACCTAAGTTATGTTTATTACAACTGTAACTTTCATTTTAGAGGACACTAAAAATAATGGAGTCATAACAAGCAAGGATCTTACTACTTGATGTCTATATAAAACCGACTTTATTCCATGCAGCTAAGTTTAAGTTTCAATGAATAGCGAATATTTTATGGAAATTAAGGCTCTAATAGCCACGACTTTGTTGGAAGTTTCTTTTAGTCTGCAGGAGAATAATAACAAGTATAAAATATTTTGGCTTCATTTAAAGTACCCAGAACTTTGAGCAATGAACGACAAACGACGTTCGTTCAGTTGGCCTTTTTTTAGTCAAAATCTGTGTAAAGTAAAGGCCTTTCTCATCTTTTTCGCTGCTTTTATACATCTCGCCAGTCCATTGCAAATTTATCTAGATTATTTTCCCATCTCCTTCTCGGTTTGCCTTTGCTACGATCTTGTGGATGTCCGTGAGTAGTCCCGTCTTTTGACGCATGTAGCGTGGCTTCGTCGTCGCTTTAACCTGACCCCCAAACTTGTTTCTAAATATATCTACCCCTGCCTCTCCTTTTCGGTTTGCCTCTGCTACGATCTTACGGGTTGGCCTTAAGTAATCCCTTCTACGCGCAGAGCATTTGGTTTCGTCGTCGATAAATAAATATTAAGGGACAATCTTACACAAATCGACCTAGTCCCATACTAAACAAAGCTAGTACTAGACAACGTTATGCATAATAATATAAATAACATCCATGACCCCGGAAAAAAAATCGAGTTCATCACATAAATATTTGCCAGGATTCGAAACCAAGACCGCCGGCTTAGTAGGCAGGTACACTACGAACTGCGCCCACCGCGTCGTGTTTACCTGACCCTCAGACTCGTACCTAAAATGCTTTTCCATCGGGAGGCTTCATTATTTCAGGTTTTTTTTACCGCTCATTGAAGGGTCCGTGTGCTCGACGCCAGTTATACAATGCCAATTTTCGTACTGGATTAGCTGGACATACAAAATTAGTTACTGGATACTTTTTAGTAATAAATAAATTACATAGCTTCGTAACTTTATTAAATTTAATAAAGAAGTATATCTGAATTCAGGAGTTTCTGAGTCGATCAAATAATCAGTGACGAAGTTACCGCGCCGGTGTACGAGTAGCAGACCCTAATGAAGAGCTTCAAACGAGTTCGAAACATGTCGGGCCGATATAATAATTATCTGGAAAATAATAGATTTTCATCGTTTTCCACCTAAACTCCATTGCCCAAGAAAGACTATGTTTCATTTTATAACTGCTTCATAGAATGATATATTAGAAGTAATTTAATTTCACAAATACCTTTGCCAGGTGCGCATCGTCCAGTTTCCCTAGAATCCTCATATCCCTCGACCCTCCCGTAAATAACTTTTTACTGCTGACTCACCACAAAGCAAATATAGGGGGTAATAGAATTAATTAACTGTTGTCATAAACTTTTTACACACGGCCTTATAAAGCCTACTCGACAGTTTTAGATGCGTATTATTTCGGTTTAATTGCGTGAAATAAAATTATGACACGTGAGTGTCATAATTTGGAACTCGCTCTCACCTTATGTATAGTTCATTTCATATACCAAGGCTCGATCTCACTTGAGAACGTCATTAGGCGGTAGCAATGGAACAAAAGATAAGGTAACAAACACGTGTCCATTGGAAAAGCGGAGATAAATCCATTGTGTAGTCGCATGTGGAGTCGGGCCTTGGTATATGAAATTAACTATATTTACGTAGTATTATAAATACTCTGGTAATTTTGATATCTCAAAGCAAGAGTGAATAAACTGTTATTGAAATAGTTACTACTTTAGCTGCGTTAATTATCATTAAAAAATCCGTTTCCCAAAGGTTATCTGGATGAGACTTGCTTTATAGCGTTAAGATCGCCTGTTGTTTAGCACCATTGTTATTTTGTATTTTTTGTGTTTATATTTCTTTCTTGGTGAGGTTTGAAAGATTATTCTATCTATTATTATCATTTCTGTGCTGTCGTCTCAGTGTTTTAGAGCGTTAAAATTTTCCGAAAATAGCTTTTTTTGGCTCGTCGTATTCAGAACCGTTTATAAATCCAAAACTCATGCAAGAAAAAAAGTGCCCCTAATTTCCATTCCAGATCGTCACGTATTTGTATAAATGTATTTTCTTTTTCTATGAACGTGACTCAGGAAAAATATGTTCATACAAGCTTTTGGGATATATTTTTCCTTGTTTGAGATTCGAACCTCAAACAAGAAAAAATATATCTGATAAGCTGATTCTGAGAAAGAACCTAATAAACTAATATTTTATAATAAAAAACGTGAGTATCCAGTTTCTTTTTAATGCTACAGCATACTAATATTCACACCGCGGCAATGTTAATATAGAAACGCTGAAACGACGCCCGAAGTGCGCGGCTTGCTGATTTATTTATTTATTTATCAGTCTGAAACAGTAAATGTTTGAATTTTACCATTTTTATTGGTACACTGGTAACAGTAAGTACATTTAAACGACACGGATGGTTACGTATATTTGTTATCTAATTGCGGTTAATTATAAAAGATGATCGTGACTTTTTCCGTGCAAAGTTTGCATGGCCAATAAGAAAGGAAGTATTTCGTATTTATTTAGCCCTGAACCCATTTTCTCGATTTCTCAGTGTAATATTTATTCCAGCACATATGTTATTTGAAGCCTGCACAACGTTTGGCAGTGTTCCAAACTGTGCTTTATTTTGCTCCCTGCTCTTATTATCAGGGATAGAAGACTTTACCCTGAAATGTAAAATCTTCTAAATTATATGACCAAAACACTGATTTTCGATATAAATAAAATAGGAGTATGTAATATAGTTAAGGTTTTATTGGTTTAATGAAATGTCATGCATGAGAAAGGTCAGTATTTATTAAAGCCGAAGCACACCGGATACAAGAGTATGCGAGGCGTACGTTTTGTAAAGTATGAATCTTTATGAGAGGTGTCACACCGCTTGCGCTTGTGACGTATGTGTGCATCTGCAGTACTTTGAGCGATGAAACAGTCAAGTGACTTAATATGTTTGTGTTATCGATGCTCTTAGTTGTTTGTGTGTCCTTTAATCCCATTTTAATTTCAGATCGGTAATAGAAGATAACGCGGGTTGGCCGCAGAATTACAATGTGGACCAAATCGCGTCAGTCACAAGAGGGGGCTCCTTGCCGAGGCCCCCATCAATAATACCGTAAGTACTCAAACTGTTATAAAACTTGTGGGCTACAAATCTACATCGAAATCTCTTCATGACGTAAAGGAAAACTAATGTGTTATTCACGCCAAAGTAAGAGCTTCAATGGAACTGCAATTCAACTGAGACGCGAGTAGCAATGCATACCGACTAGCTGCAAGATCTGGATTTGCATTTTATATGCAGTCTAGTGTGAACTAAACTAGAGCGGCATCTACTTAAACTGTAATTTTGAATACTGTTAAATGAAGCCCGCCTGTGTCAGCTCTAAAGCTAAATATCCACCAGTTAAGATTCTTTTTTTTATGACGTGGTTGCGTGATATATAATTGACGGCAAAGACTGCATTCATTTTCATTTTTAACCGACTTCAAAAAAGAAGGAGGTTCGCAATTCGACTGTACGTGTCTTTTTTTAGAATAGAATCGATCATCCGGTGGCGTAATTAAATCAAATCAAAACACTTATTTTCAGGCCGATAACTACCTCCAAAGTATCATACATATGCCATGTGACAAAATAATAAAAATAACTAGGTCACATTTTATTCTGTCATGTGTTTGTTACGCAAGTTGTGATGGGTAGCCGACCGCGAAAACACCGGAACAAACCTTTCGGCTAAAATTCTTCTTAATGAAGGTCGCAAGTTTGTCAGTCGGAACTCTGAACTGAACACATAATAATTATTATTCACTTTGTAAACGAACGTATCCACTTAAGAGGCCATTATTAATCATTTCAACCAACTTTTTAAAGTGTATAATACTTTTCCCTGTAGTTATTAAAACAAAAATTATCAATGTTAAATTCAAACTGTAGGTTTCAAATATATGTATATCCATACCAAATAGCCCTGTTCTAAGTAGTTACATTAATAATATGTTAAGAATCATGTTTGATCATAGAAAAAAATGCGTAAAACAATCAACATTTTTGACCGGATAAGGAGCCCTAGGAAATACTTATGGAAGCACAATTACGTACGTACCCTCGAGTGTACTCTTGTGCTACCCGCCCACACACATACTTCACAATTACTACCCTAGCCTGCGGTTGACACTTTACTTTCCAACATTTCCGACCTTTTTGTGTGTTGACCTTTATGTAACATACAATACAATAGTGCCTGCTATTTACACAAGTATAAAAGTATAATTGTAAAGATAAAAAAAACTAGCTGTGATGCTGTGTACATGAAAAATTCTTACACACCGAAATATCGATAAATAATCCTGGGTGACAAGATGAAGGATAACCTGTCTTCATGGAAAATGGATTATCAATGCAAATTATGAATTTTATAACACTATAGAAATAGCTACGATACAGTTTTACAGCTTTTTAATAACTTTTTTATACTCGCAGACTTTAATCTGTCAATTATAATTTCACAGGCCAAATCACAATAACGCACTTTTTAATCCTGCAACAAAATTATATACTCTATGGTACCCGCTACAGAACTTTAATATTCATAAGACATCTCTCTACACAACTCTAATAATTTCAAAAAGAGAACATAAGCTTATTTGATGCTCACTGATTGGTTGAAATTACTTGTCAAAAAAATTCACCAATCACGAGGCACCCGCCATGGCCATCGCGATCATGTTTTTTTTTAATAGGTCAGTTTTATAAATTTATGAAACATATAATGTCTCATTTTTTTTTTATGTGGGTAGGTACACCACAATTTTTATTTAAGCATTAAATACAAAGATCAAAGCTTAAAGAAAAATTGAAAAAGGAGCTATCTGGGGGAAGAGACCGGGAATCGAACCCGGTACCTCTGGATTGCCGGTCCAGCGCGTTAACCATTTCGCCACCCTAGCTCCAGGAAGATCTGACGAATTTTTCCTTATGCTTTGTGTGTCGATCTTTGCATTGTTTATTTGAAAGGTTTTTTACACCTTAGCGACCTCTATGTGAATACGTTAATATTCACATCTCACCGCACCACTTTACAGTGGTGACCGAGCAAGCGAGAGAGGGCGCTGTTAGTTTTATAAATTTATGAAACATATAATGTCTCATTTTTTTATGTGGGTAGGTACACCACAATTTTTATTTAAGCATTAAATACAAAGATCAAAGCTTAAAGAAAAATTGAAAAAGGAGCTACCTGGGGGAAGAGACCGGGAATCGAACCCGGTACCTCTGGATTGCCGGTCCAGCGCGTTAACCATTTCGCCACCCTAGCTCCAGGAAGATCTGACGAATTTTTCCTTATGCTTTGTGTGTCGATCTTTGCATTGTTTATTTGAAAGGTTTTTTACACCTTAGCGACCTCTATGTGAATACGTTAATATTCACATCTCACCGCACCACTTTACAGTGGTGACCGAGCAAGCGAGAGAGGGCGCTGTTAGTTTTATTAATTTATGAAACATAAAACCTTTCAAATAAACAATGCAAAGATCGACACACAAAGCATAAGGAAAAATTCGTCAGATCTTCCTGGAGCTAGGGTGGCGAAATGGTTAACGCGCTGGACCGGCAATCCAGAGGTACCGGGTTCGATTCCCGGTCTCTTCCCCCAGGTAGCTCCTTTTTCAATTTTTCTTTAAGCTTTGATCTTTGTATTTAATGCTTAAAGGTCAGTTTTAGTTGAACGAAAAAGGTTACATCAAAAATAAAAAATCATATTGGAGAATGACGATTAAAGTAAAAATGTTTTTCTGAGTTTCGCTCGTATAAAAAGTACTGTATGCAATAGTTACACAATTAGGTCTTAAAGTCTCGTACCTTACATAGGCCACTCGGCAAGCCTCGTGACCTAAACGCGGTACTCGACTTTAAGAACCTCCATTGTGCAACGATTGCATAAAATACTATTATCTTACACTTTTACTACTTTTAGGAGTTATCCTTTTACTACTTTTAAAGACGCGTTGACAGGTTATGGCTATAAAGATACAAACGAATTCCGTTTCTATCGAAACCTTAACAATGTCACCTTTTACTTAACACTAGGTATCACATATACAGGGTGTAATCGTTAAGTGTAGCCAGGCGATAATTCTTAAAACTTCAAATTGATATCGAAAGTGAGTGAAATTACATTATTATAATTTTTTTGATACAAGCAGAAATATCCCAAATATGAACTTCAAATCCCCCATACATTTAGTACGACGACTTACAGCCAAGAACGTCGGCGTCGTAAGAAATAAAACTGCTTGAGATTCATTATTTGCACGAATAAACTGTAATAAAATAATAAAACTACCGTTTATGAAATAATAAATGAAACATTATTATTTTTTAAACACGGCTTATGGTCCTTTAAGCCAAACTTATTTTTCTACTATGAACTTTAACGATACACACGTACCAGCTCGGTGAACTGCGGGGTGAAACTCCGTGTGTGGGTTGCTTTATAAAACAATTGAATGAGAATATCAAACTTTTGTATTCATTTAAAGCCGTCAGATAATAATAGATCAGTACGTGTAACTACTTGAAAATGATAATTGATATGGATAAGTGGATAAAAAAAACAATTCATGAATCATTTACCTACTAATGGTGAAATGAGTAGAGAAAGTAGTAGTAGTTAGGTACTTTAGTTTTTCAACGAACGGCGTAGGTACTAAATGTATGGGAGGGTTTTAAGTTATTATTTAGGATATTTCTGCTTTTATTAAAAAACAGTTATTAATGTAATTTTACTCATTGGATAACTCACTTTCGATATAAATTTGATGTTTTCTGATATCTGCTATATTAACGGAATTATCCCCTGGCTACACTTAACGATTACACCCTGTATACAGTTACTTTATTCCATAGTTATTATAACCATACATGCGTCAAATCATTTGTGCATCGAAAACCACGGGGTTTAATTATAACCTATAACCCTTACTTCTAAAGTCATTCGTGTCAAACAAGACTAAATCAAAAGGTAACGACTGAATACCTACTTAAAACAAAACACTGTAATTATGTAATAACTTCATAGAATTCTTTGAAAATATAAAAATGTACGTACAAAAATAAACCAATTAGACTTAAATTTACATTTTTCCAACACAAGAACAATATAACCCTTTTATCCTTTTTCCATTTAAGTAAACATTTCAATGGTAATGTCTGTCTTCGAAACATTACTGCTAAGCTTTTTTTAAGGATAAAGGTCGGGTTTTAACCTGGCATTAGACTTAAAAGGTTTTAACCTAATGCTAGGACTTTATCGATAAATAAGGTGGGATTTTTCTGATCGCTTGTGAAAATAGATAGACATAATATCTTATAAAATCGTGTACAATATTATCATTTGCTGCCTCGGCGCACAATTTTACGCATCAACAAATAGATATATTTTGAAACAAGAACATAAATATATATATATAACATAAATATATATAAGTTGACAATGTTGGGTAAACCTAACATGAACAATGCTTAACGTGATTATTAAGTGCCAAAATCGTATAGAAATACATAATTGATCAACATGAAGTCGAAATGTACAACTTTACTTAGAAAACTACCTACCGTGAGTCTCATACATATTAAAATATTTACAAAACGGATTTACTCACGTCGTAAAAGTCGAATATCGCTCGGCATGCTTCGAATTGGTTGGCAATTCATCATCAGGAGAGCCATTCACCAACTTGACAGTGCTCGGTTGGCCACCGCCACGACTGATCGGCTCTCATGATGATGAATCGCGAACCGATCCGAAACATGTCGAGCGATATTCGAGTTTTACGACGTCAGTAAACCCGTTTCCTAAATATATTAATTATGTACAACAACTCTAGGAATGAATAAACCTTATTCCATATAGGTCGAAAGACCCTTAAAGTATATCAGCTTATTCATCGTTCATAAAATGTTTCAGTTCGTTTCGATCATATTAAGACAAGAAAGACTGCTCCGGTAAAATGTTTGTTTTTAATTTCAGTTGCCCCGCCCACACTCCGATACCCCCACCGCCCCCACCGCCGCCTCTCACAATACCCCCTCACAGGTAAGACCAGCTCGATACATTATAATGAACTTTCTGTTATATGTAGATAAAGATAACTGTTTAAAAATATGCGTGATTTAGTATGGTCATAGACAAAATGTTTCAATACTGAAGTAAGATATGGTTTTACAACCCAAGCCATAATGCGGATTTTTAGTGGTACTAATTTATTTTACTGGCTACGACAAATTTTTGGTAACTGACGTTGAAAGTTGGTGAATGTCGTTGATGTACAAAGAGGAAACAGGACTGAATATTCCGCAAATTTCAAGTATTTTTAGCATAATAAAGCCAAAACTATTCACAGTGATGAAAGTCAAGTTTTTTTTCAATAGGGTTCAGTATTTATTTCGTAAGAAAAACGAAGGATTGAGCATCATTCCGGAAAAAATGTTTAGAATTTGGTTAGTGACAAATCCTTGACAAATAGCAGTTGACGTTTAATAATGCAAATATAATACAGTGAAACCTGGATAACTGGGATTTGAAGGGACCAGCAAATTTTGTCTCACTTAAAGAGGTATTCCACTTACCCAGTCCCAGTGTCTCAGATATACAGGTATAGATTAATGTCTGTCCCATTTAGATAGGGTTCCATTAGTAGAGGTAAAAAAGAGGATATTCCAGTTATAGAGGTGCGATTATTAAATAAAATTGATAGGTAGGTGGTGTATTTCATAATGATTATACATGAATTATAATCGTTGGCAGAAATAAAAAGGTACCTCATAAACAGGAAATATTAACACTTTTTTACAAACAGTACAAAAATACAAATTAAATAAATCTGACATTTTATATTGTCCTTTTTTAGGGGTCAGCTATTAAGATATTATTTTTAATTACTATAAATTTAATCTTAGGTATAATGTTGATATTTCAACATTGGTGTGCAAAAGAATAGTGCTTTTACTGTCTCGCGTTTTGAAATAAAATGAAGTACCAGTTAGAGAGGTAATGGATTGACATTAGCGCAGTTATAGAGGTCGAAATCTTTAAATTCAAAGATAACCATTTATTAAAAGTATTTAACTTAAAATGTAGTCTCAATAATAGAGGTTAAATACGCCCGCTGTCTCAGTTATGGAGGTAATTATGAAGACATAATCGAAAAAACGAATCCCAGTTATGGAGGTCTGTTTTGTCCCACTAACAGAGGTAATTCAGTGGTAAAGTGTGGGGACAGCAGATGAGTTCCAGCTATGGAGGTTTCTCACTTATCCAGGTCCCACTTATACAAGTTTCACTGTATATGACGTATGTACATTATTGCAGTATGAAAGCTGTTTGTAGTGCCACTATCCCTGGGTCGGACCGACGCTTGCTAGGCTATAAATGTGAATATAAAGTAATGGGAGAAAAAAATCTGATGTTCATTTAAATTGCATTTTGAAAACAAAATCGAAAGATGATAAGAATTAAATAATATGTGGGCAAAGACATTATCGTCAACTACTGCAAAAGATTAAGTGAAATATACTTTATTATCATCTTTCGGTTATATAAAGCTTGTTGAAAGTTCCATACTATTTTCTTTATGAAAATTGCTACATTTTGAGCGACCTCAAAATTAAATGATTAAATGTCATCGGATTGATTTGAAAAATGGTGAGTTTTCGTTTTAGTGGGTTTAGGACAAAAAAGAACCTTGTGGAGAAATAATATTAAAAATTCAGTTTTTTTTGGAGCACCCTAAAATAGTAAATATGTACACATACAGGAACGGAGCTGTGTAAAGGACCAATCGCATTTCTCAGACTTAGATGCGCTTCTTTTGGACTACAGTCCGACCAAAAACAGTAGAAATTAAAAAGTGGCAATACTGTAGTGGCGTCACTCTCTAATCAATCATAGAAAACGGGGACGACACTACAGTATTGCCTTTTTAATTTCTACTCTTTTTGGTCTGAGTGTACACAAAGACCTAACCTGATTGGTATATTTTCTCCGCTCCGTTTCTGTGTACACTTGGACAGGCAGTCCAGGAGTAATGACGTATGAAGCGAAAACCTGCTAGCAGCGGAGCGCCCGGGTCGTGTTGGTCGTGAAAGTGTTAATAAATGTCCATTGTAATCATATATCTAAAAAAAGAAAGCTTTTTGGTATAAAGCAGAAATTCTTAAGTCTTATAATGTAAGCTGAAGTTGCTAGTAGGTACCTACATAATTATAACTTATTCTTATTTGTTGATGTAGTAGTGAGATTTCTTTGTTCAATTTTATAAGATCTTTGTTTGATTTAAAACTCAATCATGGCGTTAGCGAAGTAGAGACATAATTAACATATTAATGTGCATGAGTTATCGTTTTCTTACGGTAGCTTAATAATTATGAATGTATAGTTAATAATTATATGAAAGTGTGCTTTATGCGAAAAATATGCCCACGCAACGCGAATAAGACAAAATAATCAAATAGTTTATATTGTACCTTAAGGGCGTTTGGATTTGTACACTTTAAAAAAAGAAAAACGTTTATTTCAGAAATTCAGTTTCCATATATTGTTAGTAAATTAACTTATAAACTATGTAATAAACTATGTATGTTATGAGCTGATGAAGTGATCACGATCGTTTGTGATACCTACGACTCGTGAGTCCTCAGTGCGCCTAAAAAACGTCCTGTATAGACTTAACAAGTATAAGTACAGTTTATTTATGTAATTATGACCAGATACGAGTTTTAAACTTTACTTGTATAAGCCAATTCGGACTCGACCTGTGCAAACTTGATATACTTAACGAGTATTATACACGTGCTAATGTCACTTTTCAGGGCTAAACACGTATCGTTCGCCCGATCGCACACCCTGACCACATTCGACGACTCAGTGATGCCAGCCGCTGTCAGCAGCAACCGATTTCGACGGGATTGCGAGCGACTCATTGATGGACGTATCATTAAGGTATGGAAGACTCACATAAATCAAATCCGATTATTGTTCAGCTGGTTACCTGTCCTGATTACATTTCGACTACTTGGTCTATCTGCACCGATCAGCGGCCCTAGTATGGACAAAATGCGAGCGATTTTCCATTGCTTCGTGGAAAATCGGTCACATTCGACGACTCAGTGGTGCGCAGTGATTTTTCACCTGATTGCATCCTGATTACATTCGACTACTTGGTAATGCCGGCACCGATCAGCGGCAACCAGTTTCGACGAAATGCGAACAATTGCTTCATTGAAATCAAATCTGCGTCTCGTTTGCCCAATCGCACACCTGATACGTTTCCTTTATTTTTCAGCCTGAACCGAAACCATACTCCACCCTGCCAATAATGTTTCAACCGTTCGCACCGTACCCGCAATACATCGGTGCTCAGCCGCCTGCGCCGATGCACTACCCACCGATCACACCGATGCAGCCCCACGCGCCCACCGTACCCATACAGACGCAGACCGAACAGCCTAAAGTCGTCGTGCTCGGTAAAGTTTATAGGACAAGTAAGGGTTTTAGAGATTTGTGCATGCTGGCAATTTTTGACTTCTGGCACATTTTGGGTAAACGTATGTTGCCTCAAACTTCAACTTAAATTAGTTGAAACTGAGGTAAGATCAGTGATGTGCCGGTTCCGAAAATTTCCGGAAACTTTCCTCACTGCCCATTACGAAATTAGGACAGTATCTGGAAAATTTCGGAAACGGCATATCTCTAGGTAACATGCAAGCAGAGAAAACAAAAGCACATAGTAGCATAGCATACGAGTAGCTAGTCTATTTTTTACATTAGTTTGTTTAGTTTTTGCTTCATTTCCAATGAACTCGCATCGAATGTAAGATATATAAATATATGTGAGGCTAAAAAAATTAATTGAATTTGAATTGTAGGCCTTAGAAAGAAATTTATTTATTTTACAGTTATTTCTTTACAAATTATAAAAGATTTGCTGTTTCGAGAACTAATAATAAACGTGTTTTTTAAAAGCTTTTAATAATTATTTGTTGTATCAATATAATATCGTGAAGAATAAGAGCCATGAATTTAATTTTACCCCAAATATTCTGATGACTATTTAAGACTTTTACTTTGGTTTTAGGCATGTATAGGTTTAGAGAAATTTGAATGCTCAATAATATTGAAATGCAATAAAAAAGCACAAAACTAAATATACGTAATATTTAACTTTAGGACCAACTATTTATATTACAGCAATCTTATGAGAAAAATCAGGCACTTATGTAACTTAATTTTCTTACCTTATTTATTTTTCTACAGATTCTATAAAGAAAGGCGTTATGAGGACACAAGCGACACAGACTGAAGTATGCCTGGGAAGAAAACCATTGCCACCGAATTACTTGTCACTTAGTCCGAGAACTATCAAAAGGGTACTATATTTTTTGCTCGCAGTTCTCACTTCTCATACTTTTTACAGTGTCTTTGTTGCCTAACACTAACTATATCTTATAGGTAAAGATGGTAGCTGCGGGTGTACAAACGAACGGAATCACTGTTGGACCTCGAAGGTTAACGAAATCGTTCTCTGAAGTAGGCGGAGATCGGTTGGCGGATCGAGATCCTCAAAATGATATCACTGCGTCTGTTGAGAGGTAACCATCATATTATCAAATTATTTTTAAGTCCCATGACTCCCATGATAGAATTCCTGAACAAACGTTATTTTTCCAGTTTTATAGGTTTGGATCATGAAAAACTTCATAGGACGCAATCAGAAGAACCACCACGATCACCTCGGTCACCAACTTCAATGATGCCAGCGTCACCACACATACAAAGAGGAGATTCTGAAGACACAACTTCTTCGCCCATGAAATCAGCAGCATCATCCCAAGTAGACAGATCATCAGAATTAAGTGCATTGCAAAGGCAAGCTCAGGAATATTTTCAACAAAACTTTCAATTCATCCACGAGAGTGATAGGGATGATACCGTAGACGATGATATAGAGACTATTGAAAAAAGTATGGCGCTAAACAGAAGAAATCTGGAATATCTTCAGCAAGAAATAGCTAAACAAGCTAAAGGAGAAAGATCTTTAAGATCGATTCTATCAAAAAGTACTAGCGATACTTCACAAAAAACAAATTCTCATCAATTTTCTAAAACTTCTACATTCCAATCTGAACCTTCAACTGAAACGTCTGTCACAACAACCGACGATAGTGAAAAAAATGAAAAAGAAATTATTATAGATTTTGAACCAAGGCCTGATGATGAAGCTATACCGTTTACAACTCTTCGTAGGAATAGACGTTTACTACAGAAGACTTTATCAGAGGGTGAAATTCTTTTAGATGTGTAAGTATAACAAATGCAATTTCGGTGTTCAATAAGACTACTAGTTTGTATTTGAATGAGCAATATTTATTAATTATTATTCTTTGCTTAGACGTAAAACGGAAATTCATACGAATGGCGATGGTGTCAAAGATGCACCTCTCATTATGTCTACTAGTCAAGAAAATATGACAAGAGAAGATCGCGAACGAGAGGCATTGTATCTACAATATATTGGTCAAAATTATAGTCAAACTCCTATAAAGGATGAAGGTATTTTCGGATTTGAACCTGATGGATCGTTCAGGTAAATATTAACATGATGATCTCAAGTCTTGCTTAAAAGTCCTATAGTTAGAGCTAATGCACATAGACAATTTCCATGCACAAAACACTATCCTAAAACCTACACCTACCTACACTTCAACAAGAATTGCTTAGAATTAATTTATATAGAAACATTTAAGCAACTTCTGCAACTGCTAGTTCTTATAGCTCTCCGGTTTGAAGTTGGTTTGTTGAGCTTTCATTCATTCACATTCATTTAATTTTCTTCATAGTTCTTCGGACGGAAATGCACCATACGAAGATTTTCATGAAAAATACATTAGTTACAAGCATGATTCTTTTAGAATTCGAAGCGTAAGTTTCGAAGAGCAAATCGCAACTGTTGATGTAAAAAGGGAAGAAATTCCTGCAACCAGGTATGCGTGACATTGTAGCAACGAGGCAGTAGTTTAAATGCATTTTTATATTGCGCCTTGCTATTTTTAATTATATTAATACTTAAGGAATATGATATATATATATATATATATATATACTTGACTATTAAATCGTAAAATGCGAGAACTATACAAAGACTCCTGTATTATTTCACGGAATGTGTGTATATAAATATCATATTCCGTGATTCCGTTTGACTTAATATTAATACCAACTTGAATTGAAGGCTAACTGCATAAGAATATAATACATTGAGCCATTTTTTAATTTTCAGCACTGCTAAATCAAGTCCAGGTTCGCCAGAACCGATAAGCCTTGATATTGACATTGAACATAAGACGAAAAGGTCAATCGTTTCTAAAACTATATCAACTCTTACACCTTTAGACAAAGTTTCGCCATGCGCATCGAATGAATCCTTAACTGTCGATCCTAGCAGGTAAGCATGTGTGAAATTATATCACTGTTTATTAAATCAATTACCAATGTTAAACGCTTTTTTTTGTTTTTAAGGGATCATTCTGATGGTATGTGGAATGAGTCCCAAACAACTGTTTTACAAGTTGACTCTGGAACCGAAAATGGAACTGTTATAAGGTAATGGTTAATTTATTTTCAATAATCAGTTAAAATAACCTCATTGGCTGACAACAAACTAAGCAATGACCGCTGTTTATTTCAGTTCCTCGGATTTAAGCTCCTTGGCTGCATCACCGGGAGCTTTAGCTTTACTTACTCCTACCTCTAGAAGAAAACAGTTATTATTGTTGCAACATCAGCAAAGGTCATCATTAGATACCGACGCATTAGACGAAGAATTTGATGCATCGCAGGTAAAATTAGATCCAACACTATTGATAATACCGTTTGTAATTTGAAAAACGACAACAATGAATTCTAATATTATTTCAGAGTCAATCTCCTACGTCACCAAGAAATAAATTAGATACGTCCAGTTCTAGTTCTCAAGCACGAATATCACTCTCACCGCCAGCCGTTGTTCCTAATGTCACTTTGCCAATTACGAAACAACCAATGATATCAAAAACTATATCATCATTTGCACCCACAAAAGCTAATCATACGCCAGCTATTGCCATTACTCATCCTAGTTTAGACTTAGCGGATGTTCCGTTTAAAAGAACTCCTAGTTTTATTAATAAGAAGAGAGAAAGAGCACTGAGCCCGTCACGGAGAAGAGATTTACAGACTAAAGCTAAACCAGCAGAATATAAACCACCTGTACCACCTTTAATAGCCGAATCTCCATCAGAAACTGCGACGCTTCCAAAAGCTGGCAGTAGTGAGACTAACTTAGCTAGAACTGATTCTGGGAAAACAAATACTACTGACGTTTCAGAAAGTACTACTACTACTGAAGACTATGTTACTGCTAACTCTGATAGTTCTAAGAAAAGTACGAGTAAAAATCAAAATCATTGTAAGTATAATTGTAGATGAATTATGCGCTCAGTTTTATAAATGTCCCTCAATCTGAGTAAAATGCGTTATTTTGTTTTTATTGTAGATCCTGAAAATAATAAAGCTCAGGAAGGCTCATCGTTTGAAAGTGCGTCTAGTTTATATTCAACTACTCGAAATGATAACGCCACAGAAGACTTAATTGTGCCAAGTTTTTCGCCACCTTTAGAAATTAATGACGATTTTATAGTACCCAACTTAACTTCTCCGCCATTGCCGTTACCTGATAGATTGCCAAAAAGAACAGTGGAGAAAATAGAAGTCAAGGCGGATATAACTCCAAGCACTGAACTTATTAGGAGAGATAAGACTGATAAACATAAATCTAGTGACCAAATCCCTAAAACTGTAAGTAAATATAAAACTCATATAATAAACTAACTGAATGTTTTGACGTAAATGTTTTTGACGACGTAGTTGGCGCAGTGGTAGTGCAGCTGTCCACTAAGGAGGCGATTTCGGGTTCAAATCCTGGCAAGGGAAAATGAACTCGAATATTTGTTCCAGGATCATGGATTTTTTTTATTTATTAAAGCATGTAAATAACTCATTATGTACTTATTCGTCTATACCTATAGCATAAGTACTGCTTAGTTTGGAGCTAGATTATTTTTTTGTAATTTTCTGTGTTATTTTTTAAGAATACGACACGAGACGCTGTGAGTGGTAAAAGTAGTTCTAGTGGAAGTTACAGTTTAGGTGGTTCACATCCTAACGTGACTGAAGACGTAGGAGACAAGATGCCGACGAATAAAACTAAAGAACTGCCAGATAAAATAGAACCTCCACGGAAAACAAAAGAAGACAAAGTAACTAGTCCTATGAGCAACAATAGCCAACGAGTGCCAGTCCCAAAAATGATGGTAAGGAAATGTTGACATCGATTTGGAATTGTAAGTTTATATTTTAACTTACGAATTTTGTGTTTTAGGGATCATTGTCTGATGACGAAAGAAGTGTACATTATTCATCATCTGGCTACTATGAAAGTCCTGTTGATGACGATGATGATGGAGGACTAAGTATGTACACTAAACCTATAAATTTAAATCGATATCATTATTCCTTGTACTAAGTAACTTTTTATTTCCAGCGTATAAACACTCCCAAAAATATCGATCAACCCAAAGACAAAAAACTTGGATGATGGATGAAAAGCGAAGAAAAAAGAAAGCTTTCACTTTGGAATTCTCAAAATCGTACGATGATTCTGTTTCAACGTCTCAAGATGATTGGGGCAAAAAACCAACGGATCCCGACAGCATTAGCCAACGATCTGAGCGCAGTGCATTAAAAGGTGCTAGTTTAAAATCCCCTGATGAAAAACCAACAGAAGTAAGGAAAAAGAAAACGCATTTTGCGGATAAAACAAAAAGTGTTCAATCGTCGCCAAGAGAAACTGTTGATGTTGAGAAGGCGATAAAAGAAAAGATGAAAAAAGATAAAGACGGTGAGCCTAAACGATTAGAAAGAGAACGTTATGTAAAACGAACAAAACTAAAAGCTAAGAGCCCTACTCAAAGTAAATTAGCAGATGGAAATCACAGGCCGCAGATATATGACAGGAGGGATAGTGCGGGACCAAATATGAAATTACATTTAAATATCCCTACTTCTGATGACTCTAGTGAACAATATCGCAAAGATGGTTTGTATCATATTGTTACTGAATTATTTTATGGCTGCCTGTTGACCACTTTAAGGATCGACCACACCGCTGCTTAGAAAATGTTTACGGTGCGTTTACGCACGCGTCTCGTTTTTAACGTATGCTCTCCATACCGCTGCTTAAAAAACGTTGACGCACCATAAACGTTGTCAAATGTATGAAAAATACGTGATGCAATCGTCACCCGTCAGTTATTTTTCATATATTTGATTGCGTAAAAGTACCATCTACGTACATACTTTGAGCAGTGGTGTGAAGAGTATAACTAACGAACCTAACCAGGCAAAGTACCTAACTCATTATTTTTATCTCTTATCACATAAGATCATTTGAAAAATTACCTGAAATATTTTAATGCCATTCATTACATTATACAAAGCAATGGTATATCAAATCAAAGTAAAATTAATGAAAAAAAAACGTCGTACACCCGAACAAACAATTGGACTGCTTGTTCTAATGATTTGTTTAATTTACCTATTATATTTCAGGGTCAAGTAACGGAAACATTTCACCAAGAAAACATAGACGTTTACGTGACAGTCCAAGAAGAAAAACTACGCAAAATGCAAAATTAGCTAGTTCACCAATATCGGCTAACAATCACGCGAGTTATGGGTAATTCTGATTAAAATTTAGTCTCCATGCTGTAAACACTATTTATTCTTCACACATTCACGTTACAAATAATAATCGTATTTTTCTAGTTGCCGTCCAAGAAGGAAAAGCGCTTCAAATGAAAGTATATCGCTACCTGGAAGTTTACCTAGAAGAAAACAGTCGATTCCCATTGCTACAGGTCTTAGTTCATTAGAAGCAGAAGACATTGAAACGACAAAGGTGCTTACTAGCGCTGGATCAAGATTGACTCCTTTGCGTTACATCAAAAGTCCAACATCATCACCGCGGCATCATCGCAAACAGGACAAAGGTAAACAGTCACATTAAATCTAATAATCTGGCTGCAATTTCTCCTCTCATAACCTTTCATATGATGAATTGGCATATTTCCCCAAGTCGTAAATTATTCCAAAATTTAAAAAACTCAGAGATTCAATAAGGTTTTCTTTAGAAGGGAAATTCGCTAAAGCAGCATCTGCAGAATCCCTGCGCTCGGTGTCTCCTGGGTCAGACTCTGTGTTTTATTCAGAGCAAACGGAGCACAGTTTCGCTGGTGCCGATGGAGAAGCAAAAGCCCACTGTTTACACTGCGGAAAGGAAGTTCACATTGTGACAGCGGCTCATGAACACGACAGTATGGCTTCAAGAACATCGCATACCGACGTGAGTTATTTTCGTAGAACCTTTTACTTTTATATTTCTTCATTCTTAGCATGATAGCTGATAAGGGTGATTTATAGAGTACACTATACATACACGTATCTTTATAATAAGTGAATTAATTTCTAGGAGTCTTATGCAGACGCAACTCCAGATATAGTCCCCGCACCCGCAGGATTTGCAGACTCCCCAAACTGTACTTCTTCAAAAAAAACTGCAAATGGTGCTCGGTTGTACAAAAAACTAGAAAAAAGGTATCGTTCTGAAGACAAATCACGGCAACACCGGCATAGGCAAGATGTGAGAGCAAAGGTACGGATAATTATCGATAAATTTACCAAATTATAAAAAAAACGCAGTGTAATCAAAAACCTTACGCTAACTGACTTTGTACAGGCTGCGGTATGTTTTTGTGTATTATTTTGAATAAAAGTGAAAGCAGATGCATTTGGTTTTACACTGCTTCGTATTTTAGACTTCTATGTATTACTTTCTTATTTTAGTCTGAAGAAAGAGGCAAAGAAGAGTACGCAGCCAGTGAAAAGCCCCAGGATACGCGTATAGCACGATCTGCTGGCAACAGTTTGGATAAACTAGCTGGTTCCAGTGGAAGCGTTGACCCTGACGGTAATTTGAAAGCCTTGGAAGTATCGTATTGTCGACTTTGTTTGTTTGACTCAACAGTGTGCACATTTACCAACATCGGTCTATCAAATAAATGTAAATACGAACGAGTTATTATTTGGTTAAGGCTCAGGAGCGTTTCAGCCACCGTTCGTATTACAGAATTAGGTCAAATTATAACCTTTTATGATCTCAGTCATGACTCATGACTTGCGAGAAGCGTTATTTTGCGTACTCATTAAACTTACATAAATCATAAAATAATCAAGACTTCGTAATAGTTGCATAAGTACTTGTGTTAGCAAAGATAACTTAGTTCACGTCAAGGTTCACGTCAAATTCGTAAAATAATATAAAAAGCGCGCCTGAATTTGTGCTACATAAAAATTTAAGCTTTGCCACTTGTTGCTATTCTTTTTCCTAGGCGCTAGTTTATTAGGGTGCTATTCTGTCACGATAACTATAACTTCATATCAACCGTTTCAAGTTATTTTTCTATATTTTATCAGAACATGAAGAATGCTCGGTAAGTTCGGAGGGTGCAGATGGTAGTCGGAACGAAAGAGGAGTCTACGCGGCGCCTTGGTGGTGCGGCAACTGGATCCTGCTTTCTGAATGTGATGACAGTTGGACTAGAATACCACCAGGTAAGTTTTTTTAAACCCCATAGCATCAATCAAGTATTGTAATTGCCCAAATAATACACAAGCCGCATAAAAATCTCTTAGAACGGGTAAGGCAGAGCACCAACAGTATTCTGAATGCAATTGCTGACAAATATGATTGCCCAATTTTAATATACTGGATTGGGCAAGTCAAACTGGTGGCTCACACTTTTATTAATTTTTTTTTTAAAAGACTGGGTTCATTTATTACTTAAATTCTAATTTATTTATTTATAAAATTTTATGTACAATTTTAATTTGACTTTTAAATTTGTTCATGTTGTGTTTTTAATCTGACATTTTATTGTAATTGTAATATTGATGGAATTTTGTTTAAATGTAGTAACGTATTTATTTTAAACTAACATAGGTATGTTACTTTTACTAAAAATCATGAATGTATGGACCATCTTTATCCGCAAATAAAATAATAATTATTATTATTATCTCCTTTATTTATTTTAATTCTTAAGTAAGGTTTCTTTACAATAAATTTATAAAAAAAGTAAAATACAATATATTATTACTATTATAAGCTCTCATACAGCTCTTATACCCCAAATTTCAACTGAATAAAGGAGGTATAAGCCCTTATGCAGCCTGTGTGCTACTTGGGTTATACAAGTATTGTATCAATTTACCTACAAGATGCCAAACGCCTAATTTATTTCAGTTGAATTGGATCAACTTTTTACTACTATTTTATGTGTGAGTGGTATTTAGACATAATATAATATGATGTAAAGTTTGAATTTTTTTATTTGTATTCAGAATTAATACAAAATACTCTGTAATCATCTTAGTCTATATTCTTCTCAAGGATTGTGCTACCCAAAAAAGTCTACAATAAATACAAAAGAACACGACTAAAAAGATTATCCTTACTCTTTCATTGTATCAGGAACGGAACGCTAACAGAATTCTCCATGAAAAATATCATTACCTCGTTCTGTAAAATACGTTGCGATATATCGTGGAACAAGTTTGTGGCCAGGGCCCTGTTTAATAACATTACAAATTGTAAATTGTAACTTGTTCAGCTTTTCGACGACTTTAATGTCAATTAATGGCGACCACGACCACTACACAACGTATGGATTTATATATCGCGCGACGCGGTCGCTTACATCCGCACGTGATTCATAGTAACCCACATGTGGCACATAGGCGGCATCAGAGCTTATACAACCCTTATACGACTTATTTGAGTTGTGTAAAGGCTTACTTGGCTTGGGAATCCATGCAAAGCAGTGAATCTCGGTCATCGGTCGCCATCATGAGCCGCGGTCGCGCGTTACGGCCGCTATGAACCGAATGCTACCTTATTTTGTTTTATTTTGATTAAAGATCTAATTGATACCAGCGACATGAGTCCGGAGGATCCTACGGAGTCTGAAACGGAGTTTAACAAACGCTATGTGGCGCTGACACACCGGCTGGTTCACCGACGGGCTTGCATTGAGCTGAATAGACGGCAATCTGACAACACGTTTGGTAAGTGCTGTATACAATTATTTGCAAAATCGAATAACCATGTTATGTTAAGACAGCCGTCAGTCAACGCGAATAGGAGAGCCGACACACATTAGAACACTGGTGCAATCAGAAACAAAATAACTGAATAAACTAAATAAGTAAATAACACGCTGAAAGGAATTTGATTTGAAATTGAATTTATAATCCTAATCTCTAGGCTTTGCCTAAATTGATAGGTAGGTGAGGTATTTTAAGTGCCCAAGCCCAATCCCTACTTTTATAAAATTCTAAAATTGTATTGAAAATCAGAGCGACTGATTTAATAAAAAAAATGGTATACGGGTAGACGGTCTGGGAATACCTTTTACTCGACTATGGAACATCAAAACGTCATAACCCACTTTTTCCTAGTAGACGGACTAATCCAACATCGAGCGAATGACTCAAATTGAAACCATTTAGCGAACGTGTCGTATATTATCGTTGACATTTTTTGTCTTGCATCCGTTAGTTAATGCATATAATCTGGCAAGATTACATGTTAATACTCTACGTTACAATTTGAAGTTTGTAAACAATGATCGAATTAAACTTCTGTTTTCTGTAGCTAGGTAGCTACCTAATTAGACGTCCTAGGAATTAAGAAGGATAGGTAAGTTATATCTTAGGACCAAAACACAAGGGATGACGAGCGATGTTAAATTCTACAGCTATTATTTTTAATTCAAAAAGAAAATTTTAAATTGTTTTCAGAATGCTCATCTTTTAACAAAACAATAATTATAGTTTTTAGCGCTCCGTAGGAATGATGAATTTTGACGGTCATTTCTGAGTTTTAGAGCAGTCTAAAACTAGACTAGTCTAGTCTGTAGTTAGTCCCATATAAACATTTAATCCCAATAAAAAATAGAATCGATTGACATCCTCAAAAAACTTTTCGTCCCGCCTATTACAAGATACGTCATCGTATCGTGGTACGAGACGAGGTGATATTGTACCACGATATGATATCAAGCGTTTTTCACCAAACGTACATTTTGAATGTGAACTTTTTATACCAAAATACGTGTTATACATTTTTATCAGGCTTACAAAAATGTTGATGTGACATTGGCACCACAAGGTCAATTTTCGATAGGTATGTCAAATGAAGTGTCCCAGCATTACTCGCTGACCAGAGTATAGTTTATCATATTTAGTATCTTTTTATCAATATTTATAGTAGGTATTTAAATATAAAATTAAATAAAAATTATCGAAAAATCTGCCAGATAATGTGTTAATTTACTGAGAATAATGTGTTAATCTTTCGATGTTCTTTTAAATTTCGTACTTCCTATAACGATCGCATAACTAGCCGTTGCGTCACCGAGTTAACCACTCAGCTAAGTGACGTACACGCCTATTTCTAGTGCACTCTCTTAGTTTTAAATAGCGTCACCCATTATTTTGAGAGTGTCTCCTGAATTCTTTCGTTTATCACGAGTATTGGCACAGAAATAAACGCTCATTTGAGTAAATCCGTCTTATCGGTTACTTATTTTGGTTTCGTTAGTTTTTTAAGACGTCAGAATTTTTCATAAAAATTAATCGGACTAAGCAGTATTCGTCCTTAGTTATATAAGTATTCGTAATTTTTAGATTAGGAAATCTCTATGAAAAACAGTTGTGTTCTTAACTTTACGAGCAAAAATGGGATTAAAAATATCTCGCCTCTAACAATAAAGGCGAGTTCACATATTTTTGATAAAATGTTTGCTCATTTTATGAACTCGACTGTATAGATAGATACAATGTACATCACAAAAAAATGGCTTATTTAAAAAACGAAGTAAAATCGCTATTGTATCGTTCTAAACTCTTCAGAACCACTGCACCATTAATTTTCCTCGAAATATTCATTGTAATTAGACGCAATCTGTTGGCTTGTGAACTGAAAAAAAATAGTCACATTAATCCTACAATTGGCGGACAATAAAGCTAATTTGTTTTACGACTTGGATGTACCTTAGTGACCTATCATGCAGTGACAGAGCGAAAGCCGATTCATCCGTAACACTCGTAACAGACGTAACCGGCCGGCTGGGGCGGACTATATTTAATTCTCAAAACAGTACGAACGTCAGCCCTCAGTTGTTTAAGACACGCGACTCCGGAACGTACGTAAAACGTGAAAAATATTGTTACTTATTGATTCGAACTGACGTTTTACTGCACGATAATGACGTAATTTTCAACGCACGTGGTAAACATTAAACTAGAGTGATTTTAGAAAACTTTCATTATGGGGCTATACTGTAAGTATATTCAATTATTCTAATAAACGCTCTAGCTACAATTAAACAGACTGAAGAGTTTCTTTTTTTTAATAGTGTCAGAAGTACTAACGAATCCAAAAGGCAGTCTGAGAAGCAAGCTAGAAGAAATATTTAAACTCATGCTCACGCTATGGTGCCGACAGTGTGAAGCAAATAAACTTGTTGCCGCTGAACCGTGTGGTAAAATAGATTTTTACTATTTAATTTGCACTCACTAATATAACAATTTCTAACCCACGGAAGCTATATGTTGGGGAACTTTCTGCAAACCTAATAGCCAGGACGCCAAACTATTACGAGTAAGATTCATGAGAACCTAACCTGAACAATTAGACATTTAACACGCTTTCTGAATATTAAATGTTTCTAGAATTAACTTGTCGATTGTCACCTCCTACGGACTAACGATGGTACCCTGTATGACGCTATAGATAAATGACACAGCAATTATGTATCCGTCTAGCTGACACGTTCATGAGTGCAAGAATGTTTTATCATTTATCTATTGTGTGATAAACTCGACCACAGTAGGCGCTCTGAGCATGATTAATATAACTCAAGTTCAAACATCTTAGCCATCTCTTTACTGATTCATTGACAAGCCACGCAAAATCGATCGAGATAACCTTCAATCATAATTAAAAATAATCGTTTAGACTTCTGTTACTCTAAAAGGTAATTGAAAAAGAGAAACAAATAATCTTATAATTATAATTATTCTATCGTATATATCAATTGAAATATGGAGCAAGGTCTGCTAAAACAATCACTATTACAATTACAATTATGATTCGTTATTATTATTAAATTTCCTCTTAAATGTAATTCTGCCATATTATTATATTAATTATTTATTATTGTATTAATTCATGTTAATTTTGCGTTATATTTAATATATTGTGAACTGTGATTACTGATTATACTGCTAACATAGATTAAGTACCATTGTTACTAACAATTGTATGGGTCAATGACCTGAAATAAATTATTATTATTATTATTAAAACATTTTTACTAAATATTTTTCGATGGTGGTAAATTTAATCAGCTTATATTTCGGGAACCATTAACTTTTCTAGAAGAACTAAAAATTAACTTACTAAACTTTATTGAACAATACTAAAAAGTACAGGTGGCGAACTTAAGGCATTTTCTATCAGTCAGCCACTAACTATACTATACTATGCTAATAGCTTACTTTCTGATTGTGCCAAACTTCATTGTGCCATGAATAAAATTCGAACTAGTTATGTCACATAACCCCATAAATTAACAAACTAGGTTCATTTAAATATGAACTAACATAACAAATTGTATGAATGAAACAAAGACGCATGATTGACAATTTGGTGTTTTGCCAAATCATTTAACGCAAATTGTATTGTAGACAAATATTTGGACTGGTATATCCGTACGAAGTGCAGAGTGAAAACTGTGTCATGGCCACCTTTCTTGAAGTTTATTGCCGTCTATATGTAACTACTGAACTATTTAAGCATTATGCCCTTGATTTACATTCAAAATATCTACAGACAAATTGAGTCTGTGAATTCTAAATTTGGTTGCGATAATATGCGCTTGAAATGATCGAAACGTTTCAATGTTGGTTTAATCTGGAATAGCTAATAAGTTATTTATGATGTTATGAACGTTATATTTATGTAGGTAGGTGCAATGAAATATGAACGCGTTTATTGCAATCTAATGCAGCTGGGGCTTTTAGCTTTAGGGTATGATTAAGACCGCTTTGAAAGCTCGGACTCTCAGGAATTCCTCGTAGAACCTTTTTACTTTTTAATTGTCTTATCCTTGGCATATTGTATAATTTCGAGCACATACTCGTACACGTGTATAGTGTGGCCTTAACATTCTCGCAAATATATCGCAAGGACAAAGTCATGAATCCGCGTCCATCGTAAAATGTGTGGAAACATTTTTCGCGGCTATCTCTGGAATAATAAATTAAATTGAAACTTAATTTTCTTTCGTTTTCTTTACAATCAAAAGTGTATATAGCCATTGTTATTGTTATGTTAGTGTTATTTGTTCAAAAACGATGGATGATAAATTAACTAAACTTACCTAATTTTTTTTTTCATTTCATATTATATTAATAGGGTTTCCAGCAGACTTACACTGGTATAAAATATAACCCCAAAGCAATTTGACCGTTGGGTTTATTGCTACCATAAAATGTTTTCGGGTCAAAATGATTCTACCGATACCGGAGCGTTTTAACACTTCATATAAAAAACTTACATGGTGACTCTCCAAAGATCAATATTCGAAATTCGTAACGTGTACGAACTTCTAATTGTATATTAGTCTCCTTAATAACCTTTCAGTATAGTTTGGCTATTTCATGGACCAATAACTAAAAAAAATACAAAAATATTACATTAATAATACCTATACAAAGGCGGAAGCGGTGGTAGCCTAGTGGAAGCGGTGGTAGCCTAGTGGTTAGGGCATGCGACTTTCAATCCGGAGGTCGCGGGTTCGAACCCGGCCCGTACCAATGAGTTTTTCGGAACTTATGTACGGAATGTCATTTGATATTTACCACTCGCTTTTCGGTTAAGGAAAACATCGTGAGGAAACCACCTAAGCCCAATAAGGCCTAGTTTCCCCTCTGGGTTGGAAGGTCAGATGGCAGTCGCTTGCGTAAAAACTAGTGCCTACGCCACATCTTGGGATTTAGGTAGCCGACCCCGATTGAGAATTCATTCTCAAAAAATGGGACAAAGGCTAGGAGGATGATGAATACCTATACAAAGGCGTGTTTATCGACTCGCGTTTACAGTTAGTAGACCATAGAATACCTTAGCGAGATATCTGCGTTTCAAAAGTTTTCATTACACTCCGTATTGCCTGATGGTTGATTCAAAAGCTCTCTTGCTGTTTTTACATCCTCGGCTATTACATTACGGTCCCGAAAGTAAAGCCTTAAATTTGCAGAAAGCGACAAAACAGTAGTCGTCCGCCGTGGCAATGAGGAGTTTGGGTTCCGAATCCACGGGAGCAAGCCAGTCGTCGTGTCAGCGATCGAACCCGACACGCCCGCCGAGACCTCCGGCCTGGAGGTCGGTGACATCGTCATAGCCGTTAACGGTGAGCTGAACTTGATTATGCAAGACTGATACAGACGTATGCTGATATGCACGAACGCGCGGGGTCTCTTCTGAACTCTGACTTCCTGAACTGGCACGACAAGTTTTGCCAGTATCCTGACAGCGGTGGTAGCAAAACTGGTTGCAGCTACTAAGTTCCTCTCAGCCTTTAAAGTATGAACTGTTGTCAACATCTTGGTGATTGGCTAAGCCTCTGTTTGTGATACTTTAATCTGATTTTTAAGAAATTTAAGTGGTATATATCCAACTTTGCGCATTGCATCAATTCCTATTATTTATTAGGTACCATTGTTTATAACTAAATATTCAGAAGTATCAAATATTATGAATATTTATTCATGGTTTTTTGCAGGTATCAATGTGTTAGACAAAACACATTCAGAAGTAGTCAAAATAGCACACTCCGGTTCAGAAATACTAGAGTTAGAGGTAAGCAAAAGTAAAAAAGAAGTTATATTCTTTCTCCAACCTAAGTAATTAAAAAAACGATCTAATTTGTTCAAGTTACGCAAAAAGTAAGTACTGTAATATTGGACTCTTATTGGACTCTCTTTATATTCTCCCTAATCCTTTGTCTTTTGACCAAACTGAATAAAAAATATACTGCGGGCCAATGATGGTTGCTTTTATCACACGATATATAAGTGACAAAGCATCCGTTTTGACAAAATATGAGTGTGTGACAGATGCTTTATCAATTATCACTTATTTATCACTTGATAAACGCCACCTTTATATGCCCCCAGGTTTACATTGTACATTTGGAGTAATTATTGTGCATCAATTACGAAAAACTGTTGAGCATATCAAGATTCCCACTCAAGACTTTACTTTTTTTTTATATCGTATAGTTTTATGCAGTACTGTTGTTTGAGTTTGACGTTTTAATGCACTGATGCTTCTGGTCAGTTATGCCTGAGTTTAACTATACAATTAATCTATAACCACTTGTAACCTATCAGTTTATTTATTGCTTTCATCATAGGTACTATGAGCTGCAGAAATGCATGGCCCATTTATGAATGAATTCATTGATAAACGGGCCATGTAATTCTGCAGCTCAATGTACATTTTAAATTGTTTCCACTATGACTCTGTATCTACATTCCAGGTAGCAAGAACATGCGAAGTGGTAGCTTCCCTAGCCCACGAGAGTGGCCCCGCGGCCTTATACTCCGGTTATCTGTGGAGAGCTGCTCCTCTGAGACCACACCACCCACCCAGGTGGACGCGACGGTGGTTCGTCCTCAAAAGGGATAACTGCCTGTACTACTACAAGACAGATTCGGTAAGATATGTCAGACCTCTCTTGTCCACGAGAATGACCCGCGACCCTATACTCTAGTTACTCATGGAGAGCTGCTCCTCTGAGATCACCAAACAGGGGTGGACGCGATGGTGGTTCGGCCTCATGAGGCATAACCGCGGGTACGGCAGAGGGCCGTTTCGGTAAGATATGCGAAGTAGTAGCCTCTCTTGGCCACGTGAGTGACTCCGCGACCCTATACTCCGGTTACTTATTTAAATAGACTTTATTGCACAATACAAAATAGTAAATATAACAAATGGCGGACTTAATACTCCGGTTATCTGTGGAGAGATACCCTTCTACAGCCAATGGACGCAACAGTGGTTCGCCAGAAAAAAGGAACTGTTTGGACAACTTAATATGAAACTGATTCAGTAAGAAATGTGAAACCAAATCCAGCTAATTCATCCTCAAGAGGGATAACTGCCTGTACTACTATAAGACGGATTTTGTACGATGTGTCAGTCAGATCAGACCTAATCGAGCTGGATCTTGCGAAGTGGTAGCTTTCCTAGCTCGTCAGAGTGGTCCTGCAGCGTATCTATGGACACTGGGTATCTATGAAGAGCAGATCCTTTCCGAGAAACAAACGAAAACGAGGGCGCCGTATACGACGGATTCGGAAAGATATCAAATCCGTCTTATGACATACTAGCTTTTGCCCGCGACGCGACTACGTCCGCGTGGACGCTAAATTTGAACTTACGCTATCAAGAAAATATAAATATCGGAGGTTACATGCTGTGATTTTACTTTTTCTGTACGAAATATTTGGTGACTAGTTTTTAAGTTAAAAAGAAAAAAAAAACTTTTCCCAGAGAGTTTAAAAGCATAATCTATCAATTTCAAGAAGTAAAAACCTGGTTATCTTTTTCATCAACATGTTATATTCAGTGGGTATATAACTATTTAGTATTTACACATACATATTTGAATCGTTTGCAAAAAATATGTACTAAGTTAAGGGCTTTAATTAAAATAAAACTTAATTGATTCCTTTGTGTAACGATAGTTACTCATATTTTTTGTATGAGTAAATTTCGTTACACAAAAGACGCGATCGTAATTTAGTTTTTATTAAGCCTTTAACGGCTTTAACTATGTACATGTTTTTAAAAATGAATCATTTATCACTTCTTTCTATCATCTTTCCGATATCATGGAAAAACTAAAACCATTAAAACTAACAATAAGCGCCATCTTTTATCACCAGTTGTTATTACTTAAAAGCATCCAAGCCCCACCTGACCAATATTGGTCTCAATGCATTTAGCCAAAAATATAATATTAACCAGGTATAAATCACTTGAAATATTTGTTAAATTTATCAATTTACAATTCCAGAGTATCCACCCAGTAGGAGCCCTCATGTTAGTAAACTACCAACTAACCGAAGATGACGCGGGCCGACCAAACGGGTTCCGACTACAGCGCGGCGGTGGCAACCGGCTGCAACTAGCGGCAGACACTGCGGAAGCGTCCGCTAGATGGCAGGCTGTTTTAGCGCATGCCATTGATACTAGTAATCAGGTGTGTTCGTAAAAATATAATGAAAATATTGTACTAATTTTATAACGAAATAATAGTAAAATGAGTAGCGAGCAGACTAGGGAATGATTTTGTAAGAGTTTCGACTCGATACATCTCCTAAGTAAACCATAGGGAACGTCGGTAGTTTCTTTAGTGAATACCGTAGTTCATCTGTGCGCCGTAAGATGGAGTGGAATTCAAAAGTAATTTTAATAACATTTAGACGTATTCTTTGATTTAGACTATGGAGTGTAAAAGGGAGGAGCCAGAATCTTTCATAGGAAAATATTTAAAGTGTCGAGCGGAAAGCAGCAGTTCCAATTCCATCCTAATTAGCGCCAGAGTAGCAAGAAAGTTTAAATAAATCCAAGTTTTAGACGGAGAGAACTGTGTCGAATTGAAAGTTTTAATATTTAAGGTAAACAGAGTAATTCCTGCTCAGTTCCTGTAACGAAAAAACGCCACTTCAGTAGTGCCACTAATTTATTAACACCATTTAGCGGACACTTTAGGATAAGTGTGTGACAATTCGCTGCATATTTGGACATTTATTTTATTTTCTACTACTATTGTGAATTTCTATTGTACTGTTATGAATTTAAGGCTATTCGAGGGTCACTGAATAATTAACCAATTTAATCATCATGCCTAAACGGCGGGATCAATTTTAACTGTTTTTGGTACCTACATGCGTGGCTGGTCTTCGACAGATATTTTTACGGAGAAGAAAAAATCACAACACACTTTTCTTCCACGCGGGCGAAGTTCGCTATAGAAGAGGGTACCCTCTTGTAAGAATATAATCCTGTAAATTATTCCAGCTCTATTATTACTTGTAAGGGATTTTGTCGCATGTACTTAATAAAAGGGCGGTATCTAGTTCGGCCGACCGGACGCTTTCCATTCGGTCGTCCTTGATACCGCTGGAAAGACGAAGTGCAGGAACATCTGTGCGCCCTAAATATCTGTAACTGGCGACAAAAGGTGCAAAACAGAGAAGAAAGGCGTTCTCTTGTGTCAGACTAATAAGTATAATAAGAGGTCTCGGAAAATTTCCTAAACATAAATAATCTCTTTTCACAGCGTGACGGTTGGCTCGAAGTGACAATGAGGAACATGAAATTACCTCCATCCTCAATACCCCGACCAGACTGCTTCGGCTACCTCATGAAATTGGGCTCCAAGTGGAAGTCATGGGCTAAACGCTACTGCGTACTAAAAGACGCCTGCCTTTACTTCTACAGTGAGGGAAACAGTAAAAACGCGTTTGGTAAGTTGTTCTTTTTTGTTAGATTGCGTTTTTTGGTTGGTTGCTCACCTTCTTTGGACACGTATATACCGCCGGGGACAGGTGGCTATTGAGCGACTTGTGGTCCAGGGAAAGGTTGAGGGTAGGCCACGAGGAAGATCGCCTATGAGATGGACAGATCAAATAAAAGCTGCAATAAATAGCTCATCATCTTTACACGAATTCACGGTGGAAGGCGGCTATCAGGGTAGCATCGCGGCGTGTTGTGAAGCTTGCCGCCAAAATCTGAAATGATGGCCATGACCACCTGTACCAAGAGCGAATCCGACGAAAAAGAAGTTACTCTTTAATACTCTTATGGTCTTGGCTACCTCATGTAATTGGGATTCAAGTAAATCATGGGTCCAACGCTACTGCGTATTCAGACGCTTGTCTTTACTTCTACAGTGAAGGCAACAAAAACGCGGGTAAAAACGCGTTTGGCAAGTTATTGTTTCAGAATTCCGATATTTCTGAAGTTGTTTTGGACCGAATCCTATTGCGAACTCAATGACGCCTGTCTGTATAGTGAAGGCTTAAATTTTGATAAATTTTGGTATGAAGATAGCTGACAGCCTGGATTAACATGGACATAGGCTACTTTTTATCCCGAAAAAATGTAGTGTCCCGGTGGGATGAGCGTGTAACACCATGCGGGGCATATGCTATATGTTCGGTAATTGGAATGCTTTCGCTACCTCGTCAGGCTAGGTTACAACTCCTCCTATTGTTACTGTTTAAACCAAAGGTATTTGTGTACGTAAAAGTATACATGTTGCATTTTTTGTTGAGATGCTGTGTTTACGGTTTTATATGAAAAAAAAGCTTTTATATGAAAAGATAGCATCATTAGTTTTACTGAAAATTAGGTATATACATTACCTACTTATTTTTGAAGTCTCGTTTTTTGAAGTAAACTCGCATTTATTGTGAGGATAATACTATACTAGTTGTAATTGCATGTTTATGAACTAATACCTACTACCATAATTAGGAATTCAAATGTTCCCTGTCGCCTCAAGTGTTTTTTTAATTATCAAAATTCCATAGTTGCCGTACCCGAGAGGCTTATAAGAATGATATATTTAGTGCCCAACCATGGCATGTCGGCAACGCGAAACATTCTGCAAGGGTCCTTTCCTTACACGCGACGCGACCGCCTGAACCCAGCCTCTGGCGATGGTAATCGGACCCGGACCTCATTAATACGCAAACTGCAATAAAAACAAGTTTACAATCGATAAAACGTTTAAATATCAAAGAGTTCGCTGGAAAATGTTGGCTAGTATTTTGTTTGCAGATACTGCGAGTAGGTAATTAGTGAATCGACGATTTAGTACAGGCAGCAGCAAAAGTATCTAAGCATCATAACACGCTTAACTACTACTCCTACTACTCCCATCCTCTAGATAGTAGAGAGTAGCAATTTCTGCTGCTGAGTGTACCTAACAGCAGCACCTCTAGCATAACTGTCACAGGCGACTCTTTCCTTTCAATACCTTGCGAGCGAGATGGATAATGCTGAGTCGCGCAACACATGAACTCGCGGCAAGATATGTTAGCCCTGCTGAGCTATATTCCAAGATCGTCACTACTTATAAATAAAAAGTCTTATCTCGTTTTGCAACAACAATCAACTATGGAATGACGTACCTTAAGGTTCTATTTTAAGGTTCCTTATTGTAATCATAATTTTTGTAACACAACGGAATATGTTCAAATCGCTTTTCTGGGGTTGTGTTGTGTGGTTACGCCTAAATTTCGTCCAAGTTTTTGGTTTATCTATATCCTACCCACAAAATAATAGCCAAATGTGGAAATTACTAACAAAGATTTTCTTTACAGGCATGGCGTGTCTGCACGGATACAGAGTTCAGACATGCGCACCAGGGGGAAAGAAGTACGCCTTCGAAGTTATGCCCACGGAACCCAAACAGCGACACTTCTACTTCCACACGGAATCCGAAATGGACAGAAAACGGTTTGTTTAGTTAGATATAAACTATTTATAGTTTAAACTTTAAAGGATTAGATTCATCATCATCCTCCTAGCCTTTGTCCCATTTTTTGAGAATGAATTCTCTATCGGGGTCGGCTACCTAAATCCCAAGATGTGGCGTAGGCAATAGTTTTTACGCAAGCGACTGCCATCTGACCTTCCAACCCAGAGGGGAAACTAGGCCTTATTGGGCTTAGGTGGTTTCCACACGATGTTTTCCTTCACCGAAAAGCGAGTGGTAAACATCAAATGACATTCCGTACATAAGTTCCGAAAAACTCATTGGTACGGGCCGGGTTCGAACCCGCGACCTCCGGATTGAAAGTCGCATGCCCTAACCACTAGGCTACCACCGCTTTAAAGGATTAGATTATTAGTTCAATAAAATTAGCTGAAAATTTGGCAAAATTAAAGGAAACGAAGGTACCTTAAAAAGGTCTAGAAATGTACCTAGAAACGGAACTAAGTATATTTTTGGAAGATTTTTAAGGTTCCGTACCTTAAAAGGAAAAACGGAAGCATTATAGTAGGATCACTCGTATGTCTGCGTCTGTCCGTCCGTCTGTCATAGCCAATTTTCTCAGAAACTACTGGACCGATTGAGTTGAAATTTGATACACATATGTAAATTGATGACCTAAACATGGACGTGTAACGTAACGTAACGTAAATCAATTAATTTTGAACATGGGGATTGGAGGCCAGTTTTGGGGGGCAAATTAGAAAAAAAATGCAAACTTCATCGTGTGTTATATCCAATGAAAGGGTACGTTATGAACATCTCAAATATATTTTTTATAATTTTAAATTAAACAGTTTTGAAGTTATTTATGAAAGTAGGCGAAAATTCACGATGTCCCCGCACACCCATTACTTTACGTTTAACCCACGTTTAACCAGTACGAATATTTATATTTCGCTCAATGGGCAAATTCATTAAATTTATAAAATAGCATAGCAACAGTAAATGAAAGAGTGTAGATATAAATTATACCTTTTTAGAAAGAACATATTGTATTCTTTACTTTTGTCGTACATATTTTGGCGGTAAAGTGAGAAGTTTTTGAGAGAACTCACCTTTTAGCAGAAAAAAATATTAATTATTAAAAACGTTAGTCTTTGGTAACAGATTGCGCTGAATTCATCGTCGTGACGCACGCCCCGGGCTGGGGGGGAGAGTAGATAAAATTTTACTTTGCTCTATAACCTACATATCCTGATAGAGAATTTTAGTATGATGTAGATTTAACTCTCCTGATTAGAGTATCTGAGAAGGTACTGGATTTTCTGGTGAGTTCCTCCTTACAAATTCTTAATAAAGGCAATGAACCAACCTTTGTCAACGCAAGGCGAGGTCAGGTAATTGATATAACGTTAGCTTCCAATAACACTAGCAAAAGCATCAACTCATGGCATGTTTCTAAGGAAATTTCTCTATCAGACCACAGATACATATGCTTTAGGTACAATACGAAGATAGATGTAAAAACTGTACTCAAAAGGAACCCTAGGAACACTGACTGGGAAGCGTACAAGGCTGACCTGAAAGTGGAACTGGGTGATCCGAAAGGTAAGCTCAATTCCATTATTGATATAGAGTTTGAAGCTGACAAAATAGTTCAAGCGGTATACACAGCTTGGACCAATAACTGCCCGGAAAAGAAAACTCTGGCAAAAAGAATACCCTGGTGGAATCCAGAGATAGCAAAACTCAGGAAAGAAACCAGGGCTATATTCAACGACGCAAAAGCCTCAAACAACTTTGAGAGTTATGCACACAAGCTCACAGAATATAATAAGGCTGTGAGAAAGGCAAAAAGAAGCGCGTGGAGGGGTCACTGCGACCAAATAGGGTCTATACCAGAAGGTATGAGACTAACAAAAGCACTAGCTGCGTCAAAGTCAGTCCCGCTCACAACCATTAAGGGTAGGGACGGAAAAATGACGGAGACAGGGCTAGAAACCTTAAAAATTATGTGTAGCACACACTTTCCAGGCTCAGTGATACACGAGAGCGAATTAGACGATGTTGCAATTAGTGTATTGTAACAAAGCGCAAGCACAACCAGACACAATTGGGACACGTCGAAAAAGGTAGTAGACCATAACAAATTGAAATGGGCAATTTCAACGTTCCAGCCGTTCAAGGCTCCGGGACCAGATGAAATCTACCCAGTACTACTACAAGAAGGCGCAACCGTACTCATTCCTCATCTGAGTAGACTGTACAGAGCGTCTATAGCATTTGGACACATACCACGAGTATGGAGAATGGTAAAAGTAATATACCTGCCTAAACCAGGCAAGGCAGACTACGGAGAAGCCAAATCGTACAGGCCTATAAGTCTGTCTTCATTTTTCCTAAAAACATTGGAAAAATTGGTGGACAGACATATAAGGGATGGTCCATTAAAAAGACGGCATGGCATAGAACCGACCATCTGCAAATGGATAGGCAACATGTTAAACGCCAGGCTAATAAAGTCGTCTCTGATGGGAGATGAAATACTAGCTACGGCTACAAAAGGGTGTCCCCAGGGAGGAGTACTCTCACCTACTCTATGGAGTCTGGTGGTAAACTCCCTAATGGAGGAACTCAACAGTGGTCCTATCTATACGGTAGGATATGCAGATGATCTGGTGATTCTCGTAAATGGGAAATTTCCCAGTACGGTATCAGCAATTATGAGTGAAGCACTGAGGAAAGTGGAGAAATGGTGTAACAATCACCAACTATCCATTAACCCAGGCAAAACAGTGGTAATACCATTCACGGGAAAGAGGATTCTTAAGGACATGCAGGAACTAAAACTGTATGGACAGGTACTCGAAATGTCCAGTGAGGTGAAATATCTTGGTGTCATACTAGATAAGGAACTCAATTGGAAAAAGCATGTCGATCACACCATAACAAAGGCTCTCAGAGTATTTGGGATGTGTAGATCAGCGTATGGTAAGACGTGGGGATTAAGCCCAAAGGTACTAAAGTGGATTTATACCATGATGGTACGACCGATCATCCTATATGGCAGCCTCATATGGTAGCCAAGGACGTTGAGGAGCACATGCAGAGACGCCTTGACGAAGGTGCAAAGAACGGCGTGCATGGCTATAACAGGGCCGTTTAGAACTACGCCAACCGCGGCGCTAGAAATATTGCGCAAATCGCTGCACAGGTTAAAAACAATGGACCTGTGGAGTTATTGCACGCCGAAGACTAAGCACACTAACATGGAAAGCAACAATTTTCTTGACAGAATAACAACCATGAGCTGCGATAAAATGCAGCCTAAGTTTGTATTCAATAAGAACTTCAAGGTACAAGTTCTAACGAGGGCGGAATGGGCCGAGGGTCGCAAGCCACCTACAGCGGATGGTGAGGACATTATTTGGTACACTGATGGATCAAAAATGGGATCAGGTACGGGAGCAGGCATTCATGCAAACGACTTCAATGCAAGTACAAGTATGGGAGGTTATGCGACTGTCTTCCAAGCGGAGACATACGCTATAATCGCCTGTGCCCAGGAGAACATAGATAGACTTACCAGAGGGAAGCACATCTACATACTCAGTGACAGTCAAGCGGCACTTAAAGCGCTAGGTGCGCCTAAAGTGGATTCTAGACTTGTGTATAATGGCGTCCTAGCTTTGAACAAGCTTGGAAGGCACAATAAGGTGCAACTGGTATGTATCCCAGGGCATGAAGGCTTCATCGGTAATGAAATTGCAGATGAACTTGCTAGAAAAGGGTCTGCGACCAGTTTCATAGGACCTGAACCATGTGTGGGTCTCTCGCAGGGAACCATAGCAACAGCCATCAAGGACTATGCCAAAAACCAGCACCAACAAGAGTGGAGGAAAATGGCAGGCTTGAGGCACTCAAAGCTATTCATGGAATGTATAGAATCAGGCTGGACCAAGAAATTATGGGAATACAGCAAAAGACAGCTCCGAATCATAACGGGGGTGTTTACCGGTCACTTTGGGGTCAAAGGACTATTGGCCAAGTTGGGACTGTCTGACAATACAGATTGTAGAATGTGTGGCGAGGAGGCAGAGACAATGAAGCACATACTGTGTGGATGTCATGCCCTCGCCAGACTCAGAATGAAGGAATTCGGTATTGGTTACCCAGAACCGAAGGAATTCCAGGCACTACCAACTGGTTCCATCATCCGATATATGAAGGTGGTGGAACAATCCTTTGAGTAGGCGCGATGGGGGTAACTACACAAAAGATCCCATTGGGTCGAAGTGTATCCGCAAGGACCCCTTCTTAATAAGATAAGATAAGATAACTCTCCTGATTATTTTTTTATAAGGGCGCAACTCTCTCAGACGTATACTTTCTGAAATAATTTCGTTAAGTTTGTCAACTCTCTGATATATAAGAATAATAAGGCACGTGTGGTCTGGTATTATGTCGACGATCCCCACGATCATGACATAAATAAAACTCAACGGTCAACCTCGCGAGTAGTGTGAAGCCGCAATCAAAATGGTAGCATTTAATTATGAATTTCAAATTATTATCTTTTTGTTACAGGTGGATGGCAGCTCTGGAATATTCTATAGACCGATGGATGAAGGCCGGTTGACGACAATGTCTCGCTTTAGAGGACTCCTACATATTCTTTATATTCTAGACTCAATTACAATTATCTAAATTATGTTTATTTTTTTATTTATTTTATTACTTACCGTCAGGTAGGGGTATTTGGTACCAAGCAAAAAAATATATTTGAAGCCCGTTTTTTACTGCTTACAAATATGTAATTATAGACATTAAATAGTCCCTTGGGTTCCAAATAGCCTCACCTTACTGTACTCCCTTATTCCATAATAATTGAATATTGTTTTATTAATTTTGTACATCAGAATAAAATAAATCGCGTTTATTAAAGGTACTAAAATTGCTTTAAACCGCAATCAATTAATTTCAAATTCAATTTGTGTAAGATTTTATTAATATTTATTTGTATATAGTTTCAAATCTCCTTACACTACTGTGGAATCCTACTAAAGAGACAAAAATAGTGTAGAATACTTAAAATGGTAAAAAGTACAGAAATACACTTCCTAAGCCTTTTATCCTACCTGGATAATCCTACGTCTTAAGCTACCTTAAAATTGATCAGAGATTAAAACTTCCCTTAGATGAAACGGGAATTGAAGAAAAAAACATTGACATTGTTTGAGACAACAGCATCGATTAAAATGATAAATCCATCAGAACAAATCTTTAAAAATAACTTGTGCTATACCTACCTAATGCCAAAGACTATACAAAGTTAATTTATAAGAATCAAAATAAAACTACGACTGAATAGCTAGATCGGGTAAAGTTGCGTATTTTCAATTAACAACAGAGAAAACTCAGTCTATTATAGGAACAACAGAAATTAAAGCACATTATATAGAGCAAAAGTCTTCAGCTGACAAAACAATTAATATATGTGTACGGAGGTTCACATAAATGAACCAAATTGTATTTGGTGAGGGGAAATTATAGTAAGTACCTATAACCTGGCTAAAGGACATAAAAAAAACTAACACAACGCACAAGTCTTTGTGAATATTTACACTGAGCTTCATTAATATTGTGTGAAATGGTAAAGGATCTAACTTGAAATGAAACGAATCAGATAGGTACTTCATTATTTTGGTCGTTTTCAAACAAACGACTCTGTGACAATGTTTAATAATGATAGGCAATGCTTGAAGTAAATACGTAGAGAAACACATCAGATTTATTGTAAATAATGCTTTTAGAAGGCTTATTTATTGATGTACCTAATACGTCAAATGACGCTAACATATTACATAATTAACAGTTAAACATACACAAATTTTGAATGGTAGACAAAATATACGATAAAGAAAGTTCGTAAAATTATTGGACTGTCACTTTAATAATATTAATAGGTATTATAATATAGATTTAGAGAAGTTTTCGGTGCGGATATAAATTTAGGTGGAGATATTCCTAACGAACCTATTCACTACGTATTGTGTATTTGTAGAAGCATTACGTAAGTAAATAAATATGTATTTGTAAAACATAGGTAACATTTAGGAGACGTATATTCCTAATTATATTGTTGTGCCAAAGTCTATTAATTAAGAAATCGTGGATCTTTGACTTTACGCAGCACAATCGATTTTAATATTAAGAATAAAATATCTGTAACCCCTCGTACTAAGATCTTTCTTAAATTCGTGATCGTTATCAGTGTTGTGACTTTTGTAACGTATTCGTTTCTTAATTTAACATTCATTTGTACAAATTGTAAGTAAAATAGAATTTAGTGGGTTACAGAATATGCATCATACGTCACTTTTATGATTATAAATACATATATTTAAGAATTACGAATATTCGATATCAATGTATTCCCCCATTAGAACGTGGTCCATACTAGGTGACTTAAATTGTGCATTAATCTGATAAATAATAGAGAATTTAAATCCATGACGATGATATGTATATAAATAATCAGGTTAAAGCTCAAATATGTTAAAATAATAAATAAAAGACTTGAATATTAACAGTATTCGGTTAAATAGAGTAGCCTTATATTAGTGAGTGTCTAGTGCGTAAGCAAAGTGAAAATCCTGTTTAATAATCCCAATATTAAAGCACATTATGAAACATGGTTTTAATGTTTATTTGTAATAGATTTATTGAAAATGTATGATAAAAATTGTATTATAATGTGTTCAGTAAGCGATTAAAGAGGGAGTAAGAGAATGGATAAAAATATCAGTATTTATTTGAAAGGTCATCTTATAAAAATAGGTACATATTGTTTACAAGAAGATTATATTATGCAGAAAGTTGCCAATTTAAATTCTATTTATTTGAGGATATTCGTTTATTTATATCACGAGTCATGTAACACCATGGTTCAAATTGTTAAAAATAACGCTCCAAGTTTCATTGGTAGAGTGGGAATCAGAAGGGAAAAACTATGTGTAATAGGTGATTTTTTAAATATTTATGTGACTATATTGATAGATTTCGTTGTAATAAAGGAGAAAAAGAAACGAGACTTTTATTTAACTTCCCCACACCTCATAATAAACCTGCGAGCAATAAAAAAATCAATTAGCGAGAGCGAACGAAATTCGTGAAACACTATTCAGGCGGCGTTAATTTACGTGACTTATAAGCTACTAACACGAAAAATAAACAATCCAGAGATATCCCTTTTTTATCGCTCCAAAAGTAAAACAGTGTGACAGAAGGCTTCGATCGGGTGGCGCGGGCGCAGCGCGGGCGGGTGGGGGGAGGGGGACGCCACGGGAGCGCTACTGCCTCCGACGCAGGCGCGGTAGTACGCGCTCTTGACTCCCACCGGTCGCGCGCCATCGTCGCACGCGCACCTTACCACGCCACGCCACAGATACACTACAAAGTGAAACGCCAAATCTCATAAAACGGATTACAGTGACCTGAACATTTAAGTGAAGTGATACATGACATTATGTGACAAGTGATATACGTTACTAACTTTTTCACTCACCGTGCCTATTAACTGTTTTATGACCTGTTCAGTGCGGCTATTGTTGTGTTCGCATCTACTAATCTCCTATTCACCTGTTGAAACCACTGCGGTTGGACTGTGAAATGTGACAAAAAATTGCAATGATCGTCTATTGTAGGTCTGCGGACCCTTCGTTTGGAAACATTGTGGGCAACTACCTGACTACTGGAGGGTTGGACATCTGACGATCGATCGACCAACCCGTCAACGCCTTGTGAGTTCTGTTAAGTTTTTTTATAAGGTAATTTAATACAACGGATGTGGAATAAATTGGGTAGGCAGGGTGCACTTGATTATCGCTACCTGTTTTATAGTCTGGTCATGTGTGTGACGCGGGTGTTATTGTTTACCTAGCAGATGCCGTAGAAAATAAAACAATTCTGAGAATCATGCGGCTTACCCATTGTTCATGTGCTTTACACTGTTGTTCTTAATGTTTATTTAAATGCTTCCTGCCACCGTGTTTCGCGGTAATTATCTAGGTAAGATTGTCTCGGTTCAGTTGTCTGGCTGAGAATTTATGATGATAATCCTACTGTGATATAATTTGTTGTTGACTTAAGGTAGAGAAGATTTCGCTATTCAAATCGCAATTCTAAAGAAGCAGCTTGCGGTTTAAAGTCAACAAAGCCTCCTTATGCCTCGGAACTACGTGCTTCACCGACCCGCGCCAATCACATTTTGGCCTCACAGCTTTCTCACTTCTTTTCAAATATCTGATTGGTTGGCCCACTATTGCTTTAACAACGTTGAGCAAACTCCATAACTCTACAGCACATTTTAACACTGATTAACACAACTGTTATCAGATAGAGTAATACAAAGCAAACGTTATCCCTAATGCTTCTAAAGTAGACAGTTGAAAAGCTATCAAAGCTGTTGTTAGTGACAATGTCAAAATAATTGACGATAATGGTTCCTTATCGCAATTCAAAAGCAACCGCTAAAACGCTGGCGGAATGAGTACCAGTAACACGGTAGAAGCGTCTGGTTATTAAATTGCTAAACAAATAGTAGTTAATCTTCACCATCAACTGATAAGGATGCTAATCTACTAGAATCACACATATCTGGAGTGATATTTATCATCGAACAAAGCAACCTTGCGGCAACCACTAATTCTACGTCGTAAAATGGCATCAATAAACTTAATTGTTTTTAATACATGAATTACCAAACGCGGCTTATCATGTCCCATAAAGTTTGCGTTTTTAAATGTTACGTGATTGTTGTTTGGAAAAGAAAACCACTTTTTACTGTTTGTATTTTCATCAGACAAGTACCAAAGTGAAGTACACGAAATTAGGAAAGTTATTTGATTGAACCACAGTTAGAAAGTTTTAATTTCAACGATAGATAGAGTTAAGACTTATCTTAGGGTAAAACCATAAAGGAAGTATAACTCATAGACGGGCTATAGCTTAGCAATAAAAAGCTCCCATTTATTAGTATACAGTTGACCACTTGGTGATGCAACTGCTTCAATAACTGTAACTGGAGCTTTTTCCACCTACATGCTAATTATGCAATGATAATTAAAGTCATCTGCTTGCATAATATTAAGATCACAATGTTATATTCAGTGTGAACCAACGATACCCACGGTTCCTGATTTAAAATTTAAATAGCTCAAATTCATAATCTAATATCAGATACTTTTGCATAATCCAAGCTTTACTTAATGGAAAACTCCACTAAGCATGTTCCAAAGAAACGCATTGCTATCTGTAAACGACGTTAAACTTTCCAGTCAGATTACTTAAAACTTAAAAACTTCAATTTACAAAAGTTTTATTGAAATTACCAGTCGCATCCGACTTCATGAGGTACTTACTAAAGTATCTGAATATATATTTATATCTCTAAAATCCTCGGACCAAAAGAGATAAAAGTATTTCACCGCTTTGGAGCGAGTAAGATGGTAGAAACTCGATCAGCCATAACCTTAGCAGGAGCGAGAAAGAATAAAACACCAGATGGTAGAGTGAAAGGGATGGAAAATCAGAAGGCTTTTACGGTGGAACGGGCAACGTGTAGTGAAATGTAGACCTGGCATGCCGTCGTTTTCGATCTCGCTTGAATAAATTGATTCTAAGATTAATCTTTCGTAGAGGTGACTGACAAGCACAAAAAGTTTTGACTTAGAATGGTTGGATAGAGCATATAATTGAAACCAGAATTATAATCCACAATTAAATGAGAATAGGAAACGTATGAGGACGATTAATACTTTATTTCTTTCGCGATTTCCGTATGAAACTCGTTTCTATTCAAAAAGGTATAATTATCACAGTAGGATTACGAACCATTAAAACCCAGCAAGACAAGACATAAAATCTCATACAAGACGCAGGCACCGGAAATCTTATGAAAACATACGCACTATACAACCACGGCAGTAAAGTGAAGCGTCAGTTTTATTGTCCCTAGCCATGATACTAATTTCAGTTGGTAATAGTCGTACAAATCGTAAATCTTGTGATGGCCCTCTATTCAGAGATGTTGATCGGCTTGTACAAATAGGTAAGGATGAAAAAGTAAGATTCAAATAATTTGGCCCCATATTTCAAATTCATAACAATATTATTGAACATTTAGAAAATTTGAACAAAATAAATAATTAAAAAAATACAACGTGTTACTAAGACCACTTACCATGGTCTGTTAGACTAAAATAGAAGAAACGTTACGTATCAAGGAAGAGTTCTAAGGAACTTAAAGGTTTACGTGTATTTTAATCATCATACAAACGACATGAGTGAAATTTATCTAGTACCTATATACTTCCAACAAATTTATTTTCGCTTTTTTATACTACTGTAAGAACGGTAAATGGTCTAGAGTAACAGTAATTTTACGCAACTTATGAATGACTTGACATCAATACTGGTATTAAAATACAAATCCGATCATCATTTACATGTCTAATAGGTATCACCAGAAGCTTAGAATCGATATGAATCGAAACTGATGAATGATGCATGAGGTAATAATTGATAGGATAACATTAGAAACATTTAAACGGAACACTGAGAAAACGCTTCATTATATCTTTAGGCAACATTAATAACAACGGTAAATTAACCTGTTACTAGAGAAATCAATTTTGACTGTACGACTTGAGAGTCCCCCTCTCAAGCAAAACTTCATCGTTTTATTAATCAAGCTAGAGTAAAGTGAAGTAACCCTTCCTCAGACGTGAGAATCAATTACTTTATATTCTAAAATTACTATTCGGTCGGCACTGAAAAAAATTACGAAGACCCCGTGAGAAATAATGAATATTTTATGGTAATACATACGTGGAAACAATGTAGAGCTACTTAATTAAGCATGTTTCTCGATCCATAAATCTTAATGGTCAACACCATGTTTTTAACTGGTGGGAGATTATGAGCATGCAACCGGTCAGATTGGGATCGTTTATCAAACTTACGATCAAGTGAAAGCTAATAGATAAAAATCGCTCAGAAAACATTAGTAAGATGACCTATTTGAACTATTGAACCAGATCTTATTTCAAATCCTCAAGCTACAAATTACAAAATCTAACATATTTTTTTCTTTGCAGATTAGTTGCAAGTCGTGATGTCGGAAAATGGAAACACGGTTGTATCTCGGGCGTCCACACCACGCCCTATCACAGAATCACCCGTCGCGGCTCCTTTGCGTTCAAGACATGACCAGTTTTTGGCAAATTCAGCTGAAAGAGCACCCCAGAGACCATCTTCTAGCGGAAGAAACCCTAGCGGGAGCTTCGATTCACCACCGTTGCCCTATCATCGACAGATGACTTCTGGCTCACTGCTTTCAGCAAATCATCGTGAATCATCGGCTTTCGTCCCCGTTGTTCCAACCAGAGCCATGCATCCAATTATGTATCCAAATGAAATGCATCCAGCCTTAATACCTTCAGAGATTATTGAAAGAGAAAGAATGTTGAATGATCGGGACAGAACTGAACCGGCCAAAGGCTCTCCTGACAGAGTCACTGCTAATTTTCCTAAAAGAAATTCGTTTGATTTAATGGCGATGATGGTTGAAAAACGGAAAGAAGTGGCTTTAAGAGAGGCTGCAGCAGCAATGCTTATACCTCACCATCGAGCGTCATCTATTGAAGGAATCATGACTGATGGTTCTTCACAACCTCCTATTTACGGTCCACCTGGTGCTTTCCTTGGTGCTCCAGGGCCATCTCCCACAGCAACCAATAGCTTCACATTTCCCGGTGCCGGCTTATTCCCTCCCGGCGCCGGACCTCATCAAATGCATCCGCATCTAGATCGACGGCTTTTAAGAGCTCCAGGACGAGCATCTAGACCGAAGAAGCAATTTATATGTAAATTCTGCAACCGACAGTTTACAAAATCGTATAATCTGCTCATACACGAACGTACACATACCGACGAGCGTCCGTACTCCTGCGACATTTGCGGCAAGGCTTTCCGCCGGCAAGACCACTTACGAGACCACAGGTAAGACATGCCTGCACTTAATAATAACTGGTAATTACGACCAAGTCCGCTGAGTGTATCCGCTTCTTGCACATTTTAATTTTCTGCCGCACCGATCATAGTTATACGTATAAACTTCTAATTTATATGCACGTAACAGGCAGCCGGTGTAACTCAAGTTGCAGATGTTAAGCCGAGTGTGGCCGCATCCGCCCCGCTACTTGGAAATGGAATATTTATAAAGTTACTCGATTGTAGTACGGGCTACTCGGAAATCATCTTGATTAATTATTATGAGTTTGAGCTACCTTTATGTTGATGTTGTTAGATGCAGTTATGTTAATTTCAAACGCTTTATGCTCCCTTATGTTTAGATTGGAACTCATTTTGCATGATTTCGAGATTGTACTGAAATGACGGTTGATTTTCGTCGCTGCATATCAACCAAACTTACTTTTGAATAAAACAAATAGCTAGGGACCTTTAAATTATATATGACGGTTATTTCAGTCTATTTAAACCAGGACAAAGATTATTAAATAGCTTTTTTGATAAGAGCAGAGTAAAGTCCCTTTTAACACTTTTACGTGAATTGGCTTAGATCTTTTTTTATTAGGTTATAAAACAATAATATCAGCGATACAGTTCTTTGGTGCAGTTTTTGATGGAATTCCTTGTCAATCTTATCTCCTCAATCAAGTTCGTCGATCTTAAGATAATGCTACGATACAGTCAAACACCATTAGTATTGACTGAAGAGGTTTGAAGGAATAAAATAACTGGCTGATAGTTCCTTTGCTATTTCCATGAAAAATTGTTTTGGCCAATCGTGACGTAATTTTTTTTTATTGCCAATAATGCTCATTTGCTTATTAATATCGACTCCACAAAAAAATTAACCTAACCGTATTTAATTCAAAATTTTGATTGTTGGCTATACAATCAAAATTTACACAACGTTAGAAAAATGTGTAAAGTTCTGATTTGGGTAGGCATTGTTCAATGTGTCATTATAAAATACTTAAATTATTGCGACATTTTCCATTTTGTTCTGTCGCTAGTTGGGTGATCGAATACTCAGTTGTGACTCGACGTAGCACTACCAAAAGTTCGAAGCCTGAATATTATAATATCGAAGCGAAATCTTAGGTTTCGTAGAATGACACATCTATCAGAAAATACAATAAGTTAGAATTGTAAAAAATTTACGCAAGACCAATACAACTAGCGCTACAAATAAGTCTATAAAGCTTTATAGAATTAAAGTTTAAAAATAGCATCAAATAAATAAATCAATAATCTGTAAAGCCTGCAAAGTTTTAGCAACCAGTCAACTGGTACAATAGAATATAAACCTTAGCCTACTTAGAAAACAGCCGGGTTTTTCTTAACCCCAAATCGAATTCCGAACAACAGACGAAGGTATTACGGATGTAATGATTTTTGATGGACCCAAATGCCTGACTGAGATTTCGTCTCACATTAACTCATGTTTTTTCCTTTTGGTAATTAGTTTAGATACTGATGACTCATCCGATTCTATTGGTCCGGTCCGGTCGGTAATGTAAGAGGATGTGGTAGAGTCCGCAATAACAATTGCTTCGTTACAGGAGCGTTTTGAAAATTAGAGTTTAGATGCATTTTCTGCTTTTGAAGCATGAACTTTTCCGAAATAATGCATATTAATTAATCAGTTTGATTTATTAATAATAATAGTTTCAAAGCTCCAACATTCACCCAATCACATTCTCTAGCGGCAATACCCTATATAAATAGGGATTCACTTACATATTTGATGAAAATATTAGGAAAATCATATTTTTGAAATTTAGTTTTTTGTCTGACGTAACAAATGATTGCTTTAAAAGATAAGACATTTTACAAAATTTATTGTAAAATTTCGATAGACTATTTCAATTAAGTAAATTAAGGATACTCCTCACGACTTAGGCGTTGCCTTAACATTCCAATTTAGCTAAGTTACTTGTGCTGACGTTACTGGTTTTATACCTTCGAATTCTAAAGCAATTTAATACTTCTCGCTCGCTCCACCTTATCATTTCGAAGTTGTCGGTCAAGTATTGAATGAAACGTTACAAAACGCTTTTAGGTTTTTTTCTGAAGTCTGCTTTCTTATATCGAAAAGTGGTATGTGACTAAGAGACTCTTATGAACAAATATCATTACGATTTATTATTTGAGATAAATTGCATAAGTTGCTAATCTATTCAATAGAGGTGGATATTGCAATGTTCACCACTTGACTTTAGTCATGTTGAAATTGTTTCAGAAATTATGCTATAAATATGATGCCATACTAAGTAGCCCAATGTACAAAATTTGTTTCTAGTCCTATGAAATTTGTTAGTCTGTCTTTTGATTACGTTTACAAATCGGCAAGAAATAACATGGAGGTATTTTACATAGAAAACTATCGTGAGTCTCAGACATATTAAAATACTTAAACGGGTTTACTCACGTCGTAGAAGTCGAATAACGCTCGACATGTTTCGAATCGGTACGCGATTCATCATCAGGAGAGACGACCAGTCGCGGCGGCGGCCAATCGAACACTACGGGCTTGCGCCCTGTCCGCGCGGCTGCTCGACACGGGTGTCACCGGCGGAGGCGCAAAACTACCCTCATCATCACGCACAATGCCAATTGTCGGGTTGCACACAACACTCACTACGTCATTTGCTAAGGTCTCGTCCACACTAACCACCGATGTAGTATCCAAAACCGTCCTCCAACTAGGGGGCACTGACCATCCACAATCTCGGTTAAAATTCGGATGACGACTAATTTCGATAGCCTCCCGTACTTTCCGCGGAATGGAAAACTTTTCTCTCGCCAGCACAGTTACCTTATCGAAACGAATATAGTGAGACGTATCCGAATTCAGTGAATGTTCCGTCACTGCAGAACCCCGGGTATCCTGATTTTTCATACTACGTATGTGTTCAGTCACTCTTGTGGAAATGTTCCGGCCAGTCTCTCCTATATAGTTCTTCCCACAGGAGCACGGAATCATATATACGCCAGGATTACTTAAGGGTTCCTTATCTTTGGGGGAACGCACCAACTGTCTGAGCTGTATATGAGGGCGGAAAATCGTCTTGATGCAATATCTACGGCGTAACAAGTATCCGATTTTATCCGTCACGCCCTTAAGATAAGGCAAGTATAAAGGTAGCCTCTCTACTGCAGTTGGGCGGGGACGAGCCGATGCGTTCGCAACCCACTCCGTTACTCTGCCTCCAGTTGTAGCCGTTGCGCTCCAAAACATGTTTCACGTGACTTAGTTCACCATCCACAAACTGAGGATCACACAGACATAAGGCTCGATTGATCAACGTCCCAGGCACAGAAGACAAATGACTCGGGTGATGATGTGAATCCGCCCTAAGGTACCGGTCAGTATGAGTTGGTTTACGATACACTGTAGTCATCAACCGCCCACAAGGTCTACGCATCACCAAAACATCCAAAAACGGCAACCTTCCTTCACTTTCCTTCTCCACCGTGAACTTGACCTTATGATGTAATGTATTAAGGTACCCCGTAAACTCCAGTAGGCCGGTTTCCGAGACAACAGCAAATACGTCATCCACATACCGCCACCAATATCTAGGTGTGACAGGCCCGCTATTTAAAGCACGTACTTCCAACCACTCCATGAATATATTGGCGGTGACGGGTGCTATTGGCGAACCCATGGCCACTCCATCAACTTGGAGATAATAATCGCCATGCCACAACAAGTATCCACTTTTCAGACACACCTCAATGGCTTTCATGTAGACGGTAAGTAAATCAGTAGTACTAATCAGATCAGAAATGATGTTCAAAGTTTCTTCTACCGGTACATTAGTAAACAAGGAGGTGACGTCAAAACTCACCATAACTTCATTTTCGTTCAGTTGGATATCCTGCAGCAAGCTAATGAAATGCCTAGAATCCTTTACATAACTCGCAGTCTTGCCCGTGAACTCCTGTAAAATTGACGACACATGCCGTGCAAGCTTATAAGTCGGCGAGTCAATTTGGCTGACTATAGGTCTTAACGGCCAACCAGACTTATTGACCTTGGAATTTTGCTCCAATACCTAGTCGCATACCCACCGAAGTGATTATCACGAGCGTCGAGGATACTATTATGCGAAACAGAATTCCGGCAACAGACGCTGACTGCATTAGACAAGATGTTGCTTCGATGTTGCGTAGGTCTTGGTTGCCGAAATCTAATATACCGCACGGGGAGCTGAGGGCGTTGCGTGAGCTGAGGAACAACAAGGACGTGCTGGTCTTGCCGGCGGACAAAGGCAACGCAACAGTAATTGTCGACACTTTAGCGTATGAGAACAAGATCGCCACCTTGCTGAGTGATGTTACGACATATAAAAAGGTCAATTACAACCCTACATCTAGAGTGTCGACCAAGGTCAATAAGTTGTTAGCGGAATGGCCTGATAAACAGTTGGCGAAGCGCCTGCGACCACAGAATCCAACGTCCCCAAAAATCTATGGCTTACCTAAAATCCATAAGTCTGGTTGGCCGTTAAGACCTATAGTCAGCCAAATTGACTCGCCGACTTATAAGCTTGCACGGCATGTGTCGTCAATTTTACAGGAGTTCACGGGCAAGACTGCGAGTTATGTAAAGGATTCTAGGCATTTCATTAGCTTGCTGCAGGATATCCAACTGAACGAAAATGAAGTTATGGTGAGTTTTGACGTCACCTCCTTGTTTACTAATGTACCGGTAGAAGAAACTTTGAACATCATTTCTGATCTGATTAGTACTACTGATTTACTTACCGTCTACATGAAAGCCATTGAGGTGTGTCTGAAAAGTGGATACTTGTTGTGGCATGGCGATTATTATCTCCAAGTTGATGGAGTGGCCATGGGTTCGCCAATAGCACCCGTCACCGCCAATATATTCATGGAGTGGTTGGAAGTACGTGCTTTAAATAGCGGGCCTGTCACACCTAGATATTGGTGGCGGTATGTGGATGACGTATTTGCTGTTGTCTCGGAAACCGGCCTACTGGAGTTTACGGGGTACCTTAATACATTACATCATAAGGTCAAGTTCACGGTGGAGAAGGAAAGTGAAGGAAGGTTGCCGTTTTTGGATGTTTTGGTGATGCGTAGACCTTGTGGGCGGTTGATGACTACAGTGTATCGTAAACCAACTCATACTGACCGGTACCTTAGGGCGGATTCACATCATCACCCGAGTCATTTGTCTTCTGTGCCTAGGACGTTGATCAATCGAGCCTTATGTCTGTGTGATCCTCAGTTTGTGGATGGTGAACTAAGTCACGTGAATCATGTTTTGGAGCGCAACGGCTACAACTGGAGGCATAGTAATCGGGTTGCGAACGCATCGGCTCGTCCCCGCCCAACTGCAGTAGAGAGGCTACCTTTATACTTGCCTTATCTTAAGGGCGTGACGGATAAAATCGGATACTTGTTACGCCGTAGATATTGCATCAAGACGATTTTCCGCCCTCATATACAGCTCAGACAGTTGGTGCGTTCCCCCAAAGATAAGGAACCCTTAAGTAATCCTGGCGTATATATGATTCCGTGCTCCTGTGGGAAGAACTATATAGGAGAGACTGGCCGGAACATTTCCACAAGAGTGACTGAACACATACGTAGTATGAAAAATCAGGATACCCGGGGTTCTGCAGTGACGGAACATTCACTGAATTCGGATACGTCTCACTATATTCGTTTCGATAAGGTAACTGTGCTGGCGAGAGAAAAGTTTTCCATTCCGCGGAAAGTACGGGAGGCTATCGAAATTAGTCGTCATCCGAATTTTAACCGAGATTGTGGATGGTCAGTGCCCCCTAGTTGGAGGACGGTTTTGGATACTACATCGGTGGTTAGTGTGGACGAGACCTTAGCAAATGACGTAGTGAGTGTTGTGTGCAACCCGACAATTGGCATTGTGCGTGATGATGAGGGTAGTTTTGCGCCTCCACCGGTGACACCCGTGTCGAGCAGCCGCGCGGACAGGGCGCATGCCCGTAGTGTTCGATTGGCCGCCGTCGCGACTGGTCGTCTCTCCTGATGATGAATCGCGTACCGATTCGAAACATGTCGAGCGTTATTCGACTTCTACGACGTGAGTAAACCCGTTTAAGTATTTTAATATAACATGGAGGTACTTCGTCTAAAATTATTCGGTCTAAGCAGAAGGTTAGAAGATTTCATTTTTGGTAGGACCAATCAACTATCGGTCCTCAGCATTAAAATGTAAAAGAATCGAGCTCATCGCCTTCATAATTATACGTGGTTACGTTTTTTGTCGCGAACGTATAAAGGTTGCCGTATAATCGAGTTGCACCTCAAGACCTGCATAATACCAGGCTATTATATCCCCTGCCGTAATTAATATCCGAAACCACAACGCCTTTAAAGCATCGAGCGAGGACGAGCGACGCTATAGCAATCTTTATACGCACCAAAATTAATCAAGCCAGTTAAAATTTGCTAAAGTTAAAATCAGATGTGAAAACCCCGACGTCATATTCGAAATTCGAATTGAACATCGCCGATACATTTTCATGAATATTTAATGAACAACAACCGGCCTTACGTAAATAAGAAACGTAACGACTGGCTTATCCAGCATCGATCGAAAAAAGTTTCGGATCTGAATTTTTTGACCACTTCATTTTTCGATAAAAAAGTGAGCAAATAATGAGCCGATCGCTTCGGAGATGCGGTTGTCGACATTAATATTCAAAACGACGGGTTAGCGTAATTACATTTAGTTTCTAAAGTGCTGTAGTATTTTATATTCAAAAATCAAGATTGCGCGTATCATAAAACTTTGAAATGTGTTATTACTGTGATGTGTACTTAATGGGTACTCGTGGTTTCTGCGAATTTGCGAGTTTGTTCTACGTGAAACTTGCAATCCACTCGCTTGTACCCGTTTCGTCGTATTTGCGTCCAGTTACGTGTCTTAACGTTTACAAAAACCACAATTGATAAACTTGTTAATTTTTAAAGTTTAAGTATTACAATATGACTCGATATTTTTATAATTAAAAAGGACACCACCAATGTTATTGAATAATCATTAATTTAGTCTCGACAGCGACGCTCGCCAAACAAGTCTTTATAAAAATATTTTTACATTGAACATAATTTTATCGCAGCGCTCATATGCAATTATGATTCGCTCGAGACCACCATATAATAGGGACTGGGCAGAACTGTGCTCGTTCAGATAGCTCAAGGGGTCTCGGCAAAAAGGGATATCAAATTAATACTGAATCCATAATAAATCAAATCGGGCAGGTGGACTTGGTCGCAGGAACAACACTTTAGCCTACGGATACATTTTGAAATTATCATCCAAAGACCAATTTAATCGTAACACTATGTATCCCCGGGGCCTGTTTTCACTAAAATATGTCCAAATTGGTGGCAAAAATTTGCAATATGCGGATCAGTTTCGACCAATCGAATGGTCGATCCGGATTTTGTCACGCGATCGTCGAATTTTTATCGTAATGGTATCCAATCGTTAATATAATAAAAGCGCATCAGGGACACAGTAAACGCTCAATTTTCATATATTAAATCGAGTTTCGAGGCTAAATGCACTATTTTATGTTGTCTTTTCGTATTTTTAAGAACGAGTATTTAGTGTTGATTCCCAAAAAGGACGGAATAAGTTAATAAAATTAAATACTTATATGCAGTTTGCGTGATGATAATTATGATAGCAAAGAAATCCACGCTTTTCGAAGACTCGCTGTTCCCAATAAACGTACGAGTAGTACTGGTTATCTAAACGCAGATGTAAAATGTACAAGTACGCATGCGTTAGAAATAATCGTGACTAAAGATGTTGAATAATTAGCCACAAACGCGCAGACCGCTCGTCGATTTCACAGTTTCTTATTGGCTTTTGAAAGTTCTTTCTGACCATGCTCGAACTTGCGCAATTCGCTACATACTATAAGTATTTAAGGACGTGTTTTCATCATGTTTTCATAATACTTTGCACCTGTTAATTCAAAGATGTAACTATCATCATTCTCAATTCATGATAAATAAATAACGTACGCACATATCATCTAAACGGTTCTTTAAAAATTACTTAAGTAAAAATGCTTCCACGCTATGAAGAATCGTTATTTTTTAATTCGCTGGTAAATTTTAGAACCACTCTTTTAATAGCAGCTGCCTTAGCAACTATAGTAGAGTAGATGCAGTGGAGACCATATTTTATCGGATCGATACAGACAGGCATTATTACTATCTAAATTATACTCAACAGGCTTGCGTGTTAGGTTGCAAAACAGTTTTTGTCGCTGCATCGAACCAATTAAGTTTAGGATTCGCGTGATTCAGGTTCTTATGTATTTTTTATCCCATTATTTATTGTTGTTTAAGTCACCTTTTTTATTTAATAACAGTTGTTTGTCTATCATTTATTTTTAAAATTTTGTAAACCTTAATTCAAAGTACAAAGATGAAGGTTAATGATAATCATTTTTGAAAATACACTTGCAGTATGCGTATTCTTTCTGAATATGTGTCACTATCAGGATTACATTGTGTATCATAACTCTATACCAAGTGCACTATAGCATAATAAACGGAGGTCATCTACCACATAAATTCCCAGCATGAAATGGAAGCTATTGAGATCGGTTTTTTGCGCTAATCCTACAAAGAATTTATAATCCGACTCGGCGGTATCTTCTTGCAAGTTATTACTTATAACTCACCATCAAAATATTATTATGCATACTAAAGGATTGATAAAACGTGTTCCATTAAAGCTTAGTATAAGTTAGCAACAGAATGAGAAAACAGTTTTGCGTGAACGGCGTTTCAAATTATAGACGTTCTTTTAAATGTTATTAATGAGTTCTGCGTTGTATGTGGTCCATGTTCAAACAATAGGAATGGTGTTCAACACTATGTCGAAATCGAGAACAGGAGGTTGAAGTATAAACATAAACTAGCAGATCGAATGTAACCTTTCTTTCATCAGCTTAATGGTCAAAATCACCAAGCCACGTACTATCTTCGTTCTTACTGTGTGGGTTGACAAGACGTATGCTTATCGTCGATTTGGCATTTCTCTGCTACTTAATCCAGTTTTAAAAAGCCATTAAAGTTGTAGTAGCTGTACCATTACATTAGTGCTTATGTGGAATTCCGATGCGAATTTCACTGCGTTGATTTATCACCTGGCTTTACCTTAGCCTTATCCATTATGTGATATGTTGTTTCGTTTATCTCACACGTTTCCAATTCTGTTCCACATTCTTTACGTTTTCCTTTTCCTATATAATATTTTGTCCTCCGTTCACAAGTGTTGCAGGCTTGGCTCCGTTCATTCTTAAATTCAAGACCAGGTACTTACTGCGCTTGCTTAAGAGTTCTTAGCTCAAAATATTTCCGAGTGCTTTCGAGGAGTCTCAGAGCAAACAGTGACCGGTCGGTTGAATAAACAAACGTGACGACTGTGTATACCGGTATATACCTAAGGCCTCTAAACCAGCCCACACTGCTTGACAAGCTTTGTTGACTCTACGACCCTCCGATATTTGCATGTGAATATTGTAATTAATAGTAAACGTTACCTGTGAAACTATTTCAAAATGTTCCTTTGAGAGGCTTTTATGATAATGTTTAGAAAAGACGACAAGATTTCTAGAATTAAAAGTACGATCATGTCACTTAAAATTTGTAAAAGTAAGTAATGTTTTATGTAATTATAATTAAACAAAATTCCGTGAATGGCTATAGGGATCCGTATTAAAGGAATAAAGGTATGGGTATTTGGTCTCTCATAAATGTTTTTTTCTTCAAGATGCGTCGGTGAAGGTAATAGCCGCATTCCTTACATGCACTTATTTCTGGTATTATCGCCGCGCCGAAGGGATACGATTAAGTAAAATAATTTAAGTATAATATCTAGCGTTGTCATGATTGTTATCTTAGGGAAAAAACATAATTTCTCATAGAATTTCTACATTAAGGAGGAATTCAATATCTTGACCCGTGACGTTGTAACATTAGTAGATGTCGAATTTCAAACTAAATTGTTTGGTCGTTTGACTGTCCCCAAAAACAAGTTTTGAAATTATTCCAAAGCCTCAGATACCATTGTTATTTATGAACTTACGGAAGAAAGAGGTTGAGGCGACTTTCTGTACGATCATTTATCATAAGACGACGTCTACCTCAGATAAAATCCATAGCGACACACACACACACTGACGCAGCACATATTTGTTTGTATACAAGTCACACAGACAAGGTTAAAATAACCAGGCAAACTTTTTTTCATCTTACTTCATTGGAGAAGGTAGGGATAAAAAGTAACCTTAAATTTTATATAAAGTAAATGCTTTTCTGAATGCAGTAAAGTTAAAATAATTTATTGTATAAGTGTGTTGTATGATGAAACGGTTTTATATTGAAAAATGTACTTGATGTTATGTTATCTTTTGTGTTACCTATTTATACGATATCCACGGGGCTTAAAAGCCATATTGCTGTTCAACCGGTTGTCCTTGATGGCTTGAACCCTTGACTCGCGTAGCCATGGCTTTCCTTCATGTAGCCATTTAAATCCCCATTACACAGCCTTTATCCAAGAACATTGCCGTGAGAATAAATACAAACTAAAACGTTCCAAACACGTAAGTCTTTTGAGTCTTTATTTCATTATGATAATCCAAGAAAGGCTTTGTTAAACGAAAGGTAGCATTTTCGTAACGTGAAAAAAAACCTACCCACCGGTTATTTCTTCCTAATCCCGTTAACAAAGTGGTTTTTCGGTTGATTTAACTCGAAAAAAGACGTCTCATAGAACATTGAAGCCAGTTTGGAAAGGAAATAATCACGTTATTTATTGCCTCTGCCTGAGTTGAGAGCAACCATCTTTAATCTTTTCTAAGCGCGTAGATCGATTTTATGAGAGATTAAAAGCATTGATCGACTAAGAAGTTTTTCGGAGAGCAATAAACATTTATTAGTCGAGACAGGATTGAAACTAGATTCAAGCTTAATGAGACCAATTACTATGCTTCGAGTTAACAGCCAGCTTTATAAAATCCTTTTTCTCACAATCTAAAAGTATAATATTGAAATGAGACTGTTAGATGTTTTAATTGCGTTAATAACTCATTCGTGGACAATAAAGTTAGGCAATTTTTTGTTGTAAAACACGTCATTTGAGGCTTGAAATGAAATAGATCAGCTATCAAAGTAGCAGATATCAAAGTAACTACCAGTTTAGTTATTTAAATCTTCGTTTAATATCGTCATCATGAAGTTAAAATTTATGTGATTTGCCTTATATTTGCTTCCTGCGAACTAAATGTGTGGAAGTCTTTGATCATTTACAGTTGCCAACCAGCGATTACTCTGTCGGCAATCAATATTTTTTCATTACAACCATCGAGAGCAATCTCGTTATGACTTACCCACATCAAATGCTGAATACCAAACGATTACAAACGATTAGAGCCAATTACACCGAGTACTAAAACCAAATTTACGACTAAACCAAAATTAACACTATTCCCAGTTGGCCTAATTGCACCTCTGCTCGTCATAAATCTTAAATTATTGAATATAAGAAAATTGTAGGAAGGATCTGAACTCTAATTGGATTTGTACATAGCTCGGATCTATCAATATACTTTGATTAATGGTATCGAGGTACCTCAGTGTAATTACAAGCTGGGACCATCATGAATCAACCGTCAGAGTTATAAATCTGATAAGTAGAACTTGTTTTAAACAAGTTGAAGTATCACTTCCTATGCTACCTACTTCTTCAATGTTCGATTCGTCTCCTACCTTTTTTAAAGCATTTACTTTGATGATACAGGTGTGTTTTCTCATTTCAATCTTATCACATTTTACGTGTGTTACAGCTGGTCTCGAATCTTTTGAGTGCTTGAATTTAACTAAAGTAATTTTACGAGCCGTAAAGTATCACTTTTATTTAAATTTGTCAGATATAACAACTTATACTACATTTAAGGTGGTTTGCGTAACCACTAGGGCATCGCACAAATCGCACAAATAGATCTAGTCTCAAACTAAGCTATGGCTGTAACATAATTTGATAGAAACAAGTCTTCCTTTTCAAACACAAGGTTTTGGATAACCATGATCTGGATGAATACGCGAGTCGTAAATACGCGACCACAGATAGAGAACTTTGGGTATAATGCTATTAGATTTTTATACGTAAAACAAAATCCTTATACGTATAACTGTATTTCAAAATCCGAAGTAAAGCACCTGCAACGGACCGGCGAAGTCAAGTACGCAGCACAATAAATGTTTGCGTCCGTCAGAGGTGAAATTGAGTGTGAAGCGGCAGCGGCCCGCCGTCGCTCCCAATACGTCGCTTGGGCTCTCGCAGAACCGGCTGTAGCAGTGATGTGGTACGATATCGGGACCTGATTGCCAGAGTTAAGGCAATAAGAGCAACAATTTCGTAGTGAAGTGTGCGATATCACATCATAGACTAAGGTAAAAAGTTTAAAAAAATAGTCTGTTAAAACTTTGACACCGAAGAACAATCCGCCGTGGTTAGTGATGCTATGACTTAACTTCAGAGACACAATCTTCTTGTTTTTAAAACAAGATAAGCCGGTCAATAAGATGATTTATATGGAAATATATATAGTAGTCAAATTGACGACAGTCAAATATCAATGTAATCTTTCTTTTGACATTATTGAAAATTTTAAAAGAGAGTATATGTAACACAATTTGTATTCACACCGAATCATCTAATTGAACATTATAATTGAAAATATAATTTCAAAACTTTACCCACTCAATAACTCATGGAAGAGCAAAAAGTTTTAGCTATAAACGATAATATTCTAGAATTCTTATATGGCTTGGGTGGGTACTTAATGTTATACTTAATTGGCACTCCAACATCTGAAGTAGCATATAACACTTAAAACAAGACAGCTGACTACCCATTGGTTGCTATTGCCTGGTGATCTCATTTATTTATGACATGTCATTTTTTAGTTCTGTAAATGTAGGTTAGTAACTAGAATTTGTATTAAAATATTTCGTGGTAAAAACGTTTCAAAATGCGTCCGGTCCAATCTCACGGCAGCTTACCATGCTGCGACCGGCCCAACCTCTTTGCCTCGCTCCATTAGTATTTTCCATTTATTTTTTGTCCACGTACCTGTCCGGCTTTTGGGATTTAGTTTTTATATCACCGTGCGACGAATACAAAATTTCTTTGGCATACAACGAAAAATAAATGATGTAACGTGAAACTACGCAACCCTACAATGCGGACTTTATTATTTTTCGATTAACTTTTTTCCCATTCTCTGTATCAATAATGGCCGTACGCAGAAGTATTTCGTTATTGGTTATTATGCTAATGGACCAGCAACATCCAAAGGCTCTTCGTTGAATACATGAGCATGGCTTGCGTGTTTTTAAAGTAAATATCCATTCTGATTAACTAACTCTGTTACCAAACATGTTCTGGTTACAAAAATTCCGTTCCCAAGGCTTTAAAAGGCAGCTACTAATTGGCCAGTCAACTAAACAAAACTTTATTAGAAGAAACAGTCATTAAGTCTGGTTGATAATATTTCAAACTTTACTGATTGGATACTGCACATTCATTACAGCGAAAGGCTCGCTCTAAGTAGCATGGGTACATTGTGAAGACCGTACGTCTAGCTCAGTAATGAGTCATTGTACTAAAGTGAATAGTGATTGAAAGCCACACACCTACGTAGAATCTATTAACATGCGAACGTACTATCATAGTAATGACTCGCTGGTCACACACCAAGATACGCTGATACTGTATGATAATAATTTAAAATAATTGCATACTGCTTAAGCCATCAGAATAACAGTGATTATAAAAAATAATGAGTCTTAATGCAAAGTAAACATTGTGAAACAATATTATTAAAATTAAAATTTGTATAGTCAACTCTATATAATGCATTAAAGTGGTGTATTTACTATTTAGTAATATATGAACTCAATGAAATAGTAATACAAAATATACAAGGACCAATATTTGCAAAACATAAATTATAAAGTAACAGCGCATTTCATTTATTACAAAAAATCTGGCTCCGTTTATTGACGTCTCATTTGTTAAACCGGAGGTGCAAAAAATGCCTTATAATTAGAATACTAATGTAGCTTGACTCTTGAGTCGTTGCTAAAACATTCATGTGAACCTGCCTCATTTGCATAATGTCATATACTTCTTGATGTGTTTAGCTACCGATATCAATACTGGTTCTTATGGAGAGTACTGTGAAATATAACTAAAGAAAAATAAGGTACATAATCATTTTAAGGTTATTGGTAGTAACGAAGTGTATTGTAACAAAAAAATATACATTCCTATTTTGTACATTTTCCAAACACTTACCTATAATCTTAGCTATAGCCAAGTTGTAAATAAAGGTGTAGCTCTTTAAGTATACAAGAATATTGTTATCGAAATCTATTAAGTTTTAAGATCATTTGCACTTCATTATCATCAATAGCAATGCATTAACTTAACCCATATACTTAGCATCTAATATTTATCAATCAGTTCTCATCGTGTGAAAGGTACAAGTAAAAAGTTACTTTAAAATTAGAACGAGCTCAAAGGACAGGTTTCTCAAGATGTTCGTTAACAAGGTCTAACAAATCTGCTATTCTCATGTTAATCAGTCGAAAGTCAAGCGGAGCGTTGGCGTTCTACTACTGACGCTGAGATATTAGTAGCATAACAATAAATCGACTTAAAGGAAACCAGCTTAGTTGGTTGTAAAGAGATAAAACGTTGCGTGGGGGCAACGCAACAGCCCTAAGACGTTGTTTAACCACTGCCTTTATGTACCCAAATCCGGTGGACATATCTGCTGTAAGAAATCTTGAAATAATTAATATCAAAGACGAAATTCGAGACGTGGTTGAATTTGAACACCGTAATCTCCCAAATCTTCATGAGGATGAAGATACTATTATTAAAGAAGCTAAACAAATAGCTGCTTGTAACTTAATCTGACATTATGCAAAGCTTTCTAACATAACTTTGAAAGTCAGTGTAAAATCACCGTGTTTTCTAAATGATCAATAAAAAATGTGTTTTGAAGCATATACCGGAGAACAGTGGTTCTCAATAAGATCTGCCACTTCATTATACAAATCGCATGATTATGATAATGCACGCTATTTATAAGCAGTTTTGATTTACTTACAAGTCTGTTTGCTGTTTGTAACCATTTCTGGGAATAAATTTATGCATTAAATTCCGCTACCGTTCTGCATTAGTGTGGGTTTCGCAAAATTCAATTAAGGCTTGTTCAATCATTAGCATAATATATGCATCTTTGTCTGGGTATTTTGTGGCATTTCTGCAGATTAATCTAGATTATCCACAATTTAAATAATTAATGGTTTACAGATATTTTCCTTTAAAAATAATTTCAATTCTAATTTGCTGAATTTGTTTTAAAATAATTAAAATTACAAATGAGAAGGCCAGTACGATTAATCTAGTCGATAGGAGGCTTTGAGATGTAGAGAGAGATGAGCTAGAGGGGGTAGCGGGAGGGGAGATCGGGCACTGACCCACGCCGCGGCATTCCAGCGAGCGCGGCGGACTTGCTCTCTTTACTTTTAAACTGAAAACGTATGAAATAGCTTCTATTTAATAGGGAGCGAAATACAGAAAATTACAAAAATAAATAGAATATTTTTTAATGCCGCTATTTTCTCCCATGCCATAATTTGTGGTAATATTATCACCCTTTTAAAAATCAATTTAATGACAAATAGGGTTTAAATAACGGTAAGAGATCAGTTGATACTGATCGTGACAAATTAGTGTTTTATTGGTACTCACTGCTACAAATAGTAAACAAGTAGGTATATTTCTGAGAGCCAATTTTTTAGTTAATTTATTATTTTATTAAGGTACCTCACTTATAAAATAACTTATAAGATTTGAGAACACTATACAAATAATTACCAGACGTAACGTACGATTGGTTGTCTGACGCTATCTACCACTTCGACCAAGTAGGCGATGGAAAAAATCTTTTGAGAGAAATTGATTCGCTTCGTGGCACTCCGGGTATAGAGTTATAGCTCTCACAGAAGGTTTCCATAGACTTTTATAATTAAAGCCATTGACTGAACTCCTTATTATTGTAAATATGCATGCGCTATAGCATTAGCAAGTTTCATTTTGTACTTATTTTAATTATATATTTGTTAAAAAAATATTTCACACATCTTTTAGTTAAACAATCCAGAAGTTCTATTCTTTGCTTTATTTGCCTTGACTCGGTCATACGTATTAATAAAAAAATGCTTTGATTTCTATTTTAGGTATTTTTGGATTCCCTAGAATAATTTATAACTCTTGACTTGACGCGTTTCTAAGTCTACATTTTGTTACCGGACTCTTGATCGTTCGATAGGCAATCTCCGACGCACGAATGAACAGAAAAAAATATCCAAAAAACCTCTCAGAGATTTTAGTGTCAGTGCTACGATGGGATCTAACAATTTCAATGCTAGTGCTTTAACTTTCAAAAGTAGAAGCGATCGTAGTAAGATTTTTAAAACAGTTTTTGCATTGACTCACTAATGAAAGATACAGGTAACATTGTTTTATTTCCCATTACATTTGACAACGCGTTTGGCTCGGTTTGTAGACACCTGCCTACTGAGCCGGCGGTCCGGGTTCGAATCCCGGCCAGGGCAAATATTTGTGTGATGAACTTGAATATTTGTGCTTGGGTCATGGTTGTTCTATGTAGGTATTTAAGTATATATTTATCTATATAAGTACGTAAATCGTCGTCTAGTACCCATAACACAAGCCTTCTTGAGCTTAATTTGGGACTAAGACGATTTGTGTAAGGTTGTCCGATATTTATTATTATTATTATTACATTAGAAAAACAAAATGAGACGAAAATCATAATTCGATCATTTTGAAAACATGCCAAAAGTTTTTCCTGTATATTCTAAAATGTGTTCCCTTTAGCTGATTTGATTGCATACCTATATCAGCACTAATTTCATTAAATATAGAAGCACAAAATAGAGAAAAATTACGAAGTAAATCGAGATTTTTCTGACTTCACCATAAAGTGTGTTGTCACAACGCACGCTGTTTGTAAAACGAAACGAGGACGTCTGTTGGAACCTGTTCTCGATTCTGTTACCTCAATGAATATTGCTTGCTTTGGCAAAAAATGGATTCAAGAATGTGAGCGTTAGTATTACGAGTATCTCGGTTAGGAGTTTCATCGCCGTTTAATATCACTTTGTTTTCCTTTCTTATATCGAATATCGTCTTAAGTAGTCCAATTTTGTTTTCTTGAAAACAAAATTGGACTAGCATAACTTAACTTTTTTACGTTGTATCTTGGAAGTAAAAAAGATTCCTAATTTCACAACTGACTTCACTAAAGTCAGTTTTTTCGTCCGGCGCCAGACCAGCTCGAGTTACCTCCACGCGGGCATTACTCGTCCGGCAAGTAATGGAAAATATTTTTTAATGTACACCATTAGCACCGGACCTTGGTCCTCTCTGTAATTTCAAGCCTTTTTTTAAATCGTTGGCCTGATGGGATTCTGAGCGACTGTCCAACGCGATTCTTATCTCGACATATAATAAGAAGAGACAGACGTTTCTTATATTTTATTTAACGTCAGAATTGATCGAACTGGTGCGATAACGCAGCTGGAACCAAGATTTGTTTGTGTCATTAATTATGTATATTATTTTTGGTCATTACTAACTTTAAAACTTCGTTTTTTCTTTACCTTTAATGTATTATCATTGCCACGTGAATTAATCCCACTTTTTATGAAAGTTCACCTCTGTACTTGTTTTTTTTGGGTTACTGTTTGAATAGTGGGAGTCGTAATATGCAAGGGCCGGTTTGGTTATGAACTTTTTCATAGTAACATGGTAATTGCCTTGTTAATTTGATTTTGTAAGCGGCATCTTTGATCTCTAGTAGAGTCGTTTGACGGCCGTTTCCGAATGCATCTACATAAGTCAGGATTAACTCAATAAACACGACTATTTTTAATTTATTTCTGGCTGATTTTATGATTCAAAAAACTTTTATGACGCTTGTCGTAAAAAATACGAAATGTTCGTTATAACATGTTAAACAGTACATTTTACTACATAAAGAATACCTACTGTTGTATCTGAAGTATTCAGCTTACTATTAAACAAGTCATACCAGAAATTATAAACCGAATTATAGTAAAATGTCAAAATGGACCTTGTTCCTCTTAGTCCATGCACGATAATAACTAATTATAGTTAACTAAGACACTAAGCAATTATATTCGTCAACTATGAAGAAGGTATTATAATCGTGATAGCAGCTTACTCGAGATTGCATAACATCAAAAACTTATTCAAATTAACTGCTAGACGTTTCATGGAAACTCATACATTGCCGACTGCCGTCCACCGGAGAGGTAGTATAAGTATGAAGTTCAGATGGCTTTACTGCATTTCTCTTTTGGACATTAGAGCGGTACCTTTTACCTTTTTTGTTTAAAGAGTCCGAGTAATGATATATTGTTTACGCAGCACATTCTTTAGATGGCTGACGGGTTAAGGAATCTGAAAAGTCATTATCATTAAATTTGAGCCAAGGTGACGTCTGTCATTAAATTCGTTTTTTGTCAGGACCTCATCTATGTCAAGCTTGTTTACTTTTTTAAGTAGTTAAATAAAATAAATAAATATTAAGGGACAATCATACACAAATCGACCTAGTCCCAAACTAAGCAAAGCTTGTACTATGGGTACTAAGACGACGATATACATAATATATAAATACATATATAGATAACGTCCATGACCCAAGAACAAATATTTGCACAAATATTTGCCCCGGCCGGGATTCGAACCCGGGACCGCTGACTCAGTAGGCAGGTGTCTACAAACCTAGCCAAATGCGTCGTCAAAAGTAGTTATTAATAACGTATGCTGTTTATTGTTACATTTTCATCTTCCTTTAATTAAAATCAATTCATCGTTTTCGTCGCTGGACGGTCGGTCGGGGCAATCAGCATTTGTATCTTCGCGTTTATTTTCGTACGTACTGTGTAGTTCATTAAAAATAATGATGGCAATAATTTTGTGACTAGTCTTCTAGGCTAACCTTAAACGTTGAATGCATCATCTTATTAGGATTGACGTGAGGATTTCAAATATTGCTTCCTCATTGGAATAAAAAGGAAGTAATTTGTAGGTTAAAATAAAAAACATCAGGAATGGTTTCACGATATTCAAGTATTTTTTGGATATTACATACAACATAAGTATGGTAGTTTTCTTTCACCAACTCATCAAGTCTCTTACCATTACTTTCAACTCGAAGATTAGTAACTTAATACAAGTTTCATTATAATAATAATCGCAGACTGGCCACAAAATGATTTTAACGTAATTCGATTCGGCCGAACACTTGTAGAACGGGACCATTTTAAATTGACCCTCTATATAGTTTTACCGTCCAATTAGCTAGGGTCTTTAAAAGCGGTGTTGGTCTCTCGCATGCGTACAGTCTCGCCTTGAGTCTGGGGTCTCGGGTTACTCGGATCACGTTCAAGGTACGCTTGCGCAGGATAGGTGGCGTTTTATCTTGTTCCACATTTTTAAAAACTTTAGCCCTTCCGAGAGCTATGGTTTCAAAACATGGACCATTTTGAAAGAAACACGTTTTACAGAATTAAGAATCAAGATTCAGAACAATACTTAAGAAGTTATTATTTGTACTGGTACATTCTATTTTCAAGAAATTTTGGCTATCAGTCGATTTTTCATTAAAAATACAAGTAGACTTCTAAAAAAAACGGCCAAGTGCGAGTCGGACTCGCGCACAAAGGGTACGGAACCCTTCATCAAATAAAATAACTGGCCTGGTTAAGTTAAGTTTGCACCTGGTATGTATGGCATCGGATACAAATGAGGTGCAAAATTAACGCAATCGATCACGTTTATTGTATGGGAGTTCCAATCAAATATTTATTCTATTCGTTGTTAAAGCGGCAACAGATAACACGGTGACAGAGGGAAAGATAGACGGGCAATGAAGTCTTAGTAAGAGAGTCCCGTTTTTAGCCTTTTGGTACGGAACCCTAAAATATTCCAGTGTATTGGAGTCGTAAGGTGCAATCCAATTATAATTAATCCTTATGCGCTTTGTCAGAACTGAAAGCCTTATAAATAGTTTCAAATTTCATTATAAAGATCTAAAGAACTTGTTTCGCTGTTAACTCCACCTTCCTCAGACATTTAATTAAGGCGCGATACTTTATGGTAGGGATCATAATAATAATAATCCAAGCGTTCTGAACGTAATAACACATAACTTGTAGTTTTTTTTATTTTTCTTTCACCCAAGAATCTCTTTTGAAATAGCATAGTTTCTGCGTCTGAAGTCTTTGTAGAATATTACTAACGGTTTTGTTTTATATTGTTACAGGTACATTCATTCAAAGGAAAAACCGTTCAAATGCACAGAATGTGGGAAAGGATTCTGCCAATCGAGGACTCTGGCGGTTCACAAGATTCTCCATATGGAGGAGTCGCCCCACAAATGCCCAGTATGCAGTCGAAGCTTCAACCAGCGTTCCAACCTCAAAACCCACTTGCTCACACACACAGACCACAAACCATACGAGTGCAATTCATGTGGAAAAGTATTTAGAAGGAACTGTGATTTACGAAGACATGCTCTTACCCATGCCGTTGGCGATGTACCGCCAGGAGATGTTTTGGACGTCGGAGAGGAAGATATCGGACGACCCGGTTCACCTATAGAACCAGGATTTGAAGATGACGACGCAGAATTATCATCCCCAGATCATTCCCCGGTAAGAAGAGCCCGATCTTCTTCAATCGAGAGCATCGGAAGAGAACAAAGCATCGAAAGACCAAGACCGTTATCCCCATCTGCAGTTGAACAAACCCATTGCCATCATAATGAACCAAGGGATCGCGCAAGCCCTTATACTATGCGGCCACATCATCCTGAACGATATCGCGGGCTATCTTTAGACTTGTACGAGAAACGACGCTACACATCGGAGGAAATAATAGAAAAGGAAATGCGTTACACTGATGTCCCAGATCCACCGATTCGTCATCCACAGTTACAAATTCGAAGAGATCTCCACCAAGTCGCTCCACCTGACGCACCGAAGATGGGTCAAGTATCCAATCTGCCAATAGATCCAGGTCCTGCTGCAATATATCTCAGTCCATTCAGAAAACGAAGCCACCCACCGGATATTGGAGATAATGTAAGAACTTGCGCTCCAGTGTACAGAAGTCGCTCTCCAGAACCTACAAACTTAACAATGCCACGTCAATCAATTGTAAACACAGACGTTGGAGTGGGTATTCCTCCTACAATAATGGGAATGCCATCGTATCATAAATTTGGCTTACCGCTGCCTCCGCCTCATCCTCAAATTGCTTATGGAGGCGTGCCACATACTGTGCTCGGACCACAGCAAACGGTTGCTCAAGATTTAATTGTAAAACATGCCCCTCCAAAAGATTCTATGCCGAGCACGTCGACAAGCGTAACTAATTGCAAAGATTTATTACAACCTAATGCAAAAGATACTGAAGATTCGAGTTCAAGCTCCATTACTAATGGGATAAAAAATATTGTAGGCATACAGCCAAACACTAATCCCAAGCCAGGGACGAGCCAGTCCAGTGGACCTAAGAAAGGATTCAGCATAGAGGACATTATGAGACGTTAAAGAGTGATAAGTAAAGGATAAGTTGGTGCATTATAAGAGATAGTTTTACGTTTAAGTGTAGTATTAGATTACTTAATGAAAAGTATTATTAGTTAAAGTTTTGATTTCACATCATGTACTATCCTAGAGGTATGTTTGTATGTATTTGCAATGTGGATTTGGTTTTCGTAAAGATCTCATAAGGTTTGTTTGTGCAGTGTTTTGTTTACCTCGAAAATTTTAAAAATTAGTTTATCAAAATTTTAATAATAAAAGATATTGTGGTTTAATTCTATTTGTTGTTGTTGTATCTGGATAATGTAAGGAGAACAGAACAGTTTTATTTGTCGCAACTTGGTTTGAACCCATTAATACTGATTGTAACTTTATTTTAAGAATAGTTTCAATTCGCAATCCTATTTATAAGGTAGTGTTACACATCCGTAGCAATTTATAATGTTATTTATTGTTTAGCTATTCCTTTTGATATAGGTATTAAGTTTATTTTTAATAAAACTTTGTCAAATTAAGGACAACATAATGTTTAGTGATGTAATGAGAGTTGTGTAAATATATTTTAAAGTAATTATTGTATTTTAATAATCCATTTGAATAAAGTTAAGCTTATATTGAGGTTATCTTTTAAAAATGTCTGATGTAATAAGTTTCAGAAATTATTATTGTGATGTCAAAATTAATAAGTAATTCACGTTAACGGTATTCTAAGCTCTAAAAGGCAATGATGGAATGAGTGTCATCAGCTCAGTGTAAAAATACGATTTAGTTTTAGATTATTTTGCTCAGATATTTTTAGTAAACTTTTGTTTACGATTTATGTATGTACTTACGTTCATATTTCTATAAATAAATTATGATGGAATAAATTTAGTTTTTTTGTATTGGATCATTATCTTACCTTTCTTATTCTTTGGAATATAAGTAATTACCACTTATATTTGAATAAATCTAAACAGTCTATATTGGAGAAATCAAAATCTCTATCCCAACAGAGAGACAAGAATTGGTTTCAAAACTTTCGCATAAATTAGACTGACTTACCTATTTGTTACTAATAAGCTAAATAATTCTTTGTTTCATGTTATAAACTTATTCAAAAGTCCTTTTTCATACCCATAGAGCTTCTTCATTCATCCATTCCTGTTCACTAAGAATTTTATTTTATTTTTGCGTATCATTATTTTAATCTTATCGGCAAATTACATAAGTACTTATGCATGTACATGCAGTAGTGAGTTCTAAAAGCACCTAATTAGAGCCTGATATTAGTAGATGCCTATGTAAGTATCACAGAACGTGTCGTCGCAGATCGAAATACAACGGTCCGGCCAGCAGATTGTCAAACTTGATAGAAGAACAAGGCCATGAACGAGGTATATGAGTAGGTACGAATAAGTATTGCGAACCTAAGAGTCATTCGTCTTCTAAGAGGGTTGAGGTGTGAAGAGAGCGTCGTACCGGACAACCACGCGGCAAAGGTTCAGTCGGAGGCCCCGATACCGGTGGGGTGACCAAGTCATCAAAGACTTGACTGAACTTCAACGACAGCGGACCCAGTTATTAAACAAGTTTGCGATTCCTGATCGAGCTATAATATCACAACATTCCCAGTCCGTGACAGCTTTTACCAATGTACTTGACTTCTTGTATTTGACAAACGGCCAGCACGGTCATGGTGTCGGAAGCCAAGATCCACTTCGGATCGTTGAGTCAGCGCAGTAAATCAGTGCAGTCCGTGAGATCTCAGATTGCTTCGGGTTTGGGTGAAAACTGAGAGGTTAATAAAATAAATAAATAAATATTAAGGGACAATCTTACACAAGAAGGTTACAGAGATTCTTATCTGGATCGCTTAAGAGCTAGCGAGACAGTTCGCGAATTGCATTCTGACACCTCACGCACTGTAATTTAAGTATTATATTTTAGTGCAATTGATCCCGTCAGTGCTGTTGACACATTTTGTGAATACGATAGGAGTACCCTTACCTTACCTTAAGGGGCTCCCCGCTCTCAATGACCTTCGATCTGTTGCGATAGATTTTCCCATATTATAAATAGCTAATCATAATAACATAGTTTTTCCACAACAAAATACCGTATCAAGTACCTTTCACATGTCACTGACTTTGAGATACAGGCCGTCAAAGTTTACGATTTTTTCGGGGAAAAAGTTGTGGAAACGGTTTTTTGCGTTTTTCTCGAAAAGTATTGAGAAAAATAGAAAAAGCTTCACAACAAATTTTGTGGAATATGGTTTAGAACAATAAAATGTAAGATATTTTCTACATATACACCGGGGATAAAAGTAGAAACGAGATTAGTGTATTTTTGGTCCTTCACCGAATATTTTTTTATAAAATACAAAGTCGTTAAATCAAAATTCGGGTCAGTACAAAGTGTTAAGCATAGACCATACTACAATATATATTAACCCTTTGACCGCCAAAGACGGCAAATCACGTCATCGGAAATTCGTGCCACTGACGCCAACGACGTCTATTGACGTCAAAATTTCAGTGGTCAAAAACATGCTAATTCAAACCACTATCTGTGTTTTTCAACCTCTGTTGATTTTGGAGCACTTTTTTTTTTTTGGTTTGGCGTCAGTGGCACGGTGAATTGCTTTGCCGCTCGGCGCTCAAAGGGATAGGACCTTCGATCATAAATACCAAGCATCGAAACGAACTTCACTGCTCTTTCACTTACGAAGTGACCAACATCTGTGTTCTCTTTGTTTAAGAGTAAACCCTATATCGTTTGACTTAAAGACTGATTTAGTGTAAAAGTAATTTGCACTTATAACGCCTTACATTTTGAAGTGGCAGTTGCGGCCACAGTCAACAATACAGATAATGGGCATTGTTCATCGGGTACAAAGCTAATGGGATTCGCTTTAAAAATGGAATTAGAACTATAAGTGACCTCAAAGTGCAACAGCATTAATACCATTGAAACTATTTAATAATCCGCTTTCAAGTGCTAACTCACAGCAGGTGAATTCAATTTAATCTAGTGCTCATTTAAATAAGCAAAGCCGTGGGTAGATCTAAGCCCATTTCAGTCTCAGAAGCAAATTATGGCCGCATACATGGAGGACACTTGTAAAACAATGGGTGGTCTAATATAAGTGTCTCCAATGACCATAAAGTCTTAGATGTCTTAAAACAACCTTTTATGATTCTTTTTTACCTTTGACGGTTAACGTGAGGCGTACATGAGGACATTTGTATCTTTATAATATTCCGTGATTAAGTTAAGTATAAAGCGTCCTTACAATGATTTAGGCCCGCATACGAGTACCTATGGATATAGATGTCATCAAGACATTCAAGGATTTTAGGGTGTAGGTAAGTTCCTGATTAGACAAATATCTGCACAAATTACAACCCCCTTCTTTATACTCCTATGTAATTTTATGTGAACCTATCTTATTAGCTATTAGCTGACCACGGGAAAAAACGTCTTTTCTACTGGATATGCCCCAAAGATCTTCAGTCAACTGTTACAGTAATTTCCATCAGTTTATGCTTAGTGTTGTTCATAAGTTGACTATTACATCTTTATTATGTAATAATATTTTTAACCGACTTCAAAAAAAGGAGGGGGTTCTCAGTTCGGTTGTATGTTTTTTTTTTTTTTTTTTTAATGTTTGTTACCTCATAACTCCGTCATTTATGAGTCGATTTGGAAAATTCTTTTTAGGTTCATGAATAGACATCTCAAGGTTGGTCCCATTAAATTTTGGTGAAGATCGGATGACGCTATCCATGAGGAATCAAAGGAATTCCTGAAATTTTATAGGCACTCATAATATTTTTCATATATTTTCTACAACTATTTAAGTAATTGCATATGGTAGTCATCATCTTCCAATGCTGAACTGATGATGGAAGGTACAACTCCTTAACGGTTAGGAGTTAGGCGATAATTCAAACAAGATGCATGCCTTCAAGTCCTCTCTGATCACCATGCCATAAGTATTTTTAGTGATATGCGAAAAAAAAAAATTTTTAACAAAAAAAAGAACCGACTTCAGTGAAACTAAAAAGCCAAAAATAACCCGTTCAAGTACAGATTACATTTGACTCACCCTTTGAATTTATTTTAGGCTTTTTAGTTTCACTGAAGTCGGTTCTTATTTTTGTTAAAAAAAAATTTCATCATATTATTATAGACCTACGGAATGAAAAAACAGCAAACGTACATACATTAAATTACCCAAATGGCATCTGAACCCAGAAGCAGTCTGTCCAGCAAAGACAATTGAATAGGCATCACATAAGGCAGCTAACGCGGCTTTTAAAGTCACTACTTAAATGTGTCTGGACGTATAAGGCGAATCCCATACCCGTAAAGCAAAAGAGCAACCTCCTTTATAAGCAAAAAGGTGTTTCTTTTATGATCACCATTTTACGACGCGGCGCGCGAACCTCTCACACACGTCTTCGAATGTATGGTATAAGTCATCGGCGCATGTGGTAGCGTTACTATGAGCGGTTGCAAATTTCAAGAGATGTAGATTAGAGCCCTCGAGATAAGTCTGTGGAAGTCGCCATCGCCGTACCCAATCTTCGCAAAACTCCCAATCCGTCTACCGCCGAAGTCCTTATAATTATAAAAGCAAATGCCGTTTTTGCCGAATAAAATGATCTTGTTTTTAGTAGCAAATTGAAATTAGTAAACAGAAATGTAGAGATCCAATACCTACATCCTGTTATTTACACCAACTATCTTACCTTGATAATTGTTCTGAATATTGATGCAGATTCTCTACAAAATTAACGCTAGTGAAATTGTAAATATTTTTTTAAATTGTTATTTTAAGTTGTCAACTTTACAAAATATAGTTTTAAATCCGTCACTTAAAAATACTGAATCAACAAATGATTCCATAATTATCGAACCTACTCGAGTCACGCGAGGATCGGTTGATAAATTCGACCCGTAGACGAAAATTGCCGAAAATCTGGAAATTCGGAATTCAGATATCAGCACATTTGGAATGAAAACAAACGAAAGCATTTTTGTCTAAGCTGAAATACTCTTCGCTTGCTTCCCACGCTTGATCCTTTAGTGGCGACGAAAAAAAAATTGTAGAACTCCATAGTCTGATTACCTTTTGAGGGAGTATGCTGTGTGCTTTTGAAAGATTTTACTCACTAAGGTCATTAAAAAAATAGTTCAGATATTAAGACGGTCAAAAAAGTAAGTATCACCATAACGACACCTCCTACGTATACTGATGCAACTGACATTTTACGATTTTCGTTTTTTTGCATATTTGGGATCAAAACAAAATATTTATATCTACATGCTATACAATTTTCATGACAAAATTACTGCTAGTTTTCGAAATAAAGTGACGTATACTGATACAACTAACACCGTTTTTTAATTTAGAACATCGTATACTGAGATAAGTCACTTGTACCACTGTACGCAGTACACCTATCAAGTACAAGTGGCAGTTATCTCAGTATGCTTGCTCGTCATCGTTGCGGACGTAAGATGTCCCACTACGCGCGACGGACAGTCGATGCGGCCTACGTCTTTTCTACCTACTACGTATCAAATTAGGCTTAGTTTTGGTTATGATACAGTTTTCTCCAATCAGTACCGATGGTTGTTTGGAGTACAATAATAGCCATATGTCGCCATTACCTACAGTAAACCAGAGTCCACTAGGGCTGCCATCCAACCGGGTTACGCCAGATTTGTCCTAGTTTGAAGCCGTCCGGGGGCCGTCCGGGGTTTAATGTCAATAAAAAATAAAGCAATTTTTTTTTTATTAATGGGGGAAATCCAAGTTACGCCAAATGTCCGGGTTTTTAAGTCTTTGTCCGTATTCGGCGAATTTAGAGATGGCAGCTGCTTAGTTGGCACGACAGGCAATTGTAAAGTAAAAAAGCAAAAAAGATGTCGGTAACTTACGTGTAATTTAAAAAATATTTGGATCAACGAACAAAGAAAGTAAAAATTTAATCAAGAGTTTAAATAAAAAAATAAATACGGGAAAAACAAGCCAAGAAAACAAATAATAAACATATAAGACAAAAATTACGTTAAATTTTAGTGTCTGAACGGATTTTTTTTTAAATAATAAATAAATTTTAAGGGACCATCTAACACGAATCGACCCAGTTTCCCAAGCAAAGTAAAGCTTGTACTATGGGTAGGTACAAGATGACGATAATATATATACATACTTTATAAAGTACATGTAGAGGTAACATCCATGACCAGGAATAAATATTCAAGTTCATCACACACATTTTTGCTGGCGGCTGTTTGAATTTGATTGAAATGTATAATTTGTACAAGGAGTCGTTTAATTCTACCAAATACGAAGCGCAAGCTTAGTCTGTTCGACAATACCGTGATATTTTCAGTCAAAATATTAAGTTGACGCTTGTCACATTTACGAAAATTTGAAAACACCTACTGAAAAACAAACATCCAAACACATTGGCACATGGAGGTAAGAGACTTGAAATAAATAGGAAAAAACTCAAACTTAACAAAAAAATGCGACTGCTGTATTCGACCTTCAAAAACCTTGTCATCTCGTCACGGTAATATAAGCATGTTTTATTACAATAAAAACTTAAACTGTATAATTCACAGCATTTGGTTTGGGAATGATACTTGTTAGGTACTGTTGACATGACTAAATGACAAATTATTTGACTTAATTAAATTAATACTTCAAGATGATGTAGATGAATTCAGGTTTTGGTCTGACAATTCTGATGGACAAAATAGGAACCGGAATCTACTATATATAAATATTAAAACAGTAATAATGTTGATAATACCGCTGTAACAAAGATAAAAACACCATTCCCTAAATGCAGGCTGTGATTTTAATTACCTTTTAAATAAACGTAATTTTAGTGTAAATTTGCTTTATTTATTGTCTTTCAAACGTTATTTGCTTAAATATCCTAAATACCAACCTCTGAACTTACTATATTGGACATAACATACAAAATAACCTTAACAGTATACTGGTACATAACGGAATGATTCAGGCGTATACTGGTACAAGTGACAAATCAGATGAAACTAACCGATCAGATCCATCTAAACACGAGCTATGAGTTTGTTTATATATCTAATAAATGATACATGTCCATAATCGGCAAAATAATAATATAATTATCCATATTCATCTAATCATAGTTTACGACGTATACTGGATCAAGTGGTAGTTGTATCAGTATACCAAGAACTTAGAACTAGTAAATTTCACGTATACTGGTATAACTACCTTTTTTACTAAAAGTACAATTAATTTTGAAATAGTAAATATGTAGATTTAAGGAAAATATATTCATTAAAAGTATTTTAAAATTTTCATTACATTATTTCAACGTACGAGTTAGTTATGGCACTTCATACCTTTGAACAGCCGTCCTGTAAAATCGTGATTTTGCACTTGTATACGTAGGAGGTATCGATAAGTAAATTTCATCTAAAGAATTATAAGCCGCGAGTATGTAGCCGCGGCTACATACTATCATCTACATACTATGCTACATCGCGATAAAGCCGATATACTGCTTTTGAGATAGCGCAGTACCTGGTAAATTTACGATAGGACCAGTTTGAAAATCGTGCAGTACCTATAAATAGAAATTCGAAAACGCTCCCGCTCCCAGCTTGCACCATTCGTCCAGAGGCCATTCCGACTGCTACTTGGGTGTTTATGCAAAGTATTCGCCGCCAAATGAGAAATAATAAAAATAATTTTACGAGTGAATGTCGTTTCGATATTTCAATCCGGTCGAATCGAGGTGAAAGCACTAAAAACGGAGCGGTGGCAATCAATTGATTCGTGCAGTGTGAATAATCGGCGATGCGCGGTCGTAATGGATTTCGGTTCAAATAGTCACGAAAAAGTAGCCGAGAGACAGTGCAGTGAGCACGCTCTCCTCTAGAACACGAAGGTCTTGGCGAGTGTTTCGATTTCATTCGCCTGTTAAGTATGTTAAGTAAAACTATATGTAGCGGGACCGTATTTTTGGGTGATATTTACATATATCCATGAATCATGTATATATGATGCTACTTTTAATATCCTTCTCTGGTTTTAAACATGCCCAACTTTCTACGCGTCCCGCCCGTAAAAGTCCCGCGCTCGTCATGAAAAAAATAAGACCGAAATATGAAAAGTGTGATAAAGATATCAAAAATCTCTTTATAGTGCACCCGGCGGTTATCTAGCAAACCTTATGATTTCAAACATATTGTGTATTAGAAAATGAAACAATGATTCATGTATCGGTCTAATTTCTATTCCACATGAATTTCTTCACTATGCATGATTTCAGTATAACTCAACCACATGATGCCACAAACTCACCCGTTCAAAGGATTCCGAATAATCGTAAATCTACCACGTGCTCAGACTCCACAACGTACAACCACAAGTCATGCGTTTTACCACCTTATCGCTGTAACTGACTGGATTAGACATCAGGCGGCCACGTACAAGATGTAAAACCGACAGGGTCCTACAGTGAATGAGGGCTTTTCAAGTATGAGTCGCTTGAAACTTAGTTTTGGCTGGGAAACCCAGTATAGGTAATCAAAACCAACATTGTACGTGATATGAAAACATAGAGATACGGTAAACAAATGATATATACCGGCGAGAAGGACCGCCAGCAAAAAAGGGATCAGAAATGCTCGGGGCTTTTTGTAATTCGTTTTTGAGTTATGATGGGAATCGTAAGAGATGGGTTGAGTTATTTTGCTCTCGTAATTATTTTGCTTTGAAAAAAAAGTATTATGAAATATGATTTTATTTCGTTTGTAAATAATGGGGATTAGCAGAGAGAATGCAGATTTACAGTTTCTTTAAATATACTACACATAGGGGTACCCTAAGAGAAATGTGTGGAGGAAGAAAATTTTAATAGTAAAAGCAAAACTAAGTCTGTATATCAGTCGTCATTATTTCATTAGGGAAGTAATTAAATGGTCAGCTGTTTACAAAGAAATCTACTTACCATTAAATCATCTGGACAACAAACAAATATTTTGCTGACAAAAAATTAAGCACGATTTCATAATTGGTCAGCAGAGAAAACATAGTAGACTGATCATCATCAGCCTGTTTCAGTCCACTGCTGGACATAGGCCTCTCCCATGGCACGCCACTGAGCTCGATTTTCAGCTCTCGTCCTCCAGTTACTACCCGCTGTCCTACGAATGTCGTCGCTCCACCTTGTTACTCGACTGATGACCCAGTGAAAGTCGCCAGAATATCTCGCCAGGTGGACTAATGACCTGGAGTAGATCGCTGGAAGGTCACGCTAGTCCACTTAGGGGATAAATAGATTAGGTTCGTTAGGCTGCTTCAAATGCCCGAATAGCGAACCTTCCAGAAATAGAAGCCAAAACATTCCACCGCCTTCGTAATTTACTAACTTTAAATAACGGTAAGTAGTAAGGTTTTATAGCAGTTTTTTTTTCGATGGACAAAAAAGAGTAATTTACTTGATCAAAATTTTATTACTCGTGGATCGCTCAATGCAGCCCTTAACTTTAATTTGCTGAACAAAATAATTTTGAGCAATTCAGGATGACATTAATTGCAAACTGATTAAGAAAAGTTTGCTGGGGGCCTATAATGATTGCTTTTATCACGGGATAAATAAGTGACAAAGCATCCGTTACGTTTTAACAAGATGCGAGTGTGAGTGACAGATGCTTTGTCACTTATTTAATATCACGTGCTAAACGTAACCCTGACTATAAGTTGCTGCCGTTGCTGACCAACTAGCCAGCTAGGCAGACCAAATATATAAATAGTTCTGTTCGTCAAAATCTTGAGGCATGACTATTTTGCTGATCAGTTTAAATAACACCCATTTCATCTGGGGGCACGGCAGTGCCCCCGCCAAGTCGACCAAACGCGCTTGCCGGCACGCCGTAACATCCTTTTCTCGAAGCCATTCAGACCATTTTCAAACTCCCAGTATTTCATTACGGACAAAGCTAGAAGCCTGAATTTTTAATGACCAGGAGAGCATGATATAGCCTAGGCATATTCCAAATTGCATTCAATTTGAACCAGTAGTTTAGAAATTATTGCCAGTCAAAGTTCCTTTATTTTGTCACTGATTCACTCACTGATTCACTGACTCACTTATATATGATCATACGAATTCTAAGTTACTTCTAGCAGACACACAAGCTTGAAATTTCGTGCTCTATTAGGGTTTGGTGTCCAAATCATTAAAAAACCTAAACATTACAAAATTTCTGTGTAGTTTTCCAGTTATGCGAGCTGCATAGATAAATTTGTATTTCCTTATGAACCCCATTAAAATTCACGATTACAAAGTTAACTTTGCGGTTCATATAACCTTCGGTTTAGATACTAACATCTCAGGCACAGAATACTGAAATGAAATGAAATGAAATGAAATGAAATGAAATGAAATGAAATGAAATAATTTATTCAGTAAGTAGGCCACAAGGGCACTTTTACAAGTCAGATTGTGAATCTACCGGCATTTCGCAAGAGGAGACCGCTGTTGAGAAGAAAGCCGAAAGAAACTCAACAGTAAGTCATTTTTTCGTAAACAATACTTAGAACAATTAATTACATTACATTAGTGTTATAACTATAACTAATTATTACATGCGTACACGTATAGGAGATATATAGATACTCCAAATCAATGTTAGGTAGGAATATTAAAATAAAATTTTAACGATCAATTTAAAATATTAAATATACCCAGAGATGTATAAAGTCTCTAGGTGTCACAACATGCAATAAAATATAATTACTTAATTAATTTAATTCCACAGAGATGTATAAGGTCTCTCGGCGTCAATGTGAATAATTTACAATAGACAATAATTATTAAAATATTATTACCTAATACATACAGAATGGACACGCTCATCGCCGTACCGAATTGAGTTACCTCACTCCGCAGGGGCAGTGCGTTGGAATCGTGATTGTAGCGATGATGATGATGATGATGATGGTGGTAACTGGTGGCGGTGGTGGTGATGGGGGTGCTGATGATGATGATGATTATGATGAAGCTGGGGACTGGTGTTGGTAATGAGGGTGTTGGATTGTTCAGATGATGATGGTGACTGGTGGTGGCGATGGGCGTGTTGGTGATGATAATTATGATGGTGGTGGTGGTGACTGATTCTGATGAAGGTGGTATTGGTGATGATGATGATTATGATGACGACGATGGTGGTGACTGTTGGTGATGATGATGATGGTGGAGTGGAGGTGACTGGTGGTGGCGATGGGCGTGTTGGTGATGATAATTACGATGGTGGCGGTGGTGACTGATTCTGATGAAGGTGGAATTGGTGATGATGATGATTATGATGACGACGATGGTGGTGACTGTTGGTGATGATGATGATGGTGGAGTGGAGGTGACCGGTGGTGATGATGGGGGTATTGATGGTAATGAAGATGGTGGTGACTGGTGATGGTGAGGGAGGTGTTGGTAATGATGATGATGATGGTGGTGATTGGTGATGATGATAATTATGATGACGACGATGGTGGTGACTGTTGGTGATGATGGTGGAGTGGAGGTGACCGGTGGTGATGATGGGGGTATTGATGGTAATGAAGATGGTGGTGACTAGTGGTGGTGAGGGAGGTGTTGGTAATGATGATGATGATGATGATGATGATGACGATGATGGTGATTAGGTATGATGATGGGGGTGTTGATTCAGATGGTGATGGTCATAGTGGTGATGGATGATGACGATTGTGATGGTAATGCTTGTGGTGATGGTGATGACGATGGTTATAAAATCAACATCCTCACCACATTACCACCACGACCATTACCACAACCACATCCCCAACACAATAACCACTACCATTACCACTACCACCATCATCGCCGCCATCATCACCACTCTCATCATCACCATCGTCATGAGAGGAATCATGAGAAGGATCATTATCTATAATGAGTGGGGTCATTATGGATCATGAGAGGGAGTGACAAGTCTGTGTGGTTTACATTTAGTTAATGTCAACTTCGTTAGTGTTAAAGTGCAAAACTCCGCAATTTCGGAGTATAATAGACTAAGAAGTAATTACCGTCCTGGCTTGTCAAAAATCGCTTCATCAAAACTTTCGAGAAAAGCCCACAAGAGACAGAGAGTGGGCTTTAAGAAAGACAGTTGCGGATACACAGCTAGTAGTCCTTAAAGGAAAAATAAGGAGGACCACTTACAAAAAGAAATGAGATCCCATCAAAAACATTACATGTAAAAAAATTGCAAGTCTCGCAACCTTCTACCGAAAAAAGTTGTGAGATACAATATAAAACCAAGTCGGTTAATTTATTCAGTACCTATCAAAGTGACCCTTCGCCTATATGACAACTTTGACATACATTTTCACCGGATTACATAGCTAAAAACATATTACCATGACCGTGTTAGTACCCGCATTAATATTAAACATATTTATCTTTATCATAAATGTAATGACTTGGCCATCGCACACGATAATACATTCTACATTATAATGAGAATAAAATCTACCAAATTTTATTAACGCTTTGAATGTCACGCAATACAAACATAAATTCCTACTCATTGTTTCATCTTGGCCGTCCTTAAATAAAAGATGGATCTGGCCCGACCGGCAAAAGAGGACGGCAGAAGAAAATATAGGCAGATGAGATAGTAAAAACAGCTGAAAAGAACTGGATACGCACCGCTCCATACCGATCTATTGGTATGGATAAATAAAGCAAAAAATATAATAATCACTTTAATAAAAGGAGATTTATTCGTATTCTTATATACTTATGTTGTCGTGCGATGGCCAAGTCATTACATTTATGATAAAGATAAATATGTTTAATATTAATGCGGGTACTAACACGGTCATGGTAATATGTTTTTAGCTATGTAATCCGGTGAAAATGTATGTCAAAGTTGTCATATAGGCGAAGGGTCACTTTGATAGGTACTGAATAAATTAACCGACTTGGTTTTATATTGTATCTCACAACTTTTTTCGGTAGAAGGTTGCGAGACTTGCAATTTTTTTACATGTAATGTTTTTGATGGGATTAAAGTTACTGTTCGACAAGAAATTCAAATGTGGTAATACTGTAGTGTCGCCGCGTTTTGCTTAGACTGATTAGAAAGAGACTGCACTACAGTATTGCTACTTTTTAGTTTCTACTCTTTTATGTCGTACATACTATACAACGTACAATATTGTTGGCAGCAGTGTGTCAATACCGGGACAAATACTAAGTACGATGTAGAAAGCTTTATTGCCCAGTGTGACTCAGATGTCTTACATAAATCAATCCGACGCCTTCAACGTGTTTATTGGCCCTGTGGTTGACTGGTAGATATTTCCTTGAAGAAGTATGAGTACGGAAAGTCATGTTTTGAATAGATGTGCTGATGAAAATCTCGTATGCAAGTGTAATAGTAGCATTAATATTTTATTTGATATTTTTTAATAATTAAACCACATTTTTTAAAATTGCTATATTCATACAAAAATCATGGCCCAAAGAAAAATTAAATTGCGCTCATACGTGGTCCACACCGGGACTCCAACCCGGTATCTTTGAATTACCGGTCTAACACCTTTCAACCAGAAACGTAGTACGTACGCTTTTAATCCTCCATCCGTTTTAATCTCTGTACCTATTTTAATTTTGGAAGGTATTGAAAATAGGTACTTTGAGGACGTCAAAGTCTAGATGAATTTAGATCGATCATAGTGCGAGTGTGTTCTCTAATAACAGCGGTTTGTCTAACATCGATAGCCATCATCCGTAATGTACAAGATTAAACCAGCCCCATCTGTACCACATCATAGACAAAATCACAATTATTAAAGCACCAATCATACTCATGTGGAGGAATATAGTCGTAAAACTTTATCGGCATGTTCCTAGAAGCTTCGGCGGTTTACGGGTGAGCGCAAAACGGTATAAGTGTCTTTTAGTAAGTTCTGTGCGAGTTAATAAAGTTGTGAAGTGATCACACACGCGATGTATTATCATGACGTATGATTAATGTGTGCGAAGTGTACTACTGATTCAAGCTATTTCATCTCTATGTACCTACGTGATTCTTTATACATTTTACTACTACAAGGGGCCTATGATGGTTGCGTTTATCACGTAATAAATAAGTGACAAAGCATCTGTCACTTACACTCGCGTCTTTTCAAATCGTAACGGATGCTTTTGTCACTTGTTTATCGCGTGATATAAGCAACCATTAGAGGTTTGAGGGTTATTTCATCATTTAACGGGTAAAATGGTCATTGAAAGGCTGTGTTTTGAACGTTGTCAAAATCTGTTTTGCATAGTTTTTAAAGTTTCTGAAAAATTAGCAACTTTTGATATATAAATCAAAAGTTTGAAAGTTACTGAAAACGAATTTTTGTGTTTTATTATATTAAATTGTGTTTAGCAACGATTTATCAGTGCAAATCAACATTAGGCATGATTTTTTAATTCATATACTAAAATATACGGGTAAAAAGAATCCTATTTTAACCCTATTTGGATGTCCAGCTAACCCTGTACCAACATTGGTTAAAATCCGCCCAGGCTTAATGAGAGGACAAAGGAATTTTTACCACAGATGGCACTGTTAACGCCTGTGAACCCTGCCCATTGAAACTAATCTTCAATACAATAGGTATTATTATAATTTCATAATAGTATAGATGTTTTTATGTAACTTAATTTTTCTACAATTTTTTCCTTTAAATTAAACACATTTAAAAACCCGGTGATCTACTTACCACGAGGTCCCGATCTTTTTAATATTAACGCATAGTTTTATTTACTGGTTTACTGTTATTATATCATTTTTTATAATGAAATAAATGAATTTAAGAACCCTAATTTTCAAACTTACTTAGTTTTAATCCGGCCTAACCAGCTCGCGTCGCTTGCAAAACTGGAACTAAGACTGTTTGCAACTTATCAAGATTAAGTTTGACGATAAACAGGACTGCTTTTTTTAGAAGGCGGTTGAATTAGGCGTTAGTATGCTTCTTAGACGGTGTATTTTTTTAAATAAAGTATGAAATAGGATATGAGTCATAGGCTGGTAGGGAATCATAACGCATGCCGCGACATTGCCGCATGGAATTACATCGTAGTATGTCATTAGTAGTACTTTACATACCTAGGGCGATGAATTCGCGCATGTTCCAGATGGCAGGTGTTTGTGGAGTAAACCGAAGGTGAGGGCCATAAATATGCGATCTGGGGCTTTACGAATTACCGCATGTGACTTATCTAAAGTTTTACATCTTGCCTTGTCCGGGAAGTGAGATTTTCTCCCCGCATAACGAGCAGAAACCAGCACTTACGGCCTAAGTTGGCGTATTTTTTTTTTATAAGTTTATAAAAAAAAAACAAAAATAACTATAATCTCGGGTCGGGAGTCCTCCGCACAAGTTTGCACTAGAGATGTGCCGTTCTCGAGAACGTTCTCGATTTGTATGGGAATCCGCTACCCAAAGGTTATTTGGAAGAGATCGCCTATTGTTTACCTCTATTGTATTGATAAATGTTATCTGTATTAGTATTTTTTCTTCATGATGTGTGCAATAAAGAGTATGGAGACCAGCCAATTTCAGTGCCCACTGTCGGGAAAAGTACCATGTATCCTGTTTTCCACTCAAAGGCTGAGTACCAAATCTTCTTAGAAGAGTAGTCTTATATATGACTACTCGGTGTACATCCTTTTCGCCGAATTATGTTTCGTCAAACGTTTCATTTCGTCAAATGTTTCATTTCGCCAAAAGCATTTTTCACTGAAACTTTAAACTATTTCGGATTGTTGTAAATATCATCCCTTAGATCAGGTTAGGTTAAAAATGCTTTTGGCGAAATGAAACATTTGACGAAATGAAACGTTTCACGAAACATAATTCGGCGAAAAGGCAGAGAACCGACTACTCTTCTAAGAAGGTTTGGCACTCAGTTTGGTGCTTAGTTTTAACTAATACTTAATGGTCTCGATTGCTAAGACTAGCGTTATGTGCTACGTAAATACTGCACTTGACTAAGACCGGTTTGTGCTCTGTGCCCTTACCATGAGTTAACCTGACCGTACTCGCTAGGAACAGCGTAAATAATTTGTATGGAGAATAGTAGTGCCCCTAGTGGATACTTTGTAGAACTAAAATTCTCCATAAATTACTGCGTAAATCCTTTACGCAGTCGCTAGCGAATAGTGTCACTGTAAACTCATGGTAAGATTGGTAAAGGTACAGGGGGTATTCGACCAATTTTAGTGAGATAATGGAGATCTCTCCATTTCATCGCCATCCGTCACTTTTGACGTGCGCCTATTTGACAAGCGGCGATATCCCTAGAACATCGCAACTTCGTCAATTCGGACGCGCTAAATTTGCGTTTCCTTTGTATGTGACGGCATAAATAACAGGTGCATACTTTAAATTGACCGCGTAGTACGTGATATTAGTCAGTGACGTTTCGTTCAAAACAGAAATTCATATGCATGAATAACATTTTTGACAATCATTATCGCCTTCGTATTTCCGAAAATTGAGATGAGATATGTCACTTAAAGCTCGTCGCATTTTAATGACAGTTCTATGGCGATATCACTGTTATCTAATAGAGATTTGACGTTTGGCGATCTTTCGAACGGCATTCTCAAATTGGGTCCCAGGTTCGACCGGGTTCTAACGTGACCCTTGCGCTGTGTTACTAACGTTTTGAAAGGGTTTCTTTTAATTTAATTATCTGTACTATTATACAGTACAATTGTATTGAAAATCAGTTTTCATTGGAGATGGGTCATAATTTTAGGAATAGTACATTACTGAAGACGCCAGGAAATGACTTGTTGTGTTGAGGAATGAATTGATACGAAAGCCGGTAAGCCCTTGTCGCGTCTAGGCATGTATAGTGATTTTCTCAAATATATGCAATATAATAAAAAAATATAACACTATAAAAAAAAATATTCAATTGTTTAGCATGTTCATGCACACGACCATGTTTAAAAAAAATACTTCCCGGCTTAGGCCTTTTAGTATGCAATTCCGTTACAGTTATCTCAAGTTGTTCCGCCCGAAACGTGATACTTGGAAGCCTGTTACAACGCACGTTATGACGACATTTCATTGAATGTTTGAGAAATATCTTAACAGCGCGATGCAGCACCACACTGCTGAAGATTACTTATGATAGGTATGTATAGAAATGATATATTCTTTTTTCAGGGCGATCGTAGCGAGTCGCACACAGTCGGTCGGTCGCGTTGATCCCACGAGTACCGGCTTGTTTTACAAAAATAATCAATAAAATACATCCCAGGTAGCAAAAAGGCTGTATAAGATAACTCTAATTTAAGCTGTATAAAAGCTGTATAAGCGCAGCTTGTGTGCTACTTGGGATTCTTCTTTTCTCAAGCGGCTATTTCAGACATAAAAAAAACTTCCCATAGTGTTATTCTGTAGCATAGTTAATTACGGTTATTAAAATGGCTTTTCTAGATCATTTCCCGCACCGGAAACATGGCGGTCTGGACTTGTATGACTTGTATGACTTGTATGAGTTGTATGATTGTGTGCATGTACGCCGTGGGCTTCGCATTTAATCGGAGCGGTTTTGCTTTATTTTACCGACGTGAGGAGAAAGAGGCAATTTATTCAACTGCATTAAAAAAATGATTTTAATACAACTACGGGATAATTTTAACGTTGTGTGGACAATTCTCCAGAATACAGCCTGGTGTCTACTTGAGCTCTTTTTACTTTTAAATTACATTTGCCAACTTGGACTGAAAAAAAGGACTTGGCTGAAAACTATGAAGAATAGGAGTAATTCAATTTTTGGCTTCCTTACCTCTCACTCGATAGAGTTGTCGTTGTTGTTGTGTTGAGTTGTGTAGAGAGGGAGAGATATCTCCCTATTATTAAACTAAAAAGGAAGCGAAGTAGAGGAATATCATGAAAAAATTATATTCAAATTAAAGAGAAGACAAGCGTCAAGTCGTATCGGTAGGGTTTAACTCTATCCATAGGGTTTACTCAAGGGTTAAATTGAGGTAGCTACCAGTGTCGTAGCGCCAAAAGTATAGTTAAGTAAGCCGCAGTAGATTTAACTTAGTTTTTCTTCATGAGTAATTCAATTCAAATTTTGTAATTATTACAAAAGCTTTGTAATAGGCAAGCCGGTAGGAATCAGGTTCTATTGACACCGCGCCACTACTTACGTGGCTACATACTTCATCAGCTACACCGACAAAGATTTGTTTTTTAATGATGACAACTTCTCAATATTGTGAGTCAAATAGCAAATATAAAAAAAATCTCGTATACCTATTGGCCATATACCTAACGACAATGGTGTATGTTTGAATAGTCGAGATTATTGAATTGCTCTAATCGTGGGTTACTCGGATAAAGAATAAATAGGTAAATATTAAGACAAATCGACCTATTACAATACTTACAAAACGGGGTTACTCTCGTCATAGAATTCGAATATCGCTCGACATATTTTGAATCGGTACGCGATTCATCATCAGGAGAGCCGATCATTCGTGGCGGCGGCCAACCGAGCACTACGGGCTATGCATTTAAATATTTGTGGTGAATTTTAAGACTTACGTCTGAAATTCACGGTAGTTTTCTATGTACAAATCGACCTAGTTCGAAAATAAGCTCTCTAAAACGAATACAATATACTCGTACAAACCCGAAAACCGTACCATCTTTGCGTGTCATAAATTAATGTAACTATTTAGGTTTGTATATGTAATCTTTATTGAAATAAAATATAAAAAATATACAAATATGGGTGACGACGGCAGTTGGAAAGGAAAAAAAAACAAAAAAAATAGGTGAGGCGGACTATTGTTTATTTGACGTTAAAGTTGTGGAGTCGTGTTCTCTATCTCTATTATATAACATTTTCTAACGTTCATTGCCAGGCTTTATACGGTCAATGCAATTGTCGCAGGAAAGAGCGTATTATGAGTAATACACTGAATAGGTACAAAAGTAGGTACAGTCAACCAAGAATGTGGTCTACCACTTTTCGACTCTATTTTGCATGTAATAGAGTCCAAAAGTGGTAGACCACTTTCTTTGCTGACTGTACATTTTTCTTTTACAAAGCAAACTTTTGTTATAGTTTTAAAAGGTAACAAGAGTCTGTAATGTCTTTAGTTTGCGTTGCATTTTAGAATTGCAGTAGAATAAAGTCTCAGCTGCAGCTAGACTGCTGTAGACTAGACTGGAACATTCTATCGGTCACTATCAGATCTTAACCAAATTGCATTGTTGCGAACGGGTTGGATAAACTATGCAAATGTATAGCGATATTACTGTAAGTATAGACTTAGGAAACAATACCACTCAATATGAACTGAACTGAATGATGCCAATATGATAACATTATGTTGATAATGATGATGACATTATGTATTGTTTAAAAAACATTAACGACGGCAAATAACTAAATTTTTCGATTATTTTGACATGTCACATATTTTATAATAATAAATATCAGACAAATCAATCTAGTCCCAAATTAAGCTCAAGAAGGCTTTGTGTTACTTAAATACGTAGGAACAATCATGATCCAAGCACAAATATTCGAGTTCATCACACAAATATTTGCCCTGGCCGGGATTCGAACCCGGGACCGCCGCTCAGTAGGCAGGTGCTTATAAACTGAGCCAACCGCGTCGTCAACATTCAACAACATTTGTATTATTCTTTTTTAGGGTTCCGTAGTCAACTAGGAACCCTTATAGTTTCGCCATGTCCGTCTGTCCGTCTGTCCGTCTGTCCGCGGCTTAGCTCCGTGATCATTAGTACTAGAAAGTTGAAATTTGGTATGAGTATGTGTATGTATCACGCCGACAGAACGGTAAAATAAAAACTAAAAAAAAAACTTTTTTTCGGGTACCTCCCCAACACCTAAAGTGGGGGTGAATTTTTTTTTCGTTCCGACACTAGTGTGTGGGATGTCATTGAATAGGTCTTAATTATAGAACATAATTTTTTGATAAAGTCAGCAGTTTTGTAAATATTCGCTCCGAAAATAAAAAAATAGTGTCCCCCCCTCTAACTTTTCAACCACGGGTCAAAAAATTATGGAAAAATTTTTGAAAATGAGGCCTTATAAGTACTTTCAATTAAAACTATTGTACGACTACGGGGATGCAGTCAGATGGGGCTGATTAATAGAGCAGAGGTACTATCAATATCTTTATTGCCCAGAGGCCAGTTGAAGACTAACTAAATATTTTATATTTATGACGGATGTCACTCGCTGATTCAAATACATAAAAATGACTTTATTTTTATGTCGGTGGCCAATACCACCAAGAGTGAAGTACAACCTTCACATTATATTGAATAAATTCGGTCAAGCCGTTTTTGAGTTATCGCAAAATTTCATAATTTTCTTTAAAATGACGTAAGTACCGTAAGCACTTTGACGTTTACGACCTTTTTATAGAGCTTGAAATCTTTCTCTTAAAACCGCGGTTTTAAACCCGTCTATTGTGAAGGATGGGCAACTACGGAACCCTACAACGAGCGTAGCCCGACATGCTCTTGGCCTGTTTTTTAATACTTCTGACACGAGAAAGACATGAAGGTGAAGACGAAAAAGTTTACCACCTTAACTCACTCAATTAATATTCAATTCAAAAAAAAAATCAAAATTATTTATTTGTCAGAATACAGTTATATACATGGTCTTAAGGTATAATATAAAAGTCCTCGTATTCAGCATGCAAGCATGCGTACAAATATTTTTATGTACATAGGCTAAAATAACATTTCAATTTGGTATTATTAATTAATATTACAATAATTGCACATTCAAACATTATATTTGTATCATAGTCTCCGTTGTGCGACGACAGTCAACCTTCCAATAACGTACCTTTAAATCATATTTTAAGGTTCCTTATTGTATCGTAAATTTTTGTCGCACAACGGAACTTATTCCAATCGCTTTTATTTCCTCGCTAACTATGCCTTAATTTCATCCAACTTTTTATATTTCTTTTTATATTTTTTTTACATATATTTTTTATATATAAAACTTACCTAAAAAGAATACGAGAAAAAAACACTCACATTTTAATTGAAAATATATAATTGACTTAGGTACAAACCGCTCAAGCAAAATCTTGTTTCTTCAATGTGACGTCACGTGCGGTTTTTCTGTTCGCTATGACGTGATAACAGGGGTGAAATATTTAATTTTAAATAAAAAATATTATAATATAACAAGTGTGAATATCGGTAGGTAGTATACTAATGAAAAAAGAAGTATTTATTTTCGTTTAGTGTCTACACACCTATTATAATGTTTTTTTTTTCTAAATATCATCACCAACTAACGTGCCCGCAATATTCCCCCTGGATTACAGTGTAGGTATGGTAATTACGGTAATGTATAAACTTAAAGCTAAAGGCCTAGCTCAGCTGGTGTGTACATTCATATAAGCTAACTAAAAAACAGGCCTTAGGAGAGGAAACGTTCTCCTACTATTGCATATGGGTAGAATAAAATGTCATCTGCGTACCTATCGCATGAATAATACTTGTAAAATTGTGGCTTGTTCATAGTCACAGTGGTAGTAGTGTTCTGTAGGTATGTATTAACCGCGGCACCGACCAGCAGACTCTTACGTACCAGACTGCAACTCGTAGGGTTGTCACTCTTAAGATAATATTTGTGTGGCGTAAAGCCGTTAGCGGACTGTAGGTAACGAAGGGAGGATCTTGGTGTGGAGTCAGGAAAAATACTCTATACTGATCCAAGAATAAATATCAAGGACTTACCGTTGCTGATGTGCCCGTTCTGTTTCGGAGGCCTCCGTCAGCTTCCTTTTTGATCACACGGTTTAAATAAATAATGTTTAGCTGTAATTCTTGTTGTTTTCGCAGACACTATTTTGACACTGAAGTCTAGTTACATTTTTATACAGAGAGCAGCAAAGCGGCCAGTGTCCCCGCCATTTATAAATGAATCAGTATAAAGGTTAATACTAAACACCCCCCACCGAAAGCACTATGTGGCTTTCATAAAATATAGGGAAAAGAAATAAAACGAAAAATGCGCTCACTGAGGCGCTAGAAAATAAAATCTTCATAATTGAAGAAAGAGGAAGGGAATTTAGTAAGTGTAAGGAAGAGGACACAGTTTGTTAACTGGTCTTGATAAAGAGTTATTAGCTCTTGTACGCAGGGTAACCTTGCGCACAATGCCGTCCAAACCGGGATGTGTCTGTTCGACAATTGCAAGTGGCCAACTGCATGGAGAAACCCGATCATCCTTCACCAATACTAAGTCTCCTACTTTGATATTGGGAGGCGAGGTGAACCATTTTGACCTTTGCTGTAAGGTGTTTAAATAATCTTGGCTCCATTTCTTCCAAAACAGTTGGGAGCAATTTTGTAAATATTGCCAACGTGTTAAATGGTTTACGGGTACAGACTGTAAATCATACTCTGGTACAGTTGTCAGACTCTTGCCCACTAAGAAGTGTCCTGGTGTTAACACATTAAACTCATGAGGATTATCACTAGCCGGTAGAGCGCATAATGGCCTTGAATTCATTATGGCTTCTATTTTACAGAAAACTGTTGACAGTTCCTCAAAAGTCAAAGCTTTGTCACCGACTGTACGCACAAGATGATATTTCGCAATTCGAACGCAGCTCTCCCATAAACCGCCCATATGAGGAGCACTAGGAGGGTTGAACTGCCAGTTAATTAAGCGCTGAGCGCAGCCGTTCAAAATATCCTGCCGGGTGCTGTTGTCAAACATGAATTTCTGAACATCAGCAAGATGTTTACTGGCTGCTATGAAATTCGTTCCACAGTCCGAATAAAAACATGCCGAGAGACCACGACGGGATACGAATCTATCAAGGGTAGCCAGAAAGCAATCCGCAGATAAAGAGGAAAGCGTTTCCAAATGCACGGCTTTTGTGGAAAAACACACGAAGACCGCTAAATAAGCCTTCTCTATCTTTGCATTACGCCGTAAACTTTCCTTTATGTAAAAAGGTCCGGCTAGGTCTACACCTACATTCTCGAACACTTTATTAGGCATCAGCCGAGTTGAGGGAAGATCACCCATTTTAGGCTGAAGCAGCGTCGGTTTACATTTGAAGCAGTTCTTACATTTCCCGTGAATTGATCGAATGAGGCTACGAGCCGACAAGATCCAATATCTTTGGTTGATAATATTTTGCAAGGTTTGCTGACCTGTGTGCAAATATTTTTTATGAAAATATTCGACCAAGAGCTTTGTAAATCTACTCTGCTTCGGCAACAATAAGGGATGCTTTGCATTGTATGGCAAATCAGAGTGCGGGATACGACCCCCCACCCTGAGGAAGCCACGAGCATCAAGAAAGGGTGCAAGTTTCCTTAACGAAGGAATGTACGTCTCGCCCCTCTTCAGTGTTTCAATTTGCTCTTTAAAATATGCAGCTTGCACTAGCTTTATAAGACTATCGTGGGCTGCGTTCAAGTCTTCAATCGTTAAGACTTGGTGGCTAATTGAAACGTCATCGCGGAATCGTCGAAGTAAACGTAAAATCCAGGCGATGCTTCTTTGCATTCTTGAAAAAGAAGAGAACCGGTTACAGACTCGCTCAACAAACTCTAGTTTATCTTCTTCTTCAGTCTTTCGAGCTATCAAACTGAACGTATTCGAGTTTGATTTCATCTCAAGAATTTGAGTTTCACTTTTATTTGTGTACGTTGATACAGGCCAAGTTTCACGATCCTCGTACATCCAGGTAGGACCCTCAAACCACTGAGAGCTATCAAGCATGAATTGCGACGGAGATACACCTCGGGAAGCTACGTCTGCCATATTGTACTCGCTTTTAACATGACGCCACGCATGGGGTGGTATTGACTCTATTATTTGTGTAACACGGTTACACACAAATGTCTTTAATTTATAGGCGTCAGTTTGCAGCCACGCCAAAACTATAGACGAATCTGTTAACGCTGTGATTCTAGTCACATCAACTCGAGTTACGCATTCGCATGCGTGCTTCATAAGTTTTCCAAGAAAAGCCGCGGCCATAAGTTCCATTCTAGGGATCGTCTGAGCCTTGACAGGTGCGACCTTCGATTTCGCCATTAGCAATCTGCACTTTACATCCGACTGACTCCGTGATATAACGTAAATGCAGGCAGCGTACCCACGAGATGATGCATCACTAAATCCAACCAGCTCGCATTCTGTTACACCTGGAAGCAATATGTACCGTTGGATTTGCAACTCAGATAGGCGAGGTAGTTCGGTGATGAATGTCAACCACTGCTCACACACTTCTTGAGGCAGAGGATCATCCCAACCGAGACCCACCTTCCAAAGATCCTGAAGGATGCACTTTGCAACAAATGTGCAAGGAGAAATATATCCAACGGGATCATAAATAGATGCTAGAGTCTTTAGTACAGATCTCTTGGTATTGACGGTATCTTGCTTGTTCAAAGAGAAGCTGAACGCGTCAAACACCGGAGACCATTTCAAGCCTAGAGGCTTAATCGAAACGTCATCCCGATCCTTTTGAAAAGTGACAGTAGTTTCACGATGTTCAACTGGAACGCGCTCGAATAATTCTTCACAGTTGCTAGACCACTTCTTTAGCACAAGTCCTCCGCACTGTAGCATATTAATTAACTCGTCCTGCAATGCACAGGCTTGGGAGAAGGTTGCGCATGACCATAGAATGTCATCCATATAGATACCTTGTCGCACGACACTAGCAGCTGAAGGGAAACGTTCACCTTCATCACTGGCTAATTGTAGCAAAGTACGAATGGCCAGAAATGGACTCGAACTTACGCCGTATGTAATCGTTTTTAATTCATAGACTTTAATCGGCTCGTCTACGGACGACCGATATAATATGTGTTGATATTTCCTATCACATTCACGCACAAGGATTGCACGATACATTTTGCAAATATCACTTGCGAAACAGTATTCGAATAATCGAAAATTGGTTATAATGGAACCTATATCACGGTAGAGGTTTGGTCCTGTCAACTGAGTATCGTTGAGAGAGATGTTTGTAGACGTTTTTGCACTAGCATCGAATACGACGCGCAAGGGTGTTGACGTACTGCTCGGCCTTAAAATGCTGTGATGTGGAATCAGATACTTGCTTGACTCGCTACCAGTGTACAATTCCATGTGGTCAAGTTTCTCATACTCGAGCATGAAGTCGTTGTATGCTTGCTGCAGAACTGGTGAACGCGCAAGTTTGCGCTCTGTTGCCAGCAATCGTCGTTCGGCGGCAACTCGAGAGTCTCCAAGTGTCGGCGTATCAGTCACAAAAGGCAGCGGCACGATGTATCTCCCCCCCTCATCACGGGAGTGATCACGCACGAATATATCTTCAGCCAGCTGATCTTGAGGGCTGAGTACAGGTTTGCACGGCAATTCCTCTACTTCCCAGAAGTCACGCAGCGTTTTGTCCAAAGTCTTCTCTTCAGAAATCGACAGATGTAAATTTAATGACAGTTGATTACTTTCGTTGTATAATCTTCCACTTACGACATAACCGAAAACCGTCTCAATCACCTTGGGTATGTTCGGCTTGACATTAGTCGGCTTGTCCAACATCAAATCAGACACGACACCGTTGTCCAACAGAATATCTACCGATGACTTTTCGTAGAACAATGGGTCAGCCAAATCGAAATTCTTGTATTCTTCCACGACTTCCGGTGGAAACGAAACATTTGGCATTTCGGATGAAACTTTCTCTACTACGACCAGTTCTAGCCGGAAACTCGGAACGTCCGATTTACACGGCTTTAAGTCGCATGTCACCATGCCAAAGTTTTTGACTAGTTCACCTCCTAGCCCTGATACCGTGTAAGGGCATTTGTTGCGAGGTAGACCCAAACGTTGAGCACAGTTCAAAGTAATGAATGAGCTTTGAGCTCCAGAATCAAGAACGGCACGGCAGTTCTGATATTGACCAGTGATGTCAACGACTAGAGTCCTCGTAGTCCCCAGTACTATACCGTAAGAACTGGAATTTTCAGTCACGGAATGAAGATTCTCAGTAACGGTTGGATCGGGTGTCACAGCCACACTCACGGAGCGCGGTAGTGAAGGCCCCACTGCATGCACGGCAGCACGGGGCGTCTGCGGCGTCGGCACGGCCGTTGCCTGCAGAACACTTGCATCCCGATGTAGTAAATAGTGGTGAGGCCGAGAGCAAACTCCACAAGTCATGTTGCTCTTACAGCTTGACGTTTCATGACCACTTTTTAAACAGTTGGTGCATAGTTTCAAGGCATTGACACGGTCAATCCTGTCTTGAACTAACAGTTTACGAAACTGTTCGCAACGATAAATCAGATGATTTGAGTTGCAATGCACGCAAGTCAGTTTGTTTTGGTTCGAATTATTTTGAGTATCAAAACGCGAAACAGCTAATCCAACCTTTTGTGAAGACGAAGTTGCGTTCGAATATTTGAAATTGGCCGGTTTATGACTCGGTTGTGCGAAGTTGACAGATGACTTTACTTTGACTTGTTGATTGTTTATAGTCCGGGAGCCGGCACTAGGAAATGTATGTTCCAAGACTTTAATTTGTTTGTTCACGAAATTTATTAAATCCGCGAAAATCGGTAATTTATTTTGATCGCGGCTTTCTTCAAACAATTTCCGAGTATGACTGTCTAACCCACGTAATGCCAAATGACAAAATAGATAGTCGTCCAAGTTCTCAATCTGCAAGGCGTGTATCGCTTTCAACGAATGATCAAACGTCTCCACGAACGAGGTTAAATTCCCTACGCTGTCTTTTGTCAAAGGCGAAAAGTTCAGCATTTTGTCCAGATATCTGCCGGTCAACGCCCTAACGTCTTGGTATTTATCAAGTAAGCTTTGCCAAACAAGTGGGTAATTGAATGACGTGATCGGAAGACTTCTGACAATGCTCAGTGCTGGACCTTTAACGCAAGACAGCAGATAATGAAATTTATCTATGTTCTCGAACTTGCGATTGTGAACCAAAGACACGAAGGTATCATGGAATGTAGCCCAGTTCTCTACCTGCCCGTCAAATTCAAATAACGTTAGCTTCGGTAAGACCGGCCTAGCTAGACAATCATCCTTGGTTGCAGTTGAATATTTTTCGGTTGGCTCCTGGACTATACGCGTGCAGTTCAAAGCTACCTTTTTGCAAACATAATATAATTCGTCGAGCTTACACTCTCCAAACAAGTAAAATATTTAGGGATAACCTTAGATGACAAACTAATCTGGAACAAGCATCTTGAGGACAGATTAAACAAAGCCACAGTCGCCTTCTGGCAATGTCGAAGAATGATAGGCAAAAGGTGGGGACTCGCCCCGCACATCATTCTGTGGCTATACAAAACGGTAATCGTACCTATGATCAGCTACGGAGCAGTAGTATGGTGGCCCCGAACGCAACTAGCGTGTGCGATTGCCGGCCTGCAGAAAACACAAAGACTGGCATGCACGGCCGCAACAGGCTGCATGAGGACCACTCCTACCGCAGCACTAGAGATGATCCTAGGTCTCACGCCACTGCACATACATATACAAAGAGAAGCAGCCGCTACGGCGATACGACTAAAAAGCCTAAACCTATGGACGAATAGTAATACCCAACACACAAAGATCTACAGTGAAATGATCAAAAAATTCCCTACAATAGAAGCACCAATTGACAAGATACCTAAAACATTAACCTGCAAGAAGGAATACGTCATACTCCTAACAGAAGACCCGAATGAGGGGCTCAACCTAGAGGACCTGAGAATCTTTACGGACGGGTCAAAAACTGAGAAAGGAACGGGATGTGGTGTATTCTCGGAGGATTTGAGTATGCACATCTCTAAACCCCTAGGTGTACACAACACGGTATTCCAAGCTGAATGCGTAGGAATAATAGAAGCCTGCAACGCTATAAAAAGACGCCAGGTTCAGAACACAAACATACGAATACTTTCAGACAGCAAATCCGTACTACAAGCACTAAACAGTGATATGTGTACCTCTGCTCTAATATACGAATGTCATCGCTGCATCACAGACGTGTGCGATGACAAAAATACGGTAACATTACAATGGATAAAGGGACACAGCGGCTCGAGAGGCAATGACGCAGCGGATGAATTGGCCCGTAAGGGATCGGAGACACCGCCATGCGGGCCAGAGCCAATAATACCCCTACCACAATCTTACATATACAACATAATGAACCAGCACACATTATACCAACACCAAAAATACTGGGAAGACATGGGAACGTGTAGACAAACAAAAGAAATACTTCCGAATAGGAATCACAAACTCACCACCATCTTACTGAGAATCCACAGGAACCAACTACGCAAGATAGTAGGATTAATAACGGGACACAATACCCTGAACAAACACCTCTTCAATTTAGGTATAACAGACAGCCCAGTATGCAGAGCATGCATGGAGGCAGAAGAAACCACCAATCATATTCTACTAGATTGCAAACAGGTAGAAGGATACAGGACGAAATACCTAGGATCTCCAAGTACCGTACACGAAGCCATAGGCAACATCAAGGCTTTACTTAGGTTCGTGGAGGAGCTGGGGTGGTTGGAGTAGCGCTACCCCCTTTTCACGCAAAATAGGCACGTTGGATGTCGACTTGCGGAAAATGCCCAGCGCAACTAACTAACTAACTAACTAATTCGTCGAAGCTTTCTAACGCGCTTGTTGAAGGTTTAGCCTTGGGGTTTGACTGCATTTCAAGCATGATAATTTCCATGACAATTTTTTCGAAATCGCTACGAGCGTCATCAAGTTCTGAAAACTGTACCATGTAATTCTGTACCGAGTCTAGACTATCCAATTTAACAGTTTTGGATACATCATACGCCTTTTGTAATTTATTGAACAAATATTCTTTTTTAATTGTCAAAGTGCTAATTTGCAATAAAGATTGCACCTCGCCTTCCGCCATTTTTGTCACGGACAAAAATATGACGAATTGGTTGAATTAAATTTTTGGAAATCTGTGAGAAAAGGGAATAGCTTTATAGCGAATACGATTCGCGACGGAAGCAACGGTTAGGTATATTATAGATTATAATTTGGGGAATTAAACAAAAAAAATAGCTCGGTTCAAAATTTTGAAAATCCGGTTCGAAGGACCAGAAAATGTGGCGTAAAGCCGTTAGCGGACTGTAGGTAACGAAGGGAGGATCTTGGTGTGGAGTCAGGAAAAATACTCTATACTGATCCAAGAATAAATATCAAGGACTTACCGTTGCTGATGTGCCCGTTCTGTTTCGGAGGCCTCCGTCAGCTTCCTTTTTGATCACACGGTTTAAATAAATAATGTTTAGCTGTAATTCTTGTTGTTTTCGCAGACACTATTTTGACACTGAAGTCTAGTTACATTTTTATACAGAGAGCAGCAAAGCGGCCAGTGTCCCCGCCATTTATAAATGAATCAGTATAAAGGTTAATACTAAACAATTTGTAAATGTGATACCTTCCTTTTTCGTCGGTTTCGCTTTTGACAGAGTGGTGTTACTCATGATTGCAGATTTTGGGGGCAAGCTTCACACAATCCACCATTCCTCTCTGATACCCGCCTTTCCTGTGCAGTCATGTAGGGGTAAACTATTTAGTGCTACTTCTATCCAATCTGTACATCTTATAGGTGATCTTCCTCGCAGCATGGGCTGCGGAATCCGGTACCAGTGCCCACAAACTTTCCCAGGATACAATACCTACTAAAACCGTGATTTGATATTTAATGTAAATATTGATTTGGAGAATGTTTAGTTCTAGATTCCCATTTAGTTTAATAGAACATGACCCTATTAATATTATTTATTGCGAAACACAATTATGTTTCTAAATGTTTTTAATGTGGGTAAATGGACACTACATTTTGAAGACATTGGACCGCTAATCCAAAGATACCAGGTTCGAGTCCTGGCGTGGACCACGTCTGAGCGCAATTTCATTTTCCTATGCGTATTGAGCTTTCTACATAATACATATATATATATATATATATATATATATATATATATATATATATATATATAGCAATAACTACCTCATCATCATCATCATCATCATCAGCCCGGAGTCGTCCACTGCTGGACATAGGCCTTTCCCAGTTCGCGCCACCATACCCGGTCCTCAGCTTTCCGCATCCAACCGCTTCCCGCCACTCTTTTTAGGTCGTCGGTCCACCTGGCGGGAGGCCGTCCTACAGGGCGTGTCGTTCGTGGTCTCCACTCTAGAACTCGTCTGCCCCATCGACCATCGGCTCTACGACGAATATGCCCCGCCCACTGCCACTTCAACTTGCATATCTTTAGGACTATGTCGGCCACTTTGGTTCTCCGTCGGATCTCCTGGTTCCGGATTTTGTCCTTCAGAGAAACTCCGAGCATAGCCCTCTCCATAGCTCGCTAAGCAATAACTACCTACCTATCCATTGTTATTTCAATCCTTAAGATAATACTTACTAGGCTAACTAGTTCTTTTTAGTAAAGCTATCGGCTTTCTTCTCAACAGTTTCCTCTTGGAATATCATCGCATGTACTACCTCTGCATAATATGTGACAACCCTACATCATTCGAATCATTCTGCCGCCTAATTAAAACGGTCCAGGGGACCCTTTTATCGGACGCGAGATACGGTTACGTCGGAGTGACACGCGAACCCCTTTCGGCCGCGTTCGCCGTTCTTCGGACGATTTCGGATTTCAGATAAAGCACTTAAGTCGAGTTTAGCCGACGACCTTAAAAACCTATATAGTATATATGCCTTTACATCCAATCTACTCGTGGGCGTGTTAATCTGTAAAGTCTTCGTATCCTTATAACTAGAAACCACTCTAAAAGCCTAATTTGGCAACTCTGTCCGTCGATAGATAAACCGTATACCGTGTTACGACCTGTAAACAAATCTCACATATATCAACTTACCCTTATTCAACACGTTCTATCGACGTTTTACTTTTAGCGACTATACTGTTTTGTAAGGTTAGACTTACATTCAGTTACGTCTAAAAACAGTTTCCCAACTAACGCAAAATAAGCCGACAGAGAACATTAATTGCATCGTTCTTCATAGCTTTTGAAATTTTAATAAAGTTTTATGATTCCTTCAAAATGCACCCAGCGCTGCATTTATATAATGCGGTGATTGAGGACTGGCTGCTGCGGCTAGTTTTGTCGTATTTGTATTGGAAATATTTTCCAACATTTTTCACGTTAATATTGTACATATTACCTATAATTAAAGTTGTCTGAAAGAGATCAGATCTGGAAGAGAAGAGATCAGATTTGATAATACATATGACTACCTACCCCATTAAAAACAAAAAATTACCGACGTCGACGATAAGAAGTTATGTAATATGACAATGAGACTAACTGAACGAGAAAGTTTGGTCTTTGAAACAAAAAAAGGGATTTTCCATATCGGTCCGATGAATGACCCCAGTGACCAAACTGATAATAAAAACCAAGTGCGGATAGTTCGAAATATTCGCGCGACAAGAAGTTGAATCCTCCTTCTTCAGCCCTTCGAAATTGTGAACATAACATCATGTCCGAAACATCGAGGTATTTAAATAAACACCGTTTTGAACGCGATTTAGTCTTGATTTGTTTTTTTTTAACACTACGAAGTACGACGGTGGCAAATGAGCATAACACGCGCGTTGCCGACCCTTTTATTTTTATAATAATGTGTAAACATCTTATATATATATATATATATTTATGTGTGTAAATGTAGGTATATGCATATTTGTATAAACAGTCATATATATTTTGTATTTACTTGTATTCTAGATCCTCTCTGTACCATCAGATTTCTGATTTGCACCCACTTCTAGTATATTTGTTTGGCCCTATGGTTGACTGGTAGAGAATGCCATTTGGTACTGACATTTGTTTTGTGCAATTAAAGTTTAAATAAATCCTCCCTCCTTGTGTCGTGTTCCTCATTGCTGAGGGTCTTGACCTCCACGAATTATTTTGTGGACGATCGCCTTCCACTTGCTGCGGTCTTCGGCGTTGTGCAATGCCTCGTGGACTTTCGAGTTGCAATTATCTCCGATCTGGTCTGTCCACCGCATAGGACTTCTTTCTCTTGGTCGCCGTCCCTGTACTTTCCCTGTCACCATGAGCACTTCCAGGGTGTCGTTTTTCTTCCTGGCTAGGTGACCGAAGAATTCGAAGATAAATAAATAAATAAAATTGTAAGAGTGTTGCCAGTCCTCATCGGCACGAGTATAGTAAACTGCGATCTCGACCGGCGGGCGCTCGGCCGGGAACCAGTTTGGCTGCCTTTATAGTGCGGCCCGCCTGCGCCGCAGCTTGCCTAGGGAAGCCAGGCTTCAGAATATCACTAGAATACACTATAATTCTCATACGCAGTTTCTTATAAGTAGACCCCGGACATTTGTCGCGGTGACGTCACAATAGGGTAGTTAGGGGAGTAAACGGACCGGTGTTAATTAATACAATAAATGACATAAATAAATTAATATTACATATAGGTCAATTGTCAATTGATTTATTTACCGTCGTTGTTATTTCGTTAACTGACTCTCCGTAACAAATCAAATGTTTGGTTTGCATTAATATACCAAAAAATTATACTGATCAATTAACTGAATTAATTATGTAATTTTGGTCGTAAATTATTTAAATTTATAAACATATACAAAGACAAAAGCATCTAAAATATTATAGATTTTTAATTTTTATTATTTTTAATTTAATAACAAGTGGATTGTATTACTTAATAAAAAATACGAAAAAAATAATGAGTATTATAAAAAAAAAGTCTACTTATTAGAATCTGCTCAAAAGATCGCACGGTCGTTCACCAACAAGATGGACTGATCAAGTAAAAGACTCATCGACCTCTAAATTCTACTTAGTTGTAAGAGACGCGGTGGACAAAATCCGGTGGAGGCAGATCCGCGCCAGATGCAACCCTGAAGCTGACCACGATTCCCAGGCAATAAGACACCATTTCTTACAAGATCCTGTTTGGTACAGAAAACGCGGTCTAGTCCTGAAACCATGGCCACCCTAACCGGTTTAGATACAAACGTATACGCATGAATTATTATAATGAACAGCAACAGCCTATTTTATTGGACTAGCTTTATGGTGTATCTCAGAGGCCTTAATTGGAAACTTAATTAAATGAAATTGCAAAAATCTATTTATTAATTTTGAATTGTAAGATGGAAAATATTAACTGAAAATGACAAGAAGTCAAGGAAGCATCGGACTTACTGTTTTTAACAGTTTTTATAAGTAAGTATTTATAAAAAAACGGTGTAAAAATTGTCAAGAACGGCCCTTAAAAGAGCTTGTTGAACTCGTATTGAGCTCTTTTCATCAGGGACAGCTATCCGTTCTGTTGCGCGATAAATCGACGGAACACTACCATCACCAATTTCACTTGTAACTAACTTTCTTTGTATGTAAATAACCAAAAATTTTATCATTTCTAAGGGCCTTATCACACTTGAGATTTGCGCGCGAATGTTGCATGAAAGCGATCACGCAGCGAGTTACTGTGCCTTTTCGTAATTGTCGTATTGAAATGGAACATTTATAATGTAATTCACGTGATATACCTAGATATATTTTTAGCAGGAATAACAGGCGGTTAGTGCTTTCATAATAATAATATCGACAAAAGTTATCGATAACCACTATGTCAACGTTATGATAAAATGAAAAGTTAAATAGCTATTAAGAAAATATTAACAACGTCGTGGAGGCTCCACGGTGGAGCTCATAGATAAATGTCACATTACTATGTAAGTCACCTTTCAATAAAACAATTTAAACAGATTATATCGCGTATATTAATTTTTGAGCTTTCCTGAAGTTTCGGTAGCTTTCCAGTTGCCGTTGTCAAAGGTAACTGTACACTGGAAACTGGTCTGTAGGCTGAACTGTTTTATTGTGACAGTCGCGTTAACCGAACAAAATATAAAATAATTACTTCTTAAATTAATAAGGACAAATAATCTAAAAACTTGTTTACTAATTATTTAACGTTGGTATTAATAAAAGGAATAAATGAAAATGCATGTTTTGATTTTACCACTTACTTTTACTCTATAACGTTTGTGTTCTTATCGATACCGGATTGTCGATGTTTTGTTTTGTCGAACACTATCAACACGTCGTTCGTGCTAGAAAAATATCTAGGTATAAGTACATTTGTTGTATTGGAGCTGATCTCCGAGACGAATCGTGGACAAAGGAACTCTTAAACAGCACAAGATAAAATTGTGTTTGGACTCACTTGATTGGTCTTATTGAGCAATTAACGACTGTATAAGAAAGAATAGTCGGCAATAAAACAGTGTTTCAAGTCAGTATCGAATATTTGATTACATTATTTCTGTGAAAAAAAAAAGATTTAACAGTAGCCCAAATGATAGCTGCTAATTACATTTAAATCGAGGGACTGACAAACTGAGGGCTACTAGTAAGTAACCAAATTAAGTAGTGTAAAATTTGCACGATTTTGGTTACTATTACTATTAAAGCAATTTGGCTATTTCTCAAGTAGTAAAACTAGTTGAACCATTTTTTTTTTCAGTGTTCTTATTTACAAACAACAAAGTTAGTTACAAGTGAAGCTAATAAAAGCGTGCAAAAAATGGCTCTATGCCAGTAAATAAATTGCCGTTGGCGACTAAACACTACATACTGCTACAATATATAATATATGTACCATTCATCTGGAGAAAATACTACCAAAACACTAAACACTTACTCCTTATTTTAAACTTCTTCGACAATCTTACTCTTTCCAACTCGTTGTTGGTTTTTGATTCCGTCTCTTTCTACAAACAATGCCACATTACCATAAAAAGAATATGCCAAGGTAGGGAATCACCACGACAAAGTTTCACTATCGATAAAAACAGATAATCCGGTCAGTTTAAAATAAGGTAGGACTTCTGAGATGAAATATTAAATACACATTTTATAATACTACTTTAGGGAAATGCGCGGGCTTTTTTTATTTTCTTGACTAATCCGCGAATATAGTTAATTACATAATAATTAGGTAAAGCTTTATAACTTTGTTAACGTGATGAAAATGGCGGTTTTTCCAGAGGAAGGGGAGGAATATGTTAGATACCATATTTAAAATATGATTGTTAGATGATCATATTAAAAAAAATATATAAGATAAGCCGAAGTACTAAAGTATTTTTCAAAAGTTAACCTTGAATTCACTTTCACACTTGGGGATTTCATTACGAAAGAAGAGGCACAAATGTAACGAATAAAAATTGTCTCAATCTCAACATTGATCACTATAATATCTTGTTAAGAGAACTATTTAAACGGAAACTTATCCGACAGTATACGATGCATGATGGAAAACCGAAAAACATTATTACATTATAAATATCTGCCCTGAATACCCACCAAAACTATCGACTAGGTAACAAAACCTATATCGGTTGAGGAGGGTTATGTACCATTCCCACTGACCGGGCGGAGTCGGCGCGCAATAGTTGCCAAAGGAATGTAGAGCTTCTGTACAGCAGTCAGATCCCATAATCGAATGTTATTGGCGCCGCTGCCAGCCGATCGGGCGCTTGCGGACTCGGACGGAGGTGCTCGGCTGTCGTCGCGCGCCATCGGCTCCGTTCAGTTACCGCCGCGTGCCATCGGCTCCGTTCGGTTACCGCCGTGCGCCATCTACCGTTCGCTCGACCGTCACCCTAGAATTTAATCGCTCGGACGGACGCAGTCGCTGCCGCCGGGCGCTCTAGCGTCCGCTGGAACGTGGCGGCAGCTGAACCGCCCGACCTGGTCAGTGGACGCGGTCGGTCGCTGCCGGCTGCCAGATGCCAGAGCGCCCGTTGCGACGCAGCAGCAGCCGACCCGGCCCAGCCCGGTCTATGTGAATCATACATTATAGAAACACAATGAACCTCAAACCTACATACATCATTAAAAAAGCCTACCAAGAAATATTCTCTGAAAATCATCCTTGAATTTACTCTTGCATTTATTATTTTCATCAGAAAAAACGAGATCAACCCAAACTATCGACTAACTATCGACAAACTACGCACTATCGATAAGCTAGGCCGCTACCGCCACAAAAAACACTCGTATTTTATCGAGCACGGGTCAGCCTAAAAAACAAACGGTACGGTAAGTCACTCGGTTGAGGTGGGTTATGTTTTTTTTGTCACAGCGACGGCGCGGCGGTCAACGCATTGTGAATGCTGGGATAGTGGTGCTCAAAGTTTTAATAATAATAATAATAATACAATACTTTATTGCACACCAATAAAAGTTTACAAAAGGAAACAAGACAAATACAATTTATAAATAACGGTAGACAACAGGCGGTCTTATCGCTAAAAAGCGATCTCTTCCAGACAACCTTTGGGTAGTGAAATTGATGAAAATTCTAACTTAATACAGAGTAGGTGCAGCAGAAGGTGAAGGGAGCACATAATTAGATACTAACAGAAAACAAGTACGCATATGGGTAAATATACACATACATAAATAGATATACATAAACTTACATAATACATACATAAATACAATAATATAAATAGACACAAGACGTATACGAATCTTATATAACACAACGCAATACAGTCAGTGACGAAAAACAGTTTCATATATTAAACCAACAATTTTATTGTTCGAGAGATAGGTAATGCTCTTTAATCTTATTCTTAAATATAGACAGGGACTTAGCACTTCGCAATTCAACGGGCAGCGAATTCCATAGCAGAACGGCTTGGACAGTAAAAGAATTGGAATAAAATTTAGAATGTGCGGCGGGGACAGTTAAAAGGAAATTTTTAGCGCACCTTGCAGACGAAAAATAACTAAAACGCAAGCCAATTTCTATTATAAACGTACAAAGTTTTGTACGTTTATAATAGAAATTGGCTTGCGCAGGAGGAAGTATATAACATAACCGTATTTTTTTGCTTCAGCGTAGTGAAGTAAATACTATTCTATAACCATCCTTGCTACCCTGCCTCATAAACTGACCAACTGAAGTGACCGCATTCGCTATCGACAGCGTAACGGTTTGTATGGAGAATAGTACAGCACCCTAGCGATTACTTTGTAGAACTACAATTTTCCATATAAATCGTTTACGCAATCACTAGCGAGTACAGTCACTGTAAACTCATAGTAAGGGTACTTGTCCAGATATCAGGCTATCATAGGTAACTGTGACAAACGACTCTTTGAGACGCGACAAATAGTATGTCTCTTTCCTTTCAATAACGTACGTGAACGTTGGATGATAGTATGTCGCGCGACACGCAAAGTAACTAACAGCTGGATGTGCTAGTCTTGCATTATCTATCAAAAAATTTCAACATCTGTCAATCCGTTTTGGCGTGATGGAATGGGACCCACCCAGGGATAAACTAACCGATAATTTGGCGTTACTGGTGGGAAACGCTGTACCTATTTGTTTTTTTGTTGATTCATTTATTTTTGTAAATTATATTCTGTGTATCCCTTGGTATTTGTCATTAAGGACAAAACGTGAGTTCTAGCCTCAAAGAAAAAAAAGTATCTGTGAAAAATTAAAAAAAAGAGAAAACGGGTGCCTACAGCAAGACGTCCACGTTGAGAACCACTGCTATGAGACATGGAGGGCGCATACTTAAACGTTTTGAAACCCTATACAGATAGATAAAAACGAAATTACTAAAGTTTTGATCTTGAAATATTATAATGCTTTATGGCATTCTATTCGTAAGTTTTCCTAATTCGTGTACAAATGTTGATTCTATTTTTTTTTGGTTTTCGTAACGACTCCACTCGCCTTTTAAGCCAGGGATTAGCTCCAAGGTCTATTCTGTGGCATATTCTTACTGATATAAATTCTCCTATATTGATATTGAATTATTATACTCTAAAGTTTGGGCTGATCAACGGGTTCAGTACATACTTTTGAAATTTTATTTGTCCTAAAGTCTGAAAGTATTTCGTCTGATGATAGATTTTATTTATTTCCGGATTTTTCAGCATAAAAAATAGCTGTCAATTTTGGTATGCAATTTGACATAAGCCAGTATGAAATTGCCAGCTACTTATATACATCTAGGTAACACTACTTACGGTACTATTATACCTATGTTGTGTTATTTTTACAATGTACAGAAAAAAATATCATTCAGTGAAGAATCGCTTTGAAAATTCAAAGCACAGGTGTTTGTGAACAAATTTTTATAGTTCGGAATAAAGGGTGTTTCGCTTATAAACTCACCTGTAGACATAAAATAAGATAAAAGTGGGATAAGTAACAAAAACAAAGTTCTTATTTGTTTCTTTTTATAATTGCTTTGTATTATTACAATAATTGTCAACATAGATGACGTCCATAATATCAACACGAGCCATGCTAGATATTGCCTACCATCATGCACTTGGATATCCGGACGTTGCACGTAGCCACTCATAGAGGCGCGCACGCGTTGTTCGGTCGTTTCACTACACTTTTCCTCACACTTGCAAAAGTAACCAATAAAATAAAGGTCTCAAATCAAAAGGCCTACCTATAGTATTTTATTATCTTTTCAAATTCAAAAATCGGCCCACCAACACTCACAAATTCCTTTCAATCCTCAAATAAATCCACGCACCAAAATCCTTGGAATAATACAGTAATGAACCATTTCCTTTCATCAGTATTGGTTTCCTTAATACGACATTATCGTAACGAAACATCACGTCTTCAGTAATTTCATACAATCAATGGAAGAACAATACAAACGCCGCCACGTCCTTACTTCTATATGAAACGGCGTATCTGATTAGAATATTTTAGTAAGTTATGCCTTTTTGATATTGAGTTTGTGGATAAGCTTTGATGATTTGCGCGCGTGCGCGTTAGCACGCGCTCGTTTTGTCTTTTTACAAATTGTGTGTGTCGTATGATTCAATGAGGAAAATCTGCAAGCTATAAGTAATTATTATAACATTGTATGGACGATAGTTGGGTATGCCCGCGGAGCAATCTAATCGCCCTTTCCCATACGTTACCTACCTACCAAATATTTACCTAGATGACAAATGAAAATTATCCTCAAGTCAAAGCTTTGGACTAGCTAAATAATAGTGGATCTTCTAATTCTTATTGAAGTTTAAGGCGTTTGCTATCGTATATACTGGGTGTGGCCTGATAGCAATAAATTAAAACATAGAATGAGCAATAAATTAAAACATAGATTTTACTGTTCAAACTGAACAACATTTGTTCAGCAACTTTTAAAAAACGTTGGATTTTAGAATTTTATTATTTCAAACAAATTAAATTGTATTTTCAATTTACGTCGTCAAACATTAACATTCCATGAGCATTGCTATGTCACTCTACTAATATCGGACATTTCGAAATATCATATTGCTCCTATTACAGGCCACACCTGCACCTGGTATAATGAATATTTGGTAACGTACGAAAGCGGTTGAAACGGCGGCCGTACCCAGTTTACTTTGAACGCCTGCAGGAGATTATTTACATATTTTTATTTTTATTTTTGCAGTCAAATAAGTAAAAAAAAAATGTCGGCTATTACTTACAACGGCCTACGGCGGTATTAAGCCCATCTTGCCTCCATTCCATTCCAAATCCATCCTTTCTGTTCTGTGAGCAGAGCAATCATTTTTTGAAACGACTAAAATATCGTTTTCAACGCTCATCGCCATTTTAAAAAATCACGACAAATTTAAAAGACAACCATTTTTTATTATTGAATCCGCTCACAAAATTTACCGAGAATCGGTTGAAAAATGTGGCCTGTGGGTGAGAACATCAAGAAATCCGAGTAAACGGCGGACATCCGAACATCCAAACTTCCGGACAAACAAAAGAATTTTTGTCCAAGCTGAAACAGAAACAATTCGTTCGCTCGGTCAACTAGCATTAAAGGAATTAAAATCTTAATCTTAAATAGATCACAGTTCATTTAGCATTAACCATCGAGTGCCCGCTTCTTTGCCTACTTCATAATATGTATATTAAAAAAAAGCGGAAACCTTGAACCCTTAAACATAACAAAGGATCCCAGTCGCACTCTCACCCTCAATATCAATCAGATCTGCCAATCTTGATTGTCGGCAGATCATACGCATGCGCGTTCCGCCCCCCGCGGCGCCACGCCCCGCGTCACCCTAGGGGGTTGGGGTGAACAGGGGCAAGACAGGTTACAGAGGGGCTGAGATTTGGGTGCTGCTTAAATTGAGTATATAGAGTACTTACAGCATCCACAGAAGGTTGTTTCGGTCGCCAAGTTCTAACGGCCATGACTTGAAAGACATCGTCCTTAGACATTTTGCTGTAGAAAAAGTCCTAATATTACAAACTCTTTATGGTTGTCGTGACCTGAAAATAATTTTAAAATGACAGTTGGGTTGCATAATTTACTTTCTAAAATATTTTACACCAAAAAATCTTTTTAGGTACCTACTAGTAATATCCCGATCGATAGCAAACAAATTCAGAACTTGACTGGATTTGAACCAACTAGTGTCTTGTAAAAACAATAAAGAAGTTTGCATTTCAGGCGAGGGGCCTGAAATTTAATGTTGGTAGAAATATCATTACCTGCTCGCATCATGTCGACCCCCTGCCACTCCCGAAACGTGAAACTTCCAAGCTTATCATATAGAACACAATTTCAACATATCATAGCATATTTGAGAAAACTGTAAGGTTTACTCGGCTAATTCCGAATGGCGGGTAATTCCGAAAATTACTGATATCTAATAAACGGGGTAACATTTTTTGCGCTAGCATCAGTTCTTACTGTAGAAGTGTATTATAGTAACTGAGGAAGTGTTGCTAGCGCAAAAAATGTTACCCCGTTTATTAGATATCAGTAATTTTCGGAATTACCCGCCATTCGGAATTAGCCGAGTACACCTTACTTCCTTCCATAGTGATCGCTAGAAAAAGGTTGTAGCTTTGTTAGCGCCCAATCTCTGAGAGCCTCTTCGTTTCAATTCAGTGACATAAATATTCCCATTCCCAATTCACTAAATATTCTTCTTAAATCATAACCAACGCCGCTCCTAATGAAGACCGACATAAAACGAGTCAGTTCACCGAGATTATACTAAATTATAATATTCTCATTTAGTTTTACGACATTCTGTCAAAGATTATAACATTCGAATTAAACTTCCTATTTTATAGTGTAATGTAATGTCATTTATAATTTAGTTATTTAGCACAGGTTTAATCTAGACCCCAATCTAATTAGTATTACGCATAAATGTCATTGTGTGTGTGTGTCACATTTAACAATTTAAAAGGCCAATTTCAAACTTAAAGTAGAAGTTATTGTGTTATATTAGAAGTTATTGTGTTATACACAAGTTTTTTTTTTAATGAAAAAGCGCCATGGTACTCGTAGCTAATTGAGATAAACGAATATTTTACGATCTATCTTAATTCAAAAACCATTTCTGGGAATAGAGCTCGTATACCGTAATGAACAAAAAGATCGCGTCATTAGGATGCCGAGGAAATGTTATATTATATTTTTTCGCCTATACTTTTTTTCCGTTTTGCAGTAGGTACACACGTATTTTGTGGTAGCTTCACTACTTGACGTAGTGACGTTACCGCAAAATAATTCGGCAAAATAGTTAGAATTATAACACAACAAATTCATCTAAATGGGAAATGAATATTTTTAATAAATAATGTTTTTTTTTTATATAATTTTAATTGCGACCACTTGCGTAGGGAGACGGTACAAACGCAACACTTGGCATGTTTGATTTAATTTCTAGTTATGTATTACTGACCGAGCTAGTGATTCTCTCCGTTTCAGTTTGGGCAGACATGTTTAGATGTCTGGCTTTCCTCGTCTACAGGTCACATTCCTCGACAGATTCTCATAAAAAATTGTAAGGAGGTGTGATTGATATAGGTTCAGTTTTTTTATTTTATTTAACGCGGGCGGAGTGGATTTATAAAACGAGAAAAAAACGTACTTACTTATTTCAGCCAAAAAACGTACTTACTATTTCAGCCATGGTAAGAAATAACTGTATATTTAATATTAGTTAATATAGAAATACGACTAGTTTAATGAAAATTGACCAATTCCCTGACCTCATTAACACTACTAATTTCAGGCTACGCATTAATAGCAATTTCGTCGGGCGTCAACCGGATTACACTGGCGGCCGATATCGGATTTGGCAATTACGTTTATGTGTTTACCCGCCCGGGGGAGGCGTTACACACTGAATGGGAACACAAATTAACTACGTGCGGTAACAAGGCATGGCATTTGGTTTTGCAGGCCTCCAGCTCGCTGTGTCGCTGATCAGATATTTGGGAGGAGGCAGAAGGTAGAAGCGTAATTGTGGATCAGGCTAGCAAATTGTAGTACAGATTAATAAGACGAGGCAAAGTGGCATATAAATGAGAAAATACTGTAGATAGACTTACGTTATAATGATGATGATGATAAATAAATATCAGAAAACCTCACACAAATCGACCTTGTCCCAAATTAAGCTCAAGAAAGCTTGTGTTATGGATGCTAGACGACGATATACATACTTATATAGATAAATATAAACTTAAATACATAGCCACAAGTATTTGCCGTTGCCGGGATTCGAACCCAGGACCGCCGGCTCAGTAGGCAGCTGATCTACCACTGCGCCAACAATGTCGTCGATGATGAAGATTTAGACTCTGGGGCAGCCTACGTGGTTGTTATTGGTCACTTCGTCGGGCGGGGCGTCACTCACTTATTGCATTCCGAATTAGAAAACATTCAAAGTCAAGAAAAATTATACTACTAATACTTAATGGCTCAGAAGACTTAGGTACTTTTGTTTGTTTTAGCCCGTATTAGCTAGTTATCATTTAAAAATAACTTATTCACTGATGGAGGTATTCCATAAGGTTAACACTTGAACTCTTCCTACCAATTCATATAAATCATAAATGTGATTAAATCTGGTTACTTTGTGACAGAATGCAAATTCAGTTGAAATAGGTATCATCGCCAAAAACAGCTGATATACGTAAATGAAAAAAAAACATACCCGTATCCTATACTCACATTCGGCATTTTGCTCGCGCAACCCATCACCAGTGATTTGCCGACGAACGCTACTTAATCAGATTCATTACAGCGCCGCTCGTGTCCACAAACAGCGACGGATCAATGTGTTTGCACAGTCACTGTAGGCTTCATTGCGGCCCAATCGATACGCCGATAAATTGTCCTAGAGTGTAGGTACGTGTCGGGGATTAGGGTGAGATGAAAACGTTTCGTCCGGAAATCACGAATCATATAAATCGGATCCGCTTGGTGGCTATAATAAAATTATTGATTGTCATAAGTTTGTTTTAAGAACATCTGATACCTACTGTTATATTATGTACCGAAACCTTTAAAATTGTATTGTAATTCCGAATTCTATGTCTCTTATCACGCCGAAACTTTTAACCTGTTTTGGTATAGGGATATCATAGCTGGACGGCGACACTTTTACCCGACAACCAAAAGTAAAAAGAATTACCTATGCGGATGAAGTGGATTTAATTGTTTAATGTCATAAGTTTGTTAAAAGAACAGGATAATAAGTATAATTCTGATTGAAACCAAGTACTATTTATAACTTTCAACAACAACCAACAGTTGCGGACCATTTCGGGTGCCACATCTCTAACACAGTTTCTACTCTACAGGATATTTGAAAATCTCATCATATAGTACCATCTGTTGTCTAACGCTTCAATCACAATGATTCCTCTTCTTAATCAATCACCTCGAAACTTGGAAGTTGTTAAGTAACATTGATTGGTTAGTTGTTCTGAGAGTGACTCATAGATGGCGCTTAAATCAATTTATTATGCCTAAATCTCCGTGCCCATCATTACTTACGTCCTACTAACTGCATGAAAAAAAATATAACATTACATACTGTATTACACAATAAAAAGGTATATTGCACAAATAATATAACAATCATAATTTATTACACTTATCAACAGTTTTGAAAACAGCGCCATCTCTACAATCCATCCGCAACTAGCACAAAGTAATTTCTACCTGGCCTAATCATCCGACGCGTTCAATATTAGTTCCAACAATCTCCGTTGTGTGGCGCTGTAATAAAAAGCAAATGTATACTTTTTCTTTCATGTTATTGAACGAATATAGATAAAGAATAATATACATAGACACAACAAAAATATACATAGATACTTTCCAATCTGCCGTGCATTTAACGGGAAAATTGTCAATTTTGTTTAAACCACCAGAACGAAAAATTTGCATGCAGAAGCGCCACTTCAAAGGTAACTGTTGATAACCGCTTTTCTTTCAAAGGTATCTTGTATCAATTCAAATTCTACCTAACACGACGCAGCTAGAGTTGATATTACTTTGTTGTTTTCCCTCAGCGATTCGCTCTGAATTTCCGCAAACGTTAAGCGATATAGAGGGTATATTCGGTGTGGATAGAGTGTAAACTGCAATGGCGTTGAATTATCCGTACTGAAACAGAGTTGCAGATTAGTTTATCTCGAAAGCGGGGCGGTTGTGGGGTCGTTTAATATAATTTTGTACCGGTGAATGAGTTTTGGTAGCTGCCAGCCATCTTTTGTTTTCAGCCCGGGAAATGGGCCTGCAAAATGAACTGTTGTTACTTTTACGTATGTATAATAAATAAATAAAATAAATATAGCTTTATTAATTCCATACAAAGAATTCGCAAGTTTAAGAATAATAAATTAAAAACAAATCAACAATCACTATCTCCTAAATGAATTAGTACATTGAATTTCAGTTACTGTAAACATTATTAAACATTTTTTTTTCTCATACTCGTATAAGTGATAAATATTTATAATAATCATTTTAATTACATTTTTACATTTCAATATCTTTATGTCGTATTCTTTATCATTGTATGGACCCCATTTGGGTAAAAGCCTCCTCCATAGATTTCCATTTGTCCTTATTTAGTGCAATGTTTGGCCAATTTTTGCTCGCAGTCGTAACTATCTCGTCTTGCCACCTCGTACGTGGCCGTCCTTTGCCTCTTGAGCCATTTGGCCCTTTACAAAGTGTGACTTTTCGCGTCCATCTGTCATCGGTGTATCTTGCCAAATGTCCGGCCCATTTCCACTTTAAACTACGTGAGAAGAGTAATGCGTCGGTTACCTTGGTTTTCCTTCGTATTTCCGTATACTCTGTCGCTGAGCTTAATATTTAAGCAGCTCCTTTCCATTGCTCTTTGTGTAGCCTGGATTTTGTTTTTCGTTTTGGTGTTAAATGACCAAGTCTGGCATCCGTAAGTAAGACAGGGTAGTATGGCGGAGTCCATCACTATCTTCTTTGCCTCCAGAGGAAGTTGGGATTTGAAGATCTCTTTATGTGCCCAAAACTTTTTCCACGTGATGGCTACCCTCCTATCAATTTCCTCGTTGTTTCTCTCTGGTTTGAATGAGACTAGTTTTCCGAGATAGACGTATTCCTGAACAAGTTCAAGTTGGACATCGTTTACTAAAATTGGCGCTGGATGTGCGTTAGTCATGACTTTTGTCTTTTCTAAATTCATCTCTAATCCTACCCTTGTGCTCGCATCTTGTAGCTCATTCAGCATTCTTTCCAGTTGGGCTGGACATTCTGAAAAAACGACGATGTCGTCCGCAAACCTTAAGTGACTCATGAACTTGCCAGAGATTTGGATACCTTTATTTGTCCATTGCAGACCTTCCATTATATTCTGTAAGACTGCTATAAATAGTTTTGGCGAGATGGGATCTCCTTGCCTTACTCCTCTATTTATATTTATACTCCTGCCAGTCCGGTCCAGCCTGACTCTACTTTTACAACTCGAATAAATATCTTTCAAGATGTTTATGTACTTGCCGTCTATTCCTTGTTTATATAGCGCTTCCCATATACTAGTATGTGAGATAGAGTCAAACGCTTTTTTATAGTCAATGAAAGCTACGTAGAGTGGTCTGCGAAATTCTAGATATTTCTCTACTATTTGTTCTACAACATGGATATGGTCTACTGTGCTGAAGCCTTTCCTAAACCCTGCCTGTTCACAAGGTTGATGTCTATCGATATCGGTTGATATTCTATCCAGTAAACAGGATAATTTCCTATATTTGTTGGGTCGCCCTTTTTGTACAAAAGTATGATTTCTGATTCCGTCCAGTTTCACGGTACATGTTCCGCCATTAATATTTTATTAAATAAGATAGTCAGTGGCGTCAATAAAAGTGCTTCTCCATACTTGATATATTCGTTCGCAATACCATCTGGGCCTGGACTTTTTTCAACTTTCAATTTTTTTATCTGCTTTCGGATGTTATTTTCCCCAAACATTTCGACAGTCGATGTTGCGATATTCGAATTTTCAGTCTCTACCAATTTCGTCTCTTCGGTTTTTCTCTGTTCTTCTCTCGATCCATCTTTTTCTGCTTTAGGCTCAGCGTAGAAATCTGTGGCTATTTTTATAATTTCCGTGCGAGATCTGCTTTTGGTAGAGCCGGGTTGTTGTAAAGACGGGATCCATTCTTTGGCCGTGTTTAGCTCTTTAAATGCCTTTTTGGCGCTTCGTGACTTCTCCAGGTGTTTTTTAATCGTATTGGTCCTGTAATTTTCATAACATTTTTTGATTTCTTTATTTGTTTCTTTGTATAGTATCTTCAAGTCTTCTTTGTCTTTCTTGGTAAGATTCGGTTTATTTTGTAGAGCGCTTCTTTCTTTAACAAGTTGCAATGCGTATTCAGTTAAGATTGTTGTCTTTGACTTATGTTTTGCAGTTTTCAAGCTATCTTTTATGACCTGTTCGATCTTTTTACAATATTCGTCAACCGTGCATTCTTCGTGGATCGTTATCAGTGTAGGTAGGTGCTCTTTAAGGTTATTACGAAAAGCTTCTTGTTCTTCAGCTGATTTTATTGTAGCTGGTAAATTATGGAAATTTCTCCTGCTCTTTTTAATTATAGATAAGTTCAAAGTTCCTCTGATTAATCGGTGGTCTGACCCAAACGAGAATGAGTTTAAAACTTCATATTTCGAGAATAAATAGGGTGTTGTAGTCATTATGTAATCGATCTCGTTCTTTGTATTCTTATCAGGCGAAATCCAAGTCCATCTTCTGTTGTCTCTGATCTTGAACATAGTGTTTAATATTTTTAAATTGTGTTCGTATTTGAATTAGACGCTCTCCTCGCCTGCTTCTATCACCACTACCATATTTTCCCGCAACTTTATTCTCGTAACTTTTTGGCTTTCCAATCTGAGCGTTAAAGTCTCCCATTGAGATAACATACTTTTTATTACACATGGTATGCGCTGTAGCTAGTTGCTTATAAAATACATCTATGTCTTCTTGTGACGATTGTTCTGTCGGCGCATAGGCTTGTATTATTGCAAACGTTTTGTTTTCCAGCTCTATTTCTAACACGCAGACCCTTTCCGATATACCAGAGAATTGTATGATGTGCTTTTTGTATTCTTTTTTACTAAGAAACCCACACCATAAAGACCTTTTGTTTGGCCTACATAGTACAAAATGTGGTCTTCGTCTTCTATAATACATTCTCCCAATCGTCGAACCTCAGATAATCCTAGTATATCGCAGTTAATTTTTTTAAGAGCTGCTTTTAGCTCGAGAAGTTTTTCGGCTGATAATAATGTTTTGACGTTGAGAGAACAGATAAACAAACGTTTTTTTATTGTAATGGCCGCATCATTTTTCATTGGTGGATCATGATTGAATTTATTTTCAGTAACCAACTGTTTTGTGTTTTCTCTGTTGAATGTTTGTTGATCCATAGGAGGGTTTTGGTCATACTCTCCCTCGGTGACCGACCGGCGTGGGAGACAACGTTACGTATGTACCTATAAATAAATGTAAATAAATTAACTACAAAAATATAATCACGATGTCAATATGCTCAAAATGGAACTCTTATGAAATAAAACTCGGCAAACTAGCAATTTTAACCGAGTTCAAAAAGAAGGTTCTCATTTCTGTTGTATTTTTCATGTATGTTACCTCAGAACTGTCATTTGTGAACCGATTTCGAAAATTATAAAGTACGGCATCTCCAAATTGGTCCCATAACATTTTGGTAAAGGTCTGATGACGAGATCCATGAGGAATCGAAAGAACTCTAGAAGTTTTATAGGCACATACTTATATGACGCTTTCGGTGTTTTTTTAATGGTAAATCGTCCAGTTGAAGTCTGTTATTTATAATGTGTACATAAAACACATTTTTTTTATGAACAACCAAAACTCCCTGACCAATTTTTGTATGAACAGTTCGCCGGTTAGTATCCATACAAATTGCATTCAAGAAACAAGTGAATTTATAAATTTTACTATGGGCAGTATTTAATATAGACAGCCCATAGTCAGAGGAAATTACTACTCAATTCTCAGTTATTGCAAGAAAGAAGAACAAACTAATATGGATACTTTAGAGTAGAAGCCTGGGGTCAAACGTCAACAGTTTTTTATTTTATTTAGGAAGGCGTGACGTCACCGCGGGAGAGCAGATAGAGATAGAGATAACACTAATAAGTATGTTCACATCTGTTCGGAATATCGCATTCATGGAATGAACTAAAATGTATTGAACTACAAATAAATAAATGAATATCGAACAACCTCACACAAATCGATCTAGTCCCAAACTAAGCTCAAGAAGGCTTGTGTTATGGGTACTAGACGACGATATACGTACAATAATATTATTAAAACTATCGTAAGACATCTTTAACAATTATAGAAACGGTTTAAAATCACGTATTTAATATCCATAACCAGTGCAGTGGGCCGCGAGTCTCGTAGCAGCACGAATAGCTGCCCCCCTGATGAAGAGCTCCATAATGAGCAATATGAGTTCGAAATATGTCGCGCCGTTCCTGACAATTTTTATGTGAGTTTAAACCATTTTTATAATTATGTATGGAACTATTGTACATATATAGATACAAAGGATAAATATGATGTCAAAATTGTATGCAATCCACTGAGTCCAACTGGGAATGGAACCTGCTTTACTGGAGCAGTGGTCTAAAAGTAGAGCCGCGGTTCGATTCCCACAATATAGTTAATTAACCTCCAATGCAGATTTCCCTTTTATTTGGAGGTTTTTTTTTATTGTCTGCCTACGTTCCTTTATTTCTTATTAGAAGGAGCACGCGACATCGTCCGCGTAAAACTCTTTTAACTTAACCAACTTTGGAATATCCAGCTAATTCTGTACTAAAATTAGTTAAAGTATGGCCAGCGGATTCGGCATGATAAGTGGACAAAGATATATTTATCGACAGCTGGCGTTGTACGGCTGACGCAGCGCGTTAATCCTGCACCGCGCTGTTAAGGGGTTTCCTGAAATAATGACATTAAAATACAATTTTAGAACATTTAAATAAAACAATTTAAACGGATTATATCGCGTATATTAATTATTTGAACCTCCCTGACGTTTCCGTAGCTTTACAGATACATGTTGTCAAAAGGCGAGGCGCCTGAGACACAGTTTTTCTCTGTCAAAGTTACATTTGTGCAATTTTTATAAATTATTATATACTAGTATTATTACCTAGTATTATTACTAGGTCAATGCAGAGTCAGCCACCGGCTAAGCTTGCACCATAGATTGGAGCGGAGTTTTTTTTTTTTTGAAATTTTCTCGTCACGACCTAGCGAAATTTAATTTGTGCATTTTAAAACAAAAATTTCTAAAATCGGTTGAGAACTCGCTGAGATCTGGGCATTGTTACGAAGTACATTCGAGTCGATCCATGGGAGCTTCGCTCGCTCCGCTCCAATAAAATGGGTAGTTTGCACAAAATGTAACTCTGCGAAGTTACTGAAACGTCAGGGAGGCTCAAATAATTAATATACTTGATATAATCCGTTTAAATTGTTTTATTTAAATGTGTGACAGTAGCGGACGCCAAAAAAAATATAACAATTTTAGAATATTATAATAGTACCTATACATTAAGCTTTACGACACGAAATGTATCCTATTAGCTACAGGAGCCCATATGAACAGATAACAAATGGCAGATCTGTACTAGTTCACGTTGCTAGAGCAAATATTTGTTTGATATCGTTAGGTAATTCGTTTATCTGTTCAAGTAGTCGCTGTCGAAATTTGAATCGAAAGCAAACATTGTGACTATCAATTTCCCACACTAATACTTCAGGTTTCTTGATTAGGTTTAGGTATACTCTAAAATGCGAATATACTTATTCTGTTTTCCTATTATTTGTATATTTTTTCTCGATTGTTCTCTATTTATTTATGTGGACTCAAAACTTATGGGTAACTAGCTGTGCCCCGCGGTGTTACCCGCTCATCCCACGGGAACACTAAATTTATTCAGGATGAAAAGTATCCTATGTCCTTTCCCGGGTCTCAAACTATCTCCATACCAAATTTCATCTAAGTCGGTTCAGCGGTTTTAGCGTGAAGAGGTAACAGACAGACAGACACACTTTCGCATTTATAATATTACTAGCTTTTGCCCGCGACTATTACGTCCGCGCGGAACTTGGAAGTATGGAAGCAACCTCGTACAACACGGTAGATATCCACCTAATCACCTTAATTAATAAAAGGGATTATTAAAGCGCCTAAGCAAATGTAAGAGCAATTGTGCTTTTGATCTAATCATTACATTTTCTACAGGGTCATCAATGTCATCATGAATTACTTATTTACTTTTCAATCTTTTTAGGGATAATTTCCACGATGAAAACTATCCTATGTCCTTCCTCGGATCTTAAACTATCTCCATGCCAAATTTCATCAAAATCGATTCAGCGGTTTAAGCGTGAAGAGGTAACAGACAGACAGACAGACACACTTTCGAATTTATAATATTAGTATGGATGGATTAGTATGGATTATTATTAGTATGGATTGGGTGTTAAGATGTATAGTTTTTTGGATCTTTTTAAATTCTTGATCTGCCATCTGTTCACCGCCCGAAGGTATATAAACCTTAGTCTACATTGAAATATTAAGAATTTTAAAAGGGATCTAGACATTGAAAGTATTATCTGAATTTTCCTTACAAACTGCATGTAGACCAAATAAATTTGTATATACAGTTGAGGGGTAAAAGTCACATCGAGGATTGAAATAATCTAAAAACAATATGACATAAAATTAAAGCAACCGTATATTCAGAGTTCCCAAAACGTATACTATTGAGTAATTCATCATCCTTCTAGCCTTTGTCCCATTTTTTGAGAATCAATTCTCAATCGGGGTCGACTACCTAAATCCCAAGATGTGTTCAGAGTTCCCAAAACGTATACTATTGAGTAATTCATCATCCTTCTAGCCTTTGTCCCATTTTTTGAGAATCAATTCTCAATCGGGGTCGACTACCTAAATCCCAAGATGTGGCGTAGGCACTAGTTTTTACGCAAGCGACTGCCATCTGACCTTCCAACCCAGAGGGGAAACTAGGCCTTATTGGGCTTAGGCTTAGGTGGTTTCCTCACGATGTTTTCCTTCACCGAAAAGCGAGTGGTAAATATCAAATGACATTCCGTACATAAGTTCCGAAAAACTCATTGGTACGGGCCGGGTTCGAACCCGCGACCTCCGGATTGAAAGTCGCATGCCCTAACCACTAGGCTACCACCGCTTTCTTTATTGAGTAATTATTATCCTAATATTCTAAAAGCGAAACTCTGTGAGTGTGTTTGTATGTATGTTTGTTACTTCTTCACGCTCAAACGGCACCCATTTTGATAAATTTTGGTATGAAAGTAGCTGATACCCTGGATTAACACTTTTTACTTTTAACTACTTTTTATCCCGAAAAATGTAATGTTACCGTGGAATTAGCGGGTAACACCGCGTGGCATAGCTAGTATAATATGAAACGCCTACGTAAGACTTAATGTTCTCAAATGCTTGACAACAAGAATAGGTATTTTCAGTAAGGCGCCAATGGAGTTTCGCACGACGAAGTGGCAAACAGAGCGATGATTACTTTACATAGACTCGCAAAATTATCTAAAGTAAACACATTTCAAGTTGTGAGAACTTTTCGGTGGTTTGTTAATCGAAAGTGTATGTTTACTTATAAGTTAGAGAAAAGTAGACGTGCAAAATAGTTAAGTTTACGAACAGCTCAATCGTTTGTTAAGTTTAGCTTTTAGGTATAGCAGGCTATTACGGACTGCATCAATTGAATTTATAAGGAAATAAGGTTCAAATTAGCACATGACTACAGTAGATATACAGTTGTCTGACAATATGCCACTATAAAAACGTTAAATGAAACCTCTAATACTGAATATTATAAAAAAAAAACCGGCCAAGTGCGAGTTGGACTCGCGCACCGAGGGTTCCGTACACACACTTTCCATCCCTAAGTGGTTAAGTTAAGTTTGCACCTGGTATGTATAGCGCCCCATATAAATTAGGTGCAACGTTAGGTATTAAAATATTAAAAAAAAACTACTTACTAGATCTCGTTCAAAACAATTTTCGTTGGTAGTTTTTATAGTAATGTACATCATATGTTTTTTTTAGATTTTTCATTTTCTTATTTTAGAAGTTAGAGGGGGGGGGGAGGACCAACTTTTTTCCACTTTGGAAGCGTCTGTCACGCAAACTATTCGGTTTCGAAAAAAAATATTTTAGAAACCTCGATATCATTTTTGTAGACCTATCCATAGATACCCCACACGTATGTGTTTGATGAAAAAAAAATTTTCGAGTTTCAGTTCTAAGTATGGGGAGCCCCTAATATTTATTATTATTTTTTTATTTTTGCATCAAAACCTTAATGCGGTTCACAGAATACATCTACCTACCAAGTTTCAACAGTATAGCTCTTATAGTTTCGGAAAAAAATGGCTGTGACATACGGACGGACAGACGGACAGACGGACAGACATGACGAATCTATAAGGGTTCCGTTTTTTGCCATTTGGCTACGGAACCCTAAAAAACGCTATTATGTTAAAAACATTGCGGCTTTCACTTGCATTTATTTATGTGTTAGGAACGCCCTGACATGATTCAAAGTAGGTATGGAGTTCATCCTTAGGGACAGTTATCCAGTACAGTAACGCAACAAAATCGCTTCTCTTCCCAGCATAATACGTGAGTGAAAATGAAACCAGATCTGTCAAGGAATTTCTAATTTTTAACCTATTATTTACTGTGTATTTTCAGAAAGGAAGTCTGAGCAAAATTACTAGAATAAATCAGATTATTGATAAAGTTATGTTCAAAAATGGGATTATGACATCATAAGATAAGCAATCGCATACGACATGTGACACATTTCCTCATATTTTTGCCTGCATAAAGTAAATACTCGGTAGACTAGGAGGAAAACTGTACACCAATTAGGTATGACTGCAAATACACTATCCTGGTTTCTTGGTTCTGTATAATATCATGAAATTAGTTCCTACCTTTACACTATTCGAAATTTTAATGACATCTGTCTAAAATTATCCTCTCTAAATGTAAACTTTGACACGTGTCATATGAAAATTTGGCAATGTCACCAAGATATTGTCTCGCTTTTTGTGGTAAGAACGAGACAACTGTGCGGCCTTCCACTACCTCTTCGCTAAATTTGCTATTTGCTCTAACGATATAACTGTACACCAGACAGAATCAGAAAGAGCGTGTAAACAATGTCATCATCATCAGCCCGTATCTATTCACTGCTGGATCAGGGCCTCCACGTGCATTTTCTAGTCGCTGCGCCTCGTGCATCCACAATCCCTTCCCGCTACCTTAACTATGTTGTCTCTCCATCTACCGGGGGGTCTGCCCACGTTATTTTTCCCATTCGGGGCTGCCACTCCATTAGCTTTGGAGACCAGCGTAGATCTTCTCGCCTACATACATGCCCCGCCCATCTCCACTTTAGAGTAGCGGCTTTCCTAGCGATGACCGTTCCATGGGTTCTCTGTCATACGACATCAGAAAAGGAACCCAAAAACGGTTTTGTCATCAGCAGTCGGCATGTCTGCGATAAAACAGCAATCGAACGCCGGCAAAAACAATGGACGCAATCATATCTCTGAATCACAACAAAACGTACCGCTTAGGCTTAGGTCATGGTTAATTCTTGATTCGTGGTAAATTTGTCATTCGACACAGAGTTTCTGACAATTTTGATTGACTGCCTGCTTTTACTTGCCTGGCTTTGATTGAGGATAAAAGATACCGATTGATAAATAGTTTTATTGCATAGCACACAAATAAATTATCTTCAGATATCAAATATGAAAAACAACAAGTTTCCTATACTGTGCTCACAAATATTGAGGAGTTTAGTTGATTGTTTATTGCGACGACGCGTTTGGCTCGGTTTGTAGACACCTGCCTACTGAGTCGGCGGTCCCGGGTTCGAATCCCGGCCGGGGCAAATATTTGTGCAAAATATTTGTTCTTTGGTCATGGATGTTATCTTTATATGTATTTATATATTATGTATATCGTCGTCTAGTACCCATAGTACAAGCTTTGCTTAGTTTCGGACTAGGTCGATTTGTGTATGATTGTCCCTTAATATTTATTTATTTATTTGTTTACGGAACCCGTGATGATAGGTTCCGTAAAAAATCAACGAAACTCCCATAGAAATAAGACCGTTCTGAGGTCTGCAACAAAGTGGTTTTGTATTGTATTGTATCTAACATGATTCAAGAAAACGAGGCATTTCATTTTCCTGTGTGAAAATTGTTATCAATCAAATACATCACACATTTTTAGTGACCATTTTAGTAATAACTATTACGTACCGTATATTTTCTTAGAAGCGTCAACGATACTAATATTTATCTGAGTAATTACGCTCCCGCTTAACTTATCAATCGGAAATGATAAAATTGTGACACCAATAACACGCTAATGTTTGAGACGTCATTTAAAATTAGTACCTGGCTATAGTCGACAATTGGGATAACTCGCTGTACAAATGCGGTATTGGCGAAGGTACCCTGGATCTATATCTCCTACTCTCTAATCATTTCTATAATTATATCTACAATCATCATCATCATATCAGCCGATAGACTTCCACTGCAAAGGTCTTTCCTAAAGTTCCCCACAACGATCAGTCTTAAGCCACCCTCATCAAATTGCTGACCGTGATCCTAATAAGCAGGTCATCAATCTGCTTTGTTGGGAACCTTCCCACGTTGCGTCTTCCGGTACGCGGTCACCACTCAATAACCTTTACCCCAAAGTTCATCAATTCTCCAAGCAATGAGCCCCGCCCACTGCCACTTAAGTTTGGCGACTGTCTGAGCTATAATTATCTATTACAATCGCGGTTCTCTTGCGTATCTCTTGGCTCTCAATAATATGATGTAATATTACCTATAAAAATATTTTCTCTTTTCACGTTTAAGGACACTCCTATTATTGACGTCTGTGACGTTTTACACACTTTGTCGTTTACCATAAGATCGCGTCGACAGATTATTAATATAAAGATGCAAACAATTTCGTCCTTATGGTAAGTGACAAAGTGAACCCTTTTGGTTGAAAAGTCACGCGAGTGATGCGAGTGCGAGAGGGACGAATGCTTTATCGTTTATTTATCATGTGATAAGCACAGCCATTATTTATTTAATTTAGAGTACAAGTTTTAAGTCTCCTTACCCGATAAGAACCTACTAACATTAGAAAACAAGTTAATTATTTGTATACTAACAAATATGGGTCGAGGTTACCCGAAATAAATAATTTGAATTTGAATTTGAATTTGAATTATAGGCCCGCAGCACCCGCAGGCTGAGGAGCACAATCTTTTTATCTCATTCTAGTAGGTAAATTAATATTATTTGTTTCCTTTTTCCTATATGTCATGCCTTATGGTATTTAAGGTAAATTGTTACGTATCCCTCCATGATCCATATTTTTTACGACACTGTATCCTTCTAATTTCAAAAGTAAAAAGCTGGTAAAATATCTCTCGACACCCAGAATTCAGCATTCAATGAGAGCAGGAAGGTATCTTCACCAACCGGCGTAAACCACTTGACTGATAACGTACTGATAGCATGGTTCCCATGAACGAAGGCAGTAGCTCCGAATAATACTTAATACCTATCAAAGATAACGAGTTGATGTTTCTGTAGCCACATACTTAAGTTAAAAATACTGTTGTTGAAAAAGCATGATTTATATAACACGTGTAAGATATTATTTGTTGCTATCCTACGGGAACCAAGCTTATTATCTGGACAACAAGTAGCCGATGTGTTAAGTTAGGGTTAAACTATATCTGTTCCCAATATCATGCAAATTCGTCTAACCGTTTCGGCGTGGAAAAGTAACAAACATACAAACACAAACTTAACTTTAATATTAGACGGACTAGCTTTTTCATGCGACTTTGCATGCGTTAATACATATACAAACATACGTTACACCTACCTAACCTATCCTATGAAAACCATGCTTCTTTTGGTAAGTGATAATATGGGATAACTATAATAAACTACTATATACCGCGATTTGTCTTATTAGGGCAATATATTTATACTATGCTGGTTAATTTTATCATGAAGTAGGTATAGTTTATGAGGCGGCAGTTTTATTTTGTCAATAACTTTATCTAAATCATTTCTGGACTTCCCTGTAGAAACTTTATTAACTGTAAATTGAATCATTTTTACGTCAGTTTCAAGGGCAATAGTCGCGTGGCTGTATACCCGTTATTGACACTTTATTGTTGAATAAACAATTACTAAAGGGCCGTTGAATTCAGCAATTATAGTCCTTAAGCCTATAGCATAAATGCCTTATGGAAGGAATAATCTTTAGGCGTAATAAACAATTACTTTAACAGTACCTACAAAGAACGAGTCATTTTGAGACAATGCCTTTGAAATTAGTTTTTCTGTCGTTATTTCGGAGTTCGCTTGTATATCGGAGAAGCCATTCCTTGATGGACACAATAAGTGCCAGTGTCCTTTAAGTTAATGTTGGTCTTGGCTATATAAAGTATACATCTCATGTATTTTCATATACGCCGCGTGGCCTCTAACAAGAGCAATTAATAAATTATAACATAAACTTTAGTTTTCAAACTTTTAATTTTCATCCACACCACAGCACAGGTTTTGTCCAATCGCAAATTCTTCAATAAGCATTGGCACAGATTACTATTCAAACTGAACAACATTAATTTCACCAAGTTAAAAAAGGCGTACTTATTCTTGTACTTACATTATTTTTTTTATTAATTTGCAATAATGACTTTGTGAAAACTGTCTTCCAACATTGGACATGACATTGCGCTGACTGACACTGGCTGTCACGCTTCTAATGATCAAATATTTCGCAATACTATATTTAAATAATACAAGCTTTCTTCAAAAGTTGCAAACAAATGTTGTTTAGTTTGATATGTAGAATTTATGTTTTAATTTTACATAGCGCACCCGGTATGCATTTAACTAATTCCGTAACCCTAGGGACTAAACCGACCACTTTAGCCCCCCTTTGCGAACTTAAATAACGTACTTTATGAACAGGAGAAATGAAAAAAAAAAATTGTGGATTTTAACTTTTTTGTGGTTTATAGACTTTATGTCTTCGCGGCCTCGTTCCGGATAAACGGCTGAATTCATACACTGGTAGCTAGGCATCCACATCATCATTTTAACCGACCACGAAGAAGCCAAAAAGAGGTCTATGACTTTTCAACCACGCGGATGAAGTTGCATAGTCTATAATAATAAAAAATACTGAGCAATTGGGTCGGCATAATTTTGCGTCAATAGCAGTTTTTACTTTTTTAATTTTTTTAACTCAGCTTGGCCATGGCACAAGCCTCCACGCGCCAAAGTCGTAAAGCAATTAGAAAAATAATAAATAATAGGAATTCTCTACGGATCATAACACTGGGACAATATTTTCGGAAGGTCGTCGTAATGGCCATTCGTACTAAACGTTTTTTGAAGAAACGGTGTTTATGGTGACGCTTTATTTTTTCCGTTTAGGTAGACAAGTTTTACTTAGCCAATATACCGTATCTGTGGAATGTCTCTAAAAGTATTTTTAGGCAAACCGGAGCACATTTGACTTAGTTTTTCTTGAAGTAAGTTCCTGTAAAGTGCTCAAACGGTTGGTAACAATTCAGCAAGATGTGGACTCTACGCCACTGTAATGCATCAACGTATACGTATGTGGACAGTTATACGTGTAAAAAAGCTTTGTGTATGTAACCATTGGCTGAAATTGACGTTTCTTATGTCATCCATTTGCAATAATTATCATTATAAATTGTAAAAAACGTTTAAATAAAATCTGTTGAAATATATTATCTATGCGCTGTAACAGTAAAGCAACTAAAACTGGCAGTGTGTAAATTACGGACCAATGTTGTACGGAAGGGCCAAAGTTACCCCAATTGATCGTATCTATGTGTTCTGATACTATTCGCTGTATACATCCGTTATAAAATGGATGCAGTCTGCACGGGATCGCACTTTGTGGCGAGTCATGGGAGAGGCCTATGTTCAACAGTGGTCGTCTGTGGCTGAGATATAGATAGATAGATCAATTAGGTGTATCGCAATGCCACGTAGAAAGAGCCGTTTATGCCGCACGGTACGAGTAGGTACCATAGGTTAGCCATCCCTGGTACCTATATCATTTTCAATTCAAATGTTTAACCGTAATATTTCAAAATCACAGTCGTAAGTTCGTAACTACATCGCGTTGTTTTAGATTAGATACACCCAGCGCCCTGTTATCGTAACAATGCACCTGCTAATGCTTTGTGTTGTGTGTTTACAAAACAGGGCCAATTAGTATTGGGTAAAAATAGCAAACAATAATTATTGTCTCGGTTGGATTCTCAGTAAAACGTTTTTCTATTGCGTATTTGTTTATGTCGACGCGTGGCGAATTTCATACACTAAAAAAATAGCTCAACTAGTTTGACTACTCGAGAAATAGCCAAATTAATTGTGCTTAGTAGTAACCAAAAAAATCCTAATTTGCCAAAACCTATTATGGTTACTAGTCGCCCTCAGTTTGTCAGTTATCCGATTTATGTAACTAGCAGCTAACATTTGGGATACTGACTATAACCAAAAAAATATTTAGATTAAAAATTAAATTAAATCCAAATTAAAATTAACATAATTTTGGACTAAGCACAATTTGGCTATTTCTCAAGTAGTTAAACTAGTTGAGCTATTTTTTTTTTGTGTGGTTGAAAATATTCTAGATACTTATTCAGTTAATAGATATTTCTATATTACAAATTTAGTAACATCTCCAATTTAGCAATAGCTTTATAGCGTCCGTAATTAATTCAGTGAATAAAGGATTTTGACCTTACAAACGGTCCGGTAGTTTTGAATTTTTGATATGTTGTCTAGGATGGTTAGTCAGTGCTTAAAATGCAAAATGCACAATTCCCCCCCTCCGCGCCCGCCGCCATATTGAAAAAACCGGCACTCTCTTCATATTTTTGCTCATATCTTCCTTTAGGAGCATTTTAGCTAGAAGAAAGCTTCGACAATATTATAGAGAGTTAAATTTACTACATTTTCCATTTTATGATTTGTTTCTAGGACAGATAGTTACGGAGATATGCATATTTAAGAAATTGCAATTTCCAACTTTAACTTCTGGATTATATCTTCGTTTAAGAGCATTTTAGCTAGAACAGTGCTTGGGCAATTTTGTAGAAAATTAAATTTACTATAATTTACATTTCAAATTTTGTTTCTAGGACAGATAATTACGGAGATATGTAAAAAATAAAGTCACGTTTTCCGAAAATGTATGTAAAAATGGACATGAGTTTTATAAAAGCAATTATATTTCCTACATGTTTTAATTAGTCCTAGACTAGTCCATAACTGAATGACAGCGTTCTAAACCAAGAATTTTGAGAAATTTTCGGAAAATTCGACTTTTCCTGTTTTTTAAATGTGCATATCTCCGTAACTTACCGTCCTTGAAACAAAATTTGAAGTGTAAATTATAGTAAATTTAATTCTCTACAACATTGCCCAAGCTTTGTTGTAGCTAAAATGCTCCTAAACGAAGATATAATCCAGAAGTTTGTTTTTCAATAGGAAATTGCGATTTTTTACGTTTTTTTAAATGTGGATATCTCCGTAACTATCTATCCTAGAAAAAAAATATAAAATGGAGAATGTAGTAAATTTAACTCTTTATAACATTGTCTAAGCTTTTTTCTAGCTAAAATGCTCTTAAAGGAAGATATGAGCAAAAATATGAAGAGAGTGCCGGTTTTTTAAAAATGGGAACTGTGCATTTTGCATTTTAAGCACTGACTAACCATCCTAGACAACATATCAAAAATTCAAAACTACCGGACCGTTTGTAAGGTCACACATAGTACTTTAGTCTCTATTCACCGTATTAAATAGATATTTGTCGATTTTTGGTATTCGCGGATTCTTACTGCATTGTATGACATGCACATTTCGCGATAGGAGACACGAGACACCAAAATGAGAGGAGAGTCACTTCGCCAACGCAATCATCGAGCGACCTGCTATCGAAAAGTCAATGATTTTTGCAGCAATCGCCGACGTTACTGTCGCTCCCGCCTCGGACTTTATAGCCATTTCAAACACTGCCACTAAAACGCTGTTTAAAATCATCTGGTAAAGATGTAAAGGCCTATGATGATGATGATGAGGTATGGATGATTACTCGTCTTTCTTTACATAAACCAACCACCAACATACTCTCGGTTTGTACATAGATAATACTGTGTATAAATAATACATGTTAGGTATAACGGATCTATCGCGATATACCTTATTAGTTACCTTCATAATGTGGGTGTGGTTGCACAAGCCGTGGTCTCAGATGTACTGGTGAATCAGCTGGTACCGTCAGCCAAATGTAGCACTACCCGACGAAATTTTGTAATAAAATGGATGGGTAGGAAGATCAATGTTCGATCGATTTTTTACTAATTATTGTCACCGGTACGACACACAACATCCGCGCACAGATTCGAAGATTAATTCCGCGGTTTTATACTTTTGAATCACTGGTGTGCAATAAATGGAAACCATCTTTCCGGTTCAAATTCTTTGGGTGTTTTTTGATTTCAATTGCTTCTCTTACCATACGTGGATAAAAATGCTTTTCCGTGGGAATGGTTTTTGGTTCATGCAAAATATGCAACTCGATCCAGTAATTCGTTCCAGATGTTAACAAGTGTTCAGTTATTGCAGATTTTTGTATTTAGCTCTAGGTATGTGTTTTTTCACCCTTTCCTGAACAATCCGTTTAAAGCGTAGGTAAATAAGGGATGGAATATCGCGATAGACCCGTTATAATTTGTCTTAATTACAGTGGCGTTATTTAACATAATGAACATGATAAAGGTAAATACAATGGTCATAATTATGTAAGTAGGTATATAAATATTTTTTTATTCCCAAAATATATGAAATAATCGTAAAATAAAGCGCACCGGCTAAGTTTTCCTTTGAGGTCTACAAATTACCAGCTTAAACCCGCACCAGCAGGGTGCAGAAGACAAACAAAAAACCCCGACAACGTTAACACGCGTTAAATGCACCAAATCACTATTTGTATAATTCGGACAAACAGGCAGACGGTCCGACAATTCCGACATTAACGTGGACACATTTAACGCGAACAATGTCAACAATGAGAGACAATAAGTCGCTCGTGTCTCCTCTTTGTTGACTACGGAAAACCATTAAAAATTACTAGAGGCCCGTTGCGGCGTCGAACCGCCGCTAGAACATGGAAATCCGGTAGTGTTATAGAAAATAACTACTTTATCGATAAGAAGTTTTTGGCGAACGAAGAATAAATACTGTAAAAAAACACGTTAAAATGATGTTTTAAAAACGTTAAAAAACATGAAAGGCTAGAGCCAGGCCTGATAGCCAACTGCCAGCTTCATCGTGGCAACTTTTTCAACTCTTTTGTAAAAATAACTTCTGCATTAATGCCATGTGATCTGCTGATCTGTTTCACAAATAAAATCCATATTATTCGATTTATGGAAAAAAAAATCAACTCTTTTGTAAAAATAACTTCTGCATTAATGCCATGTGATCTGCTGATCTGTTTCACAAATAAAATGCATATTATTCGATTTATGGAAAAAAATTGTTCATAAAAATAATCCCATATCTTAAAAATATAATTGACATATTTTCATAGGACCGGACATAAGATTGGTAGAAATTTAATTTGTTGTTCTTTCTTCAGGACATAAATTTATCGATTTGATCGATTTCTATCAATTTCCAGAAATAGCACATGAATCGAAAGGACAGATTTAGGCACTCACTACGCAGGTTTTAAAAAGGAAATCATGTAGTGCGTAACTGTTTCTGTATTCATTTATAATCGTAAATACTTAAAAATAGTGATAATAAGAAATGTTACATAAACTCAATTGTATGAAATAGAGAGTATAAAACGTTTATAGATACACGAAATGTCACTATTATCAATGCTTATATTTTTAATGAAATTCAATAGATCGTGCAAATTTTCTTAATATGGGTGCTGCCATGTCATCATCATCAATCATTTATTCAGTAACAATTACACATTGTGTTTGAAATTCTTACGCTAGGTATACTTAATCAAACCCTATTTACTAATCTAAATAAATAACTGACCAACAATACTCCACCATAAAAAAAAAAAGAATGTGTCAAATATGTGTAATAAATAAAATCCAATATATAAAACAGCTAAAAATGTTTAAAAAAAGAATATTAAGACATATTTTTTTCAATTAATTTAGAGCTGAATGCCTAATACCCGAATTCCAAATTCAAACTTTCGTCTTTCCTCTCATTGAAATAGTGTCTGACAGAAGAGTGAGGGAGATGATATCTATACTCTGAAGTCTATGATATAAACCTAATTTTAGGGTTCCTTACCATAGTCGGTAAAAACGGAAGCCTTATAAAATCAATTCGTTTTGTTGGCAGCAGAATTTGTCAAATTTTATTTTGAATGAGAATAAGAATGATCAGCCAGACGTCATTATTTCAAATATGATTTATTCTTGAGAGCGTCGATTTTTTTAAATTTGCATCATATGTAGGTCATTTCTACCATCAAGTTTCGCATGTTAGGGTAACATGTTAATTATTCCACATTGCCAACTCGTCCACAATGTCAGCTCGTCTATATTCCCATCTGGGTCACAATCCCAACTTGTCCACACACCCAACACGTCCACATTGCCAACTCGTTCATACGCCCAACTCATCTGCATTGCCAACTCGTCTATATTACCAATTCGTCTCAATTGGCAACTCGTCCATATTCCCAATTTGTCCACAATGCCAACTCGACCATATTGCTAATTCGTCCATGTACCCAACTCGTCCACAATTCCAACGCGTCCATATTGCTTACTCGTCCACAATGCCAACACGTTCACAAATACAACTCGTCTACATTTCCAACTCGTCCATATTTCCAAATCGTCCACATTCCCAACTCGTACACAATGCCAAATCGTCCACATTGCCAACTCGTACACAATGCCAAATTGTCGACATTGCCCACTCGTCCAGAAACCCAACTCATCTACAATGCCAACTCGTCCATATTACCAACTCGTCTTTATTGCCAACTCATCCATATTCCCAACTCGTCCACAATGCCAACTCATCCATATTGCTAACTCGTCCACATTTCCTACTCGTCCATACACCCAACTCGCTACAATACCAACTCGTCTTTATTGCGAATCTCGTCCATATAACTCGTCTCATTGCCAACTCGTTTATATTCTCAACTCATCCACAATGCCAACGCGTCCATATTACTTGCTCGTCCACAATGCCAACTCGGCCACATTTCCAACTCGTCCATATTCCCACCTCGTCCACAATGCCAAGTCGTCCACATTACCAACTCGTCCATACACCCAACTTATCTACATTGCCAACTCGTCTTCATTTCCAACTCATCAACAATGCCAACTCGTCCATATTGCTAACTCGTCCACATTTCCAACTTGTCCATAGGCCCAACTCGTCCACAATTCCAAGTCGTCCACATTTCCAACTCGTCCATATTCCCAATTCGACGATACACCCAACTCGTCTATACAAACTCGTCCTTATTATCAGCCCGTCTTTATTGCCAACTCGTCCATATTCCCAACTCGACGATACACCCAACTCGTCTATACAAACTCGTCCTTATTATCAGCCCGTCTTTATGGCCAACTCGTCCATATTCCCAACTTGTAAATTTTACCAACTCATTCACATTGCCAACTCATCCACATTTCCAACTCGTCCATATTCCCAACTCGACGATACACCCAACTCGTCTACAATACCAACTTGTCCTTATTATCAGCTCGTCTTTATTGCCAAATCTTCCATATCACCAACTCGTCCGTATTACCAAGTCGTCTTCATTGCCAACTTGTCCGTATTACCAACTCGTCTTCATTGCCAACTTGTCCGTATTACCAACTCGTCTTCATTGCCAACTCGTCCATAATGCGAACTCGTCCACATTGCCCACTTGTCCATGTTCCCAACTTGTCAATTTTACCAACTCATCCACATTGCCAACTCATCCACATTTCCAACTCGTCCATATTCCCAACTCGACAATACACCCAACTCGTCTACAATACCAACTTGTCCTTATTATCAGTTCGTCTTTATTGCCAAATCTTCCATATCACCAACTCGTCCGTATTACCAAGTCGTCTTCATTACCAACTCGTCCATATTCTCAACTCGTCCACATTTCCAACTCGTCCATTTTCCCAACTCATCCATATTACCAATGTAGATACATTCCCAACTTAGCTACATTGTCAAGTTGTCCATATTCTCAACTCGACCACATTTCCAACTCGTCCATTTTACCAACTCATCCATATCACCAATGTAGATACATTCCCAACTTAGCTACATTGTCAAGTCGTCCATATTCAAACTCGACCACATTTCCCATCCCGTCGACATGCAAGCGGAAGGACTAAGTTTTTTCTTGTAAAATACCATTTAATTTACCATAACTCATGCCATTTTTGCCATTTTTGACTTATATAATCATATTTATAATAATCTATCATAAATTTACTTATTCGAATGACGATTACATTAGTTTACTTGCTTTGTGCTTTGATTTATTGTAAAACTCGCCTATAAAAATAATCTTGAATGACGGTCAGTTTTTCTAGTCTTGCGAGCACCAGTCCAACTCGCACTTAACCGGCTTTTTCCTCGAAATTTTTAACAGGTATGCAAAAAAAGTTTCCATATCAACATTTTAAAAAGAAAAACAACCTGACAATTTGGATCACTGACTTAATAGCCCCCAATAAAAAATATATTATAAGTTGACAGAATAGGTATGGTTATTGTCATTCATTGTCAACAAACTGTAAAATTATTTTTGCATATTCGTACATGTTTTAAGTGCTGCGGATATTATGTTGCCGACTCAAAAATAATATTTCATCATGCTGAACAACTTACTACAGGTTTGTGAGCAAATCATGCTTATTATTATTTGGTCATCTTATGTCAAAATAGGGATCACAGGTCACGTGGTCAATGTCACGTGGTTAGCGCACAGTAGTTTTTTCAAATCCATTTTTCAGTACTTTTTCAGGAAAAAATTAAAAATCCAAGAGTTTTATGCACCTCTCCAGCATGAGACGAATCTAATGACATATCATTTATAAAAATCGGACCATAACTGTAGATCTGATGGGATGTACAAAAATCGGCCTCGCGTAATATATATATAGATAGATAGGACGGTTCAGTTTTTGGTCAGTATCAGTACTAGGAATTGAGAGATGTCGCGATTCGGATCGGGCAGGTGATTTTTTGTTTGCCTAAAAAATTCCAAGTTTTTTGATTGGGATATAGAAATCTGTTTCGTCCATTAATATGTCCTAACTATTTTACTTAGAAAACTACCGTGAGACTCAGACATGTTAAAATACATAAGCGGGTTAACTCACGTCGTAGTAGTCGAATATAGCTTGATATGTTTCGAATCGATACGCGATTCATCACAGGAGAGCCGTTAAGTCGCGGCGGCAGCCAACCGAGCACAACCGAGCGACATTAGACTTCTACGATGTGAGTAAACCCATTTATGTATTTCATATGTCCTAACTACTTTGAATAACGCTACCACTGCCGATGTCGTGTAAAGACGTAGCATCTACATAAAAAGTCATAGAAGTTGTACGAAAAGAAAAACGCAGCAAACGATTTTTTTTTCGATCTTAGGAAACAGAGATATTGAAGACAGCGGCTTAGCCCCGTGGAATTAAGTATTTTGATTAGGCCCAATTGGTCGTTTAGTTATAACATGCGTCTTTCATTCAGCATGATTTGCGCACAGTAGAATAGTACTCTTAGTGTTCAAGTCGCACTTGTCCGTTTGTATATAAAAGGTGCAGCTTTTGTACAAAATCAGGTGCAAATTCAAAAGGGACGTTTAAAGCTAATGATATATAACCTTACGATTCATTGCCCGAAAATCGACCTACCGTTTTTATAGCCTCCTTATATAATGCGTATCGTAAACCAAATTGATTCAGCCAGCTCCGTCCCAAACTAAAAAAAAAAACCGGCCAAGGGCGAGTTGCACTCGCGTACCGAGGGTTCCGTACATACACTTCCCATCTTAACTGGCCGGGTTAAGTTAAGTTTGCACCTGATATGTATTGCGCCGGATACAAATGCGGTGCAAAGTTAACACAACCGATCACGTTTGTTGTCTTCACTTAACTAGCGGCATCTGTGAAAATTTCAACTGTCTAGCTATCACGGTTAATGAGATACAGTCTGGTGACAGGCGGACAGAAGGACAGTGGCGAGTCTTAGTAATAGGGTAGCGTTTTTCACCCTTTGGGTACCTACGGAACCCTAAAAATCATGTCCCTTTTCGCGCAGTCGTTAACCCTTTGCGCTTTTTGTTAAATTTGTTTATATTGTTCGACACCAAATTATAGATTTACTGAAAAAAGTAGCTCCGGCCGATTGACGTTTTATTGCAACTCGTAAAGTTAATTTATAGGTTTCTGAATTCATAGAACTGTGACTGTGAAACGTTTGGGTGGTTGCGGTTTTTTGGACGACTAAATAGTAAATACACTGCTATCTCACTTGTTATGTGCTGCCTGAAAGAGACAGATGGGATATTATAAGTTGGCCTGCAATCATGTTCGCGTAACCATTTTTAACCCCCGACAAAAAAGAGGGGTGTTATATATGTATAAGTTTAACATGTGTATCTGTGTGTCTGTCTGTGGTCGTAGCTCCCAAATTGATAGACCAATTTGAGTACGGTTTTCTTAAATCGAAAGATATATCCGTCGATATAGTTCTTAGCTATGTTTGGTGGAAATAGGACCAGTAGTTTCCAAGATATTCAGCTTTAATTGAAACAAGTGACAAGATCTCAGCCAATATTGAAGCTAAGAGTTCCAAGTTTTGTGGTTATATTCAGATTTAGTAGCATTATCTATACCTATCAATGAATTGAATGCGGGTCTTAAGATGACCTGCAGCTACTCGGGGAGGTTTTAAGTTTTATTTAGGTTATTTTATTTAATTATTGTATTAAGCGGTTAACTTACAGTCACGTGAAATTGTCAGGAACGGCCCGACATGTTTCGAACTCGTATGGAGCTTTTCATCAGGGACGGCTGCCCGTACACCGCCGTGGCAACCTCGTCACCAAAGTTTATTTTATAAAATACAATACAATACAACAAAACTTTATTGCACACCAACAAAAAAAATATTACATGAGAAATCTTAAATTAAACAATGGTAGACAATAGGCGGTCTTATCGCTAAAGAGCAATCTCTTCCAGACAACCTTTGGGTAGCGGAGAAAACAAAATTAAACAGAAAATAGTAGGTGGTGAGATAAGAACTTCAAGTAATTTATACATACAAAATATTAAAGACAGATAGGGCATACACTTACACAAATAAGTATCTATATATATAAACATACATAAGCGTACATACATACAAAAAGGAAGAATGAAAAGAATATCACAGCTAACATTAGACTTATAATGAAAAACGACAGCATAGAATTATAAAAGGATTAGGCTACGGTAGAGACAAATAGTGATACGGTAGTGACAAAAACTGCCAAAGTTTTAGCTTGTATTAGATCCAGCGGAAGCGAGTTCCACAGTAAAATAGCTTCCACAGTAAAATAATTAGAATAAAATTTTGACTTCGATGCCGGAACAGTGAGTATACAATTTTGAGCGGACCTTGCAGATTTTATTTATTTAGCGTAGATGAGAAAATTTATCTTTGAATTTCCAGCTTTCCCTGTAACTAAATTAAATAAGTTTAAATCCATCCAGCATATTCCGACGGACAGAAGCATTTTAATCAATATCCATATTATAACAATCATAGCGCTGTTAGATTTTCCTGTGACCACCTTTTTATACAAAAATCTACATTTAATACAAATTTAGAGTTTTATAATATAGATACTGGTAGGTATTTTCCCGCCAATATTCTGTTTCCAATTAAATTATAATGATGGTTTCTGCGAACAAATCCAGGGCCCTAATTTTGTATACATTTCTCTGGTATCTCGGACAGATCTCCGTATACTTAGTTGGTATATCGCCACTTTGCCAACCCGGTCGCGTTAAGTTTGCGCCTCATTCATATGTGACGACTCGCTAAGGTTAGGCCAATCCCGAAATCGAACAAAACCGAGGATTATAAAGACCTAAGACCAATAAGTCTCCTACCCATTCTTTCTAAGATTATTGAAAGAACCGTCTGTGACCAACTCTCTAAGTACCTAGAGGATAATAACATACTGCCATGTACACAATCAGGTTTCCGCAATAAACATGGAACGGCCACTGCAATGGCAAAAGTCACAGACGATATAATCGCAGCATCAGACAAGGGAATGGGCTCCATTCTAGTACTCCTGGATTTTTCACGCGCCTTTGACTGTCTCAATCCTACATTACTGTTGACTAAAATGGCATATTACGGGATATCATCAACGTCATGCAAATGGTTTCAATCATTCCTAACAGACCGGAAACAGTATGTTAAAATGGAAACAGATCAGGGCGAGGTACTCAGGTCAAAAATACAAAATATCAGTCGAGGGACACCACAAGGCTCAATTTTGAGTCCTCTACTATTCATTTTATACACAGCTGATCTGATGAAGAACTTGAAACATTGTAATGCTCACTTGTATGCAGATGATACCCAAATATATTATTCTTTTACGCCGAATGATTTGGAGATATCTCTTAATAAAATAAACAAAGATTTAGACACAATAGCTGACTGGTCTCTCAAAAATAATCTTATTTTAAATCCAACGAAATCTCAGTTTTTAATACTAGGAAATAAATGGCAACGCACTAAAATTAAAGAACAACACCCAGTAGTAATAGGAAGCGACTCTGTAACACAAGTGGACACTGCGAAAAATTTAGGCCTTATGATGGATGGTCAACAGAGATACATTGAACATGTAAATTTAAAAGTCAGAAACGCCTTCTACCGCCTTAAAATGCTTTACAGGATCCGAAAATATCTTTCAACTAATGTTAGGGAAACTCTTGTAGAATCCCTAATACTGTCACAATTTAATTACGCGGATATAGTATATGGACCAAGACTCCTAGCTGACACAAAAAAGGCAATACAACGGGTACAAAACGCATGTGTTCGGTTTTGTTACAACGTTCCCAGGCGAGCGCATATAACGCCATTTTTAAACGAAAATGCGACCCTGAATATGGAGAACAGGAGAATACTGCACCTGGCATGCGTAGTAAGGAAACTCATAGAGTTTGAGAAACCCAGCTACTTGCATGAAAAAATAAAATGGGTTAAAGATACACGCAGCAAGTCACTGAGGCCATGCACTAAACTTAGAGTACCACAGCACAAGACGGCATTCTTTAGGGGGAGTTTTAAATTCGCAGCATCGAAAATCTGGAATGATCTGCCACCACCCCTACGAGAACCCATGTCGTTGTATAAGTTCAAAAAGTTAGCGCACAGTCACTTGTTGGATATGCAAGGCAAGTTTTAATAATCTCCCTCTTTTTCATTTTTCAATTTTTCATTTTTTTGCACACACAAATATTTTACACATATACAAGTCAAAGACAAACACATCCACTAATACATACATTCACACACACTCACAAACCTCCATGCTGGTGTTATTGTAATTTAATTTACATTATTTTAATAGTTTTTTATTTATTTTTATTATTTTTTTTTTATTATTATAGTTGTTTCCATCACGTTGTTATTATTATTGTTTTTTGTCATATTATACATTTAATTTAATTTTTTTTTTTTTTGAACTGTCAACATGTCAGCAGCCGACTTAATCTCCGGGCTTAGTCTGAAAACCAGCGCTGGGCTTTACTGACCTAGCACATGCTGAGACTGAGACCCATTGCCTCACTTTATTCTGTTTTGTATTGTTTTTTTTAGTTACTAGCAATGTAATTCTTAGTTTTTTAAGGCAATAAATAATATTCTGAGTCTGATTCTGATTCTGAAATATAAGGTGCAAACTTAATTTGACCAGGTACTGACGTGAAATTACTTTATCCATAAAAATAAAATAAATATTAAGGGGCTATATCTTACACATATCAACCTGGTCCCAAACTCAGCAAAGCTTGTACTTACTATGGGTACTAGACAACGATATACATAAACATAACAGCCATGATCGAATAATAAATATTTAAGTTCATCACACGAATATTGTCCCTTGCCGGGATTCGAACCTACACCGGCTGAGTAAGACAGTACTACAAACTGCGCCAACCACGTCGTCGACTTCATGCAGCCTTCGCAATCGCAATTTTTTTAATGACAGTTAAAAACGATATACCTGGGATATCGCTTATTTTATTTGGCGATTTCTTAAAGTACACTCGAATTAGTGCCTCTACTATCGATCGTTAAAGCTAATTTACACCATACAATTTAAGGTGACAACGACACCGTATGTAATAAATGTTTTTATTGTACGATAGATAACGGAAGCATCCTTCGATAAAGTGCTTCAATAAAAGTGCATTGTAGTATATGCAATGTGTGTGTAGTAAATGCAACAGATGGCGTAAAGTAGCATAAAACGTAGAGTTTTTAACAATAATGATTACGTATCGTAAGTCCGAATTCTTTCCCGTCTGTAAGGTTTCATCAAACTTTAATTTGTCCAAAAGCATTTTTTTTCCAAAACTGTTCATATTTCAGAATAATTATAAAACAAACTTATCCTAACATAATTGTTTCTTTAAAATTATGCTTATAAAACCCTGAAAATACTATAGGTTTCAGGAAAAAAAAACTACTTCCAATTTAGTAAAACGGGACATATACAATTTAGTAACACGTTACTGATGAGAAACAATGTTTCGGAGATGTCATAGCCCTTCTAATACATACAAGTTTTCATGCGTTTTGGGTGTTTTTTCTTCAACTAGTTTTGTTTTAATAAAAAGGAGATTCAGAAGCTTAATCCGATCCGCATGTTTTTCCTCAGTACTCAAGAATCAATGCTTTTGCTTAGTACCCACCAGTAGTAGTATTCCACCGATTGATGTCAGAAATTAGAGGAAATTAATTATGATGATTGACCTTAGGTACTTTGGTACCTACCGTTAACTATTCATTGACGATCTGGGAACGGGAGGCGGAATGAGAATTGAAATTACCTTCGGGCCATTTTTACCAAAACTTACCATTGCTATCGCAACTATTCGCAACCGCGTACCAATCTTTTGCGTTTGCATCTTTCCTGGTGTGGAACAGTACTTTTATAAAGTACCTACTTAATCGGCAAAGCTATAGATACTGCTTTATACCGCAATGACATAAATCAAATTATCCGGCAAATTTGCAGGTAATGGTCTAATGGAGTTTCCATGTAATACTCCTACCGATGACTGCTGCTTGATATGATAAGATTCGAAAATCATACCTGAAAGCAAACAATATCTACTTAAATCTACTATGAGTATAAACGGTCTCCTTTGTATTAATTTATCGATTGCTGTATAGGTTTTGTATCAGTGACCGCAGCTGTTACAATCGTATCGATTTGGCTTTCAATTTGCGTCTATATTATGTCAATAGCCAGCTTTTACCCGACTACGACGAAAACTCCGTTATGATTTTTACCCGTATTTGTCTATAAAATGAGTAGGTAAGTACGCTATGCAAGAAATTAATGAGCATAACGTAAATACTATGGTAGGTCGAAGAAAACGGACTAAATGTTTATATTGAAGCAGAAAAGTATGCTTTGATCAGGATTCGAACCCATCTCTTCACGGGTTTGCGGGTCAGACGGGTCAACTACCAATTTTATGGTTCTATCAAAGCTCTATCTATTTACGATGATCTTACCATTATTTTAGTCTCTGTTGGTTAAATTACCTACTGATAGAAGGCTTTATTTACTCGTGTTGTTTCTACCCTGTGTACCAAGCGCGTATGAAAAGTATGTCTTTAGCTACAAAAACGATGAGTAGGTATAATAATAGTTCATTACATACCAGAATGTAGGTGTTTAAATATTTTGATCTGCTGCATTACGAATTACCGCCCGTAGTTTGTCTAAAGTTTTACATTTTGCCTTGGCCAGGGAGTGAGATTTTCTGGGGAAGGTAAGGGCAGAAAATGCCACTTACGGCCTAGGGTGACAGAGAGTAACAAATATAAACAATATTTCGTACCTCTTCAAACATTTCACCCCATCATGAAACGGTATATCGTCAAAGAGTGCCTCGCGCGTCACTTATTTTTTAGCCAAACCCCATAAACATTTAAAATTTATAGCTTTTTCGGTGTCAAAGTGCTCCCCAGCTTGAGCAACCCACTTCAAGTAGCATATTATCATTACCTACTACTTAAAATTCTACAACATGTGTCAAACGTCTCGCTATTATCCCGGTATCTACCAGACTCACTTATGACGAAGATAATATTGTCCCAAAACAGAAAAAAGGCATAACTTGAACAGAATTTGCTTACATATACTCCCTTTTGTGTATTAGATATAGAATGCACGCGTTTAGTTTTTAGAGGTGTGTTTGAGGGACACTTTTATGAACCACGCAGCGTTATGTGAAGTTTCGCTATGGGGCAACTAGACAGACTGGAACATTTTGTAATTGGAAACGTGAGTTTATTGAAATGTATTGTTATTATTTTCTATTTCACTTGAGTATCTATTATCTTAGTCCCTTTAATTAAGACTGAAAAGGTAATTTTTTGTCAATTTTAAGGTTATCGAATTTTGAGAATTATTTCACTTACATATTTAGAAAAATTAAAAAAACTTATGCACCAATCGCATTCCAATTTGTGACAATTAAGTTAGTCATATATAATCAATCAAGCGTTCTTTTAATAAGTGTAAGAAAAACAAATTTTATAATGGAAATGAGTCGTTTTGTGCCTAACTAGAGAAGCCAATTGATATACAAAGTTATTACAATGCAAATGATTTCGCTGGTATGGACATTAAGTACCTATTAGAAAATGCATAAAAAGATATCATCACCATTATTAATAATCTTGCAATTATTGTCTATGCCAGAAACACTACACAGATAATAATGAAAATTTATTTTAATACAGCTGGGTACCTTTTCCTCAGGCAGTAGGGGAAAAGGGTATTAGGAACAAATCTAGATTTTCCAACTTTTGAACATACTCGTAGCTCTCAATTGGCATTATTAATGCAATTTGCAAAAATCTAAATGAAAAATTAAAATTTCAAAACTTGAACTTTTTTTAAGCTATTTGGGGAGGGAAAGGAATTCGTAATTGCTATCGAAAATGATGTAGGTAGGCTTCGTATTATCCGATTTACATTACACAATATAGCTATTTGAGCGAAGTATCAGCTGACATATGCCGTGAAATGGTCGATAGATGTCATTTCACTGTATATTACGTTTACAGTGATATGCTAAAGTAGACATATTAATCGGCGAAGTTGCACCTTCTAGTTTTTTTTTTAAGGCATTGAAATGTAATTTACCTATAGAAATAAAGCACCATGCTAAAACTTTTACAAACGTGTTTGCTGACCTCGCGAGAAAGGGGCCTGCTACCGCCTAGGTACATTATCTGTCCACCCACCTCCTAAGATGCCTCAAACTGTAGCTGAATTCAATTTCGAGATTCTGTATTTTTCGTGTCTTGAATAACGAAAACTCTCAAACCGTCTAAAAAAAAATTTAAAAATTTTAGAAAACCTCAAAAAGTTACCAAGCAGTTTTGAGAACTCAAATTACACTGACTTCAAAAGCCCTCCAGAAGACCCACATTTTGACATATGGCTCACCCGCGTACCTCTCATATTTGCGAAAATACATGCAAATGTCACAATTTCATAAATTGGGGCATTATAAATACTCGATCAGGAAAACGTAAACATTTTGGACGTTGCAATAATTTTCTATATCGATTCATAAATAATGGAGTAGTAATGAAACAATAGTCAGATAACCTCCTCCTTTTTGAAGTCGGTTGAAATTCAAAATAACAGCGCGTACTGAATATACGCCCATTCACTTCAACCACTTCATTCCAGAGTCCTCCAAAAAGAGCCTGATAAGGATGTGAAAATGTTCACAGAATAGGTGTCTCTAGAGCGAGTGTATTTTTACCACTTCACTTGAGCTGAGATTAGTTTTTATAAGATACTAAAGACAGGATTGTGGTAAAAACGTTCTTTAAATTGTGAGAAGGTTATTATTTTTTCTCAAACATCCAAGGAAATGTCGTTCTTATGATCGTGGTAATCGAACGCGAAATACTTACGTCTTTGTATTGTCGAAGATTCCTTCTAATTTCAAATTAGAGGTCAATAAAGGAATTTCATACAACATTATTGGCCGTGGCCAACAAAGAGATTGTCTTTTGTTTCAGTGAGGTTTATTTCTTTTATTTATAATGTATGGCATACTGCCAATAAAAAAAAAACGTTGTTTGTGCATGTATATGTACGTTTTATTTCTTATATTTAACTACATTATTTAATTTGATTAAAACAGATATTCAATAAAATAAACAAGGAATCACGTTTATTTTAAAAAAATATGACAATATATAATTAATAAGGTGTTGTCATTTTTTAATAAATAGAATCATCTCAACATTTGGTGGCAAAAACATTAACCCGAACAGCTTAAAAAAATAAATTTGAAATAAGTAAAAAGTTGGCGGGAATAGTAAAAATATATGAATATATAAGTTGAACATTTGTATTATTTCCTTGGATTTATTTGAGAAAAGCACTATAAAAGCCTCGACGCGAACAGGGATTGTCGGCCTCGTAACTCCACGGCCTCGTTATCACTCGGCCATCTATTACTACTCGGCCAAGAATTCCCTATTTCGCGGCCTCTGCAGATTACTGCAGAGGCCGCGAAATAGGGAATTTTAAAAGCACTTCAATAGTACTAATGTACTATTGAAGTGCTTTTAAAATTCTTAATAATGTTTGTTAAATTTATTTTGAATAAGGTCTCGTAGAAATACATTTATTAAATTACGTGTTTGCTCCTCAAATTAACAGTGTCTTTTATTTAAAGCAAAATGTATGAGATCAATTATTATCATTTCTATCGTATAACGTTCGGCTTTCTGAGGTATCATCAGCCCAACGTCCACTACTGGACAAAAGCCTCCCCTTAGGTATTGAAATATCCGTATCCTACAGCTTTTTGATATCTCCACAAGATCCTTGGTCCTCCTTATGGGAGGCCTACCTAAGTTACCACACGAGATCACTGTTAAAATAAACAAAAAATAATTTATAAGTATAGTATAGAGTCCACTAGACAGTTTCGTTTTGTATGGAAATCGTGCAGCTCTGACGAAATCGAACACATGCCACCTATCATCAGCCTATCTAATGCTCTAAAAGAAGCAAAATTCTCATCCAAACATGACCCCGCGATAATGGTAATGAGTAACAGAGGAACGGCAATCGGGGCTATTACCGATAAGGGAGCCAGATGTAATGTCGATCACAGTCGCACAGCGGATTGCTACGCCCACTGATCCTGTGACACTGATATTGGTGTAATCGATACTGCGTGATACTGGGTATGTACATTGTAAACTGTATTAAAACTAGGGACTAATTACCCCTGGGGCTTTTGGTGCGCTAATGATTTGACGCCTAGTGTTAAATCTGTCCCGGGGTATGCTAATTACTGATATACAGGGTGTAACCGACGGTGTACGGAAAACTGAAACCATGGCTTCAGACCATTATTCTGGCCTGGAAAATCGTGGAAATTTCTTTGAGAAAATTCACAAACTTTCCTCGCGAGTTTTAATTTTTTCTTTATTTTTCCGTTAGTCGAACTCTATCGGTAACAATTTTTCATGAAAAATCGCATGAAAATAGCATTTTCAGCAAAACACGCAATGTATCACAAACAGCATTATGTAAGCTTTACGGTACAACACAGAGAGTGGAGTGGGACAGGTAACGGTACTGGTCGGTCATTAATCCGCCAGGCCAGTCAGTGCGATCGCGCAGTGCGTTGCGGTCGGACGCATGAATAATGTTTACCTACCCGCACATTTTATTTGCTTTACTTGCTTGAATGAAAATAATCTTGTTAGACTGTTTTAATTTATCGGTCAGTTGTTATTGGTGTTAGGTAGTACACTAGTTGTGATCTGTGGTTGCGTTGTTTTTGTGGTTGCATTCATTCATATCATTCGATGCGCATTGGCGTAACGGTATGTTTTGCGCTGACGCGTGAGTGGAATAGGGAGCGCCCGGACCGGTCGATGCTTGCCGCGTGCTTCCCTCCCCGCGCGTCTGCACCCGAGAGAACTGGATGCAATACATTGCGCGTAAAGTTTTATAATTTATTTTGGAAAATCTTATCCTGAGTTTTCCGAGAAAATGAACACTCGTTTTCAGTTCGTGATTATGGTCTAAAACTACAGTTTTCGTTTTCGGTACGCTGTCGGTTACGACCTGTATAAATAGTAAAAAAAAAATATTACCCCTAATCATTGGTACAAAAATTGTGGTGTACCCACATTAAAAATAACGAGACACTACATGTTTCATATTATTATATTATCTCTACTTTACGCTCGTGTAGAAAAACCGCCTGTTTTTATAAAAAGGATGTATTTTTCGGTTTTGCCCAGTGACACTCCTAACTTTATATTTATTTTAATACAAAACTCATGTCGACCCGTTAATCTGTTGTTGCCTTGCCTGCAAGTGCAAGATAAATAATGCAAGTATCTAATAAACCAAAATTTACAAAATCGTATAAGATAAACATTAAATTGTTTTTATTCTGTTGTACTAGAATTCATCAACAGATGCTGATGCGCAGTATTTGATTGATTGATTGCTACCAAAATTATTTGCGGCAATATTAAGATATAATCTTTTTAGATTTAGTTTTGCTTTATTTTTTTTAAGTATTTGTTGTTGTCAAATTTAAATACCTATTCTGAAACTTTACATTACAACACATGACTAGTCCCCAAACACCCGTTACGCCGCTAATAGGAGCCGCATAACCAACAAATTTCATTTTTTGCGCCGTCCATACAATTTCACGTGCTGTTTACACCGTGGGATCAACCCATCAAATTTGACATTTCGGTGAAATTTGTCGGTGCGATTTCACTACCGTGCGACAGCATCCACACGCGTCAAATTTCTTGCACATGTGGACTGCTTTTTGTCATAATTTGCGTGTGGTTCTCGTGAATTTCAGTTTTTTTTAAAGATGAGCTACTGTGGTCCACTTGAAATAACCACGAAGCTACATGTGTTAGAAATCAAAACTATATTTCTAAAAACATGCTTGATTAGATAGGTAAGCAATTTTAAGACACCACTTTTCAGTATCACACACGAAATACTTTTCTGTTTGTAGCTAAAAAAAGTTACTTAAGTGAATCTGAAAGATACAATGTACTTTTTTCGATATGGTTCATCACTTTCCGTTTTAAAGCGTAAACTTTGTTTGTCCCATATGAATAGCATGAAGCCTAAAACTGTTAGTTAACGCTTGATTTACCGATCCAGTGTTTGTCCTTAGACGCCCCGCGTGGCTACAGTTACGAGGCTATTCAACCAATAATTACTATGGTAAACGTCTTTCTATAGCTTATTGATTCGGTCAAAACACGAAGGCACGCTTATGCCAGAGCCTTTGTCTAATCTCCACGGTGCATTCGACACCGCAGTATGTCCAAATTTCGGTTTCCATTTCTGGGAACAATATTCCGAGCATTTGTAAGTTGTCACGTCAAGGTCCGTTATACAAGTTTGATCCTCGAGCGTCGACAGTTAGCGTTTTTTCTAGCGACATTTATGAGAACCAATAAATATTTCAAAACTGGAGCAGTTTATAAGAGCAAACTTCCATGGTAGTTAATAACTGTTACTTTCAACGAATAGGTTTTTTTCTGTAAACTGTGGGCGATGTTTTGTTTGTTGGGTAATAAAGTTTCGCTTTTAAATATTGAAACAATTGGGTTACAGTAGAAATGAGTCATTTTTTTTTTTTGTTAGCCTATATTGGTGTCCCACTGCAGGGCAAAGGCCTCTCCTCTCGATTTCCACAACTCCCTGTTCGATGCTATTTCTGGCCAATTATTTAGGAACGCGTCCAGATCGTCCCGCCATCTCCGTCTTGGCCTGCCACGTCGTCACCGCCCATCATGCGGCACCCACTGCGTTATGCGGCACCCACTGCGTTAATGAGTCATTAATATAAATATTAAATACTAAGGGACAACCTTACACAAATCGACCTAGTAGGTATAAACTAAACAAAGCTTGTACTATTGGTACTAGACGACGATATACATAAACATATAAACACAAATATAGATAACATCCATGACCCAGGACATCGAGTTCATCACACTAATATTTGCCTCGGCCGGGATTCGAACCCAGGACCGCCGGCTCAGTAGGCAGGTGCACTACAAACTGCGCCAACCGCGTCGTCAAAAAAAGTCATTGTTAGAGTTATTGATAAAATTCTAGTCTAGAAGGCACGTGCATTGAATGACAAAAATTGGTTCACAATACATTTTTTGCCATCATTCAATTCATTTAGGCATGATATGATGCATATTCACTAACTGTAGGTATATACGTACCTACATCATTATATTTATGTCAACAGATTTAGTTGTATGTATTCTCCTAACAATCAATCGTGCTACACTTATCTTTTCATTATTAACTTGCCAAGCGATAGAAATTCCGGAGTGAAAGTATTCCAACCCTTATTTTCCCTAAATGCCCACAAAATGGAGCGTTGCGAATGCCAGTATTCATCTAAATTTCACTTTTACATCCTAATTACCCTTTCTCCGACAATACGTCTTTCACGACCAGAAAATTTCAAATTTATGGTTACACTGTTTCGCGCAAGGGGTACAAGAGTTACGGAACAATACTGCACAAACGGTTGTTCTCAATAAATGCAACTAACTCCTTCCTTTTGTGTCGTATAGCGGTCCTTTAGAACTATTGTTTTGACAATTATTTTAACGAAACGGTCAGTTACGGTAAGTAAAAGGGTAGAACGTTCGCGCTTAACAGTTATCCAACTAAAGGATAGCTGTATTCTGCTGCAAGGGATTTCAAACCATTCCTATCTAGGAATAGAGTGAAAGGTTGCATCGTGAATTTGCTTTATGACCTTGTGAATTTACAATTTCGTATATTTACATTTATCGCTAAACAGTTACGCGATTTTGTTTAATTGCATTTTAAAGCCTTTTCGCGAACCCTTTGGCTATAAACCTTTGCTTAAACCCGTTAGGTTTCTATAGTTTGCTTTTTGTTTGGTAAAAAAACATTGAGGTTTTAATGGAGGACAATTTGTATGAGGAGCGTGGACTGTACTAGAAACTGAATTTAAACTGGACTTGGAGGTCTTCGATAGTAAAGGGGAAGTTCCCGTGAATAAAATAATAACACTTGACGATAATTCACATAATGCTGTGTTGCTTGATCGAAGGCCGCTGAGAGAATGATCTTAAATTAATCGAGCGGCCATATATATAATGATCGCTGGATTAAGCTGTGATTGGGCCAATGCGTAAGAAGGGCGTGACTCAATTCTTACGTGTGATATGATTAGGTGGGTTAATGTAACCTAAACAGCATTATCTCTTTATTTCGATAAATACACATGGATATTACATAAGGTACATAGGTAGAACATATTTTGATTAAAAAGTTATCATACAAGATTCTTATTGGAAATCCTATTGTTTATAATATTAAACCTATTCGATGAAGCTTTCTATGTGTTTCATTATATATTTATTCAGGTGGTTTTACATAGTAATTAACCAAAGCTTCATATCTTATCCTAACACAATAATGGAGAGAAATTAACCTTATATAATAAGTAAAAATAAACGAAAAGAAATATGACTGTGTATATAATATTTTCTTATTCTAAGCTGATTACTTACATGCTACGTGATTGAGCTAACTTATAATTATTACATAAAGTCCTAACCTACATGCGACAGTCCCCCCTTCGTACGAAAGTACAATATTTATGTGGAGCAAATGTAGATGAGTCGGTTCGTAGGTCGTCGGATTATGCCTGAGTTAGTTTGGACGTCGGCCACCCTTACATGGCCATCAGGGCCGGGAAAGGTTTTTGCTATAATGCCTCTAGGCCACGTCCCTCTCGGCATAGTATTGTCAGCTACTATCACGACGTCTCCTATAGCAGGATTCTTGAATTTGCTGTAAGTACTGGCTCGCGGACATAGCAGCGGTCGATACTCGGCGATCCATTTTTTCCAGAATATGTCGGCTAGAGCTTGGGCGGTCTTCCATGACTTTAGGGACGTATCGTCCTTGAAGGTGCCCCATGGGCTACTAGCGTTGGATCTCAGCAATAAAAAATGGTTCGGGGTGAGGGAAGGTTCGCTCATATCGGTATTGATTGGAGTGAGAGGGCGCGAATTGACTATGTTTTCGGCCTCTAATATGAGCGTATGTAGGACCTCTTCGTGTGGAGCCTTCTCTCTGAGTGTGATTTTCAGAGCGGCTTTGATGGCGCCTACCATTCTTTCCCACGAACCTCCCGCGGCGGGATTACCGGGCGGAATTTTCTTCCATGTAATTTCTCGGATGGCGGGATGATCTTGTATGGATTCGGGTAGCGTTTTCTTCGCTTCTTTGATTTCTCGTTCCGAGCCCACAAAATTAGTTCCGTTGTCCGAGTAGATGATTGTTGGGACTCCGCGACGTGCTATCATGCGTCTGAGGGCTAGAATAGTGGAGCTCGCCGAGAGTGATGCGGCTAACTCGAGATGGACGGCTCTGGTCGTAAGGCAAGTAAAGAGCACGCCCCATCTTTTCTCTCTTCTACGCCCGATAGTAATTTGCATCGGCCCGAACAAATCTATGGCGGTAGCGGTAAACGGAGGCTGATATGCGAGTAGTCTTTCTACAGGTAGGTCGCCTACAGGGGCCTTGAGGGTGGCTCCTTTATAGGTCCGACACCATTGACATTTATTGCATATATATCTCATAGTCCCTCGTAGACCGACTATAAAATACCGCTGTTTAATCTCGTTCATCACGGTCATGTGATTGCCATGATTGTATTTTTCATGGTAATGTTGTATGAGTAGTTTCGTGAAGCTTTCTTTAGCGTGTAAAATTGGGATATCCACTTTGCCTCGGTCTACTCTCGAGTCGAGTACCATGACGTCCGCCTTGTTCATTTTCACTGCTATCTTATGGATAGGCGATCGTCGCGGCAGTGGATTATCGTTTCTTGACAATTTTACTTCCTCTTCGAAACTTGCGTATTGACTACGCTTGATTAGGAGTAATTCCGCAATCTTTACATGTCCATTATTCATCTCTATTTCGGGTTTTCTCAATAGCAATCGGGTTTTAAATACTTCAGCCGCAACTATAACGCAAGCAGTAGCCCTAACTAATCGAGTGAAACTCGAAAATCGTTCTATCGGAGGTAAATAATCGAATTTATCGCATGTACGGATTGATAACGTAATCGCGTTATTACGTTCTTCGCCTGTGGGCGGTGCGGGTGAAGGCGACGGTTTTTCGCGCGGCCAGTCCGATTTATCTTTCGTAATGAATTCGGGTCCGAAAAACCAGCGGTGGGTGTTATCGAAATTCGCGGGCGCGCCCTTTGTAGCGTCGTCGGCTACGTTTAGCGCGCTGGGCACCCATCGCCAGTCCGCTGGCGAAGTGCTACTTTCGATTTCAGCTAATCGGTGAGCCACGAAGCTCTTAAATGTGCGCGGATCTGCTTTTATCCATGCTAGCACTGTTCGCGAGTCGGACCAAAAATACCTATTCTCAATTACGTAATCGGATTCTGCGACGACAGATTCCGCTAATCGAGTGCCTAACACACAGCTCTGAAGCTCTAATCTCGGAATAGACACTACTTTAAGCGGCGCTGCTCGGGCCTTGGATGCGATTAAAGTCGATTTAATTGACCCTGACTCGTCCCTGCCCACAAAATACACGGCCGTAGCGTAAACTTTCTCGCTGGCGTCACAAAATATGTGGATATTGCCCTTACGGTCGCGTGCGGGAACGTGTCGGGGGATCTCGAGATTGCGTAACTTTTGTAAGTTATCTATAAACGACATCCATGGCGCTTTACAGCTATCCTTTATTTGATCGTCCCATCCGATACCGGTACGCCATACCTCTTGCATTACCGTTTTACCTAACACGGAAATGGGGCTTGCATAGCCGATTGGGTCATATACAGACATAGCGCTACTAGTGACCTGCCGCTTAGTCGGCAAAGTCGAACCGTTGAGAACTTCTTTCGGGGTGTTTCTCAAATTTACGTTAAAGCCTAACGTATCTCGCCTATGGTTCCATATAAGCCCTAACGTACGTTCGGTATCAGATTTACCTATCACCGTACTATCCTCTATTTTTGGCTGTACGTCGCTTATGACGTTTGGGTTGTTAGAGGCGAAGCTTCGCAATTCGAACGAAGCTTGCATGTTCAAGTGGTACAGGTCGTTAACTATCTGTTTAACCTCATTTTCTTCCTGATCTAAGGCTACCAACATGTCGTCCATGTATGTGTTTCTGATAGTTATATCGGCGGCGATAGGATAAACGTTTTTTTGTTCTAACGCGTTTTTGTTTTTGACGTATAAGGCTGTGGTTGGACTCGCAGCGGATCCGAATATCAACCGTTTCATACGATATTCTTGTGGATCTTCTGTCCTGCTCTCTCCCCTCCACAAAAAACGTAAACTATTCCTGTCCTGCTCTAACACTCCTACTTGTAAAAACATTTCCTTTACATCGGCAATAATCGCGGTTTTGCCCTCGCGAAATCGAAGTAGAACTCCGAACAATGACTTTAACAGGTCGGGCCCTGTTAATAATGACTGATTAAGGCTAGTATTATAGGCTGTAGCCTTTGCGTCAAATACTAGACGTAATTTTAATTTTTGCGCGTGTCTAGTTGCGAAATGCGGCAAATACCACGTACGCGGCGCTTCTGGCGGGGGACGAGAGTTAACTATTTCCGCATAACCTTTATTAATCAAATTTTCAATTTGTGCGGTATATTCTGCCTTAAAACTTTCGTCTCCGTCCAGTTTGCGTTCTAAGCTATATAGCCTGCGTAGCGCTTGTGCGCGGTTGTTGGGCAGAACCTCGTTATCGGATCGCCACAACAATCCCGTTTCGTACCTATTTTCTCCCGGGATTTTTCTACACGTAGATTCTAATATGTCTAAAGCACGTTGGTCCGGGTCCGCCCGGGGCAATTTTTTCTCTACCCCTAACGACTCGATGCTAAAGTGCTGTTTCATACAGCTTAAAATCTCATCTTCGGTAGTGGCTGGACGCACGTGATTTATACGAGCTATTTTTCCCGGCCTATCCTGGGATCCAAAAAGGATCCAACCTAGGTTGGTATAGCCCGCAGCTATTGATGAGGTGGGGCCCGTAAGGAGTTGTCGCGACACAATTAAACCCCAATTATCTTGCCCAATTAAAATTGTGGGCGTCCCGCGCTCATATACTAATTGGTCCGTTATGTCTTTTAAATGGTCGCATTTTTCCACTAACTCGCGAGAAACCTCTTGCGAAGGCAGATTCAATTTATCGATTGTGTACGCCGAAATTTTTTCTAGATTTCTTGTACATAAACCGCGAATCGATAAATTAATCCTACAGGACTCGTGGTCTGTTATCTGACCTCCAATGCCTTGGATCGCGAGAGGTTTGCCCGAACCTCTGGGGGCTACCTTATCGGCCGTGTCTCGTTCTATTAGAGTCATGGTCGAGCCTGAGTCTAGGAATGCTAGTGCCTCGGCACTACCTAACGGGCCTGAAATTTCTACGGGGACCACCATAAGATACGTGTTAGCGCGCTGAATTTGATTAATACTGCTAACACTTGCGCGGACAGCTTGCGCTTCACTCGTAAGCCCGTGAAGTAACTTATGGTGACCCGCCTCGCATTCGTTTTTACCGCATGCGACGTATTTGCACTTAATAGGGCGCCTATGGTTAGGTTCTAAGCACCTATAGCACAGCTTAAGGCTTCGGGCCGATTCCCACCGATCCGAAATAGACTTTTTTATAAAATCCGGGCAAACGGCTAATTTGTGATTCCCCTTGCAAAGTACGCAATCTTTTTTATTATTGCTAAAATTATTCTGCGACTGCGTGGGCGGTCGAGATTGCGTGGGTTTCACCGTTTGCGCGGGCTTTTTTTTATGCGTTTGCGGGCGCGAATTTACGGTAGCTACGGTAGCGGCGCGGTTCGATTCCCGGTATGAGTCGTCGTCCGAATCAGAGTCGCTTGTGTAGTCTCGATAGCTACTTTGGTATGGTCGTCCGCGGCTCGCACCACCGTGCATTCGTTGTTGTGGCTGCCTCGACTCGGCATGGTTCATATTAACCACATGAACGTTTGCACGGGACTTTGAATGTCTGTGGTGTGATCGCTTCGTGGCCATACTGACGTCATTTAAAAAGTTAGCCATCGCGACTAATTCGGGCGTCCCCTGATTGGCCTGTTTATACTTTGCCCATTCATACCTAATTATTACGTTTAATTTATCAGTTATTTTACTCACTAACTCGGGCGCGTGTAAATACTGATCTTGGCGCAATGCCTTAATGGTAGCTACCGTATTTGCTACATGGCCGGCAAAAGTAACGATATTACTGCTATCTTCGGCTAACCTGGGCATGCGCTTAACATTATGGATCTCGGTCAAAACTATTTCTTCGGGATCCCCGAAATGCCTTTCTAAAGACTCCATGATTTCGTAAGGATCGGTTACAGTATACATAATGGCCTTGACCGCTATTCGCGCTTCGCCGCGTAAGGCGCGCCTAATTCTACCTACGTTGTTTACGTTACTGAAATGAGGTGCGCTGTCCTCAAATTCGGCCCTAAACGCTATCCATTCCGAGATATTTCCATCGAAATGCGGCAATTCCGGAATTTGCCTATGAATTGGAGGGCCCTGCAATGCCCGATCGGCGTGTCGTACTTGCCCTAATTCTACCCTATTGCCGTTATATGCCGGGTTCAAACTTCTGTTTTCTACAACGGGTGGTCGATTATCGTAGTGAGATGCTACCCAACCCGAGACTCTCTCAGCGGCCTGACCCACCGCGGACGCACTGTCGGATTGCGCTTCAATACGCGCAACCTCCAGTCTAATATTTGCTTCCGCGGCTGCCTTCTGAGCTAGTTCGAGTTCGGCTTTACGCACCTGCAATTCGGCCATTAAAACAGAAATTTGACTACTACTTTCCCTATTGGCGTTAACTAACGTATTGTCCGAATTCCTATCACCGGGCCTGTCTATATCTCCCCTACCGACTTCTAACGCGTGGTCGCGGGCGGAATGGGGCACAGGGGCCGGGTTCGGGGGTGAATTGGCTACGCTCGATCGCGGGGCGGGGGCCGAGGGGGGATCGCTCGCGGGCGTCATTGTGTTGGCGTTTTTATTGCTACTGCTTGCGTTATTAGATGGGCCAGTCCCGTAGCTCCAAGTATTTGTAGGATTAGTGGACGTCTCGCCTGACTCCGGAGTCTGGTCTCGTGATTTTTGAGAACGCGTAACTCTCTTTTCCGGAAGAGACATCGCACGGGGGGACTGTCGCTTAACCTAACACACACACTGAATTTAACACAATAACAAAAAACACTGAATTTACCTAATACCTAACACCTATTCATTAGCGAGGCTAAGTGCGACACTAATGAGCCCTAATATCCCTACGGCGTAAATCCCTCGTTGCACAGATCCGTTACGGTTTGTTCACACCGCTAGGTTACCCCCGTACGGAAGCTGTGTTATGCGTCACACGTGAACGCTTTAGACGCGGTACAAGGAGAACTTAATCAATCCGAGACCGATTGATGCGGAAGCAAGGGGAAATTAATCAACCCGAGATCCGATTGATGGCAGAACAAGGGGAACTTAATCAACCCGAGTTCTGTGATGCACGTCGTGGTGCGGACTATTGTCCGATTGATGGCAGAACGTGGGTTCTGTGATGCACGACGTGATGTGGATACGAGGGGAAAATTAATTCGACCCAAGATCCGATTGACGCCAGAGCAAGGGGAAGCTTAGTTCAACCCTGTTTGTGATGCCCGGCGCAGGGACGTAGGGTTTAATCCGCTACACGTCCCCGTGATGATTCTCTTGCGCGCCTCCTGTCACTGGAACTTGAAGATTCGGTGCTCGAAGGTCCAATTCCTTCCTTCGAAGATCACTGATTCTTGATATCCGGCTTTCGAAGTACCAATTATGAGGAGCGTGGACTGTACTAGAAACTGAATTTAAACTGGACTTGGAGGTCTTCGATAGTAAAGGGGAAGTTCCCGTGAATAAAATAATAACACTTGACGATAATTCACATAATGCTGTGTTGCTTGATCGAAGGCCGCTGAGAGAATGATCTTAAATTAATCGAGCGGCCATATATATAATGATCGCTGGATTAAGCTGTGATTGGGCCAATGCGTAAGAAGGGCGTGACTCAATTCTTACGTGTGATATGATTAGGTGGGTTAATGTAACCTAAACAGCATTATCTCTTTATTTCGATAAATACACATGGATATTACATAAGGTACATAGGTAGAACATATTTTGATTAAAAAGTTATCATACAAGATTCTTATTGGAAATCCTATTGTTTATAATATTAAACCTATTCGATGAAGCTTTCTATGTGTTTCATTATATATTTATTCAGGTGGTTTTACATAGTAATTAACCAAAGCTTCATATCTTATCCTAACACAATAATGGAGAGAAATTAACCTTATATAATAAGTAAAAATAAACGAAAAGAAATATGACTGTGTATATAATATTTTCTTATTCTAAGCTGATTACTTACATGCTACGTGATTGAGCTAACTTATAATTATTACATAAAGTCCTAACCTACATGCGACAATTTGGCATTGCGAAAGGGGTTTGCAAGTAAAACGACATTAAGTATTATTGTTTATTCGTTTTTAGAGTTTTTATTTTAACGATAACAATACCTATTGTTTTCTTTCAAAGATACATAGCTTAAAACACAAAATGGCATTTTAAGAAATGCCAATAATGTCAACTTTTGTATGTATGAATTTGAATTAGTATTTTTTTATTATTTTTTTATTGAAGTATGTAACAATTTAAGCATACACAGTTCCCTGCAAAACTGGTTGTACTGTTTGTTTGCAGGTGCAAGTCTCTACACAATAAAATAATTAAAACAAACACTTGAGTGACACTTTGTCATATTTCGTGTGTCCAACGATTATCAACATAGTATACGTGTATGATATTATACTACTACTTATACTACTGATAACATTCGGACACCGGTTTTTCCCAGACAAAACCTAGTGGAAAATCGAGATTACTACTTACAGGCGAATATAATAGTAGATGGCACCTTGCACATCAAATTCTGTTTCTTTCTTTTCGCTTTAGGCTAGACAAAGACCCGCTTTTATTATTGTTTTAATGGCTCACAGCTAATTTTAATTACCACATTATATCCAAATATAATAACGAAGAAATTAAGTTACATTTACATATGGGTACTTTATAGTGACCGACCGAAACACGTTTTTCTGCCGAAACCGAAACCGAAACCGAACCTATTATAAACGTGATTAAAACGTTGTATAAAATGTCGGCGGGTCGTTCTTTTTAGATCTAATATGAATCCAATGAAACATGTCGCTGGCATAATTGACCGACGATGGAGCAAAGCGTTTCAGTTTCAGCTTGACCCAAAATTCTTTCGTATCGTATGTGCGGACGATTGGATGCTTTTTGAGGTGTTCTCGCCTGGGGGTCGTAGTTATTAACCGATTCTCATGAAGTTTTGTGAGTAGGTTTTATAAGAATATACTTAGATTCTTTTTGTCGATTAGAAAAATTTCAAGAAAATTCAGATGTATATAGAGTGGAGTGGGGGAGGAAAAGATAAAAAGTACAAATTTCAGCAATTCCACAACAAACTCAAGTTTCACTTTCGTTCAATTGATATTTTAACATTGAAACTTGGTCTTGGTTCAAATTAAATTACCCAAAAAATTAAAACGTAGCATTAACAGCTGTAATACTGTACTGAGGCAGCGATCTTTTAATTGTAGATGGTATAAAATAAAACAAGTTTAAAAACATAACAACAAAGTAATTGATTGAGTTGAAATTATTATTAATTGCAATCAGGTGGTCTCGTAACGCTAACTCGGACGTACAAATGTACTAATTTTATTACATAAACACAACAATGACGAATTCTAAAGTCATTTTATGAAATAAGCAAACCTCCTCACTTTTATCCTAAAAAACCAATATCGCCGGCAATTCGTTTGTAAATTTAAGAAAAGTGTTAAGAATTACCATATGAGATGACAAATTCATAACAAAAATAAAATTAAGTAGTGATGATTTTACTTGTAAAATCATTTTCTTGAAATTTGACTCAAACATTTTACGTGGTTCCTTTATTTTAAGATACAATGTTACTGGAGTTCCCATAGTCTTGGGACGCCCGGTATACTTATCGAACATACTCACAAAATTTCATGAGAATCGATTGAGAAATTCGACATTAAGGCAAGAGCAGCCGGTAAGCGCATGGACATCCAAACGCCTGGGCATACGAAAGAATTTGTGGGCCAATGCTGAAACGGAAATGCTTTGCTCGCTCGGTCAATTACTTAACATTATTCGGGGAACAAACACAAACGTCACCTCACTGAGCAAAGTGATTCAGCGGCCGGCAGAGTCAGGCGAGCGACGCCATATTGCCAACCGTGCCGACTACTGCCGAGCGCACCCGACGTTAACCGAACGTGACCCGAAAGTACGATGTTGGAAGTTTCGGCGCGGCCGAAAGGTTCGGCTGTTTTTCGGCCGAAACCGAACCTTTGGCCGAAACATAATTTTTAGGCCGAAACTGGCCGAAACCGAAACCGAAACCGAAACTTCGGTCGGTCACTAGTACTTTACATACTGTTACTACGACAGAAAATATTGTGTTTATTATTCTGAATTTTACTCGTTGTGCTCCAGGTGCTGCGAAATATTCGAAACGACAGGAACTAAAATTAATTAACATACCTACTTACACGATATATTTTATTAGTTTAAAATGTTTTATTTAAATTAGGTGTTAATATGCCAATAAAAATATCAAACAGTGATCTATAACACCTAGTTAAAATCTTGATTTAGTAATACTATTAATAAAAACCCCATTAAGTCACTTTATTAATTTTAATTAAAAAGCCTTATTTAAGGGATTCCTATAGCTCTTAATCAATTTGGATACATAACTGAAAAAGATGGGCAGAAAAGTTTTAATAAGTACAGACAGATGAGTTAAATTGAACCCAAATAAAACATGCGGGCCTATGATTCATGCTTTTATCGCGCGATAAATAAGTAAGTGATAAAGCATCCGTTACGTTTTGACAAGATGCGAGTGTAACAGATGCTTATTTTTCACGTGCTATTTATCAAGTGATTACCTAATGCAACCACCATATTCATTTCAAGAACTTATGAACCTAGAGTAAATACATAATTTAATTTAATAGTATGGTGAAAAGCTTGTTGTAGGAAATTATAAATGATAAACGAAAAAAAACACTAATACATAACTTATTCATAAAACCTTTCTCGATAAGTGAAGCTATACAGAATTACTGCAGCATGGAGCGGGTTCAAACACCCGTTTTATTAGACCTAGTTTTACAGTTCATTTATTTAACTGTTCCCAGGGTAAGTGTAACGGTCATCAATATAACAAAACAAACGGGAACATTTGTCGGCATTTTCAAAGGTTTGGGTAACGGAAAGAAAGTAGCCGGTTATAAAAATCTTTTGAAAGCACCATAAAATGCTACCTTGGACCGCTCGGCTAACAGTACCGAAGGATGTTTGGACATGTGCAAGATATTGCCTGAACAAAGAAAACGTAATAAAAATGCAAAAGTAGCACTACTCAACAATGGGATGCGCGTGTTGATAAAGATAGCAAAAATGTTGCTTAAATGATTTTTTTACTGTAAGGCATATTTAAGGAAGATTGAAGGAAGGAGAAAGAGAAGAAGGCCATGGCATTGGACTAAATAAAATAAAAGGCGAACGTCGTGTTGTACCAGGCTCTCAAGGAGAATGCTGAAGAACGACATGCATGCATGGAAATTGCTCCACCGACAAGAGCCTAGCTTTTAAAATCATGCTGATAATGATATAAGTAGCTGTGTCAATTTTCATTGCATACTCCCTATGTTTTAAGTCTTAGAGCATCGTCATGATAAGAATGTCGTTCATTCATCGTAGATTAAGTACAATCGAATTAATGGTCATATTTTGATAAGCTAGATCTGTGATAAAAATAATTTATCTATTATTCAATTAATTACGAAGCCCGTGTGTTGTTTGATTTATAACATTACTCGGCAGGTACTAAATAGGTGCTTACACATATTCCGGAATAATTATAATAGTAAATACAGCACATATATCTATCGCATTTCCGAGGCAATTGAGTGTCAGGCACAAATTAAACAAATATTTATTTATTGTCTCACAAACAGAATAGCAATGCTAGAACCCTAATTCGCTTTTACCGTCGACATATGGCCAATATGGCCATCTAAACGATGTATCGGCAAAATCACAGACTCATCACTGCAATACGGCTGGTAAATTTGTTTTTTCTTCTCCATTTGAACTGCATTATTAAGTCGATAGTTAAGGGTAAATAGAACACATTGCTTATAGATGTCACCGAAACAATGTGAACATCGTCAGTCTATAATTTTTATCCAGTGAAATTATAAACTAACCTAACCAAACCTATCTGTCACTTTACGATATTATTAATGGGATATATTTAAATGCACATCTGTATAATTTTTCAGTACCTACACTAGGTAACTCCACTAATTAACTGAATGCATACCAGAAAAACGAATGCTGTGCAAAAAAACAATTGATTAACTGAACATGTCCTACAAAAAAAACTTAAATATCATACAAAACGAGATGACCTTTTTAACCGAATTCACACCAATATGGTTCGTACATCAGATATATTTGAAAGTTTCACCAAAAATACTGACTTGCACACTAATTATCCTCGCACTGCACACTAAGATCCGACTCAGCCGGGTTAGGTTAGGTTAGTTTTTTTTTAATATCCAGTAAAACAGATTTGCAAATACCTTTAAATAGTATATTGAATCCGCATTATTTAGTGTGCATAATTAGTGTGCAAGTCAGTATTTTTGGTGAAACATTCAAATATTTTGATCGAAAAAAGGGAATATACAGATATCGATTTAAATACATGCCATTATTAAATAATCAGTTCATAAACCAATATTGTGGTGTCAGAGAAGTCAAATTTTTATTAGTACATTTACTAACTTATCCTTGTAATTGGAAACTCGATTCTATAACTTCGAAAAAGTTGTACACAAACATTTAAAAACTCTGAACAAACTGACCCAGATTATTATAATTTTTAAAAGATCCCGTTACTTAGTAATTTTCGTATTTATTCTAGCGGGTCCAAAGAGAAAGCTATTTCAAAGTCAGCTAGGCAATTACCGGCATAACTTTTTATCACAATTTCTCCCGCCCTAAAACCTTTTGCGCAATAATGCCATTTCTCTTACTTTACCTACATTTGCTGGTGCAATAAATGTGAAAATGTTTTATGCAATGCCTTTTGCGAACGCGTCCATAATGTTGAATATTTTGGATTTTTTGTTTCTATCGCTTCACGTTTCCTTCTTAAGAACGCCGCTAATGTGTTGCAGCTACAGATCCTTACAATTCGGAAGTTTACAATGTACGTCCACAGTAGGACCAAATTGCTTTATTGTAGGGAAAAATGGATGTTTACGATCCCTCTTTGTTCTTGCAACTTAGCCCATTTTAAGTAACTTCTAAAGATGCCGATCCGATATGTAGGCACGCTCCATTGTCTTTTTTGTATCCTCGTTTTAGTTACGCAAAAAGGTTGGGAATTATGCAAATTTCGTCTATAAGGATTTAGATTTTCTTAATTAGTTGTTAGTCCTTCATCCCCTTATTATTTCTTGCAGAAGGAAAAGGTTACCTGTTTAAAAAATACCTCCCACATTTTCGCAAATGTGTCCATTGGCAATGGATTCCATTGCAACCCTGACTCAGGTCAGCTGTTAGTTTATCACTTTAAATTACTGACTTGACTGTTGAGTTTATTTCAATGTTTCTTCTTAACAGTGGCCTCCTCTTGTAAATTGCAGGTAGATTCAAACATGTAAAAGTACCCTTGTGGCCTACTTACAGAATAAAGTTCATTATTCCATCATTTTTTCAAATACCTCTTTAGCGGGCAAATATTAATATCCAAAACTACACGCTATAGAATTATGTTTATCTTTACATAGAATCTTGCTCACCCTAAGATTGTCCCCATTGAGGTTCTATACTTAGGGTATAATGTGACTAATTTGTTGTTCAAACAGGGGATCCTCTGTACACAAACATCATTCAAACAATACTACCAAAAGTGTCCTTTTGTCGTTTTGAAAACTATGCTAAAGTCTTATGTTCTGGTGATACTGGTGACAATTGCTTGTCCTTTACTAATCTAGCTGCACAAATAGTAACAGATTTGAAAGTCCAGGGTATTTATTTGACACGTACCGAAGGCTGCCTTATTGTCACCGAAACGAATTAGAAATTACTGCTGTATCGTGTCGTGATTTTAGCTTTATGTATCGGATTAATTTTATGGTCATCTGTAGTGGCCATTCAATATTTAGCAAATTACGAGGGTTGTAATTATGATTATAAATTTAAGATGCTTTATTGTAAAAATTAATAAGGATCAAATGGTAGTAGATCTATGCGATCGACTTTGCGTAGGATAAAATAAATAACAAATAGATCCATTAACATGAATTAGCGAAGGAATATCTATAACTAAAACTCTTAAAGAAAATAACGAAAGAATAACGGACAAACCATTATATGTAACTAGCGACCCGCCCCGGCTTCGCACGGGCGCAATGCTGATACAAAACACACTATCCATGTATCTAGACACGCGGCAGCGTGTCCAGCCAAGTTCACCGCAGGAACTGGCGAGCAGCAGCCGTGTGTTATATTACACGAACCGTTTGGAGCCACTTTTGATCCCCCAATAACTCCAAATCTATTTAACATAAAAAAAATGAAATTTGGCTTATGTATTAAGATCCTTTAGAACAAGTAGAACCCCAAATTTCATTAATATAGGTTAAATAGTTATTGAGATATTAAAGTCCAAAAAACGGTATTTTTATCACTGACTGACTGACTGACTGACTGACTGACTGACTGACTAGTAATCAAAAACCTAACCCACTTCCAGGTGACCTAGAAAGGTGAAATTTGGCATCCAGCTTAGTAATTGTGTGTGTATACATATAAAAATCTAAAACAGTGATTTTTTTATGTTTTTTTATTATTATTATTATTGATGGTTGTTGCCTCAGAACTCTGTCATTTTATAAACCGATTTGGAAAATTCTTTTTTTGTTTGAAAGATATGCTAGAATAGCATATACACTCACACGCACACACTTACACATACATGCACATAAAAATCCAATACGTACTAACCGTTTTGGAAAATTCTTTGTTTGTTCAAAACTTTCAAAAGATGTACTAGAATAGCACACAGAACTAATTAACAAATAATAATTAAGTAATTTACACATCATAATAATTTCTGTACAAAAAGTAATGATATCCCATCAAAAACATAAATGTAAAATGAGAGCCAAGTTCAATATCGCGTGCACTTCGCCGACAAAAGAATTGAGATCTGCAAGGGCGCCAAGTTCTTTGCCCTAAAATTTTTAGATACAAGGACATGCGACATACTCAATGCATTTATTTTACTTGGGGTGTAATTCAATATCAAGACGTGACTTGGCTAGTTTTAAAATATAAATTTATATTATAAATCAAAATCAATCAAATCATTAACCTATTTTCGTAAAGGTAAGTATGCAAGTTAGTGTACGTCTTGTTACTTATACTGTTAGCTTGATAATGAACTATGACTATGACTATGTTACTTTTATAAAATTTAGTTAGTTTGTGAAAACTAGCCAAGTCAAATCTTGATATTGAATTACTCCCCAAGTAAAATAAATGCATTGAGTATGTCGCATGTCCTTGTATCTAAAAATTTTAGGGCAAAGAACTTGGCGCCCTTGCAGATCTCAATTCTTTTGTCGGCGAAGTGCACGCGATATTGAACTTGGCTCTCATTTTACATTTATGTTTTTGATGGGATTATATACATAAACCTTCCTCTTGAATCACTCTCTCTAATAAAAAAATCGCATCAAAATCCGTAGCGTAGTTCTAAAGATCTAAGCATACATAGGGACAGATACAACAGGAAGCGACTTTGTTTTAGACTATGTAGTGAAGAAATCAAAACATGTGCCAATCTTGCTTATGGTCGGACACGAAGTCTAAAGTTGTCACTTGCGAAGAAAGCTTTGAGTAAGATTCACCCAACTCAACTGCTGCCTTTTCTTGCTATCTTTCCTTCTTCATTGAAAATGTGAACTGAACCAACGTTTCGCTGCTTCATCATCACCATACACCGGAGTTTTCGATGCACAAATGATTTAATATTCTGCCGGCAGTAGGCGTCGAATCATTCGTGCACTAGAAACACCGGGATTTGATAATCATTTACCATCATGTGAAAACTATAGTATCGTACGATAAAAAAACCATACCTAATCAATAGTTTGCCAGAGGAAATAAGACGAGAGCCAAAATACTTCATTTACACTACCGTACTACCTGCCTATATCTAAAATAACAAATATACTCATATACCTAAAATAGAGATCTAAAGAGATCCCACAGTCAAACCAGCCACTGGGTTTGTGGGAAAAAGATAATAAAGTAAGTAAATAAAGAAGAAATAACAAATAACCGGGGTCAGCTCTTGGTCAGTTTTACCAAAATAAAAACCAAATAAAATCTTTTTAGCATTTCGAGTGCTAATTATTGTTCATTCTTGTTTCTGCACCACTAAACATTCGTTACGTTACCATTTCTCTCTCTGAATGTAGGTAAGTATTACACAAAGTACCTTGTGATTGTCGTTAAATTGAAAACGAAATCTGAATCAAGAATGCATTGCATGAGTGGCTTAAGTGCGAAATGATGTATATTTGTACTGATGCAAATTTTAGTTTTATCGACGAGGTTATTAAGTTCAATTTTGTTTGCTACACGCCGAACATTCGTGTTTACTGAGCGATTATCGATGTTATTGAATCTCTTTGCAAAAAATAAAACGTTGTGTGGTCTACGTATGTGGGTAGCATCGATTACACAGGAATCGAAATTGCATGAAATTGCGTCACTTTCAAATGCAAACCCAGAAAGTCGTAAACGTAAAAATACGGGTCGTATTTAAGGCTTTTTGTAATTGATGATATGGGATAATAGTTGTTGTGTTATTTGCGGCTGTGAAGTGACGAATGCATTGAAGAATAGTGTCGCTCCCACTTCTTAGGTGAATCGAGTGTGAATCTTAAGCTTGGATTTAAAAGACCCTTTAAATCTTAAGAATTGCATGGAATGACATTGATCGCGTACTGATAGTAAAGTAGATAACGGCATTGACATCTGCACATTTTTGTGTCTTCTTGATTTCTATTTATTTCCTTTACATTTTCAAATTCCAACTTGATAATTAACGTCATACACATACTCACTATCACTACATATAATCAATAAACAACTTGATATCTTCAATTTAATTAGTCTAATTACTTGAAAACCGTTTTTGATTGTGACCTTTTTATTCAAAGTAAGCACTTATATGTAAGGGAAGGGAAACTAAATCTGAAGTCAAGCTATAAAGTGAAGTAGAGATATAAATATTGTAGAAATTGATCGTAGCACATTTTTTACAGCAAATATGACCGAATAGGAAAAGCAGCATTTGGTATAACAATATCACTTTGACACAATATGCGAAACAATATGCAAAATATGAAATAAATAAAATAATATGCAACTAAACCGTCTCAGCAATATGCTATTTTTAACCTTATCTTACGGAAACGAATTTTGGCGCACGTGTTTCTGAAAGTATACTTTTAGCATCGGCAAATGTATCGTTAACGACCAGTGATTGCTTATCTCAATGTTCTGTGCCTTTTTTTAGCACCAGGCTGTTAGGCGTGTGTTAAACATATTTTTGACACACTGTACTTTCCAAAACTGCGCAAATCGTCTTGGGTGGTCCTTAAGTGGCGTCATCGCAAACCAACCTTGGTTTGTTTGTTTTATCCTCAAATAACAAATATACCGAAACTCAACCTAATTCTACAGAAATAAAGTTAAAAATTATATTCCTCTTCATATTTTTGTTTTACGGGTGTAACCAAATATTTAGTTTTGACTGTCTTTATGAATGAAAATTTCCAACCCTTAAGTTGAGTAGAAAAAACAACACAGAAACCATGATGCATCTCAGTATCACTTTCGACAGCTGACCATACGAATTTTTCTTTTTTCAATACTTGTGCAATATTAACACATATCTAAACGAACATTATTTTCAAAACCATGGCCGTTGAGAGGAATTGAAACAGGAATACCAATCGGTAACTATTACCTGAAGCATAGAGTCACAAGAAGCATCACTGATAATGATGATAATGCATCTATTGTGTGAGACTTAATTTTATAATTGATTTGATAGATAATTTAACCAAAATATTTAATCTGTTAAGTATGCACTTAACAGATTAAATATTTTGGTTAAATAATCTTCGAATCGGAATCGTGGTAACTTTGATGCCAAAGTTACCACGATTCCGATGGCGTACGACTACAGCAGCTGAATATTTTCTGGTAGCATATCCTTGAGTCTCGCTCTTAACCTTGTTATTTCAGGCAGATTTAATTCTCATAGTGCTCGAATAACTGTGCAAGATATGGTACACTAACAGACGTCAGTGAAATCTTTATTAGTACTTGTCCGATATCGCAAAAGCACTTCTGCTATAACGCGCTGATTATGCGGCGGCACCGTTGCGCTACATTAGAACACGGACGCATTAGCTGGTCAGGTTATGGTACAAGTTAATAGTGAATAATTACTTTATATGCTCCTCCGGTTTCCAACCGGTCTGCAAAAAAAACTTAATCTATATATATAAAAGAAGAAGTCCTGACTGACTCATCAACGCACAGCCGAAACTACTAATGTTAGAGAGTTCATTTTTGCACAGTAGGTTACTTTTATAACGTGGGCTAGAGATAAGAAGGGATTTTTGGAAATACCACCCCTAAGAGGGTTAAAAAGGGGTGCAAAGTTTGTATGGGGGAAACTTTTTTTTTGGAGCTAGAGACTTGAAACTTTGTAGAAAGATTACTTATTTAAAAACACAAAAAGTACTTTCAGCGTTTTGGAAAATTTCACCCCTAAGGGGGTTAAAAAGGGGTGCAATATTTATATGGGAGAAACTTTATTTTTTGAACTAGAGACTTGAAACTTTGTAGAAAGCTTACTTAATCAAATACAAAAAAAGTAATTTCAACGTTTTGGAAAATTTCACCTCTAAGGGGGTTAAAAAGGGGTGCAAAGTTTGTATGGGGAACACCGCTAATGTTGTTTATAAAGAAGTGTTACGCTAAGGTTATCAGTTTATATTTTTTTTATTTCCTGTCTTCTACCCAGTGACTACGTCCTTTTTTTGAAACGAACTTGCACCCCCTTTTCTATGGTTGACTGTCAACAATATTTTCTTAGTGCTGTCTCTTATTAATTGTGTTCCAAACTTTATGTGTTCCTATATTTAGTGAGTTGTCTATCAGCACATGAATAATCTATACTTTATATATACCTATTCTTACTTTATTTAGCTTCTTGAGAAATATAGAGAACTGTAGCACCAGAATATATTGAATCACTCTTCAAACAATCTACTAGCCTGTAGACCAAAATAGTAATCGCATCATTAAATTCACTTATGTGCATTTAGTTTTTATTGGTCACATATCAGCACTTTCTTGGTGGGTACTGGGGTACCTGCTAGACCATTTAGAAACATTTTGGCCAGCCTCGGGAACTCCGCCACACAACTGTTTTCGTTTAATAGCCAGGCCGGCGTGTACAAATACCAGTGCTGCCTTCTTATGAAAAGAGGTCATTATTTATTATTGTTTTGAAATAAAGTTTATTATTTCTTATTGTTGAAAGAGATACTCTTCATTAAATTGCCTCCATCTCTCGATTTCCAGTGCTGAGTTTAAGATTGTTTTAACAGCCTTACGATATTTAACATTTTTTTTAAATCTCACTCATAATAACTAAGATCCCCATTGTCTAACTCCAAATCCATGCGTCGCCTTGCAGAGTCATTTTTGCCAAAGATTAAAAGCATCAGGTAACTGACGGAATAAATATTAAGCATCCTGCAAACAATTCCCGTAATCTAATTGGAAAATCTTCTAAAATTCTTTAACAATTGCATATCAGTGTCTGCCACTGTTTAAAATGTAACATGTCTAGACCATTTTAACTAAGAATAAAATTCACTATATTTTAATATCTTTGTCAACATCAAAAATCTACGCGGACGAAGTCGCGGGCGGCCGCTAGTCTATATATATAAAAGAAGAAGTCCTGACTGACTCATCAACGCACAGCCGAAACTACTAATGTTAGAGAGTTGATTTTTGCACAGTAGGTTACTTTTATAACGTGGGCTAGAGATAAGAAGCGATTTTGAAAAATTTAACCCCTAGGAGGGTTAAAAAGGGGATGAAAGGTTGTATGGGATACAAGTTTTTTTTTAAACTAGGAACTTGAAACTTTGTTAGAAGTTATTAAAATAAAATAAAAGAAAACTGATTTCAGCGTTTTTGAAAATTCATCCCCTAAGGTGGTAAAAAAGGGCTTGAAAGTTTGTATGGAGATCAATTATTTTTTGAGCGCGGGACTTGAATCTTTGTGTATAGGCATATTATTAGAATACAAGAAAAGTGATTTCAGCGTTTTTAAAAATTCATCCCCTAAAAGGGTTAAAAAGGGGTTGAAAGTGTGAATCCATTACAAATTCCTTGAAACTTCTTATTAAGGCATATACAATAATAACAAAATAATATGAATTTAACGTCATTAAAGATTCAACCTCTAAGGGGGTTAAAAGGGGGGTGAAAGTTCGTCTTGGGGTTCAAATTTAATTTTAAGCTAGGAACTTTAAACTTCGTAAAAAGTTATGCAAATAAAATGAAATAAAAGTGATTTCAGCGTTTTTGAAAATTCATCCTCTTAGGTAGTAAAAAGGGGGTTGAAAGTTTGTATGGAGATCAAACCTTTTCTTGAGCGTGGGACTTTAAACTTTGTATAAAGGCATATAAGTAGAATACAAGAAAAGTAATTTCAGCGTTTTCAATAATTCGTCCCCTAAAATGGTTAAAAAGGGTTGAAAGTTTGATTCAATTACAAATTCTTTGACTAAGGCATATATAATAATAACAAAATAACATTAATTTAACGTCATTATATATTCAACCTCTAAGAGGGTTAAAAGGGGGATGAAAGTTTGTCTCGGGGTTCAATTTTAATTTTAAGCTAGGAACTTGAAACTTTGTAAATAGGTATTAAAATGAAATAAAAGAAAACTGATTTTAGTGTTTTTGAAAATTCATCCCTGAAACTGGTAAATAAGGGGTTGAAACTTTTGAATGGAGATCGAACCTTTTTTCTGAGCGCAGGACTTTAAACTTTGTATTAGTGCATATAATTAGAATACAAGAAAAGAAATTTCAGCGTTTTTGAAAATTCAGCCCTGAAAGTGGTGAAAAGGGGTTGAAAGTTTGTATGGAGATCTAAACTTTTTTTTGAGCGCCGGACTTGGAACTTTGTATAAAAGCATATAATTAAGAATTCAAGAAAACTAATATCAGCGTTTTTGAAAATTCACCCCTGAAGGTGGTGAAAAAGGGGTTGAAAGTTTGTATGAAGATTAAAAAAATATTTGAGTGTGGGACTTGAAACTTTAAATAGAGGCATATTATTAGAATACAAAAAAAGTGATTCAGCGTTTTTGAAAATATAGCCCTGAAGATGGTGTAAAAGGGGTTGAATGTTTGGAATGGAATGGAGATCAAACCTTTTTTTGAGCGCCGGACTTGAAACTTTGTATAAAGGCATATAATTAGAAATCAAAAAAGTAATTTCAGCGTTTTTGAAAATGCAACCCCTGAGGCGGTAAAAAGGAGGTTGATAGTTTGTATTGAGATCAAACATTTTTTTGAGCGCGGGACTTGAAACTTTGTATAAGGGCATATTATCAGAATACAAGAAAAGTGAATTCGTTTTTGAAAATTCAGCCCAGAAGGTGGTGAAAAAGGGGTTGAAAATTTGTTTGAAGATCTAATATTTATTTTGAGTGCGGGACTTGAAACCTGAGTTCATAATGATTCCGCGTAATTAGACCAATTTAACCGAAAAAGAAACTAAAAAGAGGCCAAGAGCGAGTCGAACTCGCGTACGAAGTTCGGTACCATTACGTATAAAATGGCAAAAAACACGTTTGTTGTATGGGAGCAGCACTTCAATATTTATTATTATTTATTTTTTGTTGAATTACAGTAACCAACATCAAAAACATCAACTTGCAAAAAAAGAAAAGTAATTTCAACATTGTTTAGATCTGAAAATAATATAATAAAGATGTAAACTGATAAGATTCCACGCGGACGAAGTCGCGGGCAACAGCTAGTAAAATATAAGAAACAAGATAAGTGGACACCTGAGATGCGATATGGTGTTTTATTTCTGGACATTCTGGAAGAAACAGTTAACAGAAGAAAAGGCTTAGCAAGATCAAGATTTTTTAATTAAGTACAGCAGAAAGTAACAGGAAACCTTAAGAAGCAAGATTTCTTATTTGAGTAAAGCCGAAAGTAAGAAGCAAGAGTCTCGATTACTCCGCCGACACGACACAATATGTAATCATGTTTAATAGTATGTAAGTAGGTACTTGATAGAGGATTACGTATGAGGTGCGGAGCAAAGCAGTTCCTCAAGGAATTATCCAAGTGTAGGTACCAACAGCAAGGAAATTATGAGTTATAGTAAAATGCGCGATCAATTTGCAATTTTAATGGATGCCGATAATAATATATCTCTACCAAAAACAAATCCCACTGCTGCATTGCTCAATATTTGATCGTCATTTGAGTTTTTTTCTTAATGTTTAGTCTCCTATTATTTCGTTTGCCGTAAACATTTAAAGCCCACATCGATGTTGGTAAGTTTTATAAATACAGGAAAGTATCTAAATGCAAAAGAAAAAAAAAGTGAAAATTTTATTCGACCTCGATGTTTAAAATAATACTGATTATCAACTACACATTTCAATATTGTTTTTACAAATAAGTAATTGTTTGTTAGTGTTACTTCTGAAACATCTCATTTCCGATAGGTATTTGTTTACCTAAATTTTATACAGGATATTGATTCAATCAGGTTGACTAACACAATAATCGCTCATATCTTGTGACTTACTTTAATTATGGTTGATAGACGCTGTGATAACACTGTCACAATAGACTTGTCAGGGCTGTTATTTTTATTGAGGTCTTTAATATGTTAATACCCGTGGAGGCTACGGCAATTGTGATATACGTAGCTGATATTAGCTTGTATATCTATTATATGCAACATTGTGTACTTTAGGGTAATCCTATGACATTTTATGTATAATTTGTTTAACCAAATAAAATCGTAAGTTCGTAACACTATCAAATTTAGACTAAGAAATAATATCCTGTATCTACCTACTTACTTTTAAGATAAAATTGTTGACTGTAAAAACCCATGTGATATGTATCAGTCTGTATCAGTGGCGTGACGCAATGAACTCCCAAGGCAAGCTGGAGTTGACAGAATTGGTTTACTCCAACTCTCAGAGCGATAGAAACGGGTGCTCAAACGTTCTATATTGGGCATGGCAGTGGGTACCTATCTGGAGTATCTGGTTCAGTATGGACGCCACTAGTCTATTTACTTATCCATTTCTTTTTTTCAACATGGACATTCGTAAAACCGTTTTAATTTTTTTTCTTGTTACCTAATGCTGCTTCCCCAAATGCCAAGTTGCTACAGCTATGACACAAATCCTACTGGCAGTGAGTTCATATTTATCTTCTATGCAACCAGAAGTTTCCACAACAATTAATGGTTTCCAATTATCATTATACATTAATAACGAATTTATGTAGATCACTATCAAAATCGGCGACATCAAAAGCGTTTCGCCAACGACATTATCGCTGTTTCACGCCTGCTACTGTAATGTGTCGGTCTTTTACATCTTCCTTATCAATTGTCGGCACACTTTGATCTGTTATCAAATACTTTGAAATCATATCTTTGACTACCTGAGTATTGTGCACCTTTATATACAAAGGATAATGTTTTGATAATATCACGTGTGTGTGTGTGTGTTATCGTGAATCATTCTGGTAATACTATAAATTGCCGGTAGTAAATAGTAGGTGAAATATTTGGTAATTATAGCACCGGGCATAATGTAAACAGTTCAAGTGGATTGTGAATCATCAAGTTTGTGAAGGTTTCTTCAGCGTGCCTATTTGCTTTAGCGACTGTCACGTGTTGGACAGAGGAATCATCGAACAACTGTACTGTTACCATGAGTTTACAGTAACCGTCCTCGCTAGCGACTGCGTAAACGATTTTTATGGAGAATTGTAGTTCTGAAATAAATATATGTGGTGTGTTTATACCGAATAACAAAACAGCACCATATCCATTGTTTATTGGATCATGGTATCAATTATACACTTCATAGCACGTATTTGAATACGACTCCTATGATTACGTTCCCACGTGTTGTTTATAAATACTGTTGAAATATTAGACATCATAACATAATAATTAATATTTTTGAAGTGGTAACAAAATTGATATACGTGATTTAGGTTTCGGTTGCACCGAAACTTCTTCTTAGGTTAAGATGATGTGTTTCTTTTATCCTTCATTAGGGATATAGGGCTCGCAGAAGAATCTTCCAATTGTTATGGTTGTGGCTGGCATCTTCCAGCTGAGACCAGATGAAGCAGCCTCCTTCCCAACTGAACAGTTCCACGTAGTTTGCGAGCGCTCTGCCCATCTCTTGCTATTTACCCGTAAGAATAGACCTTTTTTGTCCACCACTTGTCTTGTCCAGTTCCCTGAGCGCCTATCCAATCCAACCGCATTTTGTCAGAGGATTTCTTCGTAGATGGGCTTTTGTTCCATCATTTCCCACAGTCTTGCATTCGATATAATATTTATGGTTGGTGGCCCGTAACTGAGAATGCGCTGCAAACATTTGTTTACCAACACTTATACCCGACTGGTGATGTTATTTTTGACGAACCATGTCTCGCATTACAGAATTTACGTTGGAATTGAAGATGCTGATTTTGATTCGCTGGTTTATTACAGTAGACGTCCAGACAAGCTTGAGTTAAGATATTTCTTACTGCTTAGGTTAAGATATTTTTCACTGTTTAACAAATTCGAAGCTTTCGTTCATTCGGTGGAAAGTTATCGTTAAAGTACGAGGAGGCACACAAAGTCCGAGTTTCTGGTAGTGAGACTAACTAGACCTGATAAAGTTCAAGTCACGTCGAATAAATCTAGCCCATCGGCGCCATGCGATTCCCTACCGAGCTTTGCCTAAGAAATATGTAACCTAGGGGTGAGGGAGGGTGAAGGAAGACGGCGATTAGAGGTGTCCAAGTTTCGAGATCTCTTGAAAAGGCACAAATCACAAGTCCAATACTGTTTTTTAGGGTTCATACCCGAAGGGTAAAAAACGGGACCCTATTACTAAGACTCCGCTCTCAGGAACCGTAAGAGTTGAAATTTTCACAAATGATGTTTTTCTGTGGTCGCTATAACAAAAATTACTAAAAAGAGAATAAAATAAATAGTTAAGTGGGGCTCCCACACAACAAACATGATCGGTTGCGTTAACTCTGCACCTCATTTGTAAGCAGCGCCATACGTACCAGGTGCAAACTTTACGCGGCTAGTTAAGATGGGAAGTGTTTGTACGGAACCCTCGGTGCGTGAGTCCGACTCACACTTGACCGGGTTTTTTATGTCATACATTGCTGTCACTCACAATATTCATGCATACCTACATTAATTTAATTAACTGATACTATCGACTGTACCTACTTATAATTATAATTATTTTTATTTCATGATTGTCGGTGCCGTTGAAGTAGGCAGTAAATGGTTTTCACACGTATCTGCAATCCTGCACTTTGTCGCATGCGACTTATAGGAAGCAATGCCTTATTTACAACATCAATTTATGATTTTATAGATGATCAATTTGTTTGCGGCATTATTTACATACGTATATTTGGGGATTTCCTCCTTCATATTAGAGCACTAGGACGATATAATTGGGCACTGCAATTTAGATCTACTTTGCCTCAATGCTAATACTAATTGACCGAGCGATCCGAAAATTGAGCCAGACCCAAAACTCTTCCGTATGTCCAGCTTGTCGGCAGTTCTCGCCTAGAGGTCGCATTTCTCAACCGATTCTCATGAAATTTTGTTAGTAGGTTAGTTTTTATGGCGATTCACTTTTTTGAAACTTTTCAAAACTGCGGAGATATTTAGTGAAAACGTAAAAGGCTATTTCGAAAACAAACTCGCGAATTCTTCAGCTCACAGAACCACTAGTTTTTCGTTGTGTAATCGTACCAACGAAAACAATAATTTTGTCAATTGATTCGTTATAGTATTACGTAACAAGGGTGGTAAACGAGGAATTATAAACGAGTGTCTATTAGAAGCTTTTATGACACGAGTTTGGAATTCCTTTACCGCCAGAGTCACGTACGACTTTTTCATCACACTTTGGATGAAATAAAACAAAAGTAATAAATAGTAGTCAATACCAAAATAACTTACCGCCCTAGGGCGTAATATACGACTAACCGCCCGGATTTCTAGCATGTAAACCCTTAAAGTGAGATAAATATTACTTACCACCCTAGGGCGTAATACACGACTTACCGCCCGCTTTTCTAGCTTGTAAACCCTCGTTTACGAGGAAGTGTGATGAAAAATAATTAACATTAACCCCTAATTTCGAAGCCTTATTATTTCACCTATTTATCCGATTAAATTGGTATCAGAAATTGAATAATAATTATTGGTAATAATCTAAAGTGAGACGATTTTTGGTGTCATTGATTGGTGACCATTCTGTATTGGTAGCTACCTTAAACAAGCAGGAATTTTTCCTTTAGTTAATTAACACTGGACTTTAGAGTTAAACCGCGAATATTACATTTTCTCTGTCCTTCACGCCTAAATGGAATACTTACACAGTGTATTTCGCATTCAAAATAATACTAATACGTTATTCCAAAAATGCATGTCTACTGAAAGATGCAATTGTTACTGGGGAAAACCAAGTGGAATAAAAACTTATTTATAAGGAAATGCTTCACCGCGAGCATTTGTAGTCATATCACTTTTATAACAAATTTTGTTACTTTTAGAATGCTTGGGGTGAGAAGGCTCCCTGACAACAACAGATGCCGAACTAAAAATCACGTGGCTTGAGTAGTTGAAGGTCGATTCGACATTAAGTCGCTGATTGTCAATTGAAGACCTTGCAAGTGTATTTCTACTTTAGCGATAGGCGCTCGACCTGTATCCTCTGTACCTGTCGGAGTAATATATTCTACTTAGAAATAGGCATAAAATTACAAATGGCAAGCCCATATTGCTAAAGTATGTACCAGTGTACCTACAAACAAAAGACAGAAGCGAAGTGAGTAATATGGCTAACTTTACCAATGGTACCTATATCCTTTAAAATATATCCCACCAAAAACATTTCATGTAAAATTGACGGCCAAGACTCACATTCTCATAACGCTTTCGCTGTAAAAAAGTTATCAGATCCCAGGAAAAGCCAAGCCCCTAAGCCCCGACTTTACTAACCCCACCACCTTGGTTTAAAAAGTATGGCATCAACTGGCTTCAAGCCCCTAAACCCGGAGTTTACTAACCCTACACCTTTGTTTCAAAAGTATGGCTTGGCCGTTTCATAGACTACCGTAAATAAGTCCAACGGACCGTCTGGCCCATATGGTATCAAGAAACTAAGTTTATGTCTTTGATAATATATACTTATAAACTTAATTCCTTACGATATAGGCCGGACAGTCCGCTAGACTTATTTACGGTAGTCTATGAAACGGCCAAGCCATACTTTTGAAACAAAGGTGTAGGGTTAGTAAACTCCGGGTTTAGGGGCTTGAAGCCAGTTGATGCCATACTTTTTAAACCAAGGTGGTGGGGTTAGTAAAGTCGGGGCTTAGGGGCTTGGCTTTTCCTGGGATCTGATAACTTTTTTACAGCGAAAGCGTTATGAGAATGTGAGTCTTGGCCGTCAATTTTACATGAAATGTTTTTGGTGGGATCTCATTTCTTTTTGTAAGGTGCTTTAGTTTTTTTAATTTTTTTGGGCTGTAGGGTTTCTTGAGCGTCAACTGAAGTAGACAATTGTGTATTTAAGAAATACTTAAGTTTAGCCCCATATATATATACACTTTTATCCCCTATTATGGGAAACCCATACAAACTTCCATCCCCTTATTTAAAGGGTGGGGGGGGTGATTTTTTAAAAGTCCTACAATATGTATTTGATTTATAACAATGAGTCCCTATAGGTTTCAATTTTCAGACCTCTAGTATCAAAATTTGCGGAAGTTTCATACAAACTTCCATCCCCTAGTTTAAGGGGTTGGGGGATAAAAGTTCCAAGTTTTAGAATTATTTTGTTGTTTGTGTACTAATACTAGCTTACATACCAAATTTCAGCTTTCTAGGTCATCGGGAAGTACCCCAGAGGTTTTGATACGTCAGTGAGTGAGTGGCAAAATCGGCGTATTTTAGGTACCTATAAAACCTAAAGTATAAAAGCTAGATCAATTAAATTTTGTATATTTTATATGTTTGCTAACTGTATCTTAACCTGAGAATTTGGGCGCTCTAGTGTTAACTGGGACGAAACTATGAGGGTTTGAATATGAGACGAAACGGTTCGAGAAAAGGTAGGTAGTGCCCCCTTCTTTTTTGTTCGTCTTGGCGGGGGCACTACCGTGCCCCCAGACAGTCGATGCAGGTCAGAATAAAGGATATGGATTGTGTCTGTAGTGGTTTACATCATTGGTTGCTGATTTGTTGTTGTAACTCACTAACTTGTAAATTTTCCTTTCGCGTGTCTTTTAAAACAATAATGTAAATACAATTATAATGGATAATAGTCACCGTTAAATTGTGAACACCGTCAGTTTATAATTTATCTAGTGAGATTATAATCTTACCTATCCTAACCTATCCATCAGTTTATAATCTCAATTCTCACTAGTCAATTAATAAACTGACGGTGGTCATAATCGCTAATAATTAGGTAATATCCGATATGATGCCGTGTTAAAGCCAAATAAAAAAAAAATAAGAATTCTTATATGTACCTACTGTAAATTTTCCATCGTAAAGGTTAAGTATGTTTGTTGCCATTTCGACACCGGGTCTTGGTCCATATTTCTCAGTAGGCAATGTGGTAATTTTAGCATAGGTTATGGCTTTTGTTGCCTTATCACCCAAAAAATATTTTCCACTATAAGATAACACAAAGGTCACGCCAAACTCCGAAACCTTTCTTCAAAATAACCATAATAGTTAATGACTTCGCGTGGTGAAAAGCTGAAGCGGTCAGTTCACGGAAAGGGTGCATAGTTCATCACGAAACCTTTTTCTTATCACCGGTAGACCCACACACATTAGGATTAGGATCAATGGGTCATTGTTCTTTCATTTCCTTATCAGCGATTTCAGGTATGGCGAGTCGGCGGAGGCAAAGACTCACAGTGGCAACTAAGGCGTTGTAATGCTATTTTGTTCCATTGTAAACAATCAGTATGTTTACAACCTGAGTCGGCATTCCATTGTTTTTGAGTCGGCCTGTTTTAAGTTGGAGGAAATTGGACCGATCTGGCGTCACAATTTGTTTACACAGAGGTTTACCTGTTCTTAAAGGTTGAGAAGCAAACTTTGACTTGTCGAATGGTAATTTTTAAACCGTGGGCTAATTTGACGTTTCTTATGACATCTGTTCGAAATATCATCGCTATATTTTACCGATATACTCTATTGGAAGACACGGCTATAATTGTTTCTTTCTCAAGTTCTGTTAAGCATAGTTTTAGGTGAGAATGACAAATGTGAGAAATAATGTCATCTAACTTCACCATATTTCCCCTCTCCTTCAAAATATCAATTTGTCTTTTAGAAAAAATCGATATATAACACTTTCACGGAGTACGTCGAGAGGCGTAAATTAACACCCATGTGATACGGCACCACGTCTGCGAACGGTGACGTTTATCATCCCAAAACTAGCACTTCGTCTACTCTACACACGGTTTTTTTTTCATAAAAGTGTTTAATATGACGGTGCCGCAGCCGCGTACAATTTTCAATTTACAAAAAGGTCCTGTGTCCGTGAACGTACCTATGTATTTTTACAATCACTACATAGTATAAAACAAAGTCGCTTCCTGCTGTCTGTCTGTCTGTCTGTCTGTCTATCCCTATGTATGCTTAGATCTTTAAAACTACGCAACGGATTTTGATGCGGTTTTTTAATAGAGAGAGTAATTCAAGAGGAAGGTTTATATGCATAATATAGTAGAGAAACACTGATAATTTTAGAGGTTTCTTATTGCACCCGTGCGAAGCCGGGGCGGGTCACTATTGTATACACCCCAGGCCAAAAGTATGGAAACAATTCTTTGAATATACCTATTATAAAGTTTCCAATAATTATTCCTTGTGTAAATGTTAGTAGGTACTAATCGTTAGGCTTAGGCCACCCCCAAAAGAAAAAAAATAGAACATACACTATTAAAACATCTGTATATTGTAAAAATATATATATGCTTACCTAACTCCGGGACAAAGTGCATATCCTCGTTTTTTTATTGCCTTTCTACAAAATGTTGCACTGGCAATTTTCATAAGCAGAATTTGCGTTATTGACTTTTAAAATGTTTATAATAATTTTTATATTGTGATTTTTTAATTTATTCCGTAAGGAAATCACAGGTTTGTATAGTATTATAAGCTTGTTTCCATACGTTTGGCCTGGGGTGTATATATTATTATGGCCATGATGAGGCCGAGACATAGCAATATTCTGAGAGTTGAAGCGTTTGTAGTGTATTTCATTCGTACCTATATTCAATTCGTAGTCAAAATAATGACTAAGTCTACAATACGTAGGTTATTTTGCTGAGGATTTGTCATATCTTTGGAAATCAAAGAGTAAAGAGAGAGTAGAGTATAAGGTTATTAAGAGGCGCAGATAACCGAGAAAACCCGAAGTTAAAACGTCACAGATAATAAACAGGTGAAGCAGAGAGGATCACAGCAGACTAAACTTAATCCTTTTGCCCAGACGTCGTATTACACAATGTTGTTTAAAGTTTCATGTTTACTTACATTAGATAGGTGCACGTCTGGATTTTCTTTATCGAAGAGGCGGAAGTCCAAGTGAAAATCCAAACAATCATTATGTTGCATATTTTATATTTATTTTATAAAGCAGTTGCGTTTTTCATAAAAGGTGAACGTGATATTTTTTTTTATAAATTTATTTTGCAGGCTCGTTTTTTACAAATTTGTTTGTACATTTGAACCTTATTAAAAAGTGGTGTCACCACAAATACAAATGAAAAAATATTTTTACTAAAATTAGACGATCTGAACGAGGCGCTAACTTGACGCGGCCGGGCTGGCGACGCCGCGATATATTAGGTATTCGCAGATCTCTCTATCTTTTAGATATATAAGCTATAGTAATTACAGCATAGAATGTCATACAAAAAACCCATTAGGTTCTAAGGCAAATTCGTAACAGAAATTAAGTTTTTAGCTTCCTTGATAATGAGCAGGAATCGTAAAATGCGAGCGAAATCGGTTGAAATGACGTAACAACCACTTTGACATGTCAATAAATAATGAATTGTCGAAATGTTGTCGATTATTTGACCCGTAGTGGTCGCTACCGTTATAAAGACATTATGCAACACCGTGCTGACCTAATGACAAATTAGTACTGTTTTAAAACAAGTCACTACTACTGCAGTTATTTATTGCTAAATTTTTAAGGCATTCCCAATAAACTACCCAAACCGGCCCCATACAGTTACGATAAGGAATTCAACTTATTTAAATCACCCATATAAAGATACTTGGTTCCGTCAGTGCCAATTCGTATTACCCTAATTATGTCTATCACTAAGCAAATTAAGAAGTTTATTAGCGGGGTTATGACGGATTTTCGTTTGTTTTTCATGTTTGCACTAGATTATAACCGTGTCGTGCCCGTGGTAATGAAGAAACACTAAAAAGTCATATAGGGAATTTCCCTATTCGACTCATTTCGAGGACACACGTTAAAATTCATTACTTCATTAGGCAAAATCTTACTAATATTATCATACTAATATTTCTGAACTATCGTGAGACATCTTTGATACTTATAAAATCGGTTTAAACTCACGTAAACATGAACAACATCGGCACAAATATGGGATGGGCCTACCGAGCTATCTGCGCGGGCGCTGAGGGCGGCGGGTAGGTCCAAAACCAGTGGGTCGTTCATAGTCGCTTAGCAGCGCGGATAGCTGTCCCAGACATCACCTACTGTTTATTATAAAACAACTATTTAAGTAATAGATATGAAAGTATGGCTAAATATTACCTAGGTAGGTACATTAGATAGGTATTTACTCCTAATACAAGTATTTCCTAATACAAGTAGTATTAAACCTAAAAGGAGGATTCGTCATTTTGTTGTAAAACTTACAGTTAACAATAAATGATTTTGATTTTGATTTTTGATATTTTGATTTACAAAACGTGAGCGATTTCAATCTGTAAGCGATATGATTGCCATACCTACAAAACTCACTATATCTACTTAAAATAAAGCTCGTATCTCAGTATCAATCTACAAACTAGATACGAGGTTTTGAAGACTAGTGACAGAAATTTTAGTGAGTTTTTGGTAGTCAGGCGATATTTACAATTATTACGTCGAATTATTCCTTGTTCATACTCTTAATTACGAAACTAGAATCACGAGGAAAACGGTAACTCAAGCCATTCCATTTTCGGAAAGTTAAATCAATTTCGCGACTAACGAAATTATAACTGGATTGCTAATTTGCATGTAAAGGGACGGTCGTAATATAAACTTTGCTTAATATAAATGACGTAATAAATATGCCGTTGGAGTCTTTGATCCGTTAAATAGGTTAAGTTTGGATTTATTCTGCTCAGCAGGGAGTTTTTGACGGTGTTTTGGAGATAAAAATCTATATAAGATCTGCCTTCATGGTCAAAAGGGTTGAATTTCAACCTTCATTTGCAATATTGGTGTGCTGTGCTGTGAATTTATTGTATGTAGGTATATAATAGTACATTATTGCCGAGGCCCGGAAAGTAGGGGATTGCCTGACGAGGTGGTTTGCAAGCCGAGCATCGCGAGGCTTGCAAAAGATGCGAGCCAGGCAATCCCCGTTTCCGCCGAGGTTTATATAGTGCTTTTCTCAAACTATGTGAGGAAATAATGAAAATACACTTGCAAAATAACAAGTAATTTAATAGGATTAACAAGAAAAACGAACAACAATCATTTAAGTACACAAAGTAGAGGTATATGTTTGTTTTATTCTTTCCAATAGGCTGCCGCGTACACTTTCCCTCCTTATAAATTAAGAAAAATCGATTCATATACTAGTGTTTGGGGTACGAAGTTCTATGTATATATTTTCGAACGATATTGAGGTATTCACCGCGGATGACAAATACTCGGTAAAGTTTTGTTTTAGTGTCGCACAATTTGACAATCATAGATTGGTCGTGGCTTTCGATGTCTTCCATGGTAATATTTGTAAATTGTTAACTGCGGCTCGCTCCTCCGTTTAGTCCCATGATAAGGGCAACCTGTAAAGAAAATATATTGAATTACAGTAAAGCACACACTTAACTAAAACAAAAATAACCAGTTCAAAATAGGTACATTTTATGATAAAACTTTTACCTTAACAGCCAAGTAGCGTCTGGTGCTCCCTTTAAAAAATTGACAACATTTTCTCCAGTCAAAACCTTAAATTTCTTGCTTTTATAACCATCGGATTGTCTTTTCAAAATGTTGTCAGGTTCGTGTAGAAAACGAATTTGCATGTTTGCTTTCTTTCCATAACATAAATTGGTCGTACACTTGATAATATTTATCTCTTAATTTAGTAGGTAGCATTATTTATTTACTCAGAAATCATTTACGCGCATACGCTCAATAGCAATTAAATAAAATTGTAATTTTACCGCCTAAACTTACTTTTTTCTTCTGACATCTAAAAAAAAAACAAAACTTGCACGAACTGTTAAACATACTTTACACGTTCCTGATTCCATCAGCTGACTATTCGCCCGCTCGAATGGCGTTGGATGTAGTCGGGCGCCAATTAGAAACAAAGTCCAATCTGATCAGCTTGCCAAAGTTTGCGAATGTGTGAATGCTACTTAATGTTAAACGTGTGGTTGTCATGGCTGTATGAGATTTGTTCTACGCCGATTTCAATTTATGTACAGTACCTATGAAATTTTAAAAAGTTATGGAAGCGGGTGAAAATGGGTTTTCATACATTTATTTTTCCCCGAGGGAGCGAATATTCTTTTTTTTTTATTTCATTAGTAAAAATGAGGCTTTTTGCGTATTCTATTTTCAAATGGGAAGTGAAACATTTCCGAGCATGTTTGAGAAAAGATTTTTTTGCATTAGTACACAATTTTTTTTATTTGTGTACCTGATGTATTAGTTAATGAAAGATATCTAATTAATATCGGCTTAATCATAGCAATATATACATTCTTAGGGTTCCGTACCGTTGTCGTCCGTCTGTCTGTAGACCTTTTTCTGAGAAACGCGCGTATCAAGTTGAAATTAATATCAAATACTCAGGTTTGCTACCCTTTGTGGTCGTCAAAAGTAGTAGCATTGAATAGTTTATCCCTTCGAGTGGCAGAAACCGGGAGCCGGACCCCACGTCAAGTGGCAGGCATCCGGGAGCCGGACCTGACAAAACAAGCCGTTGAGTGGCAAGGTTTCTGATTGCATGACAGGAGAAGTGGCACAGCCATCTTGGCAAAATATACCGTTAAGTGGCGGGCCTCCCACGGGTGGTCATCGCGAATTTCCGCATGTTACAAAACATATCTTTTCTCAAAGAACAAAAATAGATGTTGTATATAAACTATATATCGTTGGATTCATCATAAAATGCCATATTTATTGTATAGAAATTAATGCCATTCCATTTATGAAAATTTTGCTAGTCTTGATCAATCGTCGAATGACTAAATTTTAACCACTTTATGTATAAAAATAACTATAATTAGGAAAAAAAACAGTGAACCGTAGAAAAAACTAATTTAATGGCAAATCTATATATTTATTTACACCTATAACCCTTTTTATTACACCTCACTATACAATATTTTCTAACCACAAGGTTTTTAAAATGCTTACGGCTCGGCGGTCGACGCGTGATGGTCGGGGGGGTCGGGAAGATGACGCAATTTCTAACGAACTTTGCTTTGCGCGGCAATTCGACCGTTAGTGAATGCCGTCCTTGTTTAGTGACGAATGCATCTTGAAAGTGTGAGCAAGCAAGATATAGTTTTAACGGTTTTATTTCGGGTGCGAAATAAGACATCGCACAGGGTCCGGGAGCCGGATCCTGCCACCCAACGGCTTGTTTTGTCCGATCCGGCTCCCGGATCTCTGCCACTTGACGTTGGGTCCGGCTCCCGGTTCCTGCCACTTAACGGTAAATTTTGTAAAATAGACGCGCCACTTCTCCTGCCATGCAACTGGTGGCGCTGCCACCTGAAGGGTTAAATCACTAAAATATAAATCTTGGATAGTCAGTCTCAAACTATAATAAATAAGTACGATTTCACACCAAAAAATATTTAATGTAATTTTAAAATTATCTGTCGTGCATAAGAGGCCTAATTCCTTTATAATTTTTTTTTTTCATATTATCCATACTATCCATACTAATATTATAAATGCAAAAGTGTGTCTGTCTGTGTGTTACCTCTTCACGCTTAAACCGCTGAACCGACCTAGATGAAATTTGGTATGGAGCTAGTTTGAGAGCCGGGAAAGGACATAGGATACTTTTCATCCCGAATAAATTTAGTGTTCCCGTGGGATGAGCGTGTAACACCGCGGGGCACAGCTAGTGACAAATATATTGATAATTTCAACCAACTTTTTGACGTGAATAATACTTTTACTCGAGTTCTAGGTAGTAACATAGCTATTTTATGCTTTCATTGCGTGCAGTCGAAAATAAGTTGAAAAAACTAATTTTCCGCGTGAATTTTGTCAATATCGAGTAGTTTATGAAACAAAAATTATCAATGAAAAAACTGTAGGTTTCAAATATACACTAATCCAATAGCCCTGTTCTAGGTAGTAACATCAATAATATGTTAAGGAACATGTTTGATCATAGAGAAAAATGTCTAAAACAATCAGCATTTTAAAAGGAGTAAGGCCTCTAACTTAAAAAACTAAAAGTATAAGGTGTGATAACAAATATAAGGCTAATAAATATCATTCTGTCTTTTACTTTATTTTAATAATCTTGAGACGCCCGCACAATCTCAGTACAAACACCACTGTCTTTGAAACAGAAGCCAATTGTAAACATCTCGTTAATACAGCTTTGTCTTCATTTCGTACGGCACAGTTTTTTTCCTATATGAATTTAATTTATTTATTGACATATAGACGCTAGACTGATTAAAATAGTGCGTGATAATAATCATCATCCAACAAAGTCTAATTGGCAATATCTCTTTTAGCTTTACTAATATAGATAATTGAGTTATAGTGGATCTAACACTGATGATGAAATATTAAGCTTTGTCCGTCTCTACTCTAATTATTTCACAATTCATAATATAATCTCAACCATCTCTATCTGCTCAAAGTAATCTCTATTTGGTCTTTTCCGGTACCCTTCTTTCCTTCCATAATGTTCTAGAAGTCATGTCATGACCATGACGTAACCGGTAAAAGACCGACATAATCTAAAGCTTGCTTTAAGGATAATTTTGAGCAAACGTTTTTATTGGTCACTTCCTGACCAAACATTTGGACATAGTGAACATTGAAAAACTAGGTAAGTACAACTTACATATTTCAACCAATCTGACAAGCCTTGAAAATGTAGAAGCCAAGAGTATGTTTTTGATTAAGTAAACATAGTATAAAGATGACCGTTGGTTTGATTTGCTAACACAATCCTTACTTAGCATCCATCTAGACTCAACAAGGTGTCTAGTGGCGCAGCTGTCCGCCCAAATCAAAGGTTGAAACAACCGTTCAAACGCATTCAGTTCTGACGCTTAATGTGTTTGAATTGGAGTTGAACTCGCGTGAAACTGAGTGTACTTATGTTGTAGTTTGGTTGTATGCTTGAATGTTTGCGTCGGCTCGTTTGATCGCGGTACAAAAGGCGCCGCGATGGGTCGAGTGTCCGTCGCCCACCTGACCTATGTTTGCAGTGGGCCATCAAAAACGCTCATGTCGTGAAACATGGTGACATGCGTCCAATATGTGCGGCTGGCAGGGCTGGCACAATCTATATTCAATACTTGGGTATGTGTGCAAACAAAACAAACGGGTTTAAATACAAGCCTATGTGTAATTTTTACTTTATAATATTCAATTAGAGAGTTAAAACACAAGCGCAGCTAATTTAGTGAGATTGCGTCGTTTTGGTCCTGTTAGCATCATAAGTAGCAGACAATTCTACTACCTACTAGCTTATGTCAAATTGCGTACAAAAATTGTCAGCATCTTTTGATGCAGACCATACAAAGTATGACCGACTCTCTCTCTCTGTGATAGGTATTGCATTGTTATCGAATTTACATTTGTCCATACACACTCTTTAGCAATAATCTCATTTACAGCGGGCCTATGATGGTTTCTTTTATCACGCGATAAATAAGTGACAAAGTATCCGTACGTCGTAAATGCGAGTGTGAGTGACAGATGCTCTGTCACTTATTTATCACGTGATAAACGCAATAATCATAGGCCCCCTGAAGAAGGTTGTTTCTCTGAAAAATGTTACTTGACAGCTTTACACGTGACGCGTGTCATCAGATGCCACGATCATTTTCAATGGTGCATTTTAACGCTCAGCAGTAGCTTATGTCTCAATTTGGCTCCCATTTCCGATGTTTCTAGTGTCTCAGTTAACCAGTAGTTCGTATGCGGGATATTTATTATGAAACTCAGAAGTTCCTAATTTTAGGCCCTCTCGCCTATATAAATCAATATGAAAGTTACAAATAAAAATAATACAAATCGTTTCAAGAAAGCTGCTCCTGACTTGATTATTTTACTAATGATATGATCATATTGCGCTAATAATCAGGTAACTAACTGTCAGTCGTCAAAGGTCAACAGGTGAACCCTAATCTGCAAGTCATCATCATTAACTAATTTAGAGTCATAGTTTTGATTATGTTCTTTAAAATTCCGGGCTCGTGGGAACAGTTTGCTGGTGCTCCGGGCTTTTGCACAGGCAGCAGTGAAAAGGTGTTTCTTTAATTACCTCACCGTTTCGTTTGTGGTAGTGTATATCATATGTGAACCTAGCGCTACATAGAACCTTTTTAGGGTTCCGTACCCAAAGGGTAAAAACGGGACCCTATTACTGAGACTTCGCTGTCCGTCCGTCCGTCCTTCTGTCACCAGGCTGTATCTCAAGAACGGTGATAGCTAGACAGTTGATATTTTCACAGATTATGTATTTCTGTTGCCACTATAGCAACAAAATATATTCATGATAAAACAATAATAATTAAGGGGGGCTCCCATACAAAAATAGGGCTTTTTAGGGTTCCGTAGTCAACTAGGAACCCTTATAGTTTCGCCATGTCCGTCTGTCCGTCCGCGGCTTAGCTCCGTGATCATTAGTACTAGAAAGCTGAAATTTGGTACGAGTATGTGTATGTATCACGCCGACAAAACGGTAAAATAAAATCTAAAAAAACTCTCGAACACCTAAAGTGGGGTTGATTTTCGGTGTCGTTGAATAGGTATTTTAAAAATAAAGGGGTTTTAAACATTACTTTTTGATAAAGTCAGCAGTTTTGCAAATATTCGCTCCGAAAATAAAAAAAATAGCGTCCCCCCTCTAACTTTCCAACCACGGGTCAAGAAATTATGGAAAAATTCATGAAAATGAGGCCTTATAAGTACTTTCAATGAAAACTATATTGAACAAAATCGGTTGAGCCGTTTTTGAGTTATCGCAAAATTTCATAATTTCCTTTAAAAGGACGTAAGTTGACTTCCAGAAGGTAATTAATAAGTAATTACAGTTACATTGGCGTTTACGACCTTTTTATTAAGCTTGAAATCTAAGTCGTAACTTAAACCTCGGGCCTAAAACCGCTGTTTTAAGCCCGTCTATTGTGACGGATGAGCAACTACGGAACCCTACACTAAGCGTGGCCCGCGCGACATGCTCTTGGCCGGTTTTTGTATGATATTTCGTTCAACGGGCATTTTCTCATGAACAACCGTTATAGGTAGACAGTTGAAATTTTCACAGAATATATATTTTTGTTACCGTTAAAAAATAAGTAAAAATTAAAGGAGGACCCCATACAAAGAACGTGTTGTTTGTTCAATATTGGTACGGAACCCTTCGTGCGCGAGTCCGACTCGCACTTGGCCGGTTTTTTTTATATTGAAATCATCGGAAAATTATATTTTTGACAACCCTAACTTAACAACAAGAGACGCTTTATCGTACGCATGTCGAGGTCGCCCGATGTAAAATGACATTGATTATTAAAATCATAAGCCGACGAAATAATAAAGTCAAAAATGATCGTATTCGTGGCTTCACAAAATGAATCATTATATTATGTTATGAGTTTGAATGATATAATTACATAGGTCAAGTATTTCGATATTAACCCTTGAGACTGCAAATTTCTCACGAACTATTTTATCAGTTGACCTTCGTATGCGAGTATGTAGGTACATATAATATTTTGTACTTTGTCTAGGCATAAACATGGTACCCATTGTCATACATGATTTGAGAAAAAAAAAATTAAAGTTCGTGGCGCGTGGCGTATCTACATTTTATTATGACAGCAGTAGCTAAGATACAGTGCAGACGTTGCACTGACGTTGCAATGGATAATTTTATCACAATTCTTTTTTTTTCGTAATTAACCTTTGTGTCAATATTTAACTTAACGTTTAATCGACTATGCAAAGGAAAATGTTACGCAAATAAATTACTATCAAAAATAGATGCTTTAATAACACTAAAACATCTGTTAAAGGTCATTAGGTACAGTTATCAAAAGTAAGGTATTTTTATGTCATTAAGCAACGGGCAACCCCCAACACATCATAAGCACGTTAATTAATTACTTCAATGTAATTCAATATATTAATAATAAAGATATTGTGGAAGCACGATTAATTAGCTCATAAGGTTAATTGATATTTTTTTCGTTTGATATCATTTGACATGAACCCAGGGGTCAGATTACCGTATGGAGGATTCATTACATTAAATTAATTACAGGTTTTATAAAAAAATTAATTATTTAATTTTACCAGATAGAAGAATCCTTTTATTTTATTATAACATTAGGTATGCTCGGCAAATTATTTGGGTTGAAATACAGATGTTTAAACTGCGTTCCAGAAATATAAAAAATGTGGTTTATCTGACTCATTATGTGTATCAAGAAAAAATCTGTGCATTTCAATCTTGCATTGTAACCTGTAGAACTCTATACAAGGTTACCTTACCAAAATTATGTGACCTTTATATTTTTTGGGCAACATAAGTAAGTATATGGAATTAACTTACTGCAAGACTGATTCCTAAAATTACATATGCTGATTATATTGTTATGTGTTTATAAAACTAATCCTCTTTATTTATATCTATCATGGTACAATTTTTTGTAGGTCTATTTTGTCGTTTTCACTCTAGATAGAGTGGTCGTGGTCATCATTTCGGATGTGGGTAGCAAGCTTCATAACACGCCACCATTCTTCCCTGATAGCCAAGTTCCTCGTGCATATTCGTGTAGTGACTAGGTATTATGAGCCATGCCCTTTAGGTAGTATTTTGTATTTGTAGCCACATCACAAATCGCGACATTGGTTAGCTGAGCAGTTTTAAAATAAATACGTTCTAAGTAGTTACCTACTGCAGAGCCGAGTAGAATGAAAGGTTGAATGATTTTGTATTCTTTGCCAATAAACTTGGACCAAGTTATTCATTCTTTTTTCTAACCACATCGTTTTAAAAATAACTAGATTTAATAAGAACCAAGATAGGAGGTGGTAACGTGCACTCAATAAATAAATGAGTAATTCACGCGCTCAATCCTGGACTTGAAAGTAATTTAAATACTGAAATCCGACACTATTTATAAAATAGTTAAGTGGATGGGATACTCCATAAATTGCATCAACAGCTCAATAGTTCAGTAGTTACAATAAGACTACAGACTTTTTAAGTGACCACTTACAAACTTAACTAACAAACTTTTGTTACAGAACAGTTTCACTGAACAATCTAAAGACTAAACAAATGACCCAATCACTCCAATTACAAATGATCCAGCTTTCACTGCAGAGCTATCAGTGCTTGATACCAAGTCGCAATAAAACATTTCAAAGAGACCGAACAAAAGCCGACATAGGTACAAAGACTTGCCTACAAAACGTAATTACTGGAGCAATCCGCTCACCTAATAGCTTCACTGGGGACGCTGTGTCACCAAAAATTTGCATTAAGTTACCTACTGACGCATCCAAAAAGGCTAAAGGAGTTGCAGTTTAATACGATAAGGTCCTTGCTTGAGCAACATGATTGGAAGCATAGGACTTGGTCGAATGTAAACGGTTTGGTTGTTAGAGCGATTCGCGATTGTAGTCGATCGATTCCGAAGGCAGTGCTCGGTAGGCCCCGCCTCCTGGGAGGGCAGCTGCTTCGGGAGCCGACACAGGCGCCGATGCCGGTGCGTTTGATCTCCCCCTCCCCTCGCACCACGAGCGCAAGCCTCGATAACGAACGCACACAAACTCATAACGCTCCGCGCGCTCCCCCAAGCCGGTTGTCAGTCACAAACCGGTTTCGAATAAGTGAAGTGCTAACACAGTGCCCTAGTGTTTGGTTTTGTTTGGACATTTTATTTGTGGAAATGGAAGATAAGCCGTACAGTGTGGACAGTTCCGACGATTTTGTTATTGAAGAAGACGAAGAACATATCGAGGAGAATCACAGTAAGTTTTGTGCTATTAAATAAAATATTTATATTATAACTTTGCTAGTCGAGTTTTCTATGTTACTGTTTTGCAAATAATAACTCATTTATTTAGTACATTATTTTAAGGTTTAGGATATTAATATAAAGTGATTTTCATTATGATTCCCTAGTATAAAAACTGAGAAATGATTAAGAATTGTGTTTATACATTAATTGATCATTAATCTGACGAGGCTAATGATCAATTAATGGACTTATCTAGTAAAAAACAAGTATTTTGAAGACGGAGAGAGTGACCGTGTACTAAAAACATTTTTCTTTTAACAGGCTATCCGCCAGACTTTCCGATCGAAGCTTTGGTGAAGCTCGAGCGGCCGTCGCCTCCTTTACCGACGCCGCCGCATACGCCCACCGACGACACGCCTCCGGCCGTCGTAATCTCCCGACACCAGCCCCCCGTGTGGCCACCCGCGCCTCACTACCCCACCTACCCCCGACCAGCCATGCAGACACCCTACCCTTACGAGAAGGCCCCAGTTCCAAATTACTCGCACCCCGCTATGTCTGCCTACGTCCAAGCTCAAGTCGCAACCTTGCCACCGACGGCTCCGTACCATGCCATGCTGGTCAACCAGTGGATCAGAAACGCGGCTCTATATCATCATACGTTGAGATACCCCGGAGCCATGGCCCAGAGAATGCCCGGAAGAAACCCACCTCCCATGAGAGCACCGGGCGTCCCCGGCACGCGGCCAAAGAAACAGTTCATCTGCAAATATTGCAATCGCCAGTTCACGAAATCTTACAACCTGCTCATCCATGAAAGGACCCACACCGACGAGCGGCCGTACTCCTGTGACATCTGCGGAAAAGCCTTCAGAAGACAAGACCATCTCAGAGATCATAGGTAAGCTATTGATTATTTATTACACTATAATTTTGCTGTAGCTATAAAGACACATGAAAAGCTCTTAGTACCTAATCAATTATTACCAAGATAACTACATAATTTATTTAACGTCCTTTTCTAATATCAACACCGTGATTTAAGACGTGTTTCTCGAAAGCATTGTTGACGAAAAGAGGTAAAAAAATGAATTAAAAGTGTACCTTTTTGTGAGGTCGCGACGCGGCGGGCGCACGCGTCTCTACAACCGGTTTGGTTTTACGATCACCATATCTGTTTCGCTCCGCCGTCGAACAAATTACATGTTATATTTCTTCGCTTTTACGAGACAATCTTTTTTCCTCCCAAATTCATTACCCATCTAATGTGTCCGTAATGTACGATTACTTTGGTTTCCTTTTCAAATGGTTATTATTCTGACGCTATATTAAGCTGTTAATGCTGATAGGCGTGTGTTTACATTACACATGTTTAGTGAGAGTTGAGAGAAAGTTCGAAAGACTTATGTTTTTTTTGTATTTTTCCAGGTACATCCACTCAAAGGAGAAGCCGTTCAAGTGCAACGAGTGTGGCAAAGGATTTTGCCAGTCCCGCACTTTGGCCGTCCACAAAATTCTGCACATGGAGGAGTCTCCCCATAAATGCCCAGTTTGCAGCAAGAGCTTCAACCAAAGATCGAACCTGAAAACCCATCTGTTGACGCACAGCGACGCCAACAAACACCACCTAGAACACCTCGAAGGATGCCAGGAGGTATCTTCGACGAGTCAAGCTGAAAACTCTTTACTAGATCTCTCTCAGAAACCTTCCCCACCTCTGCAATCCTACCAGCATCAGCCTGAAGTAGCCCAGCAATCACCTGTGGATGCACCAAAGAAGACATTAGGATTTTCTATAGAAGATATCATGAAGCGTTAATACTATAAATACCTGTAGCTTTGTTACGTTGCTGTACATTGCTGGTTCCAAGATCTTGTATAGTATCATTTGCTAGTTATTTATTGAGATTTCCTTTAGAACCTGACGTAACTAAGTCAAGTGGTTAGATTTTACTTTGCCAAAGAAATTTAATTTCGACTGATTCCTAACACAAGTAAACTGAACATCCTTACAATAACAATCCATAATAGATACAATCAGAAACTTGATCTTTGTTTCATCTCTGTAAAGACTGAAATGTTTGTTTAGCATATTATTTTTGTTGTTATGTTTTCTTTGAGGTTTATTTTATTGTGATAGTCTTACTACTTAATTAGATATAAGCTCAAACTAAAGTTACCGAAAAGTATTACCTTTGTTTTAAGTACCTACTACGTTCTTTGTTCCAAATTATGTGGCTATGACAATTCTGAGCATGTTCAAATTGATGTATGGAATGTAGAGTGTGTTTGAATATCTGGTTAGTTCTAATGTGTACATTCTTGTAAATATGTTTGTAAATTATTTTAAGTCATTGTAAGTTAAGTCGAGGAGGCTATATTAAAGAAAATTAATTAAGTATAAGAAGAAGTACATGATGATGAAAACTTATTTCCTTGTTTTATTTCCCTAGTTAATTTCTGGTAAATCTTAACAGACAAATTCAAGATTTGAGTAAACTGGATATCAACTATTAAATACAAGATTTCAATGAATAGCCAAGTAAATAATAGTTATTATTTTTCTATATCCCGGTCAGTTATGATTCCTGGGAAAATTTCGTGATTCATTTAGAATATAATTGTTTGAATGCGAAGTTTTACACATTTTTATCAGGCTTACAAAAATGTTGAGGGTCGTTCTCAAAATATTTGCACCGCCACCTGTCACCAGGTTTGTCTTAGAAGAAGTTTTTTACACCGCATTATTTTAAATATTCAATTATCATCACATATCTAAAGACACTTTTTACATAGAGGCCAAATGCTTTCAATTAAAAGTAAAGTATATTAATACACAAAAAAACGATTTAAAACTAGGTTTTGTCGGTCACTTGCCGTGTCCCAACGCGAGGTACTCATGTTTCGTTGTAATAAAAACATATACATTAGCGACTTAGCTTAAGTTCAGTACTCCATTTAATTTTCATATATGATGAAGATTGAATACTACCATATCGAATAATAATACTATGCTTATTTTGCGAATTATTTGCAATTTAAGTTTGTCCACGCCATTTTTTGTCGTTCACTTGTCATGAGACAAACATTACAATTGTGTGACTACTATTTCGTTTCCCCTGCCTAACCCCGCATAAATCGAGACCTTCAGTTGCCACCTAACACTGTTCCGAGTGACACGTCGTCAGTGTGCTGCACTAAAAAAATATGATACATACTCTTACGCGAGCGGGAGTTTGTAATGGGTATGTAGTCTATATTCTGCCTTCCATATTTTGGTTGACGTGTGTACTATTGCATTCATTTTAATTTATAACGCGTAAAGTATGGTCTACTTTTATGTGTATAAATATGCAGTTCATCAACGAAATACTTTATTTGTTTTGATGACATAACTGTCATTTGGTCCATCACCTGTATGTCGTTCACTTGTCTATATAAAAACAGGTGAACGACACATACGGCAGGTGATCGACAATTATTTAAACACTTATACAAAATTATTTAAAAACCAGGTTTTATCGGTCACTCGCCGTGTCTCAATTCATGTTTCGTTGTTATAAAAATGGATCTATGGATCGTTTGTTGTCCGAAATAAATACATTTTATTTTAAAACATATAAATTTCCGAAGTAGCTTAGTTTGAGTATTCCATTTTACTTTCAAGCTGTCTTAGGAATCCTTAGCAGGCGGCGCCCGCACCAGATTTTGAAGCATCAATCCTCTGCCTGTCAGTGGCTTTGAGCGTCCAGGTCTCTGCCCCATAAAGAGATATGGAAAAGACAAGGGCACAGACGAGGTGCATGTTCGTTCGGTTAGGGATGTGTCTATCTTTCCATATTTTGCCGCGTTGGGTAATCGCTGTTTTGGCCATTCCGATTCGCCTGCGAATCTGTGGTTTCCATGTGACTCTATTTGTGAAAATGGAGCCAAGGTACTGGAACTGATCAACAGTTTCAAACTCTTGAAGCAGGTTAGTACTTTGTCGACAAGTAATGGTCGACTATCATCAGCTCGGTCTTATATTTATTAATATCGAGACCCATTTTGAGGCTGGTTGTTTTGAGTCATTCCAAAAGTTGGGCCACTTCTGCTTCGGGTGATGCAAAATAGGCGATGTCTACCACGTACCTTCAAGGGCTCCATATCTGTTAAATAGTATTGGGGATATTATGCATCCCTGTCCGGAACTTAAAGTTCTTGTATGTGACATCTCCTACTGACACCATTCTGTATTCAGACTCGTAAAGGCTTTATAAAGTGTTACCAGATGTGCTGGCAGCTTCAGACAATACCTCCCATAACATATCCCACCCAACGCAGCCGAAGGCTTTCTGGTTATCAGATGTGAAGGAATTCCTCGAAGACGACGAAAACAGCAGTAAGTTACTCAGCGGGTAGGAAAGAATATGTCAAAAGAGGCAGCATCAGGATGCAGAAACGTTATTTAAATGATTCGCTGTTGAACCTTCATAAGAAATTTATAAAATCACGTGGGTATGCTTGAGTTTTGCATCTTTTTGCCGGTTATGACCTTTCTGGATAGTACAGGCTTCAAAAAAACCTCCTGAGAAATGTCCTATGATATGAGAATTAAATGCTTGTTTTTTTATGCAAATTACTAACATAAGGAAAAAAGAAAAACAAAAACAATCAAAAAAGCACTATTTGACAGTTCACGTAGATTTTATTTAAAATGTCACTTACCTGCAACCGTTGTCGTTAACCTGCTAACAAATTTAGTGAAGTTGGAACATATTTGTCGCAAACCTGCACCCATTGTCGATAACTTGGTAACAAATGTCGTTTACCTGACATCGATGTCTTTCACCTGTCGACCTAAAAATTCAAACACCTATATCTTCTAAGATATTCAATTTAACTACTTCCCTCGACGTGATATCAATTGTCTGAATATATTTCTAGCGATCCTATGAAAAATAATAGAAGAAATCGCAACTTTAAAAAAAAATGCAAAATTAACGCAGCGGTGCAAATTTTTTGAGAACGACCCTTGATGCCTTTACAAAGTGATTTTTGAAATGAAGTTTCCCAGGGATGATCTCATCATTCCCCGACCTGGTATTGTAAAGACATCGATAAATACAAATCTGTTCTATTTCTTAATCTGGCCTCACTTCAGTAATCATCTCAAAACTGCAAAAGTGTGGACAAAAATTATGTTAGGTCATTTTAACAATAAATTTGACTGTTCAAAACAGTTAGGTAAGTAATTTTATTCAACAACCGCCCATCTGTAAATTGGCGTCATTATTCATCATACTTATCAAAACAGTACAAAAACTTAATGGAGATGCGTGATATATACTCTACCATTAGATAGTGAACTATGACATTACCGTTACAGTTGTATGGACAGCCATCATAAGGCTGCCTGTTCACAGACAGAAGCAGAACGGACCAATCACATTCCTCAGATTTAAATGCACTTCTATTGGGCTTCACAAAAACGCACCCTGATTAGTTCATTCTCTCGGCTCCGCTTCTGTGAACAGAAAGCCTTAGGGCCTTATCACACTTGCGATTTGCGAGCGTATTTTCTATACAAATAAGCGACGCGGCGAACACGCTGCGCGATCGCCTTCATACAAAATACGCTCGCAAATCGCAAGTGTGATAAGGCTCTTAGAACGTGAACTATGACATTACCGTTACGGACAGACTTAAATATTGCAATACCAAAACAATTATAATTATACGGCAGTTCATTTATTATGAAATGATAAACAGCTTAGGTGATTCGAAGTGGTTTTGCGAAATTAAAAGTCGTGGTCATCTTTTATAATTATAACGTTTGGTAATGTATTGTTTAAAAAGTAATTCACTGTTCGGGTAAGTAAATTAGATTTCTAATTTACTTCAACACAACTTAGTGATAATTATCAGAAAGTAGATAATTTAATGACTGTAAAACAATTTAAATTTTAAATCTAGGTATAATTCATGGTAAAATGATACATTTTATTGAATCAACTCAAAAGCAGTCATAATATTTTTACTTAAAAAAATGAGGATTGATAATCTGTATTAGATGATTACAATGGTACCGATATAAAAAAAGACATATTTTATGCAAAAATGGGTTTATTGAGTATAAAAGTGTAGGTACATAATTTCTGCTTTTAATGTTTATTTTATAAGTATATAAAAAAAAACTGTAAAAGATAGCTTAATATAACTTATCTCATTACAAAGTTTTAAGTGTTGCGTCCCATAAAAAAATAACAGTATGGTAAACAGTACTTAAAACTTGCATATAAACAGCTTAACCAATTTAGTTAAAAATAATAAAGTTCTTATACAGATACGACATTTATTTACTAATACGGGTCTCAAAACGACCCATAATAGTCGAAGTATGATTAAACCTAATTTGGGTCGGAATTATTAAATTCCATTCTCTATGGTGCCTCGTGGCGCCACCTAGTTCCGGATGGCTGAACTACGCGATGTCATTTGTCGCGACGCGATGTCGCTACGGGTAGCGGAATGATGAGAAACTCGATATCGTACAATACAGCCCTGCAGGCGTATGGTTGCGTTTATCATAGTGATAAATAGATGGAAAAGTAGGTATATGCCACTCTTACACTCGCATATTATACTTGTCAAAACGTGACTGATGCTTTGTCATTTATTTAGGTATCGCGTGACAAACGCAGCTATGATAGACCCGCTGCTAAAGGCGCTATCTCAGTCGGAGTACATTTTGAAAAAATCTGCCTATTATAATTATTTAATGGTACTAGCACCGCGCCATGTATTATACATATAAACCTTCCTCTTGAATTACTATCTATTAAAAAACCGCATTAAAATCCGTTGAGTAGTTTTAAAGATCTAAGCATACATAGGCACAGACAGTACGAAGCGACTTTGTTTTATACTATGTACTTACTGATATGTTAATAACTTTAGGAAAAAACGATAAGTAGGTATAAAACATATTGATATGTATGTTTTGAATTAGATAGCACTATTTTGGTGCAAATGATTAATACATAATTAAAAACAGAAATATTGGGGATAATGCCTTCGCCCGACAGAATAAGACGCAATTAACAATTAACCTACGTACACTTATTCACACAATAGGTACTAAGTATTTTCTTGGAATGAAAACTTCATACATAAGTGTTCATTACACGGTATTGCACTTATAAAACATCGCCCATATCGTTTCTAAATAACTAGCATTTCGTTCTCTTTTCTTAAAAAAAAAAACTAAAAGAAAAATACGAACGCATTTCGTGTGAACCGATTAGATTCCTCCAATTTAATTGCGTAAATGACTAATTTAGTCCAGCCTTAGATTGATGACTGAAGTCTTAACGTTCGCAATTTGCCAGTCAATGGAAATTGCAACAATCTCTCTGATTGGGCCCTAATCGCGCTCGAATTCGAGAATCGACCTCAAATTGTTTCCCATGACTATTTCCAATTTTTGAAACGGTTAGGGATAATTGAAGATGGATTTAATACGAGTTTTTTTTTTAATAGGTAAGCATTAGAATTTAAACTCCAAGGTGAAACATAATCTTGCAAAGATTTCGGACAGACATGTGAAAGAAGAATGAAATTCAAAGCCTAAAAAATATTGTCCGTGTAATTTAACAAAATGTGTTCAATTGTTGTATGAAGAAGTACAAAAAAAGTCCTTTTTCTAGCATTTTATTTATATAGGTATTAAAATCAAATTTTAAAATTGTATTGGAAATCAGTTTTCTACATGTAGTGGGATCATCACCTCCAGCATAACTGTTATACGCGACTATTTCTCGCGCGAAATAATCACCCGTCTTTTTCTGTGCAGTAATGTGAGAGAGTGACGGGTAGCTTTATGTCGCGCGGCAAGAGTCGCGAAGCATAGTTGTGCTAGACCGGCAGGAAAAAGCTTAAAAGCGCGATGCAGAATCAGTATGGGCTGTAGAGCACCATCCGTTGGCAAACAATTCTTTGTCCTCTCATAAGTCTCGAAACGGCTGGACGGGTTTTAACCAATGTTGGTAAAGGGATAGATGGGCATCCAAAGATGGTTGTAGCATATTACAGTAAACTTCCGGGAATCTAACCACGTACCTACATATAAACAGCTCAATCAATTTTGTAATTTTATTTGTCATTTTTATTTGTTTCATTTCTATTTTCTTTTATTTCAGTAAAATTATGAGTTCAACTGTCGTAGTAGGTACCTCGTTGCTGACATTTGATTACCTGTGATAGAAATTTTTAATTTAGTTTTACTACTCAAAAACGTATTTTTATAAGTACAGAATTTTATAAATTGTTGAACGGTTCTGTGGTAATCATAATGTTTTTTTATGTAGCATAAAAATACAACACCAAAGGTGGTCCTGCGGCAGTGCCGATACATTCGATTTCAACTTTCGATTCGTTTAGAACATTCTTAATTTTAAATAACAACTATTAATTACAATTAATCTAATTATCCCCACACTATCTATATCTAACACATATGTTATTTTCAAATCACAAACTGAGACTCTATCTAGTGTCAATAATGCTTTTGTAGAGAACATCTTGAACTCGTTACAATAACAATGTTTTTTATCAATGTTAAGTATACGGAAAACGTAAACCAAACGGAACGTTTTGTTGAGTTGGAAACTTACACTCGAGGCTCTGTATCCATCGGGCAACGGGAATTCAAAGGGTACGTTTTGAAATCATTGTTTTTTGTCTCAATTAAAACCGATTCAGCTTATCCGAATTGAGAGCCATAGCTCACGTAATTTAATCTGTCAGTGTTACTGTCTGACGTTGTACTGATTTACGACCACTTGCTGATTTATTGAACTAAATTCAGGCAGTTCTAGTCAATTATAGAAAAATCAATTGGGTTGATTTCAAGTTACGGTAGCTAGCTAGTTGGAAGATAGAATATCAAGTAATTGAAAGGTGTGGTTGTAATTGAATTGATATATTAATATATAGGTGTAAGGTCCGTTTCTGTTTTCAATTATATTTTAATGTAACTATACAGATGTGATTTCTAGAGTGTGTTATGGTAATTACAATAAAATTTACTGATTTACTTACTAGCACTGTTTAATAAATTTAGACAGTATACTTAAATTTAAACACCCGTAGATTTTCGCACCAAGTGCAGTTTTCATTGTGCCTCTAATAGCATTCTAATATATTTATATAAATATTTAAATCGGCTAGGCACGTTGCTTTTTTTTAACATATTTGAGTGTGTAAAGTGAAATGAAAATTGGCTTCATAAATTTCCATCGCAGAGTGCGAAGGGAATTGTGGTGAGGACTTCTAAAACTGATTACGACAGATTACGAGAGGCACATCATGGCATTTTTTGTTACGCCAACAGTATCGTACCGTCTCGTGCCATACTCCTGAATTATGGTCAACAAAAAAGATAACAGTACAGTAATAGCTACTGCTACTTGGGTCATTTTCATTACCAGCACGCAAGTAATAATCTACGAACAGTTTTGACATAACCCACCCTTAGTACAACAAAAGTGTATGTGACTATGAAGTCTAAAGTGAGATGGGACTTTGTTCTATGAAATGTATGATAACAATAAAATTTACCCTAATGAAGATTCGCCCTCTGGCATCCGTAACGACCATCTGAAGTAGCACACAAAAAATTGGTGAATTATATAAAGATTTATTACGACTTAGATAATAATTGTCTTGTACCGATATTTTGAAGGAGATTTATGTTCTAGCTCTGAGCTACGTTTCTTTTTGGGTAATTTTAACGTTTTTAGAGCGTGGTTTGATGTATTGTTGGATTGGAATTGGGGTCCGAAGAATGATGTTTCGGGTTTCGGCCGAGAGCCGACTGTGAATTGTTTTTCGTAAACTGTACCTTCAAGAACATCTGCAAGAACAAGGTGTTCACACATTTGAAAACACACATTCAAACTATACTTAAGGATAAATCAATAAATTAATATTAGACAACCTCACACAAATCGTTCTAGTCCCAAATTAAGCTCAAGAAAACGCGCGTGTTATGGGTACCAGACGACGATATACATACTTATATAGATAAATATATACTTAAATACATAGAACAACCATGACCCAAGCACAAATTATTCGAGTTCATCACACAAATATTTGCCCTGACCGGGATTCGAACCCGGGACCGCCGGCTCAGTAGGCAAGCGCTTACAAACTGAACCAACCGCGTCGTCAAATGGATATGTTCAGCAATGCTCGATAATCAAACATTATTAATAGGTATTATTAAGCGTAATTTGAGTCGCGTAATTTCGGTCGCGCCATACATCATGTCACTTGATCACGTCACACTAAGTATGGCGCGACTGAAATTACGCGACTCAAATTAAGTCTGCAATTTTCCTACACTTCCCAAATATGCACATTAATACTATGCGGCATTGTAGGTACTTACATTTCAAATAAAAATAAGTCTAGCATTAGATTTTTTGATAGGCATTATCACATATTACGCTGTTGTGTAAGAATGTTCAAGTTATTTAAATTGTGTTACCCATAAAATTCCTAGCATCCCTTTTGAATTCCCATCTTTCTACAGCACGCGCCATTCCACACGCAAAGATCATTGGCAGCTGTCAGTCAATACGAAATGGTAAATATCATACCAGTGTTTAAATACGTTAATGCGACCACAAAAGCCAACATTAATGCAATTATTTTGGGAATAATAGGAATTAGTATTTGGCATTGTTTTTGGAGAGCGGCGGTTTTCGCAGTGTCGGATCAACTAAACGGAATCCTCTAGGTAATATTAGACACGGGTCCCTTTTACTATATGTAAGTCTCGTAGGGGCCTTTCTGAGGCGATGGGCTTAAACTGATATTTGATAAGAGATACGGCCAGAGAACATTAATTTAGGACCCATTTTACACCTTGTGTCAATGAGACAACTTTTAAAGTGGATCCTTAATTAAAGTTCTCGAGTGTATTAGAAATATTGCTCGCTCGAGTCCTGTCATTTTATGGTACTTAAGCATCATTTTGTTCATCGAAATACAGTCACATTCATCTAAATGAGAAAAAATATCATTACGGTAAATGTCGAATAGAAATATAGTGGAGATATATATCGGATTGATGGCTCATTGACGCCCAGTTCACATGAATTCGTTTAACCGCCAATTATTGATACTCCATAAATTCTCTATTCATTTTTTAATCCAAACCAAACTCGGAGCATCCCTCGTATACTCCCATTGCACACGCAACGGTGATTGGCAGCTGTCAGCACAAATCATCGAATATAATACCAATTAGAGGTCGCACCCACGGCCGATGAAATGCTAAAACCAGACATGATGGCTAATGAATTATTATTATTATTATTATTATTTTCGCTTGGGCCTTTTGTGTGCCGCATCGACCAAAATTGATCTATTGTGGCAGCCCTGTCTTAAAGCTCACTGCTGAGGCCCGTTGAGTCCAGGAATTCCCAGATTATTTGGGCCGTGAGTTGTTGTATCTCCTCTGGGGGCACAAAGTGTTGCCCTAAGTGGATACTTCTTTTGTGCATAAGTGGTCCACAGGAGCAGAGGATATGCATAGCTGTCTCCTCTGACTCTTGGCAGAACCTGCACGTTGCGTCCTGTTCCATACCCATTAGGGACAGGTGTTTTTTCAGCTTGCAGTGACCGGTCAGAGTTCTAGTCACCGCACAGACTTTTGACCTTTTGAGCTGTAGTAACTCTTTAGATAACCTCTGAACAAAGCCTTTTATAAGGGTTTTCGAGTGATTTTGTCCTTTCACAGCCACCCACATCTCGATCGCCTTAGATTTGTGTAAATCGTTGAGCAGAGAATAAGCCTGGCGTTTTGTGATTCCACAGAACGGTTCTGGGCCGACAAGGGGCTTGTCCGCGCCATCTCTTGCGAGTTTATCTGCTCTTTCATTTCCGTCAATATCGGAGTGACCTGGTACCCATCTAAGAGTGACTTTGTTGGTTTCGCCTAGGGCATTTAAATTGTTTTTGCATAGTTGGACTAGTTTAGATTTAACCTCTAGTGATTCCAGTGCCAACAGGGCAGCTTGGCTGTCCGAGTTGATGTATATGTGGCAGTGTCTTATGTTCTTGTCAAGGTTTATCTCTGCACATTTGTTTATGGCAAAGATCTCCGCTTGGAAGATTGAGGCCTCTGTGCCCATGCTGACGCTTGCATTGAGCTTTGGTCTCTGTCCATAGACCCCACATCCTACATCTTTTCCTTTTTTGGAACCATCCGTATACCAGATGTGGCAGCCCTCTTTGAGAGACATTTGGTCGTTTAGCCATTCGTCTCTTGAGGGTAGTTCCACTGAGTAGTATTGCGTAAAGATACATTCAGTGAGCATGTCGTCAGAGGGCATGCACAGTAGTTTGTTTTCGAACACTGAAGCCTTTAGTTTGTTCAGTGCTTGTGAGCGCCATTTCGTCTTGGACAGTGTGCAGAGCCTGTAGATGCACTGCTCGGCCTCTTTCTGCACCTGTAAGTGCAGAGGTGTTAGGTCGAGCAGTGCGTCCAGGGCCGCACCCGGCGTCGAAGACAGGGCTCCTGTTGCAATAACGCAGGCAGTGCGTTGTAGGCTGCTTAGTTTTAGGATCGCTGTCTTTTGGTTGGCCTTATTGCACCAGACAGCGGAGGCATAGGTTATTATAGGCCTCACGACTGCTGTGTATAGCCACATAGCAATGTTGGGTCTTACGCCCCATCTTGCTCCTGCCATTCGACAGCATGTCCACAGTGCCATTTTCGCTTTTTGGATTATATTGTTCAAATGCGTGTTCCAAGTTAGCCTTTGGTCAAAGGTGACCCCTAGATACTTGGCTTCATTTGTAAATGGTATAGTTTGTCCGTTTAGCTTTAAAGTGTTGAGTTTGTCGAGTTTCCTTTTATTTGTGAAGGGCACTATAATGGTTTTGTTTGCATTGATAGACAATTCGTTTTCTCTGCACCATGTACAGATAGTGTTGAGAGCTCCTTGCATGATGTTCGAGATTGTGTTAAGGCAGGGTCCTTTGATTATGACTACGATATCGTCGGCATATCCTTGTACGTCATAATCCCTGGCCGCCATTCGAACAAGGAGTTGGTCCACCGCTAGAGTCCACAGAAGTGGTGATAAGACCCCTCCCTGTGGACATCCTCTTTTGGTGTGAAATTCATGCGTGGTGGCATTTAGGGTTAGTATTACTGTTCTGTTCGAGAGCATACTCCGAACCCATCTTTTTGTGGTGCCGTCTACACCTTTTGATTCCATACCTTTAATGATGGTATCTGTAGGTGTGTTGTCGAAGGCCCCTTCTACATCTAAGAACGCGCATAGAGCTGTTTGCTTATCCTCTAGGGTTTTCTGCACCTTGTCGACCAGATCTAGCAGGGCAGTTTCTGTGGATTTCCCCTTTTGGTAGGCATGCTGGCAGGGACTGAGTGGCCTTGTTACCAGATGTTTAGCTCGTACGTGTTGGTCAATTACTCTTTCCATAGTCTTTAGTAGGAAGGAGGTTAGACTGATGGGTCTGAAGGATTTAGGTTGTGAATAGTCCTTTTTCCCTGCTTTTGGTATGAAGCGTACCTTGACCTTAGTCCATTGCTCTGGTATCACGCTCAGGGCGAAGCTCGCCCTAAATATTTTTACCAGAAGCGGGAGGAGTATATCGCGGCCTTCCTGTAGTAAGGCAGGGAATATTCCATCATCTCCCGCAGATTTAAATGGTTTGAATTTTTCCAAGGCCCATTTAATTTGGTTTGGTCTGAAAATATTTGCAGCCAAGTTCCAGTCAGTATTGTGTGCCCTGTGAGATTGGTAGCTCTTGTGGGCGCATCGTCGTGTATCGCTGGTGGAGTACGATCCGGGGAAGTGTGTGTCCCTGAGGAGTTCTAGCGTCTCCTCTTCTGTGGTCGTAAAGGTATTATCTGGTTTCTTCAAGAGTCCGAGATAATTTGTTGGTGTCTTGGCTAGTATTTTGTGAATTCTCGCTCCTTTATGGGTTTGGGCAATCTCTTCACAGAATCTTTTCCAAGACGCTCTCTTGGCTTTTCTGATCTCTTTATTATATTCTGTTAGCGCTCTTTTGTACCTTTCCCATTCGCTAGGTTTGGTAGAGTGATTGAATATGCGTCGCGTGGAGACACGGAGCCTTTCCAGCTTTTTGTTCCACCACGTCGTCTTGTTTTTGTTGTTCGGTTCCCTCAGTGGACAGCTCCTTTCGTAGGCCCTGTTGATGCCTTCTGTCATGAGCTCTACGGCTGAGTTGAGAGAATCTGGTGTTTTTATGTGTTTTGGGGTTTCCTTTAGGCACTCTTTTAGCAGGGCACTGTATGTGTCCCAGGCGGTCTCTTTTGGATTCCTGCGCTTTTCCCGTTCGGCGATTTCTAATCCTTTCACACTAAAAAGAATATGTTTATGGTCCGACATCGAGTTTTCACAACTTACGTGCCAGTCGGCGAGGCAGTTGGCTACCTTTTCAGTTGCAAATGTTATATCGAGTACTTCCTGCCTGGCCCTAGTAACGAAGGTCGGCGTGTTGCCGTTATTCAACAGATGCAGACAGTTAGTAAAGATAAAGTTAGAGAGTAACTCACCTCTATTATTGATTCCTGTGCTCCCCCAAATGGTGTGGTGAGCGTTGGCATCACAACCCACTATCAGTTCCGACTTTTGTTCTTTGGCGTATTCCAGAACTTTAGTCAGTTCTTCAGTGGGATCTAGTTTCTCTCCGGGCAGATATGCAGAGCAGATTAACACCTTCTGATTGCCCCGCCCCTTGAGATCGACGTATGCGACGGCTAAGTCGTCGCTACATAATTCTGAAACAGGAAGAAAGTTAATATTTTTGTTAAACACGATGCAGGGGCCCAATTCGAGAATGCCGTTGGCGATATCGCCAAACGTCAAATCTCCATTAGATAACAGTTATATCGCCATTGAACTGTCATTTAAATGCGATGAGCTTAAAAGTGACATATCTCATCTCCATTTTGGAAATACGAAGGCGATAATGATTGTCAAAAATGTTATTCATGTATATAAATTTCTGTTTTGAACGAAACGAAACGGACTAATTTCACGTACTACGCGGTGAATTTAAAGTATGCACCTGTTATTTATGCCGTCACATACAAAGGAAACGAAAATTTTGCGCGTTCGAATTGACGAAGTTGCGATGTTCTAGGGATATCGCCACTTGTCAAGTAGGCACACGTCAAAAGTGTCGGATGGCGATGAAAAAGAGAGATCTCCATTATATCTCTAAAATTGGTCGAATACCCCCCCAGGCCCTTGGTTTGGTTCCATTTTCGTGAGCTAAAATTTTACCTGCATTACTCAGTCCCGCAATCTTGGAGTCGCAGTTTAGCCATGGTTCTTGTATGAGGGCGATGTCCCGGCCATTGTCGCTAAAGATTTTTTCCACGACCGCTGAGGCCGCGATGGCGTGGTGCAGGTTGGCCTGTAGGAACTTCGCTCCCCTGGGTGTTGCGTCTTGGTTGTTACGGCCGTTGGGCACTGCCGCGCCCTCGCCGTCCTCCCCTATTGTGGGTCGTGCCCCTTCCCCTGGGGTGGTTCGCACCCCTATGCGTTCCCCTGCCTGGGGGAAACCGCCCTGAAGTGCCCGTGTTGAGAGGGTGTTGGGAGGGGAACTGCCGTTTTGGTCCAGGGACCTTTCGCGCAGGTGTCGTGCTCTGGGACGGCTGGGTAATGATGAGGGTGGGAGGCCCTGATGGTCCTGGGAGGACCTGTGGGTCTGCGGGGGGTGGGTTTGAGGCTGGCGGTGGTGGGGTTGGGGTTGCCTCAGTTACCGACTGTTGAGCCCTAGCCGGGCCCTTTAGTCGGAACTGGACTTCCCGGAAGCCAAGGCTAACCTTTAGCTCCCTTTTCTTGAGGGTATCCACAGATTAGTCGTCTAGGGACACGGTTAGCATAACCCCGCCCTTTTCGACCTTTGTGTGGATGACCTTCCAGAACTCCGTGTGCAGCCCCTTGTTTTGCGCACGGAGGAGAGATAGCGACCGCCCGACCTTCGTCGCATCTATCTCTGGGATGTACACCATCCCTATGTTTGGCCTGGGGAGCTCATTTTCGGGTATTATACCGAGGTTGGCTGTTGGCCATGGTTTTAGGGATGGTGTGGTTTGCTCGAGCCAGCTCTTGGACTGCTGGATGGCTAATAAAACTTACACACGGTATTTTGGGTACGGGCACAGTGAGTAGCGTTTTTAACCCCTGCCGTAAAAGAGAGGTGTTATAGGTTTAACATGTGTAATCTGTGTATTTGTGTATCTGTCTATGCGTGCATATTATTCTTAGTTATGTTTAGTGGTAATAGGACCAGTAGTTTCCAAAATATTCAGCTTGAATTAGAACAAGTCACGAGATCTCGGCCTATATTCAAGCTAAGAATTCCAAATTTTGTAGCTTTATTCTGTGGCTATGTTCAGTTTTTGGTTTTAGTAGCATTTTCTATATCACTAATTGAATGAGAATCTCATGATCAGCTACTTATTGTGTCGGGGATGTTTTACATGTTTAATTTTGATTATCTAAGTTTCTAAATTAATTAAATACTACCGCGTGTATATATTAAATAACAGTATCTATACGAGTATAGTCCTTCGGTCCGTGGAGGTAATTCAATTGGGGTGTAGATTGATGTTAAATTATACAACATACTTCAATTATATAAATAAATAAAGCTCAAAATGTAATTAATTAAACAAAAAAAATATTACATTATTATTTGTATGTCGCACCCATTCACGGGACAATGGTGTCCCGGACCTTTGGGAGCGTACACGGAGCCAAAGCCAACGACGTGCAGAGGCAGAGGCTCTTTTGACAATTTAATAAAATGTAAGGGGTACACCATGCGGATGCCTGTGTCGTGGGACGCACACAGAGACATCACCCGCTAGATGCAAGAACTATTGTGGTTGTATGGAGTCTAAACACTACTAGGCTATTGTATATATATGAGATGCGATGGACTAACTACTGGGCTATTGTTTGAGATAGCCGGACGTCTACCAGGAAAAGTGTCTCATAGCAAAAAATTACATTATTTATTATTGTTTTAATAAAAGGGTTTTGAAATATGTGACTAGGTACCTATTTACGCAATTTTCTTAGAGCTTTTGGACTCACATGAATCAGAATCCTCATAATTCAATAAAATAATAATTGTACGGTAACCATGTTCTTAATGCACCTTTTTACGGTCAAAATTGTAACTCAGGTAAATACCATGATAAAGAGGCTCATAAACATTTTCATAAGTCATAATCAGGGGTCGGACTTTCTTTCGCACGGTAGGAGTAATGGAGAACTATGGAGCCGTTATTAAAATTAAAATACAATTCATACTCATACTCATACTCATTCATCTATTTCATTCTAAACTGCCTTTGTGGTTATTATGGTTCACATTCCCAAGCATTAAAGGACTAAAATTAAGAATAAAATATTTTTTTAACAATATTTCAAACTCCTAATTTAACTCAATTTATTCTCAATACGAGTATCATGAACTTTCTAGTCATAAATGGATATTCGATCAATATAGAACCCAATTTATTTACGTACCTATTTCATGGTGGCGAAAAAAACAATGCTTACACAAATCAGGTCTTTGTATATTCTTCTGACTTTGTCCTTGACTATAAAATTAAAATTGCGAATGAAATACACTTATGAGTATGAGTATGAATAGTATTTTAATGTGAATATCGGCTCCATAGCTCTCCATTAGTCCTACCGTGCGAACGAAAGTCCGGTCCCTGGTCATAATAATATTGTGTTATAGAAAAATTGCCATACACAATCATTATTATTATGACTTATGAAAATGTTTTTAAATAAAAACTCATTCCATTCCATTCTCATTCACTGCATGTTACAACTTCCCCGTGTCACGATTGATATTTGCTTTGTTTTAAATTTGACCTTTGTTCTGTTATTACAAGTTAATCGATTTTATAATTGAACAGTGTGAAGAGGTTTCCTTATACACTGCGTTGATAGTCGTTCCGGCATATTGTTAGTATTGAATTAAATTGTAGTATACAGCGTGTATATTTGATACTAGCTTTTGCCCGCGACTACGTACGCGTGGAACTTGATAAAAGGGATTATTAAAAGCGCCTACGAAAATGTAAGAGCAACTGTGCTTTTGGTCTAATAATTACATTTCCTACCGGGTCACCGCACCCCAACAGAAATGTTCACTCACTTTTCAATCTTTTTAGGTATAATTTCCAGGATGAAAACTATCCTATGTCCTTCCTCGTATCTTAAACTATCTCTATGCCAAATTTCATCAAAATCGATTCAGCGGTTTAAGCGTGAAGAGGTAACAGACAGACAGACACACTTTCGCATTTATAATATTAGTATGGATATCCGTAAACTTTACGGGGTCTTAGTATCCGAAAATTATTAAAAAAAACACATTCTTTTCCGTATGAAATTATTCAGCACGCAATGGACATACATATTTGTTTGTTGTCGTTTGTTGACACAACATCATGATGTCACAACTGTCACTTGTAATAACTTTTAATAAGTGTACACCATGCAAAGCAAATTTCAAAAATTAATTGCGCTAGGACAGTTAACGCTAAATTAATAATTGTTATAAATATCAGATAATAGCACTCAAATCTAAGTCTGGTTTCAATTTGCGGTTGCGGTTAGTTATATCAAATATACACGCTGTATTATTCTGTGTTTTTTTTGGTGTGCAATAAAGCATTTTGTATTGTATTATACGTAAGGTATTGAATGTAACAATACGAAGAAACTGTGGTGAAGGTTTTGTTTAATTTTAATGCAGTTTAGACTTGTAACTACCTCTTCCAATTTGTATTTAATAATTAATATTTTTATAATAATTTGTATTTTAAAATGTAATAGTAAAAATGATGTTTTTATAATGTATTAACTTGTAAAATGTTGACATTTTATTAATAAATGAGTATGAGTATGAGTATGACAAGGTAATTTTTTTAGCATTTTGGGATTTGAAAAATCCGTGGCTCGTTTCAAATCACACGTATACATTTTTGTTTGCTTACTTAAAATTTAATTCTTACGTTTCTTTAACTTGAGAAAATATACATGGGTGGATCAACTTTTTCTTGTTGTTATTCTGTCCCGTCACCCAGGGGACAATAGTGATTAAACTTCTGAGAAAAGTGTTGACAATTTATATAACTGATTATGCCAGGAGACAATCTGCATAACAATGGGCTCATAATTGTTGGAATTACAAACATTTTGGTAAATATAGCCGCCAATAATCGTAATTTTAAAGAGTGATCCAGGGGACATCACCATGGCAACGAGCAACAGAAAAAGTGGATTGACCCACATTTTCCAGGCAAGAATGGTGTCTTCATATAAAACTAATCTCCTAATACCGGTTGAGATAGAAGATAGAAGGATAGAAGTCATACTTGCTTAATCTATATACCATAATAAAGTTCTAAATTCATTATATGGAGAGGGGTCATTTTTGACAAAAAAATCTTAACAACGCGATGCAGCAACGTGGCTTTAGCCGTACAGCAAACCCCGAAACAGCTGAACGGATTCTAACCAATTTTGGTACAGGGATTGCTGAATATCGAATGATCGAGGATAATATTTAAAAACCGGCCAAGAGCATGTCGGGCCACGCTCAGTGTAGGGTTCCGTAGTTGCTCATCCTTTACAATAGACGAGCGAGGTTTAAGTTACGACTAAGATTTCAAGCTCTATAAAAAGGTCGTAAACGCCAATGTAACTTTAATTACTTATTACCTTCTGGAAGTCAACTTACGTCCTTTTAAAGAAAATTATGAAATTTTGCGATAACTCAAAAATGGCTCAACCGATTTTGTTCAATATAGTTTTCATGGAAAGTACTTATAAGGCCTCATTTTCCAGAATTTTTCCATAATTTTTTGACCCGGAGTTGAAAAGTTAGAGGGGGGGGGGACACTATTTTTTTTTATTTTCGGAGCGAATATTTACAAAACTGCTGACTGTATCAAAAAATAATGTTTGGAGACCCCTATTATTTTTAAAAGAACTATTCAACGACACCCCACACACCTGTGTTAAAAAGAAAAAAAAATTCACCCCACTTTATGTGTTCGAGAGGTACCCGAAAAAAAAATTTTTTTTATTATTTTATTTTACCGTTCTGTCGGCGTTATATATACACATACTCATACCAAATTTCAGCTTTCTAGAACTAATGATCACGGAGCTAAGCCGCGGACGGACAGACGGACAGACGGACATGGCGAAACTATAAAAAAATACGCAGACGAAGCAAACGCAATATCTAGATATATACAATAGAATACAAGTACTCTTTATTGCACACCTCATAAATCATACAGGAGAAAAACAACGCGAGAAATTACAATTAGAAGTAAACAACAGGCGGTCTTATCGCTAAAGAGTGATCTCTCCCAGTCAACCTTTGGGTGGTGGAGAATAAAAAAGCCTGCCAAGAGCATGTCGGGCCACGCTCAGTGTAGGGTTCCGTAGTTGCCCTCACAATAGGTTCAAATTACGAGAAAGATTTCAAGCTCCATAAAAAGGTCGTAAGCGCCAAAGTAACTGTAATTACTTATAAGTAGTAATCGCTTATACGCGCCAGATTGAGTGGTATTTTTTAATGCAGTATGGCACTTAACTAATATGTGTAACGCAGATCACGGAGCTAAGCCGCGGACGGACGGACAGACGGACATGGCGAAACTATAAGGGTTCCTAGTTGACTTGGGAACCCTAAAAAAAGGAATAGTATATACACTTTCCGAATCCATACTAATATTATAAATGCGAAAGTGTGTCTGTCTGTCTGTCTGTTACCTCTTCACGCTTAAACCGCTGAATCGATTTTGATGAAATTTGGCATGGAGATAGTTTAAGATCCGAGGAAGGACATAGGATAGTTTTCATCCTGGAAATTATCCCTAAAAAGATTTTAAAGTGAGTAAGTAATTCATGATGACATTGATGACCCTGTCGAAAATGTAATTATTAGACCAAAAGCACAATTGCTCTTACATTTGCTTAGGCGCTCTTAATAATCCCTTTTATTAATTAAGGTGATTAGGCAGATATCTATCGTGTTGTACGAGGTTGCTTTCATACTTCCAAGTTCCACGCGGACGTAGTCGCGGGCAAAAGCTAGTATAATATAATGATATTTAAACAAAAAACAGATAAATAAATACATACATATATAAATACATATACCTATACAGACACACTTTCAGCCAAAAAATAATAGAAAAAGTTGAATAAAATACGAATTATGAGAGGGATAGATAATGCTCTTTCAGGTGAGCTTCGAAATAAACAAGAGATTTAGCGCGCCTTTAAGCTCACAGGCAAGGAGTTCCACAAACAGACAACTACTAGAGACTATGTACTTCAAAAAGTTATTAAAAACTAAACTATTAAAACCATAAAGAAGATTTAATTTCTTTCGAAAGCCGGCAAAGAGCAATCTAAAGTTAAATACAGCTTTGACCAGAACAGGCAACACAACTATAACCGCTGTCAAACACATGTCAAAGTTTGACAAGCGGGCGGTCAAAATGTGTACTTCCTCGGACGTATTACAAAATCTATTCGACCATTTGAGCTATTTGGTCATACCTCTTGTTACTATGGCCAAAGAGGAGTCAAGTTGTTTAGTGAGCGATACAAGGAATATGGTAAGGTAACGGGTGCTATGCTGACATCGGGTCGTGTAGGAAACGAAAAGATTGAAGGTACAATGATTTGATTAAATTAAAAACTAGTAACAAAGAACTACAATGGATATAAAACAAAATTAGGGATTAAATGCGAGTTATGAGAACTAATCGAATTTTACAAAATAATAGCTTATTCACGAAGCGCAGATTCAAATCGCGAAGATTCATTCGCTAAATACCTATTTTTACTACTAATAATGCTATTTAGGTTTCTAAGTGCATCAGTATCATAATTGAGGCTGCCGACAATAAAATAATCTGATACAAAAATTAAGATAATTATAGAAAATATCCCGTTAATTATTACTTGTCCGACAAACGTTTGATAAAATTATAGGTGTATCAAAATATTTATCTATTATTACCGTGAAATAGTAACTAATAATTAAATAGATACAAATTGAAAGGAAACAAGTGCATCTCACTCAAGAGTCTTCTTAGTAAAACCAGGTAAGTCTAAAAAACGGTTTTCGACGTTAAAAGTCCGACCTATAATTATAAAAGATCAAAATGTTCGCAGCGGTGTATTACCGGTTATTAAATGTAGGTTTTAGGAGCAAATGCGGTTATAATGGTCCCTCGAATGATACGGGGCTAGAGAAACGTAATTTTATGACTTTTTGCCTCAGGGTTGCCACATGTTTCAAATGGTCACATGCGAATTAAAAGCGTGCCCAAGCTGAAGGGTTTTGAGAAATCCGATTTTAAATAAAATTTGGCTTAAAATAACCCAGCATTAATTAATTTATTTATTTAATCTTTATTGCACAAAAGAAAAACAGATCGTACAAAAGGCGGACTAGCATTCGCAATTAAATAAAACCAAATCGTTAGCCACATAAGAAGATAAAGTGTAAGTTATTTCAAGGTAACTAAATCTTTATTTTATTGGAAGTTTTGTATGTAAAAATGTATGTCTGCGTGACCTTACCAAAAAACAAGAAATCAGCTGAAACAATTTTAAGTAATTTATTTTTTGCAACACATCTAACTAATGACTTATGCAACGATATCAGCGAATGCCACCCGACGACCAGACCCCACTACATAATTATTGAAACTCACAGTTTTTATTATATTATTTCTTTTGTGACTGTGTCGTCGTGCGTGATCTTAGAATATTTCCGAACATTTTTTCGCAATTTTTAGCGAGAGCGGCACATACAGCGCAAGCGCACCACCAAAATATAAATGCACACACTCTCACAGACACACACTAATAGACAAAGTCTGCTGTTATAAATACAACTATATGATAAACGCGCACTACATAAAAAGAAACACGCGTCATATAACGCCTTATGATTCAGTTGACCAAGGTACTGAAGGAAAAGGGGTTCCCTCGTTTTTGGCAGTTCCATAAACTTAATAAGGTCGCAATAAGTAGTTCCGTTCCACCGCTTTTATTATAATAATTATATATGTGGAATTGGTACTGGAAGAGTATATTAAGAAGCTGGCTAGTAGATATTTAATGTTAGTCAGAATAGATTGAAAAAAAAAAATGTATGTGTTAAATTTGACGTATGACGGAGAGTGTCAGATGATTCTCTACAAGAAGGACGCTGTTTTATTAATATTCCATAAAGACTGTATATATCATGTAAATAAACAACATAACAAACATCATGCGCGTTTTCCCTGCCCCATCACCATATATATATACCCCCAAAATTGTCATGGTAACCCTGGCAACATTATTTAATTCCGTACCATTTTGCGGTTAGTAGCCCAAACGTGCCTTCCGTCCCCTACTGTGTCATTTTGCAAACTAATAGGGACAATAATCCAAGAGGGTCGAATTCATTTTAGTAATAAATAGACACTGCCAATTTTATGTCATTAAAGTCGGCGTGAATGATAGATTTATGATTTTGTTGTTTGGAATTTTTATGACAAATTTGAATCTTTAAAAAGCAATCCCGCTAATTTTATGGCAGTGACATAAAATTATATAGTAATCGAATAATGCTATTATTATGTCTAATGCGGATGTTTCTAGGACAACGTACGTTGAACTTATTATTAAATTCAAAAAGACTTCACAATTTTATTTTTGATTGAATTTCCTGGAGTCATTAAGATAACTGGATACTCTAAATTTTCTTTCCCGAGTTTCCCTTTAATGCATGCGGTATCAAAAATGATACCACATTTTTAACCGACTTCAAAAAAAGGAGGAGGTTCTCTATTCGAACTAATTTTATTTTATTTTTTGTGTGTATGTTACTTGATATCTCCGAGAACCGTGAACCGATTTTCAATTTTTTTTTTTTTAATCGAAAGGGTATAACTCCGAGTTGGTCCCGTTGGCACTAAGTCGGGATCTGATGGTGGAATCTTGGAGAAATCGAGGGAACTCTTCAAATGTTATAGGGACATGTACGGCGCTTTCGGTAATTTATTGATAAAGTCAAGAATTTACATTCAGTAAATAGGATTTGATGTAAGTAAACTGATGATGAACACCACAGATCGCCACTAGAACCACTAAAAAGCAAAAAAAAAAAAAAATTTTAACAAAAAAAAGTACCGACTTCAGTAAAACTAAAAAACCAAAAATAACCCATTCAAGTAGTACAGATTACATTTGACTCACCCTTCGAAGTCGGTGCCAAACCTCGCGTAAACTATAAATATAAGAACTGAGTGGTTTGGGATCGACTTCGAAGGGTGAGTCAAATGTAATCTGTACTTGAATGGGTTATTTTTGGTTTTTTAGTTTTACTGAAGTCGGTTCTTTTTTTTGTTAAATTTTTTTTTTATTTAATAAACATCAATACCCTGTCAATTAGGCCTTTGTGACTCAGTTCAGTTGATCTCGACAATGTGTTATTTCAGTAGTATCGTGTTTAATACCTAAGAGTTAATACTTATAGATGAAAATGTTGGATACAAATAAAATTCAGCAAAATAGCAGACTTATAAAAAAAAATACGCGCGGATATATTATAGTGCATTATGTTTTTCCATCGTATTTGGTCACGCAAGCATTTTATATTTTCATTTCAAAATGTTCACTAAATCCAATAGAGAAAGTATTAGCATGCTTTTCACGAACATTTCAGACAGAATGGCGAATTACCTTTTTGACCGACTAGTGTCTATCCACAAATTTCATACTTCGCTGTGAAATTTCAACTTCAAAATAATGGCTTCTCTTGAACCTTAACTGCTACAACAAATAAACAGAAAATATTGTATATCAGAAGCCCAATTTCTTGGTAAGCCCAGAGAAATTTTGAGTAACGTCGGAGACAGTCAATGATTCGCTCAAAAAACGATTTAAAAACATTATGCCCTAGATCTATAAAAACAACTCTACACAGTCCTATTTCCTGTCCTGAAACAGGTTACTAAACTGGGCAGTTTCTATCTTGTTAACTGAAACGCTTATAATGTCGAGATTATTCTCTAGGTATTGTTATTCAAAAGTTCCTGAGAACTGTATTTTACTGGTTATTTGTGTAAACGACGCAATGGCTCACATTCGATTCACACGTGTACGCCGCCATGACTACGAACACGCGCTGTTTTGGCCGAACAAAAGCAGAAGGCGGGTCGAGCACTTTGGTGCCGCGGCTCATGGCTTCTATTAAGTCGGCCTTGACTAAAAAAAGAATGAATGGCCCCAACAAAGTCAAGAGCTACTCAATAAAACAAATTCCGCACCTATACCATTTCTCAGCCCAGTTCCCAGTAAGCAGTGACTAATTTATAGGCGCCACCGCTCAGACAAACCTCACCGCAAACTAATCAAACACAACCGATCATTATGCCGTCATTTTCGGAAACTGCCAACATAGGCTAAGGAAATGAGTAAAAGTATAAATATTGAGATACTTGAGCTTTTGTAGATAATGTTTGGCTGCCTCTGAGAGGGTTTTTGTTATTTTCGCCTGTAATCTTTACTATAACTACTCCTTAATATTCATTTAAGCTGTGATTAAAATTGAATCATTAATTCAGACTATTATTGTCCATAATATATATCCTATTTAGTCTGGTTAGAATCGTCAAAACATATGAATAATGTATCTGCATTTAGATTTAAACAGTAATTTTCTCTTCATTGGGAATGACCTAGAAGAATGACAGAGTATGGCTCCTCACTTATGTGCTTACGTTTCAATCATGTTTTAATTTTTTCATACAGCAAATGCATAGCCGGTCTGTACCACTGACCAAATATTGAGACATTCTCGAGCAGAGCGTGCGAGGATATAGTGTCTTTATTTTAGCCTGAAGCTCAAGTCGGAAAATCGAATCGAGTCTGCAACTATTACATTATCTTTGACCAAATAGAAGGTGTTTACGTTCGACATGTCAAAAATTATAGCGTTCCATATATCCAGGATCCGGCAAACCTCTATTACTATAATTATAATGAGAACGAATTTGAGGAGCCATTTTATGAAAAAGAACTTTGAAAGTTACGGTTGCGAATATTATTGCAATGTAGAAGGTGAAAAAAATAATGAATGGACGTTTAGAAAGGGCAAGCTTGGCGAATTAGAAAAAAATAGTTATAGGTTGTTAATGTGCTTTGCAACAGAGTAGAAAGTTGGTGTTTGCTTGTGATTGACAGTGGTGTCAGGTGTAAAGTGTAAGAAATATTCTTAATATTGTTATAGAATCTTTTTATCGATTCTATTTTTTATGTGGAAAACCCACTTTTTTTATTCTTATAAATAATGAAATAAAGGTAAATTAAGAAAGAAAAATTGAATGCAATCTACTACAATCTAAGCAGGATCCTGTTTAGTTGGGCGGATCAACTTTTTTTTGTATAAGCGCGTCCCGTTCACTTTAAAAATAGTAAACCCTACTTTTTATTACATAAAACATGGAATAAGATATTAATTGTTTAATCAGATCTATTATTTTGTGTTTGCCTTAGTTTTGTAAGTCAGACTTTTTCCATTATTAAAGAAAAATTTTCGTGACTCGGGTGACGAAATTTTTGTTTCATACTAAATCTTACTGTCCCCCAAAGGTACTAACTTACTATTATCGTAAATTCTGAAAACAAAGTCCATTACGACTTTCTATATTTAGAGGTTTTTATATACATATTAGTACCTTTAATTTAAATTCTTATTAACCAGCACGATATTACGTATTTGAATAATACAAAATATTTTTTCAAAACTATGTCCCCAAATTGCTAAATTTTATTTGTTTGATATTTTCCGAGTTTGACCGAATTTTTGAAATCTGATTTCAGATTCCGACTCAGGAGCCCCAAAAACCCCCCGATACCGAATATCAGCCTCTTAAGACCAATTTGAAATTTTCTCCATACAAATCGTTTTTTTTTTTGATATTTGCCGAATTTGACCGAATTTTCGGACAAGATTTCAGATTCATATTTTTGAGCCCCGATAGCCCCCCGATACCGAGTTTCAGCCCCCTAGCACCAATTTGAAATTTTGAAAAAAAAAAAAGTCGCCATCTCGAATTTTTTTTTCAACGACTGTACTCGGGTGGGGGCCCTCTATGACATTTGGTCGAGCACCCCCCACCCATCTCCAGCGGTTTACGAGATACAGGCCCCCGAAAATATTCTCCATACAATTTTTTTTTTAATGCTAGAAAAAAAAAAAAAGTTTTTCAGAATCGGGGGGCCCCAAACCCCCTACATACCAAATTTCAACGCGCTACGACCATTTTGAAAATTTTCCGGCATTTTGAAGTCGCCATATTGAAAAAAAAATGGCGGCTCGTCAAATTGCCCAAGGTTTTCTATGACATTTGGTCGAGCACCCCCCCCCTATCTGGTGCCGTTTAGCCGGGCCGTCGATGGAAATTTTATCCCGGAGAGGTAGACCCAAAGTCGGATTTTTCCCGGGGTCTCGGAGCCGAGCTCTATACGATGGTATATACCATAACCCCCCACCACCCCTCCTTCCGGGAGAACAATTCTTCTATACGAAATGAGTGGTAATGCATTTTATTTGTCGTAGAGCCGATGGTCGATGGGGCAGACGAGTTCTAGAGTGGAGACCACGAACGACACGCCCTGTAGGACGGCCTCCCGCCAGGTGGACCGACGACCTAAAAAGAGTGGCGGGAAGCGGTTGGATGCGGAAAGCTGAGGACCGGGTATGGTGGCGCGAACTGGGGAAGGCCTATGTCCAGCAGTGGACGACTCCGGGCTGATGATGATGTCCCCAAGGCGGTGAAATAACACGTGTCGTCTGAGTCACCGGATACTTTGTTTTGCTAATTGTGAGCGAGACAGCCTATGAACGGCTTAGCCAATAGGAGCTGCATCTAAGTATCGCGTGATGGCGTCTGCGTTTGCAATACGTTCAAACTGACTCGGCCATTTCGTCCGTGACTCGCGAGGTGGTAGCGTGTGTTTATTGTGTGTCGACCGAGTAACGTTCGAATTTCGGTAAGTGTAAGCTCTTTCTAATATTTTTTTTTCTTCATCTAGTGTCTTTTAGGTCTAAAATGTTGGAGGTGTATGTTTTTACCGTAGTATATATTGTTTTGCGACCAAAACAACAAAACGATGTTAAAATGTCACTTTAGTCACAGTCACCTTAGTAACGAAAACCGTGACTCAGAAGACTTTTTACGTGACTCAAGAGACTTTTTTAAGGTTACCCTTAAATCCTTACATACTGCGTTAAATTGAACAATTTGGTAATTAGTGTTTCAGTTGCTAAACTAGTACAAAAGCGGGATACTTTTTTTGTGTCTGTTACCTCAAATTTCATAGTTTTTATGCATGTATCCTGTTTGCGGATGTTATGTGACCGTGACACTATAATTTGAATATAAATAAATAAATTGCATTACAATAATAACATTTTACCTTATTTTCACTATTATTAATATTATTATAAAGTAAAGACACATTGACAGTACCTAGGTTAAAAGTAGGTTCGTTTGTTTCAGTAGCAATGCCGCTTTCAGCTGCAGAAAGACAAAAACGCTATAAAGAAAAACTTAAACTTGACCCTGAAAAATATGAAAATTACAAAAAAAAGCAACGAGGACATTATCATGCAAAAAAGAGACTTATCGGTGATTTAACACCCCAAGAAAAATACAATGCACGAATAATTTGGAAACTAAGACAGCGAAATTTAAGACTGAATAGGAAAAATTTAAACCGTGTTCTTAATAACAGAGCTTGGAGGGGAGCTCTCCGACGATGATGGAGCCTAATGTCCCTCAGCCAGAAAACATAGAGCATGCCAATATGGTACCTGAAGATGTTTCTGGCGTCGACAGTTCTCAAAGCACAACCAGAAAGAATGTAGGTCGCAAACAAGTAAGACGAGACCGATCAAAATTATTCCGGGAAAATTTACAATTACGGCGAGAAATAGAGCAACTGAAGAAAAAATCACACAAATATAAAAAACGTTTACAGAGGATTCAGAAAAAGGTTAAACCCAAACCAATTAAAACCACTAAGTATGAAGAACTCTCCAACGCAATAAAAGAAAGGTATAAAAACATTAAGGCTCACAAAGAAAAGAATTTACTGAAGGACATATTCAAGAATGTTGATGACACAAGAAAAGAGGAAATGATTCAAGAATCGCTGGGTTTAACAGGAAAAATAAGAGATACTTTGAAAGTGCGAAAATCGGCAACAAGGTTGAAACAATTGATAAAAGATTTTTTTCTCAGAGAAGACGTTTCAAGAGCCACCGCTGGTAAAAAAGAAACCATTACCAAGCAAGGTGAAAAAGTGCAAAAAAGATATTTGCTTGACACCCAGAAACACTTGCACAAAACTTTTCTGTCTGAAAACTTTACGAAGAACAAGCCCTTCTATATTCTTAAACCTTCCGTGAGTGGACGTGAAATGTGCCTCTGCAAAACCCACACTAACCCAACGTACAAGGCAAAAGCATTAAAAACTGAGGGTATTATTAAGACCCACGATATAAACCAGCTCATTGTCGCAACAGTTTGCGATGCAAAAGTACAAGCCTGCATGTACGGAACGTGTGATCGATGTTCTGATTTAATCATGCAATCTGAAAGTCCTGAAAAAAATAACAATAAAATTCAGTGGAAAGAGTGGGGAAGAGTAGAGGAGACGTACGAGAAAGACGGAAAAACTATGAAAGCCTTTAAGAATGTAAAACAAGACAAAGAAAGTACTGTAAAAGAGCTGTTGTCTGTTTTTAAAACGGAACTAAAACTATTGAAAAAACATGTATACAACATGAAAGTTCAATTTCAAAGTTTTCGATCAGCTATAGACAATCTGCAACATACTGAAGCCGTCGTGGTTGCGGACTTTAGTGAAAACTATAGCTGCAAACATCATGAAGAGGTACAAGCACATCACTGGTGGTTCCAGACAACAAGTGTCACTTCACACTGTTGTAGTGTATGTCATGGCAGAAAACAACAAAATAGTCAAATCCTACTGCACTGTGTCATCAAACACTAATCACCAACCCGCAGCTATATGGGCACATTTAGATCCAGTCTTAAAGGATATTCGTAGTTCTCATCCAGACATTACAACCATCCATTTCTTTAGTGACGGGCCTTTCAGTCAGTACCGTCAAAAACATAACTTTTACCTGAGCTCTACCGTGGTATTTCAACACGGCTTCTGTGCTATGTCTTGGTCTTTCTTTGAGGCTGGCCATGGAAAAGGGCCAGCCGATGGAATAGGCGGATACCTTAAACGGTCAGCAGATGAGTTAGTAGCTCGAGGTGAAGACATCTCAAACAGCAAGCAATTTTACGATGTTCTAAAAGATATAAGCAAGATTAGACTCTACGAAATTTCATCCGAAGACATTGCGAAAATAGCCGATAAAATACCTCCAAATATTCATCCTCTTCCAGGCACGAAAAACGTACACCAAACTTTTACAACCGTTGCTGGAAAATTAAAATACAGGAACCTTAGCTGTTTCTGCAGTAGAGCATTTTGTGAATGTCTTTCACCGAAAAATTATGAACCGGTTAGACCTGCAACCAAGAATGTCAAGAAAAATAAACAGAACAAAAAGAAGGAACATAGTATTATTGAAAGTAGCCTCAGCTCCGACGATGACGAGATATTAAGAGATTACAGGACTCCCGAAAAGCAACCAGAGCAAAACTCACCTTTAAAAGAGATTGACTTACTCGAGCTTACAAAAGCCTCCAATAGAAACTGGTATGATAATGTTTATCCTGAAACTTCCGATGACGATGAAGAAACACGTTCACAACCTAGTACATGAGCAAATGCAACGGATAAAGAAAACCAAGGATTGCAGCGTGGAGACTTTCTATTAGTAAATGTAAATTCTAGCAAAGGTAAAACTTTTAAATATGTCTGTACAGTCGATGAGCTGCACGAGGACGGTGATATGCGAGTCACGTTTTTACGTTATGTTAAAAATAAAAGTACTTTTGTTTTAGACAAATCTGATACAGCTGATATTGACTATACAGACATAGTTACAATTTTGGATAAACCGAATATTACTATCAAGCGAGGCGTACAATATTATATTTTCAAACAGAATGTGGAAGTTGCAAAATAAAGATGGCACGATTGTTGTTGTTGCTCAAGCATTTAGTGATTTAGCTTATTATATTATGTTCTTGACAAATACAGGCAGGAGTTTTCCCAGATGCTCTTAAAGAAGCCCTAATAACACCAGTATACAAGAGTGGAAATAGAGATGACGCCTCTAATTATAGACCAATCTCAGTGTTACCTGCCATTTCAAAAATAATAGAGAAACTGCTTAATAACCGGATCTTAAAATACCTAACTAAATTTAAAATTCTATCAAAATCTCAATACGGATTCAGACCAGGATTATCAACTGAAGACGCAATAACGGCACTCTCATCTCTTATTGTTGACAAAATAGACAAAAACAAGAAATGCTTAACAGTTTTTCTAGATCTCAAAAAAGCGTTTGATACCGTTTCTATTTCTACTCTTGTAGAGACATTACTAACCATAGGAATAAGAGATATCCCTCTCAAGCTACTTCAAAATTATCTCCAATATCGTAAACAAAAAGTCAAAATAGGAAACTACATCAGCGATAATACTAATATAACATTTGGCGTCCCTCAAGGAAGTGTCCTTGGGCCGACTTTATTTTTAATCTATAGTAATCAACTCTGTGCTATGTATATAAATGAGGGGCATATCTTTTCTTACGCAGATGATACAGCAATAATCTTTTCAGGCAATTCTTGGGAAGAAGTAAAAAGCTATACAGAAAAGGGCCTCAAAAAAATTGCAGCCTGGCTAAACTTAAATTTACTCACATTAAATACCGCTAAAACTAATTATATTTGTTTCACAAATTATAATCATACACAACCAGAATGTAATTATAAAATCAGAATCCACACATGTAATTACCCAGATAATCCAAACTGCTCATGTTCAACCATAGAAAAAGTAGAAAGTACCAAGTATTTGGGTATTATTGTAGACCAGCGCCTTACTTGGCACTCACATATAGAATTGATTATGACCCGAATCAGAAAACTTATGTGGATCTTTAAGAACCTAAGGCATATTGCAACTAAGGAACTGCTCCATCGAGTGTATATAGCTTTGGCTCAATCCATAATTGTATATTGTATACCAGTTTGGGGAGGTACGACTAAAACCAAACTTCTAGAATTAGAAAGAGCTCAGAGATCTTTGCTAAAAGTTACCTATTTTAAGCCGTTCAGATTTCCTACCTCAGACTTATATAAACTTTCCGATGTCTTAACTGTAAGACAACTGTATATCTTGTTTGTTATTTTAAGATTACATATACATCTGCCGTATTAACCAGAAACACAAAATCGAAGAAGAAAAGATATTATAGTCCCAGCCACGTCGATAAATACAACTTTCGCAAGCAGGCAATACAATATTCAATCAGGAAAAGTATAGAATATCATCAATAAACAAGTAAATATTTATCCTCTATCTTACTATGACTGTAAAAAAGCAATAAATAAATGGCTAAAATCTAAAAGGTACCAAGACACAGAGGACTTGCTACATACCTACTAGAACTAACACACACACACACACACACACACACACACACGCACGCACGCACGCACGCACGCACGCACGCACGCACGCACGCACGCACGCACGCACGCACGCACGCACGCACGCACGCACGCACGCACGCACGCACGCACGCACGCACGCACGCACGCACGCACGCACGCACGCACGCACGCACGCACGCACGCACGCACGCACGCACGCACGCACGCACGCACGCACGCACGCACGCACGCACGCACGCACGCACGCACGCACGCACGCACGCACGCACGCACGCACGCACGCACGCACGCACGCACGCACGCACGCACGCACGCACGCACGCACGCACGCACGCACGCACGCACGCACGCACGCACGCACGCACGCACGCACGCACACACACACACACACACACACACACACACACACACACACACACACACACACACACACACACACACACACACACACACACACACACACACACACACACACACTTTATTTTATCTATACCTCTTAGCACAGGTATATTGATACTTAAAAAGAGGCATCATACACTGTAATATGACTGATATTATTGTTTTGAATAAATACATTTTATTATTATTATTATTAAAAATAATAATATGTGATAAAAAAAATTGTTAAGTTGTTTTTTAAATATTGAAGAGACTTGTGAATTATGATTGATCTCAGAACTTATAGTAATGCATATAATTATCTTACGTACTTTCAGTTTTTAAGTTTTTACTAATCACGCCTCGTGTGTGTACACGACATTTTGATAATGTTTTGGTTATGTTGTTTTGTAAAACATTTATTGGATAGCATTTAATTGTTTAAAACCCAACAAAGTTGGTGCTTATTACTTAGATAATACTTTAATCTAAGAATTGTTATGATTAGTAGTTAGAGTTGACTGATTGTTTTTTGTTGATCTCACAATTAAGAATAATAAAAGTTATAATATGGAAGATTTATATAAAAATAAGTGTTATTTTGTAACTCGTTTAGACATCTAGTAATATTATTTTGATTCCTAATCTTCAAAGTTACTGGAATTGTGTCTCTTGAGTCACATGTTTTGTCTCTTCGCTAACAATATTGTCCCCCTAAATTGCAACAGATAACGGGCTTTTAAACAGTTTCTAAGAATCACTATTTTCAAACTATATACAAATAATGTTTTGCTTAGAACTTTGTTAAGTTAAGTCACTATACTTGTTTAATTATATTGAGTGCATACTGATTTATGTTAAAAAATATTCACTTAAAACTAGGTATGTGACTCAGGAGATAAAACCAACCCCAGTATTACGAAATTGAGACTGAATTTTGTACCTTTTATTTCGTAACTGTGTTCATTATTAATTACTTACAATAATAAAAGAAATAATTTTGGAATTAAATGAAGTTTCTTTATCAAAATCCAGAAATCCGTATCCGTGACTCAGTAGACGTTTTACGTGAGTGTGCCATCAAATTTGTGTAATAATTCCATCAAAACACTAGAACGAGCGATGCTCGAGATATATTTGCAATCTCCGAAAGTAATATTATCAATATTAAATAATATTGCGAGGATAAAAGTACTTATTTTTTTTTCACTAAAAAGTTGATTATGTACAAGGAATAGTTGATCCGGCCAGTTAGACTGTAGTAGATCGCATTAAATTTTCTTTCTTAATTTACCTTTGTGTCATTATTTATAAATATTCTTAAATCAGGGTAAACGAAGGGCTTGTTTCGTTAAATTCTCAAAATATTTTTGAAGACTATGAATTTTAAAGATGAATAAATATTGACGGTCTTTTCCAAAATCATAGTTATATTATAACCCATTACTAACTTGGAATAAAACATTTATAACTAACTCACATTGTGACAATTAATGATTTTATTTCAATTCAATTCAATCAATAAGTCCAATAAAATTAATGCATACAAAATACTCTATTACTAACGGTGGGTGCTGATATTGACTGTGCGTGTACGTATTTTTACTTACTAACATGAGAAAAGTACCATGTTTTAGTACCCAGTTTTATAAGTAAACTACATGATCACAGAAGTCTCGTTTTAAGTCTTGCGCAGTCCCACGAAAGTGAAACACAAGTTACCATTTAATTTAGTGTATTTATGGTGCAAATCGATGCGATAATTTATCCTATATAGATAAGTGTTACTTTTTATCCCTTAAATTTTGCTTCAATCAAATGGTAACTCGCGATACTTTCTGTCGAGGAATTACCCTGTGTCGTTTGACCATGCGTGTAAGTCCTACTAAATAAAACTGCTTAATGCATCACGTTTCTCGAATTTACAGTCCACTTTCCTAGCATTCAATAGCAATAAAATCTCAAAAATCACGCGTGTACATTTCGGACACATCTTTAGAACATTATTAAATTAATGTGACAGATAAATTGTCCTGATTGTGCTCATAGGTGGTCCAAACTACCGTAAACGGTTATTTCGTCTATGATAAGATATTAATGTGAGAGGCGCGTGCTAGATTATGTAGATAACGGTCAGAGGTTAAGATGATTCCTTAGTTTTGACTTTAGTACCCTCCATATTGCTCCGATGAAAATGCTTACATTATCTAATGGAACAAATATTAACGTGAACGAGTTTTCGTATACATACTATTCTGATTGGTTTAGTACATAACTATTGTATAGGCAAAACCCCTCATGTCATTTAAGAACTATTCAATTATAGGTATTCTGTCGATGATGATACCATACCTGACTGAGACTGTGCTGAGATGGAGATTGGTATTAAACGTTTTAATCAGTTTAGATAATCAAAACTGAGAACTATGTACCAACAAAATAACATGAATTAGGATTTTTGTCCATCGTATTATACGGCAAGGTATCTTATGTCCTTTTTCTGACTTAGTATACAATTTATATCATTATTTACACAAGTGCAGGTGAACAAAAACTCAGATCCTAGATTATCCGACCCAAAAACGAAGAATCCCAAAATCACCTGCAACAGTAACACCCAAAACATTAAGCCGAAGGTCCCGCACGACTCTTGCCCCGAGCCAAGATGCTTATTAGGGATGTACCACGCACCTGTGTGAATATTTTCATAATCCCCCTAATTAGAGGTTCGCGGATCTTCCCAAAGGCCGCAAACGGTTGGGCCTCACTGAGGAGGCAATAAATTGTTCGACATTTGACCCCGCCGACTGGGATTTTTTTGGGGAATTTGCCCTCTGGCTGTAAGAAAGTGTACAGAGTAGAGACTGGTTGTGACCACGGAGAGTAGCTATGACATGTCGATACGTGTTGTTTCAAATATCTTTACTACGTTGCAATTAGATGCGTATACTTTTTATTAGCGCATCCTCAAATTGGAACTAAATCGTTATGTGTGTTTTGCATCTTTCTATATTTTGCATTTTTTTTTTGTTTCATCTAATGAATTAGCATTTAATCGCATTGGAAAATGATAACATGTGCAATTCGGTACTTTATCTGTGCGGGTAATTTTTAATCAAAATTTGCAATGACGACAATGTTTCATTATGTGCATAAGTATGTCGTCATGCGAATCATCATTATGCGTATTTTTACTTACAAAAATGTAGCACTCATCTTCCTAAATTTAATAAACCAGAATATTTCAATATAACTGCTCTGTACATCCACTAATGTTATATATATTTATCAAGACCATCGTCAACCGTGGCGTCTTGCCGCAGGGCGCCCCGCCTTAGTTGCCTCTTTCCCACGTGCACCGAATGCTTGGATTGCGTGCGACCTCTTGCACCAACCATACCCGCTCACATCACAAACACCCATTCATCAAACTCGATATAGATAAAACAACTTCACTCGTCCTCCAGTTCTAAACTGCCAGTGTCTACAACGACTTCGTGTGTTTTAACTTTATCTGTGGCTTAATTTGATGCGTCGGTGGTCAGGTCTGTGGGATCACATACGGACGCTATTGCTGCTGCAGTAGATCTACTGTTTGCTCCAGGCTAGAGATCTGGGTTCTCACCTTTAACTTCTTTTATGACCGTGGGATTTCGGCCATAAGCACGAGGAGCGGAGATTTTATTAATGATAAGTGAAACTTTTGGAGTTCTATTGGTTTATTTAGACAATTTATCATGCTTAGATATATATTTTTTAATTTCCTTATAAATTCCCACCATTCTTAAAAAGCATTTTGCAAGATTTTTTGAATATTTATTAAACCTCGTAAGCTTTTTATGAATAACAATAGTGATAACTTTTAACCTTATTGTTACTTGCCAATCTTTTATACAGAAACCCATAATTTGGGGTTGATAGAGATTCTCTAATCCTATACCCCTAAATTGCGGTTAAGAAAGTAAGGGGTAAGCAATATTAAAGGATTAAGGATAAATCCAACTTTGCCTTTCTCAGATTCCTGACTACAACATGGTAAATGTTCATAATTTGAGGCTGTACGTTCATCGTAATAACGATACCAAACCACGGAGGTGATTACAACCGTTTACCGAATTATTCAGTAATCGATCGGGCACGGGATATTGAGGGAATAAAATGTCAGGAATTCCTGTAGGAACGTACGATTTCTTAAGTATTATGTTTAGCTGAGTTATGTTAATGCATTTTAGAGACTATAAAAATTCCGAAAGATTATTAGATGTCGGAATTACAAAGTACGCACGAGTAGACTTAGAGAATTTGGAGATTTAGACTTCCGAATACAGGTAGGTATCTCCTATAATAGCTTGCTAAAATTAATCCTTTAAAATCTTATTTTAATTTTGAACTGATTTTTAATCTTAAATTAGATTTCTCCGTAGAAATAAATGGCAAGTTTCCTGCTTAAACAAAATGCCCACTTGATTAAAAATCCTTCATAGAACCAAGTCAGTCGCCACCCTCCGACAACCTTTCGATTAACTCGATTGGTTACGGCCTACCGCCAATTAGGGCAAAATTTCGGCTAGCTCAAAGGGCCCGTGTTGTCCTAAAGATCATTGGTTGGTAATTAAAACAAATAGGGTCAAAAAGGGACCGCTCGAGGCGCCACAGGGCGGGCCCTGGCGCTCGACGCGCCGTCGCCGAGGGCGACCAACCCCCTCATTATAAACTTAATCTAATTATTGAATTCGTACAATGTAGTGTTTACATTTTTTTTCTAATTTGCCCCACTATACTTAAGAATGGATGCGTAAGCGCTAAATAGCACGTTTAGAGCCATATATCAAATGAGAGTCACTGTATCGCCTTCGGACGTTCTCACGCTGTGCCTTGCGGGTTTTTTTAGGACATAAGCGGTTTTTAGTTTAGGTTTCTGAGACATTAAGGCGGTCTCATCAGTGTTATTATAAGGCACCGTTTAAGGTTTGCCTCTTGATGATTGTCACGATCTTGTTTCATTATACGGCGGCTTTGTAGTTTTGTTTTGATTAGCTTATAAACAAACTACTACTTAGAGTATGTTTGCAAGTAAAATTAATTCTTATACATTTACAGAGATGTTGTGTTTGTTATAAGTGGATTTTTTTACTGAAAAAGTGAAAATTGCCATGACGAGGTACATAGACGGGTTATAGGGCATTAATTCAATGTTATAGGGTAATTAAACAAACAAGTATCGGATAGACATGTCCAATACGTAGTCCAATTCATTTTTATTGTAATGCTCTTATTGATACATATTATGGTGGAGATCGAAGTTGCATAACGTCCCGTCCGTAGGAGATTACCCACCACTACCGAACCTACCGAACTATCCTTTTGAGGATCTCTTGATTCTAACTATGGTATAAGAAAATAAGGTATGACATCTCGGCTAGTGAGGCTTTCTACGTCACTGACGATTGACGAAGTTGTCGCTTTATGGTAACAACATAATTATAAAGAAAAAATGTTTGCCGCCAGTCGTACAAGAAACAATAATTATACATTTATGCATTATGATTGACATCTTCTTTGACTAAGTTTTATTTTGTCGTAATAATTGATTTAAAACACTTACGCTTTTATGAGCTTCAGTTTAGAAAGGAATTGTTGAGTTGAATATTATGATATACAACTGGCAACACAAAAATGGATTGACAGAACCAACCAACCAATCATAGCGTGAGGACGTCAAAACTCTCGTCTGTCATTCCGGAGTGCCATACCCTATTTTCTAATACCATGGTTCTATACACTGCGTCAATGGCATTATGTCAACACTCATCTGCATCGCTCTTGTCCTATTTCGCCAGACGATAAAAGATACAAAGTAAATGCACAGTCTGGCGCTTAGTTATTTCATAATATTACGCTGCCCTCGCTCTTGCCCAAGCAATATAATTTTAAATTACCAACAACTTATTATTGACAACTCATTTAAATAGCTCAAAATGCGCGAGATAGCTTCAGTCGCCCGAGGCATCTATCCCCGGACCTTCGACATTCGGAGCTCCTCGGCAGAGATCGTGCGATGTTCATCCATCATGCCGGTAACGACCTTTATGCAAAACTCTTGAGTTGTGATGGGTACTTACTGCTTTTATAATTTTTTAAGGCGAATGTGCTAGACAAGTTTTGATTTGTTGTTGAAATCTGTTATATGAATGGGCGGATGATGATCACGTTTATTTATTTGTTTATTCTTAAATGGATTTGATTTTTACTACATTATGTCAAATGGTATTGAAACCCCATTTCCACAAATTTGGGGTAAGTTTAGTTTACTTACCTATTCTTTATACCATTTCACGTTTCCTATTTTTTCGTGTTTTTCATTTCGTTAAAATAAACGTTCTAAATGTAATAATAATACGATATCTCTATTTGCTATCAGTTGGCAGCTAATTCAGCTTGCAATGAGAACTAATCGAACAGTGTCGTGCATTGACACATTCACCTTACCAGTTTATTTTTTAATTGTAGGTAAGGCCAAAAAAAACCATAAACTGAGATTTCTGAACGAATCTCGCCCAATTGAATGAATGAACGAGTGACTCACCGTCCAAAAACGTTTCGCAATTCGTATCGCATTCCTGAAAAACTTTTTAAAATGAGAACATAAATTTTTCAAATGAAGAATGAAGACGCGGCGCGCTTCGATCATTAATGCTCATTTGGTGAGATATTTACCGAGCAATTACCTTATACAAGTACTACTTACCCAAGTTCGTATCTCGCTGAACCTAGGTTGATGTAAAAGCGAGCTAAATGTATGCAGTAAAGTTTATACTTCAATGTGGTATGGGAGGTTTCTTAAGCGAAATGGTCTTATGGTATCGCTTATTTATTGGTGGCCACAGCCTTGATTCATTGCGGTTCGATGTGTTGTTAGTGTCAAACTGACAGTATATTTCAGGGGCATATAATGTGAATGTTATTAGTAATTTTAATAAGTAGGGTGTAGAAGTGTCGCTTCGCTTGCTGGTAATTTATGTTTATTAGACGCTAGTTGGCTGTGAAATGTCGTTTGCTTAATATCGTATAGATATTTTTTATTGTTTTGTGAGATTTGTGAATGCTGATCATCAGTTTAGTCATTCAATATCTATGTCGTGAAATTTGTGTGATCTTTGAAGAATAATGTCTTCGTTAACTACCTAATTACCGTAGACTAAAGAAAATGTCGCATGGAAAGCGTAATCTTTGTCTCCAGATTTCTAAGGCTTTCCACATTTCTACACTATACCAACACCACCAATAATCAATATATATCACTATATTAACCATGTGCTTTTTACGGGAACACCCAAATATTCCGAAATATTTTATTCCGAATTTATTAATTCCGATTTTTAAAACTCCGAATTTCATAATTCCTAGGAAATAAAATTCCGATTACTAAGAAACACGAAATTTATTTAACCAAATTTCAAAATTCCGATTGTATATTATTCCGATCTTTATAACTCCGAATAATGAAAAGCCCGAAGTGTCATTGGCCTGAAAAACAAAATTCCGATTGTTAATTTTCCGAAACTTCATTACTTATTCGGAAATTTGATATTCGGGATATTGACATTCGTATTTTCAATAATCGGAAAATTATTTCTTAGGAATTATGAAATTCGGAGTTTTAAAATCGGAATTAGTAAATTCGGAATAAAATATTTCTGAGTATTTGGGTAAAGATTATATACTTAACCGATTTTATACGTTAAAACAAAAATAGAAAACCGGATTTGGACAAATATCGAATTGGCTGAACCCCGAAAACTGTAGGTTAGGTTATTGGCTGAACCCCGAAAACTGTAGGTTAGGTTAGGTTTGTATTGTGACCACGTATAGCGGAGCGAGCGAAGCGAGCGGAGCGTCAGACTTGCTGAACGCCGAAAACTATAGGTTAGGTTATTGGCTGAACCCCGAAAACTGTAGGTTAGGTTAGGTTTGTATTGTAACCACGTATAGCGGAGCAAGCGAAGCGAGCGGAGCGTCAAAAGACTTGCTGAACCCCGAAAACTGTAGGTTGGGTTATTGGCTGAGCCCCGAAAACTGTAGGTTAGCTTAGGTTTGTATTGTGACCACGTATAGCGGAGCGTCAAAAGACTTTCTGAACCCCGAAAACTGTAGGTTGGGTTATTGGCTGAACCCCGAAAACTGTAGGTTAGGTTATGTTTGTATTGTGACCACGTATAGCGGAGCGTCAAAAGACTTGCTGAACCCCGAAAACTATAGGTTAGGTTATTGGCTGAACCCCGAAAACTGTAGGTTAGGTTGTTTTGTTTGTGCGTCAAAAGACTTGCTGAACCCCGAAAACTGTAGGTTAGCTTAGGTTTGTATTGTGACCACGTATAGCGGAGCGTCAAAAGACTTGCTGAACCCCGAAAACTGTAGGTTGGGTTATTGGCTGAACCCCGAAAACTGTAGGTTAGGTTAGGTTTGTATTGTGACCACGTATAGCGGAGCGAGCGAAGCGAGCGGAGCGTCAAAAGACTTGCTGAACCCCGAAAACTATAGGTTAGGTTATTGGCTGAACCCCGAAAACTGTAGGTTAGGTTGTTTTGTTTGTGCGTCAAAAGACTTGCTGAACCCCGAAAACTATAGGTTAGGTTATTGGCTGAATCCCGAAAACTGTAGGTTAGGTTGTTTTGTTTGTGCGTCAAAAGAATTACTGAACCCCGAAAACTATAGGTTATTGGCTGAACCCCGAAAACTGTAGGTTAGGTTAGGTTTGTGACCACGTATAGCGGAGCGAGCGAAGCGAGCGGAGCGTCAAAAGACTTGCTGAACCCCGAAAACTATAGGTTAGGTTATTGGCTGAATCCCGAAAACTGTAGGTTAGGTTGTTTTGTTTGTGCGTCAAAAGAATTACTGAACCCCGAAAACTATAGGTTATTGGCTGAACCCCGAAAACTATAGGTTAGGTATTGTGACCACGTATAGCGGAGCGAGCGAAGCAAGCGGAGCGTCAGACTTGCTGAACCCCGAAAACTATAGGTTAGGTTATTGGCTGAACCCCGAAAACTGTAGGTTAGGTTAGGTTTGTATTGTGACCACATATAGCGGAGCGTCAGACTTGCTGAACGCCGAAAACTATAGGTTAGGTTATTGGCTGAACCCCGAAAACTGTAGGTTAGGTTAGGTTTGTATTGTAACCACGTATAGCGGAGCAAGCGAAGCGAGCGGAGCGTCAAAAGACTTGCTGAACCCCGAAAACTGTAGGTTAGGTTAAATCTTAACATTACCTATTTCACCTTGAGGCAGGCCTCCGTTAGCCTGAAAAACTGTCATATATTTAGGTTTATATTTTATACTTATTAATAACAGCAATTCGTAATTTTGATGTTTCGGACTTTTGATTAGTCGGGTTTATTATTGGTCGGTGTAATGATATTCGGAATTTCGAAAATCGGTATTTTTATAATCGGAATTCGTATTTATGATATTTCGGATTATTATTCATTCGGACTACTTATTTTTCGGTGTGTTGAAATTCGGAATTTTGAAAACCGTGATTGTAAACGTTAGACATTTTGAAATTTCGGAGTTATAAAAATCGGAAAAATGAAAAATCGAAATACTTATATTCGGAGTTTTAAAACATTCGGAATTATAACAATCGGTATTATGAAATTCGTGATTCCGATAATCGGAATTTAGTTTTTCTTATTTATGTAGTGTACCCGCTTTTTACCTTTCCACCACCACCTTATCTATAAAAAAAACGCTCAAATGCGATGATGGGAGATAATATAATGACAATGAACATCGAGTTCGACTATATATATTTGATATGAATGGATGGATTAATGAATTAATGGATAATATAATTGTAAAAGATTCTCTTATTTCCTAATAAGAGAAAACTGCCTAAGAACCTGGCGAAATTTCTTATTATAAGATGGTATAAAAAAAAACACTAGGAATATTCCATACTTGGAACCACCTTCAACGCGATAAACCTTACGCCACTTACACTCCCACCAAATCTACTTCCTACAAAAGGCACATCCAACCACATAGATCTAGATGTCTAGATACGGCAACTGTGTTAAAATAGAATGACACAAGTAAACTGAAATTCAAAGGCGCTTACGTCCCTTTATAATATAGCTCCCGTCACAGCGGCGAACGCAGTAACAAGGGGAAGTGGGCTACATTTCACGTCAGAACACGCCTACTAGTTATCTGATAAATAGTTACGTATCTGGTCTAGTATTTAAATACAATAGGTGAGGAAATTCTGTTGTGAAAGAGGAAAAACACACGGGTATTCTACTTGTTAGAATGTTGAAACTGTTTCAATAAATCAAGGAATCCTTATCTATTTCAGTCATATTTACCTAATTTACAATTGAAATTCGTAATCTGGCGAAAGATAAATTAATGTCCCAATTGTATAAACCTTAATTCCAATAGTTCACACCTCGTTTGTCAACTCTACATATTAAAGTGTAATTTAGGTTTAAAGGGGCCATTATTAGGGCATGTTAATATTTACGTTACATACACATTAAGAGATCATGGATATCGGCGATCTCAAAGCGACGCCAAGGACAGGTTTAAAAATGAAGAAAGAGATTCATCATTTTCATCAAGAGGCACAGGCAAACTCTAGAAGAGTCAATATTATATACATTATTTATTCTACTCGTATGACGTAGCTTTTGTTGGAAAAATTAACAGGAAAACCTTTATAGAATCCCAGGGAATTTATCAATTTTGCATAGAGACATTCTTTCCTAACTTCATTTGATTATCAATAAGTTACAAAAACATTCTAATCGCCTGAGAACGTTTGCCCAAGAATCGAACCCTGGTCACGTAGCACGCACAAATTACAAGCCGGCGACGTACGTGCGTGGATTGACAGCAATTTGACTCGTGTGAATGTGGGACATGACTGTTGAACTTAAGCGTTTCATTTGGTAATGAGTTCAATAGAAATGTCAGGCTGTAATGGAACTGTGCTTTTTGAAAGAGCGTGAGAAGTGAGAGTCGTATATTTTACAGAGATACTTGGATATCTTATTTATCACCAAAATTTATTCACATTGGACATGTGTCCAATATGACATATATGTCCAATGTAGACATATGTCCACATTGGACATATGTGTATTAGTAGTAGTAATCGCGTCGCGGCCCCCGACTAGGAGATGGACGAATTCGGTGGGAGTCCGCGCAGGATTGCACTCTGTGACGAACTGTATTAGGGGAGTATGTTCACTTTTTCAGCAGTGGGCATCTGTCTGTGGCTGATAGATATAATCTGCAAATGCAAACTTTCTTTACTCTTAAATCGCCTCAAAGGTCTGCCCAAGCATACTCTACATCCTGGCAGAAAAAACCTCAGTCTTGGGAAGTAGTTCGTTTGAGTTTTACCTTGCATCCATCTGATAAGCGGTGGGCGGTGCGAGGAAAAGGCGGGCTCTTTGCTCCAATTAATTCAAAATGCAAATCTGACAGGTGCACCGCTGAACACCTAAGTACAGAAGTACGTATAGGTACATAATGGTTTAATTATCATTTCTATCTCATCTATTAGGTAAGTATGATTTGTCCATAATCACATACAATTTTCATTGACAGAGTATTCACTAACGTGCCCGCTTTCCGCTCATTACAACGCATGAGAAGGTAGGTACTGAAAGAACCAGCGTGGGTAGGCCATCCAACAAAACATCAGTTCACCTGATGTCCTGGTGAACACTAGGAGGCCGCTGCGTACGAGTGGAGCAGGACTGATTATGGTGACGTTCTTTGGAAAGGGGTCTAGTGAACATCTTTTACCCGATGATGATGGTGAATACTCCAATCTATTAAATCTAGGTACACTACCAAATCGAAGATCGAAAAAAGGAACGGGAAATGACAGGATAACAATAACAATACATACAAAGCGACACACAATAGTACATTACATCAGAGGCCGGGAAAATGAGGATTTCCGGCCAAGTAGGTATAGTGATACGAGGCCGGGAATCCGTTTTCACGACGAGGCATGTATAGTGCTTTTCTCAAACATACAATGAAATAAAAAAATATACTTCAAAGAACAACATTTTATTAATTGACAAATAGGACATTTTAGTCTAACAACCAACCTTTAAAAACAAAACCTGCTTTTTGTCAAACCAGCCAGCTGTGTGAATGACCTTGTTGTTGAAACCAAAAAAAAGTTACTTTGCAGGCCTAGGCCTGAAAAGCAGTATGAAATCCCTTTACAGTCCTCTCGAGTTGTTGCGCCCAAAAAGCGATACTTCCGAGCCTATTATAAGGAACGTAAAGACAATATTTCATTGCATGTTTGAGAAAAATATTTTCCTAATTGGATTAATTTTAATGAAATGAGAAAAATGATAAATTGCTCAATAAACTTGCAAGCAAAACAAGCAGCTGAACACAGCGTCTGTCATTAGTAAACAAATTTCGCACATAAATTGCAATTTGTTATCCAAGAAAATTAAATTAAAGCCCATGTTACTTGAAAAAGGCTTGGATTGCGTGTTTGTGCTCACTTAATAATGATTTTATTTGGCCGTAAGGATGCTTGCGTTTCGTTCAAATCCACTTGCTCTACAATTGAAGTTAGAATTTAATTTTTAAAATTGGTACATATTTAAAAGTGAAGTGTAGGACAGCCACAAGCAGAGTTCCAAATTTTCATAATTTTGAAACATCAACTTCAACAATTCTTAAAGACTTTAGGAGTTCATGTGTAAACGTATGAGGTCAGACGATAGTCCTACTAGCAAAAATGAAAGCGGCACAAGGAATAAAGGACTGACTGCACCAAATTTTAAAACACTGGTGGTGCGTTTCCGTACTTTCCGTGCCTGAATTTACAAATTTAATGAAACAGGTGACGGATAGGAAGTTTCAACAAATCAACACCCTTTGTAAAGTTTGTGCTCATTTTACAACAGTCAGCTGATATGATCATGATGATGATGTGCTCATTTTTAATACCCTTTGTGTCCACAAGTCTTCGTTACAACTTCGTTAAACATATTTGTATGGCAGCCGCGTCACACAAGCCCTTAAGGATATCTCAATAGGGGGACCCAATAAATTGATTGCTACCTATAATAAAGGTCATTAGTCACTCGCCGGCGTGTTTAAATCACGCACTTAGCTAGTTGCGTGTTTGAACGCTACTCGTGTTGGCACGCGAGGCGTTTTTTGAACGTTTTTGGTTGGTTTTGGCCGCCGGCTGTCAGTATCGCACGAAAGGTTATGCGGTTTTTATGATGTTGACAAAAACAGTGGAATTTGCCGCTGAAAAATAGTTAAGACTGTTCTTGTCACGCGAGACGTTTTTTGAACTAATTCTTAGTATTAGTTAGGTAGGTTTTAGCCACTGGCTGACAGACCTCCGGGGTATGCTGGTCCGAGCGTCAATAAAAATGCGCAAGGTATCACAATGTCCATATTAGTTAGTAGTAGTGACTGACCGAAGTTTCGGTTTCGGTTTCGGTTTCGGCCAGTTTCGGCCTAAAAATCATGTTTCGGCCTAAGGTTCGGTTTCGGCCAAAAAACAGCCGAACCTTTCGGCCGCGCCGAAACTTACATCATACTGTCGGGTCGCGTTCGGCTAACGTCGGGTACGCTCGGCAGTCGGCACAGCTGGCAATATCGCGTCGCTCGCCTGATTTCGCCGGCTGCTGGATCGCTTTGCTCATTGAGGTGACTTTTGTGTTTGCTCCCCGGATAATTATTAAGTAACTGACCGAGCGAGCAAAACATTTCCATATCAGCGTCGCCCAAAATTATTTCGTATGCCCGGATGTGTGGATGTCTATGCGCTTACCGGCTGTTGCCTTGCCTTAATGTCGCATTCGTTCATGAAATTTTGTGAGTATGTTCGATAAGTATTATAGTATTTTTTCGTCGATTCAGTTTTTCTAAATATTCAAAATAGCGAAGATTTGCGGTTAAAAATTTACATTAACTTTAAATTTACTTAATTATGTTTTTGTTATGAATTTATCAACTAATAGTGTAATTTTTTACGCAATTTTTCTTTATTTACAAAAAATATAGTTAAAAGATATTAGTTATTTAGTTAATGCTTTTATTTTTTTTGGTAATTTAGTTTAGACCAAGTGTCAATGTTAAAATATCAATTCAACAAAAGTGAAACGTGAGTTTGTGGGGGGAAATTTGTATTTTTTTTTACTTTGTCTACCCCCACTTCACTCTATATCCATCTGAACTTTTTAAATTTCTATAATCGACAAAAATAATCTAAGTTTCATGAGCATCGGTTAAGAAAAGCCTCAAACGGCCTCGTCCACAAATTCCAAGTTGCTAAGCGACCTACGGAGAGGGCTTGGCTCGGTTTCTTTGAAGGACAAAATCCGGAACTAGGAGATCCGACGGAGAACCAAAGTGACTGACATTAGTCCTAAAGATATGCGTTGAAGTGGCAGTGAGCGGGGAATATTTGTCGTAAAGACGATGGTCGATGTGGCAGACGAGTTCTAGAGTAGATACTGTGAAGGTCGTACCTTCACTATCGGTGCTTGGCCACTGATTTAAGAAATAAAGATTGTTTGAAATTCGGAATGGACGAATGACGTCCGTCAATTGTAGAAATTGTATAAAATATAATTTAGTCTTAGACTAGCCTTCGGGCAATAAAGTAATCTAAAGTACCTCTCGCTGCTATTTATTCCACCTCTGAAGCATATCCCCCGGCAGTCGCCACACTTGGTGGAGTCTGCGAAATTTTTAACTAGAGTCACGCGAGTATTGAAAGTTTCCCCGCTCCCAATTAATTTTGTCCACAGATTCTTGGACATCTCTTACAAATACGTACTGAAAGCTTACGGTTTGCATAGGAGCCGTACAGGAGCGAAGCGCACGACGCACAACGAAGAAGAAGTGCACATTTGGCAATTGCGAATTGCCAGCATCATCAGGGTGGTATTGTATATCCTGACGGCACTGCCGTGACGGAGCGAGTTCGACAGACGGGTGAAGTTGACGAATCTTCGCGAAGTTGAATCACCCATTATCATTTTTCATCCCATGCGATTTTAATCTATTTGTGCATTTGATTTGTTTGGATTCCATACGAAAATGGAAACGAGCACAATTAATGGCTTTTACGACGTTTAAATATTGGCCCGTGTGAAAATACGAAATAAAATAATCACAAATGGCGATTACGGTATAAATTTTCGGGGACCGTATTACAGATTAATTTCAGACATCGTTTGAGGATGTTATATCAGAGTTAAACGAAGAATTATCGTCGAGCCAAAAATAATGTACAAGAATTTTATCATCGTCAGCAAATATCGCAAGAATCCCCAATAATTTGTTCCTTTACGCTTGAAGCACACGTTGTTGACATCGGCCAAGCAATTGTCAGTGAAAGTATAGAATTTTACCAGTGAGAAACATACAGTTTCAGTGTTGTCAAATGATGTAACAAATGTTCTTAAAGAGTGGAAGACATCAATTTCAACCAATGTCATTAGTTCCATAATATGTTGCTTGTTAAATTTTATTTCCACAATATGTGCTGTGCCGGATCGAGTGCTCGTCAAGAAGATGCAACATCGGGAACAGCAAGCCTGTACGAGGATGGCCGATCAAGCGCCGACGAACGCCATGGACACCGTGAACGCTGTCCAAGACGCAACGCTTCTATCAGCCGCGGAGATCAAGGCTGCTCCAGCAGGCTGGGGTTTCAGCAGTTGGTCGCCAGGATGCTGTCTGCATCCCTCGACCACGCGGAGGCAGAGGCTGCTCCAGCAACCCTGGGGTTTCAGCAGCTGGTCGCCGGGATGCTTCCTGCATCCCTCGACCAAGCGGAGGCAGGAGCCTTGGCGTCGAGCCAAGGAATTCACTGCACCAGGCCGAAGCGAAGAAAACATTTTTTTAACTAGGATTTTATGTAATAAATAAAATTTATTTCATTTTAGCTATGTGATAGGTAGGATTTTCAATAAAATTAATTTTCGTTTTGTGTTAATTGATTTTCCGACAGTGACATAACATTTGACATATCATTATGACGTGTACTGCTATCGTCTATGGTCGTGAAATCAATTAAAAGGTAACAGTTTTATTTCTATTGGTACAAGTACTTGGAATAAATTACAAAAATTTATTCCAGGTATTTATTTAGAATTGGTACGGATAGCTGGACTAAAGATAATACTTTAGTCCAGGTATCTATTTAGGATAAAAGGTATAGTAATTAAGGTACAGATTTCTGGGGCATATTTAATATACAGGGTGTTTGGTAGGGAGCTGTACATACGCCTAGGGTAGAAACTAGGGATAGTCTGGGCACTTTAAGCAAAAATTTCAACTAACGAAAATTAAATGTGTTCGATCGTAAAAGGATGGCAAATGAAACAAAAATTTGGTAATGACTAATGTAATTAAATTACAAATTTTAATTAATTACAAATTTTGTTCACCTAACCCCAACGAGTTACCTGCCCTGCATTTTGACTTTTTTGTGATTTCTTTACTAAAACTACCTTCCGGAAATTACATGTCTTACAAATGTCGAGTCGTGGTGGTAAAAGTGCCCTAGTTGCGGAAATTAATTAATAACTTTGGAACTAAAAGTGATAATAACACTTTTAGCATATCGTTAGAAAGGGCATGGACTGAGGATGTTTTAAAAAAATCAGAAGAACTCCAACCCTGTTAGTTTTTTTTTTAAACCCCATAGAAAGTTGCCCTTAAAATTATTTCTTTACCTTACCACGGTACTTCAGGCCCCATAACTTTTCTTCTCCACAATTTTCTGGTGTAGAATAAGTTTTTGCAGGACCCTAAGACTCTAACGATTAAAACAAGACCATTAGCAGACCTGTCCTATGGATAGATTTTGAGCTACAGGTAGTTTTAGTAAAAAAATAAAAAAAAAGTCAAATAAAAAATAAAAATAAATTAAAAAAAAAACCTTGAGGCCAATGACAATATAATGGGCGGGGGTAGGTAGCAGACTATCCCTAGTTTCTACCCTAGGCGTATGTACAGCTCCCTACCAAACACCCTGTATATGCGCCAGGATTCTAAGATAAAGCTAGTGGTAGATGGGTATCACTATTTGTTAGTCCTGTATGGATGTTTGAAGCGAGTGTCATAGACAATGTTTTCAGGCATCTAATATAAGGGCAGTGATATACCGTGGTACAACTATTTGGGGCATGCAACGTGTGTCATGCGTCATGCTCCAGGCAGTTAAGGTTAGAACATTTGTGATAATTAAGTCGAGTGTTGTGTTTAAGCCGGTGTTACACCAGGCGATTGAATTGCTAAAGCCTGTCATTTTTAATTTTGTATCGAATGGTCTATGCTTTAATCTATTAAGTCAGATGACTTTTGGGGATTAGTCAAGTTGGTGCCTTGTCTTTTTAAGCAGGTTTTTTGTCAAGGCAAAGCCAATGTCAGACAACATGTCGGATTACGTAATATGCCATAGGCTAGTGTCCGCACATGTCCTGACCCTGGTTATCTCTTAGCAAGAGACCATCTGGGTATGAATGTATGGGTATCCCTGCATAGGTAGGGACCTCTTATATGTTAGGCAGGAGTAGTTTTGTCTAGTGTCTATATAGTAAAACGAATGTCCTTCGTTTACCCCGAGACGGCGGGAAATGTGAAGGTCGTACCTTCACTATCGGTGCTTGGCCACTGATTTAAGAAATAAAGATTGTTTGAAATTCGGAATGGACGAACAACGTCCGTCAATTGTAGAGATTGTATAAAATATAATCACGCCCCGATACGAACGACACGCCCTGTAGGACGGCCTCCCGCCAGGTGGACCGACGACCTGAAAAGAGTGGCGGGAAGCGGTTGGATGCGGAAAGCTGAGGACCGGGTATGGTGGCGCGAACTGGGGAAGGCCTAGGTCCAGCAGCTAGTGGACGACTCCGGGCTGATGATGATGATGAGGGTTAAGAAATACGACCTTCAGGCGAGAACAGAAAAGCATCCAATCTTCCGTACACACGAAAGAATTTGGACCAAACTGAAATTGAAACTCTTCGCTCCATTGGTCAGCGAAATTTTTCATTGTATTCATTATTATATCTAGAAAGAACGGCCCGCTGATATTATAAACAACGTTTTAATCACGTTTAAAAAAGGTTCGGTTTCGGTTTCGGTTTCGGCCGAAACTGTAATCAGAACCGAACCTTCGGTTTCGGTTTCGGTTTCGGCAGAAAAACGTGTTTCGGTCGGACACTAGTTAGTAGTAGTTACATAAATACATACGAATAATTTATCACATATACAAAAATATTGTACGTCACCACATTTTTATTTGTGCAGGTTTGTAGTATTTACTTCCTTAGACGTACTTATGTCTTTAACGGTGAGTATGTTTGTCACGCACTTGCATAATCCAAAGTCTACCCAATTCTATTTAAGGTTAAATATACTAGTAAAAATCTACTTCAGTTCAGCGCCATCCATAAATACAAACTGACTATTACATTTTGAATATTTTTTTGCGATACTTCCATTATTTGTTGCTCGAAATCAAATCAATCATTACAATAACTACGTTTCATATAAATGTAGGTTAATCTCAAATCATTCGGTGGGTAAACGTACACGTAACAACGTCGCTGACTTTCCAAGAAAAAACATTGTAACCACGTTTAGAATTCATACATACTTAGGACGTTTTTCTCTGGAACATCAGGCTACCTATTACCCCGTTTCTCACAGCCTCCGCCTGAGAACTCCAATCAAATGAGCTATTTTAATGCTCCGATTACTGGTCAATCAATACTATATCATTTCAATGGATTTATGTCATTAACTACACGATAATTCATGTTATTGTGGTGGAACTGTGTGAACTTTTGGAGTCTTGTGCAAAATAAGAATAGGTATATTGAACTGACATGATATGATTTGAAGTGGGTATCAAAATACCACATTTTTTTTATAATTAGCCTTTGTGTCCACATTTAAGAAAAAAAACCTCCGGGAGAATTCGTTACTCGTAAATTGAGGTAATCCCAAAAGAAAGTAAGTCTCAATGAATTTATTGCATTAGGTAATAACTACATAAATAGTGGCCAACCTCGCACAAAATCGACCTAATCTCAAAGTAAGCTCTAGTAGGCTTGTGTTAGGTATATAGGTACCAGTTATGGTATAATGACTAGTAATTAATATGAAAGTTTATTTGTTAAAGTTGAATGTTAATAGCAAGCTCATTTTAATAGCAAGAAATATTTTCAACTATTTCAGAAGTATGCTTTTATACGAGGATTAATCCAAATTCCGAATTTCCCTTATGGCAATTCTTTACTCATATGTTTGTCTCCTTCTTCGTCGTTTCCTCATGGCTGAGACACGCTGAGGATAATGACCAACATGTCATTCTACATGACGCGGTTACCATTTTATGAGAACTTTCCCCTGACTGTTATCTGTTCTCTCTATACTTCATCATCATCATCATATCAGCCGATAGACTTCCACTGCCGGACAAAGACCTCCCTCAAAGTTCTCCGCAACGATCGGTCTTGTCCCGTCCTCTTCCAATTTCTGCCCACGATCCAAACCAGGTCATCGGTCCATCTTGTTGGGGGCCTTCCCACGCAGCGTCTTGACTCCGTGGTCAGCACTCAAGAACCTTTCTGCCCAAACGGCTATCGGTCCTACGAGCAATGTTCCCCGCCCACTGCCACTTAAGTTTGGCGACTGTCTGTCCTATATCTACAACCTTGGTTCTCTTGTCTGTCTCATCATTTCGGAATCGATCCCGCAAGGATACTTCGTCATACTTATTTTGTCTTTCGTCTCTATAGGTACTTATTTTGCCGGAATACCGAACCGTATTCTTTTTCTCCAGCTTATAAAAGTGCAATCTGTCTAATTGTCGTGGGAAAAATATTCGCCGCGAATAACTCGAATAAGAAAGGATGAGTGAATTTGGTCCGACATATTTTGGCCGCACTACGTCGATTATTGTTGGGCGCACGTTACGTTACTTGTATCAACATAGAGTTGATACAACCAAAGATTATTTTTTACCATAATAGGGTTATTGACAAAAAATGAAAACCGGTTTAAATGTATTTAAGATTATCGTAAATTAAAATATAAAACAAAGATTTTTTTATTTGCTGCGCATGTTTTTGTACAATTTGCGTTTTTTCGTTGCCATTCACATTTTCGCGCCAAAACGCGATACAGTATTAATGTGACGTCACAATGGCATAGCAGACTAATGCGGATATTATACTATCCTACATTAGGTACTGACTAAATTAGTCACTGACTAACTTAGGAAAGTGTATTAGCTGCAGAACAGAACCTTTTTTCTGAAGTGTAAAAAGGAAGGAGCAGAATCTTCATATATCCAAAATTGACCGGCGAAAGGAAAGGTGTTAAATTGGTGGCGCTAGTATTGCAAGAGAGCTAGACTATTTCCTGTTCCTAACAGATCATATCAGTTACTTTTTATTAAAATCAAAATGCTGGAATAGTGGGCACAATTTTCCCAATTAGCTAGCGCTACCGGAGCCTTGTGGGACTATTTACCGCTGCCGCCGTACACATTTTTTTTTTAATTTTTTTATGAAAGATGCTACTCCTTCCCTCGACACTCCATAGCCTCTTCCTCTTGTCTTGTCAGTCAGAATTATAAATAAGAGTGTAATAGATAGCTAACTTACTACTGCGATACTACGGTAAAAAGGTCGTATCTTTGTATGGATTACATAGCAAGATATGTTTTTTTCCGTAGCATTGCAGATTGTAGTCACTAAAGTAGCGGCGCCAGGGCGCTTTACATCAGGCTTCTTTATTAGTTACTACTCATAATCTCTCGAATTTGTTACAAAATAATCGGATGTAAATTTTCCTTGTAAAATATTTAATTTTCTTTTCTAAACTACAACATTATTTTTAATATATTGAATAATAGAAACAAGTAAATGAATAAACTATTTTATTTTTAAGCATTTAATAATAATTGTTCAACAAATAACTGGAGTAAAGATGTTACTAACATTAGCGTTGAATCTAAAATAGACAACATATCGTGGGGTCAAAAATGTAAGCCCGATTTCAAAGGTCTTCATCTCGGCGGGAGACTGCGGCGGCGATAAACACTGAGCTCTTAATATTGTCATTGTTTGGCATACTTGTAAATATATGGGTGATACACTGCACTACAATTCGTGGTCACAAAATTTTCCAGTAACATTCTGTTGAAATCGAGATGGCTCCTCACAGTTAGAACTTTACTCTCCTTTTCATCAATTGATAACCATAGTCACGGCATATGATGGTTTTCTTATTTTGTGCTCCAGACACACTTTACACTTAACAGTGCACAAACTCGCCTCACGTCGAAGCTGAACGTAACCTATGGCATCATCGCCATAAGATTCTCTTGAAGATCTATAACAAAGGATATTCTATGATACAAGGTGATAGTATATTTAGTAACAAAACTAATGAATTGGCTATCTTATTATATATAAACAAATAACATATTATTCATACTTACTGCAATGTGCACTTTTTACATTCCTAAATTCAGCTGAACAAAAGTCGGGATTCGTAGGTACCAAAAAAGTGGGCTACCATGTAAGAATCCACTTTGGGTAAGTTAGCACTGTCTGCTTTGATATAATGTTCTTCCATTTTTGAAAATCTGGATTATTAATTATAAACCAAAAATGTATTAACCCGTCAAGTGTCAGACCTCCCTAGAACAAAACACCGCGAAATGTCCCATACAAACAAGAAACGGCTGAATTTCCGCTAAAGATGGGAATTTTACCTACCCCGAGAATAATTATATGAGATGTGTTATATATCGTTAGAGAGCTAGATAAATTTGGAATTCGGCACAATATGTTATAATAGCCGCACTTACTTGTAGTGAGATGTAGATTTATTTATATTCCAAGATGTTCGCTTTCCGTCACATCCGTCACTAATCATTCACAATTTACACTCAATTTAAAACCACATATCACATTTTACATACACTAAAATGATACTGGCTAGTTTATGCGTCAATTTTACGTAAATTCACTACTGAACACCTAATAATTACTTCACAACAAATATTTATTTACGAGAACGTGCGCGCACGCTACAAACTTGCACAGCCCAAATCGCAACTGTCATGGCGGATTTGCCGCGAAATTGAGCACTGTTTCAACAAAATCATAAATCTATCAAAATTCCCAAGACCTTACACCAATCTAATATATGAAATGAAATCCTGAGAAAGTGTATTATAAAACTATTATTTATTCGTAAGGTTTTGAACAATTGAAAATTAGGAAACAAATGAATTACGACGGCCATCATTGCAAAATTATTGCGTCATTCAAACTTGAGGACTTTTTTCACTAGGAAACAATGTCGTGCGGCTAAATTTAACATTAAAAACGAAAACCTTATTTAATTACCAGTAATTTGATATATAATACATAATATAAACACTTTCTGTTTAAAAGATTTGGACATATTTATTACACGACACGACACCTCAAATGCAAGTGATTTTCGAAATGGCGGACGAATTCCGCCAATGTAGAGAAAAAAAAATATTTACACGTCACTATTCAGGATTCTGATTGGTTAAAAATCAAATTTGTGTGCTCTGATAGCTGTTGTTGGATAGTAAAATATCTATCAAGCTGCCACCATAACGAATCGATGCAGAGAAATTGATCCAATGAGCGGTTTGGGCTGTAGACTAGCGTGTGTCTACTGGACGCTACCGGCACAAAATTGCTGTAGACTAACGTTAGTCTACTGGACGCTTGACGGGTTAAATGTGTGAGATGAAATGAATCCAATCGTAACAACATAAAGTGAACGACAGTTTTGTGATTTGTCAGTTTTAATTTTGACAGCAGCCGTTTGTTTGTGCCGGTGTGACGTCATTAGCAAGCGTTGTCGTCGTGGCGTCGTTTTGATCATTTGACTCACAGATAAAAAAAACTTAAACTTATTTAAATAATATTAATTAATTAAATCATTTTCATTGAAATGTAACTACTTATTTTGGTTGTAGGAATCATAAGCTACATGTAAAAATACGTTTTATAATTATTCATTACATGTGTCAAGTACCCTATTGATTTTACCTTGTATAAATATATTATTATGTATATTTTGCACCATGTTCGTAGTTCGTACTGTTAGAATATTTATAAGATATTATTTAAGGAATAAAAATGACGAGCAATAGGGAAGAATGGAGAAAAAACAAGCTGCCCCCAAAATAAATAGGGTTAAGGCCAAGGGGATGATGATTATTTAAGGAATAAAAGAAAGCGTTTTATAAAAGCTAAAGTTGATTTTTTAAATTAATGGATGAGAAAAACGAGCTTTATTGGAATAGTGTTTTTTTTTATAGTTTACGAGAAAGTATACAATAAATAAGGGTAGGTATTAACTTTAGCGCAGATGTAATATTTACAATCAAAAATTGTTAATTTTATGACAAGTACAAAAATACTTTCATAGGTAATTGTGTTTTATTAATCTAGCACTTCTCTCAGCCCGTTTTACAGGTTTACTTATCAGTTTGGTTGTCTTTTATTTGAATACATTTCGAAAAATACCTGTATCTCATAAGCAGAATGAAAAATAATTAAAATTAAGAGAGGTTACTCTTAGTTGCTGCACTTTGTTGGAATCAATTGTTTTAATGTTCTGAAAGTATAAAGACAATGTTTATATCGTTACAGCTAACGGTTTTAGCTGTTTTTACTTAATACATAGAACCTTCAAATTGTAAAAATTATTGGACTTTAAATAAAACTAGAAATAATCACATTAAGATTATGATTGAAATACTTGCATATACTTGCAGGGCGTTTTTTCGAAAACGTGGAAGAAATAGTGAGATACGACTGGTATTTGAATTAACATGATACATAAGACTTAAAAACTTATTGTTTTTTACAAATTGCACATAAAAATAATGATTATAAAAACGGTTTAAACTCACGTAAAAATTGCCAGGAACGGCCGCTATCTGCGCGTGCGAAGAGGGCGGCGAGGTAGTTAGGACTTTATAGGACAACACCAATATTTTTGTCATTAAAGCATGAGCCTTGGCACACTTGTTACTTAGGTGGACTAGAGTTGAAAACGCCCGGGAGACGAGCGCGGACGACCCGCTGGTGGGGAGGGGGAGGGGGGGAAGTTTCGTTCCGCCGCGCGTTCTTTCGGTCCTCCTATCATCGTATTTATAGAGACTATGGCATGTTTGGTATCGTTTTCGGATAAATTGAGGATGGCCAATCATTTTTTGGAACATAAATAACATGTTTCTGTAGAAAAAATAGAAATAAAGGCAAAAGTCAGAAATTCTTAGTTAAAAATTTTTCTTTCTGCACCGATTACGTGAAAATGAGCAACGATATGGGCATGAAAAAAATATTATTATAAAGCCTCACTTATGTAGATTTAAAAAACATATAATTTATTAGAACTATTATAAATAACAAGGTCTAAAAAATTTTTTTTTTGAACAAGAGACTCCTCAAAATTTTACTGTATAAAAATAAGGACCCAACAACAAATTTTATAAATGTTGGAATATGTAACGTAAGTAGCTTAATTGTATACATATTACGTAGTTTATAGCTGTATTTACGATTGTTAGCATGTGTATTATACTTTAGATTGCGAATAATATAACCATTTGGTGACTTCAATGGTTCACTTCTTCTTCCTCTTCACTGGTTCAAAATAAAACTAACAAGTCACAGATCCGATTATATATTATTGTTAATCTGTATATAAATACTTAAATTCATGCATATATTTATGTGTAACATGCTCCATCACATGCACACAACTCGGTGCACTTGAATTTTTGTTGGATACACCTGCATCTAGCAGCGCATTTCTTTTTGCTGCACCTGATCATTTCCATGCAGGCTTTGGGCTCGACACCTACTGGCAAGCTAGTCCACGTAGGTTTCCATCTCATCAACTTTTGTACATCCCCAATCAGATGGACTAGGAATATTTTGGATCGTTTATATTTGACCCCATACATGAACTGCTTGAAAAAGTGCCCGCAGGAAATGCTGGTGCAATGCAGCATTCGTTGGTGGAATATTTTCCAACTAGCGGTCTTTTTTCGTAAACAACTGCTTTCTGCAATCGTTTACAGCAGAAACTGAGCTGGATCTAAAACAAAAATGTTAAATATGCACAACTACCCTAAATTATTCATAATTTTATGTCAACAATAAATGTTTCCACACTCTCCCTTGCATCTTCAATTCTGCCGGTCCTTGGCCGCCTTGACCGCGTCGCCGTCGTGAAAGTTGGAGTCAAGTGCAGTGCGGATTTGGTCGGACCAACGCATCGGCTGCGGCCCCAAGGCCTCTTCCCCTGGTCTTTTCGGTGGCCAATAGTTTTCCAGATTATCATTTTCTCTTCTGGAAATGTGCCCAAAGAAATCCAGCACTCTTTGTAAGACGATAGTCGATAATCTGGTAGTCAATTTTAGTTTCTTAAGAATGGAAGCATTGGTCTTGTGCGCAGTCCAGGGGATGCGAAGCATCTTCTTCCAGCACCACATCTCAAAAGCGTCAACACGCTCACGGTCCGCTGCTCTGAGGATCCACATTTCATCGTCCATATAGGAAGATGGAGAATATTAGTGTGCGCACAAGCCTTGTCTTCGTTCGCAGCGTGATTCTCCGATCTCTCCATATCTTGTGCAACTGAGTTATGGCATCTTTGGATATCCCGATACGTCGCCGAATCTCTATTTGGCAAGAGCCGTTGTCAGCTATAAGGGAACCCAGGTAGTTGAAAGTCTGGACCGTGTCAACATTTAATCTCCAAATGAGTTTCAGTTTCTGACTTCTGTTTACCACCATTATTTTGTTCTTCGACCTGTTTATGAAGAGACCAAGCCTGTTGCTAATCCGCTACATTCTTGCCAAGAAGTTTATCATTGCAGCTGCGATTGCCGCTATAATGGTGGTGTTGTCGGCATACCGCAGATTAGTGAGCTTCACTCCTCCTGCTGACGCCTCCCTCCCATTGGTCACATGTTTGCCGCATGATGCATTCTCCGTAGGCATTAAAGAGAACAGGGGATAGAATGCAGCCCTGCCTCACCCCTTTTTGATAAATGAAAGGCGTAGATAGCGTATCCTCAACTCGAACAACTTCCTGACTGCCATAGTTTAAACTCTGCACAAGCGCTGTCAAGAGGACGGACACGCCAATTTCTTTCAGGACGTTCCACAAGCATGTCCAGTCAACACAGTCAAAGGCCTTGTTGTAATCTATGAAGCACATTATGATAGGCGTGTCAAATTTGTAAGCCTTCTCAATCAGCTGTCTAACATTAAGGATTTGCTCACGAGTGCCTCTATCTTTAACAAAACCTGCTTGTTCCTGTGGAATTTGCCAATCCAGGAAATGCCGGATGCGACGGTTGACTATGTGGAGCAGTATCTTGCTAGCATGTGAGAGTAGCGCGAGTGTGCGGTAGTTATCACATTTGACCGTCGATTCCCTTTTTATAAAGAGGCAGAACGACAGAATGCGTCCAATCTTTGGGCAACTCTCCAGTACGCCAGATGTTATTGCATATCAAGTGTAATGTGTCTATGCCATTGTCACACAATGACTTAAACACTTCTACAGTTATTTGATCGGGTCGGGGGGCTTTTTTGACCTTAAGTGATCTAAGAGCGGAGCTTCCGATCGGATTATGTCCGGTTCCTAATCAAGTAGTTGCCAGCCGCCGGAGGGCAGGTCTCCAAGGTGGGTTTTGTGGACGCCTTCACATGTCGTGAAAGTTTCTATCTTTAACGAAAAGGGTGTATTCGAAGCCCGGAATGCAGTCCCTAATACCACAGAAAGTTTCCTGACAGCATACGACGGCAGAATTGAAGATGCAATGGCGATCGTGGAAAAGTTTATTGTAGACATGTATTTACTTTATTCATAGAACAATGAGTCACTTCAAGGGTAGTAGTGCATATTTAACATTTTTGTTTTAGATCCAGCTCAGTTTCTGCTGTAAGCGATTGCAGAAAGCAGTTGTTTACGAAAAAAGACCGCTAGTTGGAAAATATTCCACCAACGAATGCTGCATTGCACCAGCATCTCCTGCGGGCACTTTTTCAAGCAGTTCATGTATGGGGTCAAATATAAACGATCCAAAATATTTCTAGTCCATCTGATTGGGGATGTACAAAAGTTGATGAGATGGAAACCTACGTGGACTAGCTTGCCAGTAGGTGTCGAGCCCAAAGCCTGCATGGAAATGATCAGGTGCAGCAAAAAGAAATGCGCTGCTAGATGCAGGTGTATCCAACAAAAATTCAAGTGCACCGAGTTGTGTGCATGTGATGGAGCATGTTACACATAAATATATGCATGAATTTAAGTATTTATATACAGATTAACAATCATATATAATCGGATCTGTGACTTGTTAGTTTTATTTTGAACCAGTGAAGAGGAAGAAGAAGTGAACCATTGAAGTCACCAAACGGTTATATTATTCGCAATCTAAAGTATAATACACATGCTAACAAACGTAAATACAGCTATAAACTACGTAATATGTATACAATTAAGCTACTTACGTTACATATTCCAACATTTATAAAATTTGTTGTTGGGTCCTTATTTTTATACAGTAAAATTTTGAGGAGTCTCTTGTTCAAAAAAAAAATTTTTTAGACCTTGCTATTTATAATAGTTCTAATAAATTATATGTTTTTTAAATCTACATAAGTGAGGCTTTATAATAATATTTTTTTCATGCCCATATCGTTGCTCATTTTCACGTAATCGGTGCAGAAAGAAAAATTTTTAACTAAGAATTTCTGACTTTTGCCTTTATTTCTATTTTTTTCTACAGAAACATGTTATTTATGTTCCAGAAAATGATTGGCCATCCTCAATTTATCCGAAAACGATACCAAACATGCCATAGTCTCTATAAATACGATGATAGGAGGACCGAAAGAACGCGCGGCGGAACGAAACTTCCCCCCCTCCCCCTCCCCACCAGCGGGTCGTCCGCGCTCGTCTCCCGGGCGTTTTCAACTCCAGTCCACCTAAGTAACAAGTGTGCCAAGGCTCATGCTTTAATGACAAAAATATTGGTTCCCATACATTGATGTCCTATAAAGTCCTAACTAAGGAGAGCGATTAAAAGTGCACAGTGGGTCGCGAGTCGCGTAGCAGCACGGATAGCTACCCCTGATGAAGAGCTCCAAATGAGTTCGAAACATGTCGGGCCGTTCCTGACAATTTTTACGTGAGTTTAAACCGTTTTTATAATTATTAAAGATGTCTAACTATTAATATTATAAAAGTAATGTTGTAATGTTTTTTGATCAATGTAATCATTAATATGTGCTAACTAAACGAAACAAGTTTTTACCCAATATTTTAAAGATTTTAAAATACTTATTTAGTTTCCACCAAATAATTATTCTATTATTTTTCCATTATTTATTATTTGCATTGAAGTTAACCATTTATCTGTATACATGTGCAAGCATTCATATGTTTTGCCTTTTTTTAATGATGCATATTATATGTGCGTTTCGAGCGAATAAAATGTCTTCCTAATCTACATATCTGTGCCTCTTAACTCGGCGTCCGTAATGTTAAAAATAATATTTTTTCATCTAGTGTTATAGTTGACAAAATGTAACGTTTGATACCACCTTATTTTTAAACTGTTATAGTTTCGAACCTAACCTAACATTAGATAAAAAAAAAGTTATACCAAACGTAGGGCACCCGTTGTGCGGTGATTGGTATTACCTACTCCATATTATATCCTCAAATAAAATAAGTGTACATTTTTTGTGACCAGCGAGCGCACGCGTCGTGGGTGGATTTTTTCACGTTTCTCGGCGATTAGAATGGTAAACTCCCATTGCATAGCTTCGCTTTTTGTTCATCAGCCGTCACAGTTAATACTTTGATTATTGCAATACTGTTTTTTTATATTATACCGCGATTTTAATAACTTTTAAATACATTGGTAAAATTTGTCACGAGATACATAAGCGTTAGCGATAGAGATCGCTTTTTAGCGATAAAACCGCCTTTTGTCTACCGATATTTTTAAATTGTATTTGTCTTGTTTCCTTCTGTAAAGTTTTATAAGTGTGCAATAAAGTATTGTTGTATTGTACCTATTGTTAATATTCCAACGTTTTTATAAGATCCATTTTAATCGTTGCATTGTAATTGAATTCTTTCAAGGAATTACCGGTCATGAAGACAAACCCAAGAATATTTTTGGATTGGCAAATAAATAAAATAATTATGTAGGTATGTGATGTGTACATTAATAACCTAAATTAAAAATTTAAGACAGTTCCCACACAAGTAGCTGATCGTCATGAGACCCTTCTTTAATGAGTGATGTAGCAAATGCTACTTAAACTGAACATAAAAACAAAATTTAGAATTACTACTAGCTTGAGACTGAGATCATAGATATCATCAAATCGGTGTATCCGGTCACTTATTCCACGAAAAGCTGAATATCTTGGAGACTCCGATTTTCATCAAACAAACCAAGCTTTCGAAAAAAAAAAACGCACTGAAATTGATCCACCCGTATGGGCGCTGTAATGCTACAGACAGACACACAGATACATTTTTTGTGTATCTGCACAATTTCAGACAGATGTGAATTTATAATGGATCCTATAGGTAATTTTGATGACTCGAAATAATGCGAACTAGGATATAGAATTTTTAACCCGCGACGAAAAAAGAGGGGGGTTATAAATTTAAGATGTGTTACTGTCTAGATACAGAGATACACAGATACATATTCGTAATATTCCGAATTATCAAAATTATAGGATCCATTATAAATTCACATCAGTCTGAAAATGTGCAAACATGACTGCGTCGCAGACCGCCCATCGTACACGTGCTACAATTCCTACATGCATTCTCAAGCTTGAGCATTACCACGGAATTATTAAGGGGGATACATCTTACAGAAAGTACGGAAGAAGTATAAAAGTATAGGGTAAAAAGGTTCCACAACTTGCCGTCGTGATGTGGAAATCTACTTCGAAAAGTTTTGGGGCACAATAATGATGTGGCTCGCGAATTATGTTTTGACGTCTACACAATTGAAAATTTGACGACGCGTTTGGCTCGGTTTGTAGACACCTGTCTACTGAGCGGCGGTCCCGGGTTCGAATCCCGTCATCGTGTGATGAACTTGAATATTTGTGCTTGGGTCATGTTGTTCTAGGTATATATTTATCTATATAACTACGTATATCGTCATCTAGTACCCATAACACAAGCCTTCTTGAGCTTAATTTGGAACTAGATCGATTTGTGTGAGGTTGTCCGATATTTATTTATTTATTTATATTTATTAATTAAATAAACACCTGTACCTATACGTGGTATACTTCATTCCTGTGACCTGTAATGCTATTTTTGGCATCTAAAATAGTCGGATATTTCTTTAAACTATACTAGAAAACTACCGCGAGTCTCAGACGTTCTAAAATACATACAAAATGAGTTTAGTCACATCGTAGAAGTCGAATACCGCTCGACGTGTTTCGGATTGGTTCGCGATTCATTTTCAGAAGAACAGATCAGTCGCGGCTGCGGCTAAGTTTGTTTAGTTAGTCAATTTATTTTACCTTAAGTATCTGTTTTTATAGAAACGGTATGTACTTTTTGATAAAGGTTATTTTTATCAATAAATGAAAAAAAAAAGGTTTAGATTTGTATTGGATACTTTTTAACGGAGTACGGTAAGTAAGAATAAAATTACGCAGACTAAGAGCATGCATCTCCTTAATTCCAAATATAGTAGAAATATTGCACCCTTGGCCGTAAACCAATGCCTTCAGGGGGTGAAGGGGTAAATTACGGTCTTCGCACATTATAACAACTCAACGGCGACTCGATTCTATGCCAAATATTGAAATTTAAGCCCTATGTCATATTTACCTACTAGGTTTAATTTCGACGATGCACCGACGCGTCGTCCACTCGTCGTCCACTACTAATATCATTTTTTGAAATTAAACCTAGTAAATATGACATAGGGCTTAAATTTCAATATTTGGCATAGAATCGAGTCGCCGTTGAGTTGTTATAATGTGCGAAGACCTTTATTGTCCCTATACCTACCTGTATCCGTGCCTGAACCAGTGACTTGCTTAAACAATTTAAACATACTACTTTGCCTTAACCGGCCCGCGACCCAGTGCCCTGCGCGAGCCCTGATTGGAATTTATCGCCCTTCTGCCCTGTAACTTTGTGCGGCGTGCGCCCGCGCGCCTTTTTGTACTTTTTACCGACTACGGACGGAATTTTTATTGTTGTTATTCGCGGTTAACTAGGAAAGGGAATGTGAATGGATAAATTGCGCTTGATTCGGTGGATTTTACCCTTAAATAATGAACATGAGTCAACTTTGAAATTTGACAACAATGAAGCATGTTGCATATCGAAAAAGTTTGCAAAAATATATGAATTTATTATATTAGATAATTTTAATCTGTGGCGCGGAGATAATCCCATTAGCGGGTTATACTCCCACACAAAGTCCGACTACTGGTAGTGAGGGCTAACCAGCACTGATACAGTTCAAGTCATGTCTTAAAAAAAAAAAAAAAAACCGGATTAATAGATAATATATAATAGTCGTTAAATTAACAATATATCACGAGAGGGTTGAAGATTTATCATACAATAACGTATTTTTGCCTATACCTTTAGCTTCCACGCGTAGTGTCGTAAAGCACCTGAGTAATAATGAGCGATAATTCACAAAAGTTCTTACATAAAAGCTAATCGAAATGCGCTCAATTCCAAGTTTCTTTTTTTCTGTCCCATTCACTTGCGGAGTTTCATGACATGCCTCAGGGCACGCTTCGTTTCCCACGGCACTCTTTACTCGTGAAATATATCTCCACCTTTCATAGCAAAGCGCTCGAAAACACACCTTAACTTACCTCTTAAAGCCCCATTTACATTGAATAAGAGAACGCTATAGGCCGTTCTAGAACGTTCCATTGAAGCTTGGGTAACACTCTCTGAAGAAAACAAATCGTCTTAAGAATTTTTTCAAGTCATGCAGGAATATAATACTTATCGGGTCGGAATAGAGGCGCTTTAGATAAACTAATGAAGAGATTAGAACAATTCGTTCGTACATGGATCTTAAAGGCGATTCGCTTAGCTCTTTTTGATATAGCACGCGTCAATAACAAACCCGAGTTCACATGCTGGATAAACTCAATATTAGGCATTTTTACTGCTTTGAAATAGTTTTTACATATTTTTAAAAGTGTTTTCAGTGTATAGAAAGTGTTATTTTCGAGGGGACCTGTGGTGATGCTTTGTCACTTATTTATTGCGTGATAAAAGTAACCGTCATAGACCCGCAGATTTCACTTGGCATAATTTGAAAGCTAATATAATATCAACGTGTGTCTATATTGACTCTTATAATTAGTTTTCGCCGAAAAATCATTTCGTAGTTAGCATATTTCCTTGCAACCGTTAACTGTCTGAGATTGTTTTAAAACAAAGCTAACCTCACCTCAATAGGAAATATTTGCAAGAATTATGAAAAACGTATGTCTACAGAGGAAAAAAAATCAGCTTAAAAATTATTTTTAGCAAAATTAAACATTCGATGAAATAAGTTTCTCGGAGTCAACGGGTTCCCCATCTACGTACACAACAGCTTTCCGCGATCTCCACCAAATCACCGGTCCACATTTTTACTAAGGCACCATTCATGTAATGTAAGTACCATAAATGTTATGCCATGTACTAAAAAACACCTATTGAATAAAAAGATCCAATATGAATGTTGCTTTATGAGCTCGTGCTTTCTGTGTATCCTATAATCATGACTTGAATAAAATCCATAAGTTCTATTTTAGGATGGCATTCGCTGTGACTGTGAAAATCTTTTGTAATTATATCGTTATCGTAATCAGATATAGCTAACCATATAGTTGTGCATTATTACTAAACGGTTTTCATGTGTCATTATGAAACAATAAGACCGTTATAATGAAAAGGGCATATTTGAAACCATTTTTATTAAAAGATCACAGCTCAAAGAAAAATTGAAATGTGTAACCTGGTGGAAGAGACTGGGAATCGAACCCAGTGCCTCTGGATTACCGGTTCAGCGTGTTAACCTTTCCACCATCCTAACGCCCAGATAACCGTTTGAATGTTTCCTTATGCTTTAATTGTGTGTCGATCTTTGCATTGTTTATTTTAAAGGCTTTACTTTACACCTTAGCGATCTCTATGTGTCAATGGTTTAATAAAAAAATTATGGTGTGTACCCACATAAAAAAAATTAGACATTACATGTTTTCTTAAATTTAGGGCATATTTTCTTCCTAAAACAACAACTCCATTGCACTTGGTGAGTATCCATGTGACGATGGCGACCAGCTGCACCTCTAACACAACTGTGACACGCGACTCTCTCTCGCGCGAGATATTTATCTATCTCTTTCTGTGCAGTACTGTCAGACAGTGACAACGCTCGAAGCATAGCTGTGCTAGACGGGCTGGCAAGGAGAGGATCCGATCACTCGGTAATTTGCCCAAAACAGGCCCTCCCGGTGGTTGCTTAGTATCATCATTGGCTTAACAAACATTTATTATGTTCTAGGAATAACCGACAGCCCCATGTCTGCCTGAGCTGCCCACATCTTGGAAAGCATCAGCGTATCTAAACAACAGGGTGGAATCCTCAAAGCATGGAGATTACTTCGAAAGGCCTGTGAAGACACCAGGAGGATCCTGAGGGTTCTGTATGGCGTTAGCCTGACTAGCCTAAGGGTGTTCCCTCACCGCAAGCATTCACCTGTAATGTAACAAAAAAAACAATTCGTTTTTTTATACATTATAGCCTAATATTCACGGTGAGCAAGCACCTTAACACAACCTCGCTCGTAACCTTTTTGAAAGCAGATGCCACACGTTCGAATATTCAAATTAGAACTGATAATTCTCGACCGACAATATTGACCGGGTTTCAATAAAGATATTGTCGTCGGTGTGTGCAGGCGAGGCATAAGTCAGGGGTCGGCGTCAAGCGTTCGCCAAACTGCGCTATTGTAGCGCCATTACTGAGCGAGCGGTCCGAGTGGAGAATACCGTAAGTGGTATTTGAGGTAAAAATATTTCCATCGTCATTGAGTCATGTTCATCACCATCCACCAAAAGGCTTTGATGGACATAGGCTTACCCCTATCCCGGAAAGCCGCCATGAGAAATTCCACACTACCCGCAACCTTCAACTGGCCACCAGTCAAAGGAGATTATGCCCAATAGATGGCGCCAGATTGGCATGACGCCGCGCGCCCATACTAAACAAAAGACGATCCTGCATCGCGCTATTATATTTTTTTCCTGGAATCATGACCCTTCTCTATATGAAACTGATTTTTTTAAACAAATCTAGAATTTCATAATGGTATAGATTACAGGCAAATTTTAGCGGTGAGCGAGCATCTTAACACAACCTTGCTTATAACCTTTCTAAAGGCAGATACCACACGTTAAATATTCAAGTTAGAACTGATAATTCTCGACCGACAATATTGACCGGGTTTCAATAAATTTGATATTGTCGTCGGTGTGTGAAGGCGAGGCATAAGTCAGGGGTCGGCGTCAAGCGTTCGCCAAACTGCGCTATTGTAGCGCCATTACTGAGCGAGCGGTCCGAGTGGAGAATACCGTAAGTGGTATTTGAGGTAAAAATATTTCCATCGTCATGTAAGTCATGTTCATCACCATCCACCAAAAGGCGTTGATAGACATAGGCTTACCCTACCCCTATCCCGAAAGCCGCCATGAGTAATTCCACACTACCCGCAACCTTCAACTGGCCATCAGTCAAAGGAAATTATGCCCTATATATGGCGCCAGATTGGTTTGACGTCGCGCGCCCATACTAAACAAAAGACGATCCTGCATCACGCTATTATTATTTTTTCTGAAATCATGACCCTTATCCATATAAGAGTTAAAAAACTGTTTTTTTTTAAACAAATCTAGAATTTCATAATGGTATAGATTACAGGCAAATTTTCGCGGTGAGCGAGCACTTTAACACAACCTTGCTCACAACCTCTTTGAAAGCAGATGCCACACGTACAAATTCATAGACTCCGGCAATTATTTAAAAGTTATCTTCATAGAAAGATACAACGAAAAAATTAGAACGATGCTAGTATCGGAGTACCCGTTGCCTTAAATATTTTCTTTGCAGACTAAACTTCAAGCACGTTCAAGAATAAGTATAAAGGTCATACAATGCAGAACATATAATTATTTAGTGGTTAGTTTATAGGACACTTTTTACATGATAACGGTACAAAAGAGTATTAAGTATATTTTTACAGGTCCTGTTCCAGCATACAATAAGTAAACAAATATTATTATCTATGAATTGAAAGTTAATCTAGTTACGGCATTTTCCGACGTGTGCGTGGCTACATTCATTGGGCGCGTCGACACCGACCGACAGCTCGTTGTGCGCGGCCGCGGGCGCTCAGCACTGCCGGCGCCATCTAGCGCTACACTTACACAACGAGATAATATTTTAAAATCATGAACATGCTCCCGATAGTTTCATGCTATAAACAGATATTTCTTGTAATAATAATAAATATAGATTTTGGTACACGCATGGTTAGTTTATTCGACACCTTTTATAGTAGAGTTGCTAAGCCGCGAAATTGTGCGCATCGGGTTACAAGCACGAAATTTCTACCACACATAGAGCGTTCCACGGTGATTATTTTCAGATGTGGAGGGAAGTCAGATTCGTCCCCTGTGTGGTGGGAGAGCGGGGTGAAGAGGACCAAGTACTGTTCTTTTTCTTTTTTTTATTACTGATCAGTTAAGGCTATTAGGGCTTGCGCGACATCGTTTTCGTGTAAAATAGATATCAGCTATTAATTTTTCATGTTATTTAAGAATAGTTTCATATAAAAATTTGGGTTTATTGCCGAAAAGGTAAAAATCACAACAAGTTTTTTTTATTCAGAACGATAAGTTAGTTATCTATCCTGAATATTTACAATTTAAAAAAATATTACTAAACAGCAAATTTAATCTTGTTTTTAAAAATGTATACATATTGGGCACATCTCATACAAAAAGTACCTTGAAAAAAATGTTGATGTTAAGCTTACCCTGCGTGTTCCAGTACATTTTGCTAAGTCGCGAAATTGTGTACATCGGGATACAACCACGAAATTTCTACCACAGATAGAGTATTCTGCGGTGATAATTTTCAGATGTGGAGGGAAGTCAGATTCGTCCCCTGTGCGGCAGGAAAGTGGGGTGAATAGGACAAAGGAGTCCTCTTTTTCTTTTTATATTACTGATCAGGTAACGCTAGTAGGACTTGTGTCGTGTGGTTTTCGTGTAAAACAGATATCAGGAATTCATTTTTCATGTTATTTATTCATAGTACCATATAAAAATATGGTTGTATTTCCGAAATTGTAAAAATCACAACAAGTTTTTTTTATTCAGGGAGATAAATTAGTTATATTTCCTGAATATTTACAACTAAGAAAAATATTGCAAAATAGCAAATTAAATCTAGTTTCTAAAAATATATAAATATTGGGCACTCTTCATACAAACAGTAACTTAAATAAATTGTTGATGTTGAGATTAGCCCGTGTGCTCGTGATACATTAGCAAAAAAATATTTTGTTTTAATTACATTAATTTGTTTTTCTAGGACGTATATAGTAAATATTATATGTAAAAGCATGTTAACAATCATTATTTAATGTATTTAATGAAGCGAAATAGGATGCGTTCGGAGATTTACGTTGGTTACGCCGACTTAAAGATATATTTTAAGCTACTGTTAAAAAAGAGTAGAAATTAAAAAGTGGCAATACTGTAGTGCCGTCCCCTTTTCCTTAGATGGATTAGAAAGGGACGTCACTACGGTATTGCCACTTTTTAATTTCTACTCTTTTTTGCCAGACTTAGTGCCCAACATGCATATATTTTTAGAAACCAGATTAAATGAAATTTTTGAAATAATAATAATAATTTGAAAATGTTCACGAAATTGAACTTATTTACCTCACTGAATAAAAAAACTTGTTGTGATTTTTACCTTTTCGGCCATTACACCCATATTTTTATATAGAACTATACAAAAATACATAAATTAATTTCTGATATTTGTTTTACACGGAAACGATACCAAACACGTCCTGGTAGACTTAACTGATCAGCAATAAAGAAAGAAAAGAGGGATACTTGGCTGTATTCACTTCGCACTCCCGCCTGATAGGGGAATAATCTGACTTCCCTCCACATCTGAAAATAATCACCGTGAATCACTCTATCTGTGGTAGAAATTTCATGCTTGTAACCCGATGCGCACAATTATGTTAGAAAACAGCGGACTAACAACTCTACTATTACATGATTTCGGTAAAAAAGAGTATTAAGTATATTTTCTACAGGTCAGGTTTTCCGCACACAATAAGTACCTAAATAAATATGATATCATCTATACATTGATAGTTATTTCAGTTACGGCCTTTTCCGATGTGTGCATGGCTACATTCATCGGGCGCGTCGACAGCTCGTCTGCGGCCGCAGGCGCTCAGGACTACCAGCGCCATCTAGCGCCACAATAACACAACGAGATGATATTTTAAAATCATTTGTGCTATGAGATGCAAATACTGCATTTGCATAAGTGAGGCATGCATTTGTGCAGCCCATCGTACATGTTTCCTATTGTCTCATGCTTGATGCAGGTATTTCTTGTAATATTGATATTGATTTTCGCACACGCAAGTTTAGTTTATAGGACACTTTTAACAAGATTACTGTGAATAGTGTATTTAGTATATTTTTACACAATAAGTAAACAAATATTGTATCATCTATACATTGATAGTTATTTTAGTTACGGCCTTTTCCGACGTGTGCGTGGCTACATTCATCGGGCGCGTCGACAGCTCGTTGTCCACGGCCGCGGGCACTCAGCACTACTAGCGCCATCTAGCGCTACACTTACACAACGAGATGATATTTTAAAATCAACAACACATACATCTCTTACAACTCGTGCCCTTTAAGTTTGCGTCATTGAAAGCCCTCTACAGAGTGATTAATCCAAATGGGTTAGTAGTGAGAATACGAAAACTACAAGTGATAGGAAAATCGAACCATGACATCGATTTTAGATTTATTCGCCATGATTCACTACGAACATAGTATTTCCTTATCTCTTATAGTTTGTGACTTCTCTCTATTGACCCATTTGAATTGATCACCCTGTATAATCCTCATGAATCTCATGATGCGCCGAAATCAACAAAAACTGGCAGAAATAGGACTTTGTGCGAATCTGTAAGAGGTCCTATTGTTCGGGTTTTCATAAGGACGCGTTGACAGGTTATTGGTATAAAGATGCAAACAAAAATGAAAACGGTCCAACACAGACAGAACATTTCCTTTCCACTCAGTTCCTTAAATTTTGTAAAGATTGGTTAAGTTTTGAAGGAGCAAAACAGAAATTTCGGTTTGTATGGAAAAATAAGCATACCACAGCTTCCTTTCAAAAAGAAAGAAGAAATCTAGATTTTTTTACGGATTTAGATGTACTTAATATTTTGGTCAGCTATGGTCAACTTTGACACACAAAAGTGTCCGTTCTTCTCAAAGTGAAAAATTTGAATTAATCAATGTAGGTAATATTTTTACAACCTTTTCTGTACCAAATGTGTATGTAAATTGGGATAGCAAATAAAAACCTACCCTTAAGGCGAGTGTGATCGCTGTGAATGCCAGTCGTTAGTGTAAACGATATCTACGACAACGTCTGTGTGACAACGGTCAGGTATTTGTCGCGGCTTATTTATTAGAGCGACGGATTTATCGCGAGCAGATATGACTTGAGATTTATCTGGATGCTCTTTCACGTAATTAAATAAAGGTTGACTACGCTTTACAAAAACATATGGCATTGGGATATTAAAGGTTTAAGTATATGGTACGGTAGTTATTGTATTAATCCTTTGAACGCCAAGAGCCAACAAAGTGGTCGTGTGCTGTCGTGCCTACCCCGCCAACGACCACTAAAGCGGTAATGGCGGACGCTGTCAAAGCAATTTTCCTGCTGACAGATAAGGTATATTTCCGCTCTTTCTTTTTTCAACTATTGGCGTATAAGCCACATTTTGACATGAAAAAGGTTAAGCGGTTTACACTCACGTGAAATTGTTAGGAACGGCCCGACATGTTTCGAACTTGTATGGAGTACTTCATTAGCGACGTGTGTAAACCGCTTAATACAATAATTAAAAATACGTCTGACGAAAGTTTTAATAACGTAAGGTTGTGTTTAAATTCAACTTAGTAAGTATCTGTTATAACTGGTGGCTCTGCAAGCTGTTCAATTCATAAGCCGTTTCGTTTCGTTGCTTTAAAAAAAAAAGCCTATATACTTCATTATCAAACTTGCTCACAAAATTTCACGAGGATCGGATAAGAAATGCGACTTATAGACGGAAAAAGCCGAAAATACGAACAACTGGACATATGAACAAACGAAAGAATTATTGGCAAAGCTAAAATAAAAACGCTTCACCCGCACTTGAGGGAATCACGGCCCTCAGTAACGAGAAAATCGACTTAAAGAGAAGGTTCCTCATTTTGTGTAGAGATATAATATACTGCAACTCGCTTTGTACTTACCTATATATGAAATATAAATCCTCCATTAACGCAGCATCGATATGTTATGTACTAATTATTCGAATAATGTATTACTAAAAGATTATCAGCAGGAACAGGAACCTTCATTGTTTTCCCGACCCGATCTTATTTACATACCTACACTCCATCTGCATCGAGTTACTAAACCGATTCCGTATCGAACTGCATCCACAACTAAACAATCGCATTTCTCTTTCACTCACACGCATAGACATAAAGCAGTGTTAGTGAGGGACGTCGTTACAAAAGTATCGATTGAATTGCGCTGTCGATATTATCGAATAGCAACGATCGATTCTGTCGAGATTGCATCGGAACAACTCTTTTAATTTTGTTTTCTTTTCACTTGCATTCATTGTTGCTTTGAGCTTTTGTGTTGTGAATAAATAAATGCGTCATCGATGTAGGTCTGACAAATAAAAGTATATACAGCAATTTAAGAAGTACTGTTACATGCATGTATTATTACGGTCGTGGTACAAACATAATATGCCAGAGTACTGTTTCTCTGATCGTAACATGTTCAAAATGTAAAGAGATGCAGCAGGAGAATTTTAATTTTCTTTATTCTGACTGAAAAAAAAAATATTACTGGAATAGAATTCGTGAGTTTATTCTTTGGTGACGGCACAGACCACTTAACCCTATAGACCCCGCTTCATAAAACTTTCTCTAGTATCTCATTTTGCCAAATTGGCGGGGTGAGGGGGGCAACAAGTGCACTGTGATTGGCTAGTTCAAGGTCAGCGAGCAATGACGCATGCGTTGCAAGATGCGCGCCATTTTTGATAGTGATGGGACACACTCGAAAAAGAAACTGCAGAATGTAAGTAGATATGTTTTTAATTGGAATCAATAATAATACGAGAATGGTTTAAAATGCGTTTCAATTAAAAATATTAAATGTAAATCAACTCATATTATTATTAGAAAAAACAATATATAAATATGAAACCAGACATTATTGCTTTAACGGAGATGTGGCTTGAACCGCTTGAGTTTCAATCTATAAATCGAAATGGATACTGTATCGCAGCTGAAAGTTCCCTCTATATAACTTAGGGTGGTGGTACACTTTTCTTTATTAAAAGGTTGAAATCTGATTCAACATTGCACACTCTCGATGCAGATGTATGTTCATAATATCGAAAAAGAATGAGAAATGTGTAGTTTAAGCGTAAATATAGGGCAATTAAAACTCTCAAGTGTAAAATCATTGCTCCATACTATCACAAAAAAATAATTTTAGATTTAAGCACCATTAAAAACACGAACGTCGGTATATTATGTGGCGACTTTAATATTGATTTTTCAGACCAAAAGGTGTCGATACTAAGGAATTGTTACAAATATTTCGCGAAACATAAAGTGAAGCCAACAACGGACTACAACAGAAACAGCTTCAACAATAGATAACTTTGTTACTGATGGTAATAATAAAAATAATAAAAATAAAACAAATTCATACGGCCTTGATGGTATACCGGCTGCAATATTGACATTTTACGTATTAATACCACTGTGCAACATTTTCAACGAGCATATTAAAGCTGGGGTGTACTCCTGATGTACTTAAGGATGCTAAAGTAATTCCCATATTTGAAAGAAGGCAGTCCTTCGGTAACTACCTTAATGACAATTCGTATCTTTCTAATAGACAATACGGTTTCTGTAGAAATAAAAACATCTGCTATAACTGGACTTGTATCTGAAACTCTTAACAACATGAATCAAAGGTATGAAATGTTCAGGGATGTGACTTAATCAAAGCGTTCGATTGCGATGATTTTGGTTGCTCAATTTCTATTAATTTGGTTCTTGAATGTCGATCAAGAATTTAATTTATAGTGGCATAATCATAAACACAACATTTCCAAGAAATCAGCAAGTGAATTTTACTCCTTAAAGACATTATAATAGTTAAGTAATAACTCTACACTTAAGCCAGTGTATTTTGCATATGCCGAAAGTATAATTGGTTACGGGATGGGAGGGATAGGAATAGGAGGCCTGAGAAAGCAGTAATGATGAGAATAATGTATTATATTTACAAAAGAAATGTAGAAGGTCGATAGAGGGCTACTTTCCAGATACTCATAGGCTATTTCTAAAAAAATCTATTCTATTCATAAAAAAACGCATTTACACTGTAATCTCGCTGTACATTTTGTCATTACAATTCCAACAAGCAAACAAAAAATGGGGATTTTTTCGGCAGATTAATGAAGTTTTCATCAAAATCAGTTCAGCCGTTTTCACGTGATGCGCGGTCGACTAAACAGACAAACTGATAAACAAACAAACGGATAAAAAGATAAACAGATAAAAATTCTAAAAACTATTGGAACGTGTTCTGTTATGGATTCTAAGTATCCCCCTCCAACTTTCTTTCGAATATCTTCCATGTACAGATTTTCAAGCCACTTCAGCTTTATTTTATGTATAGATGTATCGTATTTATCCAGGATATTAAGTAGTCTTTCTCCGTTATTACAACTATCTGTTTTCTAAAATTCATCGAAATTCAGCAGTTTAGACATTTATGGTTTCATAATTGTATAAATGTACTTAACATACATTTCGATTATTCAATAATAAAAAAGTTTATCTTCTATAAAAAGTTCAATATTGTTTAAAGGGTATCGGTTACGTACCTACGTAAGTAATTAATCAGTCACATCACTACTAAAAACACTGCAAAGGTTAGACAAAGACGGAATTACAAAATTAGCAAGCGAAAGTAAGAGACAGTTGACAGTTGACAGAAGACATTAACGCGTCGCTAGGTTACCAACCTACATTTATAACTTATTACATTCTTTGTAAAATAGTAAAATATAGCATAATCGTGAAATGAAATCCCATAGTTTTGAAGACTAGATGTTTTGCTGCATTTTCCATACAATAAGGCATATTTTGAACACTTTATAAGCCAAGTAAGCAGTGGAATATTGCATGTTACTTCGTCAACAGTCGACCGCGAACTAAGAGAGCGTTTGGGGGCGTGGTGAGCGCATCTTGTTTGTTGAGCTTAAGCTTGGCTTACCCGGGCGCCCTTATAAGCGGGGTCTATAGGTTAAGTTGTCTGTGGGTGACGGCTACTTTAACGCCATTGAGTACGTATTTTAAATATACTAATTTCAAACGTTCTGATATCTGTCAGACGGCAAACATTGGAAACAGTGGAAATCTGTGTGACCCTTTTTAAGAGTAATAACGTTTTATCAAGTAAGCTTATTATTATGACGAGCGGAATAACGTTTATTAATTATATTTATGTTGGATGGTAGGAATACTTTAATTTGTCTTCTTAACATTGTTAAGACATTATCTCTAAAACATCCGCAAACTCAATGATGGCCCATAATTCAAAACGCATCCAATAACTCAGCAATGTCGTTTTAAAGTCAGCTATGATCAATGAAAAGTCGATTGAAGGTGTTGAAAAACAATTTATTCATTTGTTTGACGTAAACATGTCAGGTACAAAAAACATATAGCACACATAGATAAAACGGAATGTTTATCCTCGTATGACTAGGAGAATTAAAATAACATTTTCGCCATGACGATGTAGGTATAGCAAGGTGTGGTCCATAGTGACGTGCTGTCACGAAGAGTTGAATTGATATCGATATCGATAAAATTGCATTAATGTTATCTTAGAGCTTTATTTTTAGTGGTGATTTTTATATGAGCTTATTTTCTTAGTTATATGTAATGATTACAAATTATCTTATCCCTTAATAAAAGCACTGTTATTGTCAGTAGAAAATCTTAGAAAATATGAAGACTAAGATAGTTATAAATTTCTTTTTTCGAAACTTATTCTCGGGAGGTTCTTAAAATTTTGAGTTTATATTATTCGAAATTAATTACACTAGACAATCAGGTTACCAAATAGATATTATAGTAGCGACTAGTTTATTCTTAACATAAATAATCATTATAAGCAAGGATAATTGGACTATTAGTAGATATAATCGTCTGTTATAAAATTGTTATAAATGTAAATGAAAGTAGTGTTAACAAAACAAATAAAGAAGAAAGGAACAACAAATAAAGAAAAAAACGCACTATTTAGTAAATAAATCACAGTAGTAGAAGATTTACGAATATAGTATTTTGCGTAATTAATAAAACTCATTTCAAATATAAGCAAAATAATGAATGACATTATCTTTTTTGCCCTACGGTTGAATTTAGACATTAAGCTCACTTGCTTTTCATACCGTCCAACAAAACTGAAATAATTAAGTAAATAAATACGTAATGAAACGCATCGATATCGATAAATATATCGTTATTATCGATAAACCCCGGTACATCACTAGGCGCACCTTAGGCCCGCGTGACCTCTGCCCTTCGCCTGTTCATCCGACCCCCCTCCCCCCACATGCGGTGCCTGTAGCGATCCCGCCCCACACCTTTTTGGTATCAAACCAAAAAATCAATACAAGTCCGGTACCAAATTCATACCTGCAATTAAACAGATGGCAAAAGGTGTTCGATGAACGAATTTAACGATTTGTATCTAATTTCTGTTTTATGGCAAATATATTAATGCCGAACAAACCTTCTTAAATCGTATGAGCAAGGAATGGAAGGTGAGAGTAATAAAGAAACAAGTCCTTACAGTTCAAATGATACTATTACCAAGTCTTGTGAAATTGGTTGAAAACGATATTTGCATTATTAAGTAGTTTTATTGGGATGCTAAAGATTTTCAGCCCAATCAATGAAAACTTTACGAATGCATTTTTTTTTATAATTAGTTATGTTCAATAGCTCAAACAAAACGAGACTTATTCAAAAAGTGTTTATTTAATTACCTCGACGTTTCGAAGAAACTGAACGTCAAGGTAGTTTAAAAAACACTTTTTGAATAATAAATAAATAAGAACAATCTTACACAAATCGACCTAGTCCAAAACTAAGCAATGTTTCTTCTATGCCTGGGTACTAGACGACGATATACATCGTGTAAGTTTAAACTAATATCGTTGTAAGACGTAACCAATTAGAATTACGGTTAAATCGCAACCATTGGTCAAATACAGTTCTAACAAAAATCGCGATATCAGACCATTACCTCGCGAACTTCCACGACTTAGCGGATCGACAAAATCGGGCATGCACAGAAAACTCAGTTTCTAGGCCAGTTAGCCGACCGACCTTTAAAACCTCACTTTACTGCACGTTTCTGTATCACCCGATACCGTAAGTAAACCATGACGTCTCCGAACGAGTTAAAAAATAAAAGACCCGAAGCACGCGATCATCGAACATATGTTCATCATTAAGACGCCTTTTGAATACCTCACATTCCACGCATTATTCTCCGAGGCATTCAGAACAACAATACCCACAAAGAGCATGGACTCACTTAAATCTTAATTCCTACAAAAGAGTAGATTAATGAAATTAAGTCGGCATTTACCCGAGTTAACCATCAAACGACTACAATAGCCTTAAATAGTAACAATCAAATCAAAGGATACTCGAAAACTCCAGCCAACAAAAGCCTTAACTAACCCGGTGACTATTAAAATTTAATGACATGATTTATTCAGAAAAAAATACATGAGAAAAGGGTACGATGTTACGAATCATTTTTCATATAACGCAGTTGGTAGCGAATGGGGAAATAAAAAATGTATAACAGGACCGACACTTTATGAAAAACGCACACCTACGGTGCGCGGCCTTTGTCATCGAGGGGAATTTATTCATGCTTACCTGTTGGGCCCCAGCCGAGAACACGATATAAAGAATATTCCATTTTTCTGGATTCATATTGCATAAGATGTATGGATGCACGAAAGTTAAGCGTTGAGCTCTTGTGCGTAAAGAAAATTAAAAAACGACGATTATTCATTAATTAAAATCCCGAGAACCAAACCAATATTATTTATTTTTTGTAGAATCACTTATCAATCAATTAATAAAAACATTTATTTTCAGACAACTGTAGCCCATAGATCTATCAAATATAAATACAATTGAAATGAAATAAATAAATATTAAGGGTCAATCTAACACAAATCGTCCAAAACTAAGCATAGGTTGTACTATGGGTACTAGATGACGATATATACATCCTTGACCCAGGAACAAATATTCGAGTTCATCACACAAATATTTGCCCTGGCCGGGATTCGAACCCAGAACCGCCGTCTTAGTAGGCAGCTGTACTACAAACTGCGTCAACCGCGTCTTCAATTCAAATCAAATTAGCACGTTCGATCGGTGACGTGTGACAATCACTGTCTTGTCATACTACCTGTATTGAGTATTACAAAATACTGGAAGTATCACAAAACATTTTCATCAGTATCATTTTCAGTATCATCATAATATAGCAACAATATTTAAAATGGTAAAACATTTCCAGCCGTCACCGTCGTCATTTTCGTCGAGCCGTACACACAGAGATAATATTTGGTCATTCCCTTAGTGGTAGCCGTCCCATTTATAATATTTTATAGAAATCAACAAAACAGAATTGAGAACATTAACATTTTGACTATACAAAGCGAGGAGTTGTCGTGCACCGATTCCGTAAGGCATTTTTATTGTACGATACTTATTAGGTTGACCATGAATACAAAAAAAATGTTTGTTTATTTACTCATACGATACAGTGTGATGTTTATATGAAAGGGTTTTGATGCTGTTAAACAATATACTCGTATTATAATATTAAATTGTGATAAGTAAAAACCAGATGACATTTCGACTTGGTTGTAATTTTGTAATAAACGGTTCAACCAATGTTATAGAAATGTGTTTATCATTATGTGAAAAAATATGTTAAATTTGCCCATACATTTCAATATTGGTGTTCATGATAAAGATTATAAATTATAAATATAAGTAGCAAAACATCATGAACAAGTACATGAAAATATTGAATAGATTTTGTCATTAATCAGGAAACTCGCAAAACGTTTGAAATACATACCTATATAACAATCTTTTTATACGAGTCATTGATTCAATATTGGAAGAAAATTAGAAAAACGACCAATTTAAATCAATAAAAATGACAAACGTTGTTCTCACTTAATCAACTCTCAAACTAAATTGGTGCACCCGAATACTTGTAACATTCAATTGTAGTCCTATTTTAGACATTGACACATATAACTTCTATTCATCCTCAAACATCATGTCTCTTCTTATCACAATTCATGGCTTCCATGATGACTCCCAATCAAATTACGACCTTTCATCCAAGTCGATATTCTAAAGGCGTGGAAATGTCGACTCATTTAATCTACATGCAGTACTTACGTGGGCAGACAATGATGGTGGTAGTAAAATATTGTTATATGTTTGTTATTAAAATTCGATTAAGAATAGCTGTTGTTTAGGTACGCTTGGATATTACGAAAGATTACTGTTTAGTTCGGTGGCTTAAATTTATAAGGAATTTTAGAGATGTTTTGTTGGAATGTTTTTGTTTTTTAAGTGGTTACACGTCTTAGGTCAAAGTTATTCCTAATATTTCGTCGATTAACAATATTTTTGATGCCTATACGATGATTATTTTTATTTTTATTAAAGCAGTAAGGTCTGCTAGCGTAAACTAAACGTAACGTAAAAAAAATGGTCTAGGCAGGGTTCGAACGCGACGATGGCACCTTAAGGCATGCAAGAAGCAACTGGTTGAAAAATATTATGGCGCATCAGGCTCAGTGGTCCAATAGGTAGGACGTCCTATATGAGGATATTTATGATACGATTATAAAAGATATTGTCTCAAATGTTACTACATGTACCTATGTTAAGTATAAGATAAAAATAAAACCATTTTAATATAGGTACATATGTTCTCCATAGAAACTCTAAACTGCCACTGAAGATGTCTCCCAAATATAAAAACGGAATGCATCAAAATATTTCTTCCAATCCCATAAAATCGAGTGAAAAAGTCACAATAGGACAGTTTATTAAATTACATTCACAAAGGAATTTAATCCTGTGAGCGGGCAGACCATCAGTCGCCGGTCATACAAACAAAAACGGGGCGGAGAAAAAGTAGCAAAAACAGAATTTCAAAAAAGCATCCAAAATCGCGATGTATCTCGAAAATCAAGGTAACGATGACTCCGCGCTTTAAAGATCCACCCCCACATGTCACCATACATTGTGCCCTATTCAAAAATGGTAGCGAATATGATATTGACAAAGGGTGTTGGGGTAAACTCAGAGAACACGTTTTTTTACAAGTCCAAAGTGGGGAGAAAAAAATTAATGTAGAATTTATACGATTTATAAAAATGGGTTCACCTGTCGCTAATTGCCACCTTTTGGCGGCGACGTCTTTTGTGATGACAAAAAATAAAAATATCATTTTTGTGAAGAGGCTTGAGAATAGAAGGAATAATATGGGAATCAAAATATTAAAAGGAAGAGTGGAACCCCTGGGTTCAGGTGATTTTGGAATATATTATTGCTTATGTGTATGAATAATAGCAATTAATTCAACTATATATCACTATGAATTATTTGATCGCATTTTCATTTTAAATAAGAAAAAATGTTATTAATCTTTGAATAAAATTTAATATGACATGGCTTATTGATCTTTATAGACGGTAGGTATATGTTGCTATACGTGCTCGTTATTAGACATCCAAATATAGTTATAAATAACTTTTTACCAGACTACTATAACTAATTATATCGGCCAACTAAAAATTTATATCGGATTTCAGCATAATCATCATATCATCCGATAGTCTACTGCTGGACAAAGGCCTCTCAAATTTCTCTTCATCAATAGATCGTGCGCCGTCCTCTTCCAATAATATAATATCGGACTACCTCACGCGTATTTATGTAAATACCTACGTAGAAAACTAAGAGAAGAGTATTTAAATATATAATCTATAAGCGGGGGCTTCTAGCTGTGCATATAGTGCATTTAGTTTCCAACTCTTTCTCCAAGTCCCAAATCAATTCCATGTAACACACACCTACCATCTGTCGACACCGATAGTTCGTGAGGTTACCATCTGCCGAACTGAACGACACTAATGTTATGTATCTCTATTCCTATCAGTATTCCACCATGTTTGAATCAATCATCAATTTGAATACATTCACTGATATTATTAGGGTCAGTGATGTCGGAAACTTTGAGGTGTAAATGTGTACTGGATTTTAATTTGTTTAGAAAATAAGGAAGAAATTGTTTTATTTGTGACATAATTATAAATATATTTTTTTAAAGGGTGTGAATAGACCTCCTCCTTTTTTGGATGGTTAAAAAGGAACTGAAGGAAAACCGTAGTAGGTAATCTCAATCAGGGGGCCTATGATGGTTGTTTTTATGACTTAATAAATAAGTGACAAAGCATCTGTCACTCACGTGACGGATGCTTTGTCACTTATTTATTCCGTGATAAATGCAACCATCATAGCCCACATGTACGTATACAGTTTTTAAATTTTGCATTAACTTTGCAGTTCACTTGTTTTTATGATCATTTCAAGACGTTGTTATTAATAAAATCTTTGAGTCTGAAATTATAAATAAAAATAAATTAATTAATTGTTTTCTCCGCTACCCAAAGGTTGTCTGGAAGAGATCGCTCTTTAGCGATAAGACCGCTTATTGTCTACCATTGTTTAATTTAAGATTTCTCATGTATTATTTTTCTTGTTGGTGTGCAATAAAGTGTTGTTGTATTGTATTGTAATTAATCGTTATTTCAGGCGTTTACATCCATAAAGTGTTAGTAAATCTTATTGTATATTAGTATATGTATGTGAAATACAACTACTACCTAACTCTACACAATGCAATCCCCTTTATCTGGCTGATCCAGTACGACGGTATTAGGATAGTCAAACCTATCAGCAATGACACACAGGATGCCGTTGGAGCTCCCTCTGAGCCTGCTCAGCATTGAGGCGATTTTCTAAATAATATTATATATTATTAAGGTATTATAAACAACACAAATTACAATTTATATCATTCTATGGAAACATTAATAAAGACCTTAAACGGTTAAATTGAATATTAATTACCTTTAGAATCACATCGGGCAAATCGCAATAATAATATATTTTGTGTCTGACTATTAATTATCCTTGTTTGAACTAGACAGGACATGCAAATTAGGAAGCAGTTTTTACTGGTTCCTTTTTCATAGGTAGCCGTTTAATATTTATTAAGGTGACTTAGAAATAAAATCTTAAAAAGTACCTATAATTTATAAATTTATATGACACTTTAATGTCAACTTTATATTTTAGTCAAACTTACATTAAAGCCTAACTCATATCCTATCAATAAACGCTAAACCGATTGAATTTTAGTATGGAGATAATTTTTGGTTTCGTGATCGTTTTAATCCCTTGTTCAAACCACTAGCAAAATGGCTGGGATTCGAAGACGGTGCTGCCCTCCCACACATCGACTGAATGTTATTTTTAACATCATTTTTTGTGTATTTTGTATTGTATTGTACCCACTTTATTAAATATATTAATCTTGGCGATTGACTGCTTCTGCGCAGAAAAAATGGCGGACCGAAGCTAGTACTTTATAATGCCTCCTCCAACCTCCAACAGCTTACTGCATCTCAGGCGCCTACTAACTTAATAAAAAGTATCGCTGCACGTGTCTGTGATTGAAAGAGCATGAGATGTGAATGAAGTGGGCACATTATTTTTAATTAGGGATGTATGGGGTTAAAGTTGAATCTGATGGCGTTGGGTTGTCAGTCACGGATCTTAGGCTGTTTGATTCCGTCTAGTCAAGTACTTCGTTGGTTCAGAATCAGATATCTCATGAAAGATCATCATCCTCCTATAGCCTTTGTCCCATTTTTTGAGAATGAATTCTCAATCGGGGTCGGCTACCTAAATCCCAAGATGTGGCGTAGGCACTAGTTTTTACGAAAGCGACTGCCATCAGACCTTCCAACCCAGAGGGGAAACTAGGCCTTATTGGGCTTAGGTGGTTTCCTCACGATGTTTTTCCTTCACCGAAAAGCGAGTGGTAAATATCAAATGACATTCCGTACATAAGTTCCGAAAAACTCATTGGTTCGAACCCGCGACCTCCGGATTGAAAGTCGCATGCCCTAACCACTAGGCTACCACCGCTTCCTATCTCATGAAAGATATTGAGATAAAAATATTAAATAGTTTTTCGTCTTTTTTTCATATTTATATGCGTTTATTGCAAAACAGATTTCGACTGAATTACACATTAATACGGAAGTAGATAATGTCAAGAGAAGTTAATAGTTTATTACTGCAGACGCCGGGAAATAAGGGCTTGCTGGCTGAGTAGGTCCTTTTCACGGCTAAGGCATGTATAGTGCTTTACTCAAACATATGCAATGAAATAATAGGCCTTCAATCTTATACGTAATTCCTTTACAGTTCTCGAATTGATCCGCCCGAAACGTAACACTTCGAAGCCTGTTTTAACGCACGTTACGACGATATTTCATTGCATGTTTGAGAAAATAATATTTTTTGACTACAATAAAGCACTGCATACTGAACCGGACAAAAATTAAAATAGTTCAGACTCTAGTCTTTCCCATATTTCTTTATGGCGCAGAGACGTGGACTCTTAAAGAAGCTTTCCGGAAGAAGATCGATGCTTTGGAGATGTGGGTGTGGCGAAAAATGCTCCGTATACCCTGGACTGCACGCCGAACTAATGTCTCCATAATAGCCCAACTTAAACTGGAAAACCAGCCTAGGTTATCCACCATCTGCCTCCAACGTGTGCTACAATACTTTGGTCACATAGCTCGCAAAGACCCTGGCAATTTGGAGAGACTGATGGTGATGGGAAAGATGGACGGCACCAGACCACGGGGTAGAAGCCCAATACGATGGTGTGATCAGATATCCAACCAACTGGATACGACGTTAAGCAGCGCGCTCCAGAAAGCAACCGATAGGGAGAAGTGGAGAGCTGCTATCAAAAATATTAATCGGCGGAGTCACGATCCTCAGCACTTAGAAGAAGAAGAGACAATAAAGCAAAAATTAGGTTACTGCATGGCTTTGTTTTGGAAAGGAATTCACGAACTGGTGTAACCAATGATACAAGTATAATATAAAATGTGTATAATTATTAAGATAATATTATAGCAGCAATGGCTACCTATGTTGTTATTTTATTTTTTATATAACTATTATAATTTTTTCAATTAATTTTTGTAAAAATGATGAACTGTTATTTGTTCATGGCTGTTATATTTATGTTTATTTATTCATATAAGTAATTATGTATTTATATCGTCATCTAGTACCCATAGTATATGCATTCCTAAGTTTGAAAGTAGGTCGATTTGTGTAAGATTGTTTTTGTCTGAGGATCGTAAATATGTCATTAAGTCATTATTCATAGTCATTATACATTCATACATATACAAATATGAATATGCTGGCCAGCTTGCGTAAACTGGGCTATCAGATATTTCTGGAATGCATAAAGAAAATAGTAGTAACTGAATGTTTACAAATGAAGCGAAAATTGAAAAATTTAATGATTCGGACAGGATTCGAACCTGCGTTTCCAACGGCTTTCCGGGCCAACACGGGCGTCCTCCCAATTGGACCACCGAATCAGATGTCAGAGCCATTGAATTTTTCAACCAGTTGCTTCGACATGCCTTAGGGTGGCATCGTAGCGCCATCTACCGTAAAGATTTAGACTTTATCGTCGGCACCATCGTCTCAAATTTGTTGAGAATCGATAGTAACGATGTGCTACACCCGAATTACTTATTTTTATTAAAGCAGTAACGTCTGCTAACGTAAACTAAATGTTTACAAATGAAGCGAAAATTGAAAAATTTAATGATTCGGACAGGATTCGAACCTGCGTTTCCATACGGCTTTCCGGGCCAACACGGGCGTCCTCCCAATTGTTCGAATCCTGTCCGAATCATTAAATTTTTCAATTTTCGCTTCATTTGTAAACATTTAGTTTACGTTAGCAGACGTTACTGCTTTAATAAAAATAAGTAGTAACTGACTTAAATAATGCGAATTCCGATACACACCCTTGTAAATAGCATTTTGCGCGTGTTGCTAGATAAAATGTTTACCAACTAATGGGGAGTGTTGCTATTTAGTTACAAAAAAGCGTATTTCATAGGAAAACCAAGTTGCTTTTAAGTCGTTTTAAGAAAGGAGAACAGAAATTTGATAAGGACGCTACTGACCAATAGCGATTAGATTCCTTTCAGTGTTCTTGTAAAATTACACAATAGGTGTAGGTATTAAATAAATATTTTTTAAGGGACAATCTTACACAAATCGACCTAGTCTCAAACTAAGCAAAGCTGCCTATGGGTACTAGATAAAGAATAACAGACATTACAAACATTTAGATATACCTAGGTACATTTTTTTCAGAGGTCATTGGTTACTAAAATAATTCTACTTAGTAGCTCTGTAAGATTACCTCACGAGTTTGTTCCGAAATTGCTTAGTATTTTTTTACGTTTTAAAACCCCATATCACCGCTATATTGAAAAAAAAATTAAAACTAAATCAACAAAAAAATGTTATTGCCCCTACTCACAAAACTTCATGACAATCGGTTGAGGAATGCGATCTCGAGGCGAGAATAGCCGGTAAGCAGCTGGACATACAAACATCCGGACATACGAAAGAATTTTGAGTCAAGCTGAAACGGAGACGCTTATCACTCGCTTTGCTGGCAACAGAAAAGTTGTCGAGTGTGAATGTCTACATATCGGGAGAAGTAGCATAAGGAGGTCCCAAGTCCCAAAAAAGTCTACCGTGGACTTGATCAGGATTGCAGGAACCTTGGATGAGTGCGGCGCACGATCGATGGACGTGAGCGTCCTTGGAGGCCTTTATCTAGCAGACAATTTGCGAACGTCTTTCGGATCGCACTATTTTTACGTTATTTGCCTATACTTAAAACCGATAAAGAATCTTTAGAAACGCTAAGTGAGAAGCGAGGCGGGACCTTACAATCAAGCATAATTATCTAGTAAATCGAGCTTGAACTATAAATAATAAAGACTGGTAGATGCCAATTGAAAATATTGATGGGCTCAATAACGCAGTAATGGGCTGTGCATTTATTATGCAGGCATTTACACATGTCGAAACCCTTGATGAAACATAGCCCTTCTGGGAACGACTCTCATAGTCTAGTATGAAGTAAACTTTTATTACAGCAGTAACAGATATATTGAAGAGAAACAAAATATGCTTCAGGCTTCTGGTTGAATCATTCAATGGTTCAAGCATGGTTTCGGTGATCTAATAGGTAAGACTGTGTTGACCCGGAAAGTTGTTGGAAACGAATCTGGAAGCCGTGTGGAGTGGAGAGCATTGGTACAAAAAATAATGACCTTACGACCCTCAGTCATGAGGAAGCGAAAAGAAGAAGAAGAAGATACAAAATCTATGATATAATAAGCTTAAAAAAACTAAAAATTATTAATAAAATAAAAACCATCTACATATGCCCTTCAACAAGTCGAAACATAGGTACAAACCTTAAACAGGGAACTTAATTAATAACGTCAGGTGCTCTCATAGTAATATGCCATCACGCCAGCTGACCAATATGAAATAAGATCACACTGCCAAAGATATATGGCGTACCCAATTAAGGGTGTACTCCCCGCTGGGAAGTTCTACTGGAAGGCTCAAATCTTGAGTCGTAGTAAAAAAGAGATCAAGCGTCTTCACATCATTAAGGTACATAAGACGTTTTATGGTGAGACTTAAGAAATAATAGCTACAGCACGAACAGACGCACATACAAGGTTGTAGGTTAAGAATGAAACTATTAAAGCCTTGCCCTCGGGCCATTATGCACTATTTCAAAGTTTCAGTTATCTGGAGCGCGTTGACAATGAAAAATTGCATAAATTGTGCCGTGAGAAGTCATTTCTGGAGGAGTTTTATTGCTACGACTTGTCTGAGTTAAGTATTAAGCTTATAGAGAGCATTTAAAAGTGCTGCCCGTCTAGCACAGCTATGCTTCGCGACTCTTGTCGCGCGACATAACGTTACCCGTCACTCTCTCACAGTACTGTTCAGAAAGAGACGGGTAATTATCACGCGCGAGAAATGGTCGCGTATGACAGTTATGCTAGAGGTGCTGGTCTATCATAACTGGCTGCGACTTTGCTTGTCCCGTGACACAACTCGTTTCTGTAACACTGTTTGTTTATCAACCTACACATACCTACTTAACGTTTATCACGTGTCAAAGTTAGCTCAGAAATATATATATAATTAAATTTACGTTGGTTACGTTGAATTGGGATATATCTAAAAAAGCCACACTACCCCATTTTTTTGTTCAAATCTTGATGATATCATTCGTGTGCCAATCACACACGTTTAATTATTTTTCTCCACAGTAAGCATATTATGACGACGTCACGGTTGACTTGATTTTGTACTGCAAATCAGCACGTATTACAAGCGTCATATTGTCACAATATATTTTTTTATTTCGGAACGGAACCTCATTCCCGGAAATGCTTTCAGAATCAACATAGGTCGTAAAAAATATTATACTAATATAGAGAAATACCATACTCAAATCCGAGAAAAAATCCATGAACCACTAACAAATATTCGAGTTCATCACACAAATATTTGCCCTTGCTGGGATTCGATCCTAGAACCGACTCAACCGCGTCACACATAAATATCATGATCAATAAAGTATTGAGTGTCTAACACGTCGTGTCCAAGGTATGAGTATTACTTTTTATTTTAAAATCTGACCCAACGTTTTAAGTTTCAGGTGTTAACAATGTTGTTAAACCGATTTAGGGTATCATTTAAGAATGTTACTAAGTACCTACCTACCTCGATATCAATCCATACTAATATTATAAATGCGAAAGTGTGTCTGTCTGTCTGTCTGTTACCTCTTCACGCTTAAACCGCTGAACCGATTTAGATGAAATTTGGTATAGAGATAGTTTCAGTCCCAGGGAAGGACATAAGATACTTTTCATCCCGAATAAATGTAGTGTTCCCGTGGGATGAGCGGGTAACACCGCGGGGCACAGCTAGTAATAAATAACTCCTCGCACTGAAAACATTAAAGCCCCTGACATGACATAACCAATTTCTCTTGAAAATAGCTAATTAAGTACCACTTTAACAATGCCCTGACACCTCCAATTTGTCTCAAGCCTCACTGACCCACTAGCAATTACTCCACAATCAAAACCCACTATGCGAAACCAATCGATGCTATACCCGATATATCATTCCCACGCCATCCGGTGACCACTGCGCTATTCATTTGTCTATACTCTCTATGGCAACATTAACTGATGTTCTATGTCAGCTAATTAAAAGTAAACAAGTATAAATATAGGTAGGTACGGGCAATCGCAGAAGTCACGAAGGAGACGAACATGGCCTGAAGCGAACGTTGATGGATGAAATTGACTACCCTAGGTTTGGATAGAGTTGGTGTTGATACAGAGACTGCTATTTTGAAGATCAGAATAAGTATTAAGCGTAACTTAATTTCACTTGGTGTTTTGTAAGATCAGACTTATGAATGCGATTTATCTGTTTCGTTTCGTTTCGTTTCGTTTCGGTGACTACACCCAGCCAGCAGTTCTGCTGCAAGGACGCGGAGGCGTTGATCATGCAAGAGAAGGAGGGATAAAGAGGCTCTGCGAGAAGGCTCAGAAGCGCATACTGACACAGTACCAAAGGTCGTTCAGGGTAGTATAGAAACCTTAACATTCCCTGGCCGGAGCCTTCGGTTCAGTGGCAGGGCACGCATCCGGGTCGTCCCGGGTTCCCCTCCATCTTCTGCCGCTCCGGCAAGATCAACTGGCCCTCCTATCCGAGGCACCGGGGAGCCAGAAGTTACAGGTGGGGAGTGTGGGTTCCTTTGCAGTCGGGATGAGGACCGATGGGAGAGATCCGACAAGAATACCAGCATCGAGCCAGAAAGGAAAATAGACAGATACGTGTGTAAATATATATAGAGAGGATGTTTGACTGCGATTACAGTGCCCTGTTGGCACGATGAATATTTTCTTGTAGAGGCTGATCTTGTTGAGCCGTTGCTTCTTATGCGTTGGTTTCTTCTTCTTCTGATTCTGTGTCCGTTTCCACCGTCTCGTATATTTTTCCGGCTTTCTTCTTGACGAGGCCGCGGTTCCTTGCAATGCGCTCCCAATAGGCTCGGTTCCGGTTCGTGTACCGGGTGATGTCGTGGTTTAGCGAGTCAGTCCAGGTGAAGATTGGTCTGCCAATCTTCCGCTTTGACTCCAAATAGTCCAGCGCAGTGTGTGTATTGGCACTTGTTCGGACAGCAGCCATTCTTCTGGGGTTTTATTTTTCGCCCTGGGTACCGTTCTTCATTCTCCTAATGATGCTTTTTATCGTATCCGTGTCGGGCCTTTCTTCGGTGGGCACCTCATCCTTCTGGCCTGTGAATGTTTCAGGTAGTATGCCCCCGCGTTTCTTCAACTCTCTTACCTAGTTTGACATTGGGATGAAATGTTTTGGTGAAGATCTTTGTGCAGGTGCAGTTTTGAATTTTCTTAGGTGGTTACCTGTAGGTGATCTTCATTCTCATTGCCCGGTGAGATTACGAAAGAAGAGCGTACACTCTTTATGGGAGTCCTAGACTTATGAATGCGATTTATCTGTATTAAAATTTATAAAACAAAAGTTTAGATTATATTAATAGCAATGAAGTTTGGCCGTTCTCGACACATTAACATTACCGTATATGTACTACGTAGTAGCACAGGCTGCACAAGCGCTTATACTGCCTTTCATACAGCTAATTTGAAAAGTATAGGGATGTAGAGGTATACGCGTTTATACTGCCTGTGATATATTACTTGGATGAAACTGTAATTTTCAAAATGATTGCAGATGTCTTTTAAAAGTTTTGGAATAATAAAATTTTTATGTATAACACTAATCTTTGTATCAATAATTCAATACAATAAAATTGTTATTCTTTTGTTTATTTTTAAATATTACAGTAATAATTATGCCAGAAAGTTAAATTAAAGATAACTATCAACATTATTATCCGCCGATGCAATTTAGTGGTTTAATTTTAACCTCCCCATCGCTTTCTCCATCTCTGTTTTTCTGATACTCTACGCATTTCCATTCAGTACTTTTCTTCAATTCTAATACCAATTAATTTCTTTGTTCCAGTCCGTCAGTTGTAAATTGAGAAGCAAACACTAGTTTACAAGTTTTTTGCCTCTCATCGACTCTGACAAACAATGCACATGAAAAACGACCTGTCCGATATGACGCTTAATGAACGCCGAAACCGTTGTGTTATTTATGCTTAATATAGTTATTAATGACTAGCCCCATAACATTATACTAGGCAATAAAAGAAACAAAGATTTGTTTAAGAGTAAGCATAGCTAACGTGGTCAGCTAAAACCTGATGAGTTTAATGATGTAGTGACATTTACAAGGTCGGTTCGGAACACTAATTTATTTTAAGACGATTTCAAAACCTAACGATAAAGTTTAATGTTCTCGAGACGAGAGATCAAATATTTTTCAATCCGAGCATCTCATTAAAACTCGCATAAAGCCGACAAGGAATGACAAAGGGAATTTTAACGCGAACGCACTGACATTACCTGATTTAAAAGGATATACACGCGTGTCAAAGCAGTAAGTAAATCACCAGCATCGTAACGAGGAATAATGATTTATAAGCAACAATTAAAAAGCGACGCTATTAAGAGTCACCCACTCAGACAATAATATTCGCCGACGTGAAATCAATCGTAAAACGATCGAGTACAAAGGACAGAACGAAATTAAATCGATTCGATGCGCCGCATCGTCTCGGTTTCCATAAATATTTTTGACAATCCTGAGTTAGAAATAAAAGTGCCTAAATCATTAAGTTTGAGGTTTCGCGACCTCCATCAGAGGGTTAAACTGACACACTTAAAGTGGTTGCGGCGCGGTGCGGTTTTCGAGAGTCCACGTGACTTTGCAATTTAGATCAAACGGCATACATCTAAACCGCAGTGCAATCTAGCTCTTGATTCGCGTTAACCGTAACCAGAGCGTCACAACTACATTTAGTGTGCTAAAGGCATAAGATGATACAATATAAAACATGGATATATCGAACACAAGATTGAATGGAGTCATAAACTAACAGCGGGTTGACTCGTCAAGATTTTTGAAACGATTTACGAAGTATTGTCGTGTCGGTCCTTGCATAAAACTGTGTAAACAAGTTACTTGAATGACATTTACTTAGGAGACAATTTATAAACAATCTCAGTTAATAAATATATGTAAAGTGTGTACCTACCCATAGCAAAACACAAGAAACACAATTACAATAACATAAAAAATAAGATTACATTTCAAAAGTAAAAAGTAGGTAATCGTCACTTATATGCCAATAATAATATTACAATACAATAAAAACCTAAGATAAAACCGGCCAAGAGCATGTCGGGCCACGCTCAGTGTAGGGTTCCGTAGTTGCTCATCCTTCACAATAGACTTAAGTTATGAGAAAGATTTCAAGCTCTATAAAAAGGTCGTAAACACCAAAGTAACTGTAGTTACTTATTACTTTCTGGAAGTCAACTTACGTCTTTTTAAGAAAATTATGAAATTTTGCGATAACTCAAAAACGGCCCGACCGATTTACTCAAATATAAATATAAGATAGCCAATCAAGAGAGGATTGGCTATCTTTGGAGGAGGCCTTCACCTGTAGAGGGGTTCTTACAGATATTTAAATACCTAGTTTAGATTCATTCATTTATTAATAAAAAATACGCTAAAAATTTGAAAAATTAAACTTAAAAATAATAGTAATGTACCTAAAAAAAAAAAAAATATATAACAGATAATATAAACACATACCTACATAGCTAACTTTAAGTAACCACTGTATTTGTTCTTTGTAGCGATCTTATCGTGGTAAGAAATAAAAGGCTATTTTTTTTTTTTATTTTTTTTTTTTATTTTTTTTTTTTTTTTTATTTATTATTATAAATATAGTAATATATAAACATACAATTAAGGCATTGACTTTCTACAAGAAATGGGTTGAAAGTCATAAACATTGCGTTGAGCTGAAAATCTTGTTACCAGCTGTCTGTCCACGCTGCTAATGTTTGTTTTGTAATGTATTATCAGTTCAAGAAACTAATTTTCGAGATACTCGTAAATAATGCTAAAAATCAAAACTCTATTAACTTTAATTATGACAAAATGTCTCAACGAAAGACATTTCGTTAAGTGCCAATTCTACGCTGTCATGTTCTTTCCAACTATTTTTCTTCATTAAGTTCTGTTAAGCAGGTATGAATTTCTTCGAACCGGAATGAAACCATAAAAAAGGTTAAGACAAACTCAGAAGTCAGATCTCATTTAGACAAAGCGAACTAATTGTTTACATTTCCTGTTCAGAAGCCAAAAACTCCTTGTGAAAAAACCGAATCATTAACCCCAAAAAATAATTATATTTTATAACAACTCCGCCTATTTTTGGCTACCAAAACCACTCCCGGTTCGAATTCTATTAAAACTTAATTAACTTTTCTGGGGAGTTATAAATTTTAAATAAGCTTTTGGACCGAAAAAGGACTCACAATTTGTTTTGCTACTTCTAAACGTCACTTGCTGCGGTGATAAATGTGTTCTTGGCGTAAATTGCATTCTGTTGAGATGCCGACAGGACAGAAAGGCATCGTCACGGATATTCCGAACAATTTACTGCGTTTAGTGAGTTATGAAATTTAATTATGAGGACCCCGACGCGAGTTTTGGGAGGATTTTCACGCAACCCAATAATGGATTAATATTTGGAAGATAATTAAATTATGTTTCTTTATTAATTGTACATATAATCAGAAAACCTCGACAAATATTGTGACGATGTTAAGATCTTATCACTAAACAACAATGTAGAAGACAATAAAAATTAAATTAAAGATACTGAAATCACCAATGTACCTGACGACACCCAAATAATAAACAAAACACCCAATCATTCCTTCGAATATGTTCCATATTTAGAATTACAAGTGGAAAGAATTCAAGACACGCAGGACATAGCCTAAGGTGAGGCGATCACAGGATTGCCCGATTCATATTTCACGGTCTCGGCCCAATGGTTTGGGGAACTCCCGCTGTGCTTCTGAATTAAGTAAAAGCCTTCGAGCTCTTGTTTCTTGATACCTCTAGTTGGATGTTAGGCTGTGGTCACGGTAGAGGTCTAGTGGAGTTTGCTCTGTTCTTTATTGGACTCTTAAATAATGCTTTGGAGGATTATTAAAAAGTTCTAAAATGTATGAGTAATAAATCATCATCATCATCATTTCAGCCATAAGACGTCCACTGCTGAACGGCCTGTGTTCAGCAGTGGACGTCTTCCTCAATAAACTTCCACATGGGCCGGATAGCAGTGAGCCAGTGACCCGCATCCAGCGAGTCCCCACAACTCTAACCAGATCGTCCGACCACCCTGCACCGTCCTTTGGCCGTCCTACACTGCGCTTACCGGTACGTGGTCTCCACTCGAGAAATTCTCTGCACCAACGGTCATTTGGTTCTAGGAGCTACCTAACAAACGTATGAAGTAATAAATAAAGTAACTCAAATGAATGTAATTTTAAAATATAATTTTAATATAAACAGATAACCCTATGAATTTAATTTTTGGGCGTAATTCCGTTATTACAAAGGTCTCTTCCGGGGTTCTCTGCAACGGCCAGTCGTACGACGTCCTCACCCAGTAGCTTCTCGCGATCATCATCAGATTACCGGTTCACTTTGTTGAGACATCCTTACTCTGCGTTTTCCAGTACGCAGTTGCTACTCAAGAACCTTTCTTGCGCAACGGTTATCGGTTCTACTAGCAATGTACCCCGTTCACTACACCGTAAGTACCAACTCTTTGACCTATGTCGACGACGTTCATTCTTCTGTGTATCTCCTCATTTCAGATTATTTAGATCATTTCAGACGTTAGAAAACCCCAATCTCGATAGTAGTTTGATATAAACATTCTAACCTCCTAAAGTAACCAACATTGCTCCATCGTAACCCCACCTTTAGCCCCTTAATAGATGTCTCGGTCCAATTTAACATTTGACGTGTTTTTAATTTAGCGCTGCGCCTGCGGCTGCCGTCGGCTGCACCTAAATAATGCACATATTTTACCCGAAATCATACCTTAGCCGCCACTCATTACCTGCCTCATTTGAATATATTGTGTTTGTGTTGGTCCTTCGTATAGGACATATTTTTTGTTTGAAACAATTTGAAGCTGATTTTGTAGCGCGATGATTATAGTTATGAGGTGTAATGAAGTTTCCGATTTACCGTATTAATTGCGATCGACTTTCTAAATTCGTGCTGTAAAGTTTACGTTTTTAGCAATAAATACTTAGGTATTTATTATTAGTAGTATTGGAAATAGATTACGTTCCATTTCTTAGTTTAGTCAATTTGTGTAGTTCTCTGCTTACGGTTTTGAAACCTGTCGTAAAACTAAGTTTAATAAAAATAAAACTAAGTAAATTTAAAATAACCTTTATAGTTTTTATTATTAACTAAATGCTTGCTGTAGTTACAAAGGATAAACTTTTATTTTATTTGTATCATCTGAGTGTGACACCTTTATGTTTCTATTTAACTATATCGATACAACATTCGGCTATCATATTATAATATGGATATTAGTGACTACTATCTTGAGATATACACAGGGCCAGAAGAGTAAGTTTCCAACTGTCCATACATCTCGATCGCGTTTATACGACCGCTACACTAGAATATAAATTTTTATCGCGAATAATTATTTATTTATGTATTTGCATTAAACAAAAGTTACAAATAGGTACAATTGATGTTACATCATAATAGAATCCCATTACCATAAAATGGCGTGCAAAAACTAAAGAAAGATTTACAATAATTACGAATTTATGAAAATTAAAAGATAAACAAATAGTGCACAATGTCAGGAACTTAAACTTTAAATATTCAGTCGATATAAATATAGATGAACTAGTAACACTTAAGACAGTTCAACTTATTCTATATAGGTATTTAATAATATTGCAATTTGGTGCATGTCATAATTTACAACTAGATATAAACTCATCAATTGAATAATAACAATGTTCTATTAAGTAGTCAAATAATTGTTTATGAAATAATTTAAGTGTCAGTTCTTTAAATGAATCTGTCAGTGCGTTAAATATTTGTACAGCCATTCCATGCACATTCCTTTGGATAAGTGAAAGATTTGTTTTGGGCAGAATCAGTTTGTTTCTGTATGCACCACGTTTGGAATAGGTTGTAATCATTTTAAAAGACGACAGATTCTTCTTAACATAAACACATATCTCATCTATATATATAAAAGAAGAAGTCCTGACTGACTCATCAACGCACAGCCGAAACTACTAATGTTAGAGAGTTGATTTTTGCACAGTAGGTTACTTTTATAACGTGGGCTAGAGATAAGAAGCGATTTTGAAAAATTCAATCCCTAAGGGTGTTAAAAAGGGGTGCAAAGTTTGTATGGGATACAAGTTTTTTTTATAGCTGGGAACTTGAAACTTTGTTAGAAGATATTAAAATAAAGTAAAAGAAAACTAATTTCAGCGTTTTTGAAAATTCATCCCCTAAGGTGGTAAAAAAGGGGTTGAAAGTTTGTATGGAGATCAAGTATTTTTTTGAGCGCGGGACTTGAATCTTTGTGTAAAAGCATACTATTTAAATACAAGAAAAGTCATTTCAGCGTTTTCAAAAATTCGACCCCTAAAATGGTAAAAAAGGGGTTTAAAGTTTGTATGGAGATCAAGTATTTTTTTGAGCGCGGGACTTGAATCTTTGTGTAAAGGCATACTATTAGAATACAAGAAAAGTTATTTCAGCGTTTTCAAAAATTCGTCCGCTAAAAGGGTTAAAAAGGGGTTGAAAGTGTGAATCCATTACAAATTCCTTGAAACTTCTTATTAAGGCATATACAATAATAACAAAATAACATTAATTTAACATCATCAAAGATTCAACCTCTAAGGGGGTTAAAAGGGGGATGAACGTTCGTCTTGGGGTTCAAATTTAATTTTAAGCTAGGAACTTTAAACTTCGTAAAAAGTTATGCAAATAAAATGGAACAAAAGTGATTTCAGCGTTTTTGAAAATTCAGCCTCTTAGGTGGTAAAAATGGGGTTGAAAGTTTGTATGGAGCTCAAACCTTTTCTTGAGCGTGGGACTTTAAACTTTGTATAAAGGCATATATGTAATTAAAATACAAGGAAAGTTATTTCAGCGTTTTCAATAATTCGTCCCCTAAAATGGTTAAAAAGGGTTGAAAGTTTGATTCCATTACAAATTCTTTGACTAAGGCATATATAATAATAACAAAATAACATTAATTTAACGTCATTATAAATTCAACCTCTAAGAGGGTTAAAAGGGGGATGAAAGTTTGTCTCGGGGTTAAATTTTAATTTTAAGCTAGGAACTTGAAACTTTGTAAATAGGTATTAAAATAAAATAAAAGAAAACTGATTTAAGTGCTTTTGAAAATTCATCCCTGAAACTGGTAAATAAGGGGTTGAAACTTTGAATGGAGGTCAAACCTTTTTCTGAGCGCGGGACTTTAAACTTTGTATTAGTGCATATAATTAGAATACAAGAAAAGAAATTTCAGCGTTTTTGAAAATTCAGCCCTGAAGGTGGTGAAAAGGGGTTGAAAGTTTGTATGAAGATTAAACATTTTTTTGAGTGTGGGACTTGAAACTTTAAATAGAGGCGTATTATTAGAATACAAAAAAAGTGATTCAGCGTTTTTGAAATTATATGTAGCCCTGAAGATGGTGAAAAATTGGGCAAGTGCGAGTCCGACTCGCGCATGAAGGGTTCCGTACCTATATATATATATATCTATAACAAGTTTGTTGTATGGGAGCCCCCCTTAAATATTTATTTTATTTTATTTTTAGTATTTGTTGTTATAGCGGCAATAGAAATACATCATCTGTGAAAATTTCAACTGTCTAGCTATCACCGTCCTTGAGATACAGCCTGGTGACAGACTGACGGACGGACGGACGGACGGACAGTGAAGTCTCAGTAATAGGGTCCATTACCCTTTGGGTACGGAACCCTAAAAAGGGGTTGAATGTTTGGGATGGAATGGAGATCAAACCTTTTTTTGAGCGCCGGACTTGAAACTTTGTATAAAGGCATATAATTAGAAATCAAAAAAAGTAATTTCAGCGTTTTTGAAAATTCAACCCCTGAGGCGGTAAAAAGGAGGTTGATAGTTTGTATTGAGATCAAACATTTTTTTGAGCGCAGGACTTGAAACTTTGTATAAGGGCATATTATCAGAATACAAGAAAAGTGAGTTCGTTTTTGAAAATTCAGCCCAGAAGGTGGTGAAAAAGGGGTTGAAAATTTGTTTGAAGATCAAATATTTATTTTGAGTGCGGGACTTGAAACCTGAGTTCATAATGATTCCGCGTAATTAGAGCAATTTAGCCGAAAAAAAAAATAAAAAGAGGCCAAGAGCGAGTCGAACTCGCGTACGAAGTTCGGTACCATTACGTATAAAATGGCAAAAAAAAACACGTTTATTGTATGGGAGCAGCACTTCAATATTAATTATTATTTATTTTTTGTTGAATTACAGTAACCAACATCAAAGTCATCAACTTGCAAAAAAAGAAAAGTAATTTCAACATTGTTTAGATCTGAAAATAATATAATAAAGATGTAAACTGTTCAAGATAAGATTCCACGCGGACGAAGTCGCGGGCAACAGCTAGTAAATATATATAGCTGATAATGTAAGAATCCGCTTTTTTTGAAATAATGGCTTACAGTGGTCTCTGAAATTTGCTCCACAGAGCAATAGCTCTAATGCACCTCTTTTGTGTTTTAAAAATTACATGCGTATCCACAGAGTTTCCCCACAGAATTATGAATATGAATAATAAAACGTATTATAGGTATGCTAAGTTTGCCTTCTTCCATTGTGAACTCGGATTCGGTTAAAAGAACCATTTTTCAAAGCGCACTTGCTCACCATACTTTAATTACAATCTCTTAAGTAATATGACCAAATAACTAAAACGCTGTCCAAGTCTGAGTCACATGTCCGACCGGTACAAATAGCCATTGGCCGGGTCACCGGGGGTCAAACGCTCAACTCTGACCGTCGCCGCGACCAATAAAGATTCTTTGAAGTGTTTGTGCCTTTCCAATCATGCCATACGGATTTGCAAAGGAGAGAGGAAAGCTTGCAATAAAACCCTATTTAACAAGAAATCTAATAATGATACTACAAGTTTCGGAGGATACCGATTCAATTGTATTTTAAGCAACAAATTCATATACAAAAACAGAAGGTATTGCAAATGAAACAAAAAGTAAAGATATCGCTAATGTTTTCCATACAGAAGAAAAAAACACTCAACAATATTAATGATGTAGTTTTTCCTCCAAAATCAATTCAATACACGGATTACAAGGCTGCCATAAAAGTATTTTTACTTTTTATCATTATAGCCACAAACGCCGCCATAAATTATAAAACAACGCTAAAACAGGTTAAAAAGGAAACATAAAAGCCGATGACAACTAAAGAATAGTGAATTTGCACATAAATGATAATCATTTGCTATGAGCTGTCAATTGATGTAAATATAGATGTATTATATTTCTTCCTCACTCGGAATGGACGCGATAACCTTAAAACGGTTATCGATGAAATTTATAAGGCGATAAAATTATTTATGTTCATTATTAGCACGTAATAGGATATCATAATTTGATGAATTATGATTTAAGATGCCAACAACCGAATAACATGTTCTCGGGATCGTGACTAATAAAAAGACAATAACCGCTAAAGGCGACATACTTTAAGACAGAGACGAAGGCGTTGGCAAAGAAAAACAAATATTTACAGTAATTAGTAATTACACGTTTGCAAAGGACACTAATTACGCATAAGCTAATAAAAATTTACCTGTTGATGACTGTATCTACAAACAAATTGGTATTCACCGTCCTTTGACAGACAAATAAGAAAAACGTTACGCCGGTAAAAAATGCGATCTTGCATTCGCAATGCCGCAGCAGATTTTCATATATTTATCGCCATTTTTTTAAGTTGGGATCGCGCCAATACATTTGGTGTCTCCGCCTAAAACAAACAATTTGTAATCCTGAATTATGTGCTGCTGAATGCATACATTTAAGAGATATGAATCTATAAGATGAGGGATGCGAAACTACTGTACCGTTCTTGGAAATTTTGTCGACAGTCGACAAGTAAGGCTACGTACCAATTTTATCACTTTGTTTTTTAGGTTAGGTAAGCTAGTTTTTTCTTCTTCTGCAAGTTTTTTTGCAACGGAGGTAGCCATATGAGGAAAGACATGCCATGATACAAAAGTTTGCTCATCTTTATTGTAAACTTAGTATTATAAACATGAAATGGTTAAGTATTTTTGCTTCAAGGTAAGAAGGGTATCTACTTAATAAAAATGTGTACATATAATGTTACCATACTAGTTACAGTACCTTTATCTCACGAGCGCGGGTGAGCCATGCTTGTGCGAGTAGATGTACATGCACATTTGCTCTGTGTGGGTGAGCTCAGGAGCGTTCAGTGCCGGCTCACCCACACAGAGCCAATGTGCATGTACAGTACATTACTCACACAAACGTGGCTCACCCGCGCTCGTGAGATAAAAGTACTGTACAAAAAAATGTGATAAGAGTGTTTTGTTATTAAGTACTCGAAAGTAAGTGATAATCAGGCATGCAGCTCAGCTAATCAAAGGCAGTAGTCGCAGCCATATTAACATAGTTAGCAAAAGTCTGGATACGTTGTCACCTCAAGAATTCGAAGAAGACCATTATGTCACCTTCGGAACGATTCCCAAGTTTATAATTTGTATCGATATCCCCCACCACTAAACAATAGTAAGTCATCGACTTGAACAAATAAAAACATCGACACGACGCACGGCCCGACCTTTCCAGAACCGCGTGACTATTTGTCACCTCTCTCGACTCCCGTACAGACTCGCTGTGAACATGGTGATTCGCATTATGCTCATTATACTGTACAACCAAAGCCCCTTTGACATCACATTCAAAGGTTACCTCAACAGTATTGGAAATACAGTCAAAATTAACATGACTACCTGCAGTGTCGTACGCTTTATCGGATGATGGTAACAAATTTATTCGAACACATTCTTACTCAAGGACCATGTTAATCTAACTGCGTTGCGATCAATTTGACGTACATTGCTTGCATTCTTAAAATTTAATGGTGACTGTAGGATTTTATTTCAATTTACTTAGTGATGTTCATTTTAATTGTGATATAAAAGTTAATCATTAGAATTGTTTGTACACTTAGGCTAACTTGAAAAAATCTTAAACAAACTTTTTTAAATGCCTACTTGTTTGAGAAATATTGCTTTGTAAAGCCTGACCAGAAATATATGAGGATGCGCCATATTGCGGAATTTCACTGGAACTAATTTCTTAAACTGGCAATGATTTTTTGATGGTTTGTCAACGATGTCAATGTCTTTCGTGGTGATTTCTTTATAAGACAAATATTTAAAAATAATAATAATAATAAGCCTCTTTATTTCCTTTAAATTATATACATCACATTAAAGTAACGGTAAAATTAATTTCGCTATTTTGTTAGTAAATAATGGTAAATATGTTTTTTTGTTTTTTTTGTTAGTAAACCTTATACTATAATTAAATATATATATATCTATTTATTTATTTTAAAAAGGAACCCCTTTTCGGGTATACGCCTCCTCCAGTTTGCTCCATTTTTCTCTGTCCTCTGCTTTTCTCATCCAGAGCTTCCCTGCCGTGGCCACGATATTGTCGCTCCATCTGTTCCTCGGCCGTCCTGGCTTTCTTTTTCGTCTTGGCCCAGTCCATTGCGTCACAGCTCTTGTCCATCTCTCGTCTTTGTACCGCGCTAAATGCCCCGCCCATTACCATTTTTGTCTGAGAGCATATTGTAGAGCATCTGTGATTTTAGTTTTGTGTCTGTTAACTTCACTTCTCACCTTATGTATTTTTCTCAATTTGAGCATACTTCTCTCCATAGCGCGCTGTGTGGTGGTTATTTTATTTTTAATTTTCACCGAGTGGCTCCATGTTTGACATCCGTATGTTAGTGATGGTAGTATGTTTGTGTCCATTATGATTTTTTTGAGGTGCAGTGGATAGTCGCCTTTAAAAACTTCTTTGAGGGACCAGTACTTCTTCCAGCTAATGGCTATACGGCGCTCTACTTCCTCTATGTCATTGTCGTCGAAAGATATTTGCTTGCCTAAGTAAATGTAGTGTTTGACATATTCCAAAGCTGTCTGATTTAGCCTTATTGGGTGTTCAATGCTGTTAGTCATAATCTTGGTTTTACTCTCGCTCATCTCCAACCCCACTTTTACGCTTTCATCCCATAGACTATTTATCATTTTTTCAAGATTTAGGCTATTAGAGGCGAACAACACCAGATCGTCTGCAAATCTTAGATGGCTTAAGTATTTGCCATTTATCTCAATGCCTTCTTGTTGCCAGTTTAGTTTTAAGAATATGCCCTCTAGCACCGCAATGAAAAGTTTAGGCGAGAGGGGGTCACCCTGCCTCACTCCTCTGCCTATAGGGATGCTGTCTCCTCTTGTCTCGAGCTTTACTTTGCTGTTGCTGTTTCGATATATATCTTTAAGTACTTCTATATATTTAGAGCTGATTTGGCATCGATATAGAGCTGTCCATATAGAGCTATGTGAAATGGTATCGAATGCCTTTGCGTAATCGATGAAGGCTATGTATAACGGTTTATAGAATTCCTTATGCTTCTCTATCACTTGCTGAACGACATGTATATGGTCTGTTGTAGAGAAACCGGACCGAAAACCTGCTTGCTCTATTATTTTTATTATATATTTAAAAATATCCGAAGAAAATGCCGATAACCATTCACAGTCATGAACATAATATTATAAATAAAGTGTACAAGTGTTTACTGCAAGAAAAGCAGTCAGGAAGAGAGTGCATTCTATTAAATTTAATTACGAGGTTAACATAGTGGAACTGACAGGTATTTAAACTAATGTCATTATAGTGTGGTTGCGATTGGTTGCAAAATTGTTGCCATATAAATCTTATAAATAGCGCCCTCTTGACAATCCTCATATATTTCTGGTCAGGCTTTATATTTCGTGTCTGACGTCGAATATAAAATTAAATAGGAACATTATATACTTTTTATGTACAAATAAATCTTGCACGAATCAACCTCATTTCATCACATAATAAGCAGAGCTAATACATATTGCGGTACTGGGTGACATTAAACTTGTATAAATAAATAGCTTATACACTTTGGTGACATAGCGGCAATTATAGCGGCATAGGTGTTAGATAATGTTTTTGAAAAAAAATACGCGAATTATGATGACGAATGGAAGTCATAGAATGGTGATGCACCATCAACCCAGGCTTACCATTCTATGACGTTTCATATCTTGGTTCACTAATCGTCATTGGAAATATAGTGAACCATGATAAATTATATTGACACAAAGGTTAATTATGAAAAAAATTAACGTGATGTAATGTAATATTTTGTTTGAGAAATGAACATGCCTAGCCGTGAAAACGACTTGCCAGCTTCTATACCTACTCCCGTAATATAATGTATTATTGTACATAATGTAAATCCTGTGACCCTACGTTTCCAACCAATGGAATCAAAGATTTGATGAGAAATGTTTGCCGTAACAACGTGATAGCTCATTTGGTAGAACACTATGGCAGAGACTTATAGTCGCGGTTTCGAGTCCTGCTTACCTTGTAGTGGATCACATTACATTTTTTCATTAATATTAAACGTTTGTAAAAATAAAAATGTGGTACCACATTACTTGACTCACTGAAAGATACAAAAACCATGTCAAGAACTCTATCACGTTTTTGACAGAATCTTTTTAACGATTCTATGTTTAAGTGAGTCAAGTAATTTAGCTAAAGCTACAGGTGTATCGCCCTCAGGCTTCAGCCTGTATCATCAAATAATGGTACGAGTACATAATTTTATTATAACCATTTCAAATACTTGTTTTTAGATCATGAAGAAGATAGACAACATCCAAGTACCTACTGAGTCTGGGACCAATAAAACAAGCATTGCATGCAAACGATTGCCCCTTATATTATATAGCGAGTACCTACTGGACTGAAAATCTTGGCATTGAACCCCATTACGAGTATAATTGTTCCTGTGTATTCCAGTATGGAAAGAAATTAAACAGCGCCACTGTTGCATATTCACATGACCCACAAGAACAGCGAAACGTTGAAAGTCAGGAGGTTTAATAGACACTTCACAACAGCCAATAATCTACATTACAATCAACGCGGTCGGTACTCTGACATGGCAGTAAAACTTGGCCCTAAAATGAAGCCATAACAGACCAATCGTGTAGCTCGATGAATAAACATTTTATTTGCTATTAAATGTTTGAGTTTCTATTCCGGCTGACGATACTGCGATGTTAGTATATTGTACATTGACAGTTAATGTAAGGACGCGTCTGGAATGATTGAACCAGATAAAAATACTTGTCACAGTGTGCCTATGTTATAATTAATGAGAGGAATGTTGGCCTGTCCACCGCATATAATTACCTTCGACAATTTGTCACCAGGATACCGTGGGTCTAGTTACCCTATTAAACTGGTTGATGAAAGTTGTTTCAAACTTGGTATTAAATTATACGATGATGACGTTGGCATTAATTCGAGAACTTTAGCAAATTACTTTGTTCGTAGTGACCGTTTGATACACATTTTAAATTTTATTGGGTTTAATAAACTTAGTCTAATTTGTTAGATTATAATTCAAGAGACGCCGACTCATATTGCCAAACTAGAAATAAATAAGCAAAATGTGTATCTATCTAGTTTTGCCACTCAATAGTTCTATGTTAGCAAAACTGTATAATATTGCTGAACTGTTACAACAAGAAGTCGTCTAATTGCCTACTCAGTCTGACATCATTGACAATAGAGTAGGTACTTTGAAACAAACTGACCAAATATGTAAATCAAATATATAGCTAAATAATGACTTTAAATAAAATCATTATTACTTAAATTATGAAAATAATCTAAATCAAAAATGTTATGTTTTATGATACTATTGGATATGGAGGTCCATTGTGGACACGTATTTATTCACGTAGGTGTGAGGTAGGCCATCCAAGAAATCAGCTATTTAGAATAAATGGCCTACGAAATGATTGTTCAAATTTATTTCCGTGTCATTTAAGATCCAGTTAGAAATCTCTCATTTGATCACCCGATAAGGCTTTGGTAGTCTAAGGAACGTTATAAATAAAAGACCTCGTAAACATCGATTATGTCGCGAATAGAACGAATGATATATTAGAAATTTATTCAATTAACACTAAATTAATAGACATCCGCCTGCGATGCCATACAGCGCACAGCCACGGATCATAAATAACAGACAGTCAAATTCGAATTAAGTTGAGTACCTCAAGCCGTGCTATAATCATTCTTCATAAGATACTGCACTGCTCTAATGATTCCCAAAACTCCGACTACCGAACTAATAAACATCAATCAGACGTCTCGGAACTATTAAAGTTCCAACGAATCAATCACGGTATTGTCTATAACGAATCTGGATTTATGCAAACAAGAGGAAAAAGAAAAATTAAAGGGAATAAAGTTTGACGTGTACCTACTGTGCAATATAAGAGAGAATCGATTAGTCATTATTTGATTTAGTTCGGCGGACGGCGGCGCCCGGAGAGAGGCGGCGGGGGGTGACCACGAGCGCGGTTGCTCTTAACTCTTGCGCTCGTCATCAGCTGGGCTTCGACACTTTATATATGGCAGCGGGGGAAATAGATGGCTTTGAAGTGCTGTGCCGTACCGATGGGAAACAACCGACAGGCGCCATGAACATTGGTCTAAACTGAAAATATGTCACCGAAATATAAACTACACACTAACATATTTCCACCTTCCTACTGACTTTTGTTCTGAAGTTAAAATAGTTATAGCTCTATGATAATATATGAATAAGGTAGGTACTTAGGATGCAACATTCAGTAATGGTCACTCTTATTCGTGTGATGACCATGAGCCATGAATATTGATCCTGGACCAACATTTATCTATTGTGTTTGCACCTGTATCGCTATCTAGTTATTCCATTGTTTAATTACACATAAAGTCAAATGGTGTAAAATTTTCCCGTAATAATACTTACCTACGTTACGTTTTCACGTACCTGTTGTACGATATTGACATGATTGTTACCTATTGTATTTTATTGTATACACATAATGTTCAATATTGATTTATAAAAAGTGCAAAAGTAGGAGGTACAACACTAGCAGTCTGTATCTATATTATTAACATGTACATTTTTTTAAAGACATGCAAGAACGACATACTGAAAGTTCAGGATACTAAAGGTTCATACAAATCAAAGAACTGCGCACATTCATTTACTCATACAGAAGTAATAAACCTCAAGGGGGGTTAATTATGAATAAGCATTTAATAAGTAAAAAAACACCACGCGTATGAACTGAATGCAACATAATTTACCGACTTTACATGCTCATTTGTGATTAGTCGGCGCGAAAGGGCAAATCCCGTATTAAGATAGGTAATGAGGTTAATACAAAATATCAATTCGAAAAGGGATTATAAACTCACTAAATCCAAAGTAACTTTAATCCTAGCAATAAGTCATACGGCTCTGATTCAAGACGGGGCACCTGAAGATGCTGACGAAAATGCGGTAGAAGATTAAGTACAAAAAGGTACAATATTTAAAGATAAATAAAGAATTATGGACTTTACAAAAGCAGTACATAAAGCTGATATCGTAAGGAATGGTGTTAATGAAAGAAAGAAGTTAACGATGGATTGTGTGGTAAGTCGGCACCCTGCTGCCGCGGCCCCCGACAGCGCCTATCACGGACAAGACATCGATTAGTGATCGACTGAATTCAATTGCTTGGCGAGACAAGAACTCGATACCGTCGACGAATCGAGACGGACTGATCGAGATTTGTATTGTTCGATTTTACAGAAATTTGCATTTTGTGAACGTCACGTCAGCGACAATGCTGAGTCACTTGACAAATGAAACTAATTGATCGTGTCTCTGATATCGAAAAGCGTTGAACGTAAGCTCCGTTTTATATTATTGTTGGGCCATGATTACTGTCAACTGCAATATGCGTATTTTTCGATTTAAATCACTGCGCCGTCATTGTGTCTATCAGGTCTATCACATCACAATCGGGTGCGGTCTTCGAATTTTTTGGGTCAACAGTTTGAGGTCTCTCATAATCAGAGAATCATTTTTAGGGTTTTATTTTCAATTTAAATTAATTGATATTTTTCCTATGATTTGTTTGTTGTTCATTGGTTGCGTGGAGTTATTTTTATGTAGCACGAAAGTCGACATCACGCATGCTTCTCACGATCACGTGATAATTCACGTTTATTGGTTTATGTCATGACATCACCGTATGTGGTGGAAGCATTGACGGGTACATTAAGGAGCGTATTTTGATCGTGCTCAGGCATATATCAACTGGAAGTATAAGCGACGGTAGCTATATCCCTTACTGTAACTTGTACGTGTTTATTATTGCCAATGTTTATGATCCGTGCAAAGGGGTATACGAATGAATATCGTATTTTTATTAAAATTACAGTGAAGTGTATCCAAGGTTAAGACCGTACAAAAATGCATGTTAATTGCGAAACAGAGACGCACTAAGAATTAGATACATTTTCCTCTTAAAATTTATTACTTTAATGCTGCTCGTTCTAATAAAAGACTTTTTCCTAATAAAAATTATACAGTAATCTCGGCATAAATTATGCCAATCTGGTGAATGATCTGTCGGTATCTAGCACAATTGTGACACGTGACTCTTTCTCGCGCGAGATATAGTACCTACCTATCTCTTTCTGTACAGTAGTGTGAGAGGGTGACGGCTGAGGCTATGTCGCGCGACATGAGTCGCGAAACGTTGTTGTGCTGTCTAGCGCAATGGAACTACGTTTCGCGACTATAGACCTGGGAAGGTCTGGGCAGGAAAGGATACACAAGTATCTCACGTCTCAAACAAATGACAAGGTATCGCAAAACTCTGTCAATTTGTCGCCTAGTTTAATACAGAAAATCTCGAGGAATCAGAGAAAACTGGCCAAGTGCGAGTCTGACTCGCGCACCGAGGGTTCCGTACAAACACTTACCTATCACATCTTTACTGGCCGGGTTAAATCAATATGGACCTCTTTTGTTGTATAGGAGCCCCCTTAAATATTTATTTTATTGTTTGTTTAGTATTTGTTGTTATATTGGCAACAGAAATACATCTGTGAAAATTTCAACTCTATATCTATCAAGGTTCATAAGATACAGCTGGACAGATAGACAGACGGACAGCGGATTCTTAGTAATAGGGTCCCGCTTTTTACTTTTTGGGTACGGAACCCTAAAAAGGCAAGTAATAAAAACTGAAAATAAATTTAAAGTATGTACCAGCACGAACATCGTTGAAGTAATCGTCTCGTCCGCATCATTATTAAAAATTATGATTCCACAATACATTTGCATTCCCCGACCAGTAGGGCTCCCACTGTTAATCTAATAATGGAATGTGAATAATGCCATTAATAACTTTCAGGTTTTGTTCGTGTTGTGTTCCAGCCACCGGGCCTCTAAATAAGAGTTACTTATCTTACTATTAAACCACTATAATTTAACTGCAGTTTCACGATTTATTATTTTGATGGGATCACGATTTTGCAAGTTCTTTTTTAATTTGCGAATGGATGAAAATGCTTAAAGAAACTCGAATGAACGATATATTTAGCTGTGATCCTAATTAGTGGTGGACTCCCACCGCCAAGCAGATGCTTTTCATTGCAGTAAGCTAGCCTGTTGCTAGTTATATCTAACCGGTCTTTCATTTCAGTCGTCTCTTTGGTTAGAGGTTGGCATTCGACATATTGCCATTTGAGCAATATATTGGCCGTATAACAGATGTTGGCCGTGTAAAATTACTTTTGTAAAGCATCTGAATCGTTCCCAAGTAGCACAGAGGTTACATAAGCGTTTATACAACCTTTATACAGCTTATAAGTTGTATAAGGGTCTAAGGGATGTATATGCGTTTATGCCGTTTGTTTGCTGCTATGGGTTGGTGCAATCCATTGTTAAATACTTAGAAGTTTATGTGACCGTTGTTACTTAATGACAGGCCTAATTATGTACAGTTGTATACTCTACTTTTTCTTTCTATGTAGATTTTCTTCTATGTAGGTATGATATCCCCAACCAGATGGACCGACCAAGTAAAGGACTCGTCGTCCTCCAAGTGTTGGTTGGTTGTAAGGGAAGGGAAGCAATGGACAGGGCTCGATGGAGGCAAATCATTCACTCCAAGTGTAAGCCATCCAAGCCAGTGATGACTACGATCCTCAGTCATAAGGGAGCGACAAGAGAGAGAGAGATATATGAATTACTCAGTACTACCAGTAAATCCCGTGGAGCAGAGTAACCAATAACATCATCATAAATCGTAATTCGTAATGCTCTAAAATGAAATCACTTATTTCCTGCATGCCCTACCGCCGTCGCTGCATAGTAAAGTATGTCCTTACTTATATCTGAACCTGTTATGGTAATTTAACAATATTTTGTGGATAAAATAGCATTGATCAGAAGGATACACAAATGCTCATTTATATTATCCTTCTGGGTCGTTCTCAAAATATTTGCACCGTCACCTGCCTACAGGTTTGTCTTAGAACTTTTTTTTTAACGCATTATTTTAAAAATTAAATTATTATCACATATCTATAGACACATTTTACACAGAGGCCAAATGCTTTTTAATAAAATTAAAGTATATAAATAGACAAAAAAACTTTCTATAACTAGGTTTTGTCGGTCACTTGCCGTGTCCCAACGCGAGGTCCACATGTTTCGTTGAAATAAAAACATATATATTACCAACTCAGCTTAGGTTGAGTACTCCATTTTATTTTCAAATATGATCAAGATTTAATACTACTATGTCAAATAATAATTGTATGCTTTTGTTATTAACTATTTACAATTTAAGTTTGTCCACGCCATTTTTTGTCGTTCACTTGTCATGAGACAAACATGACATCTGTGTGACCACTATTTCATTTCCCCTGCCTCAACTTGCATAAATCGAGACCTTCAGTTGCCACCTAACAGTGTTCCAAGTGACACGTCGTCAGTGCGCTGCACTAAAAAAATATGATAAATACACTTAGGCGAGCGGGAGTTTGTAATGGGTATGTAGTCTATATTCTGCCTTCCATATTTTGGTTGACGTGTGTACTATTGCATTCATTTTAATTTACAATACGTAAAGTATGGTCTATTTTCATGTGTATAAATATGCAGTTCATCTACCAAATACTTTATTTTTTTTGATGATATAACTGTCATTTTGTCCATAACCTGTATGTCGTTCACTTGTATTTAAAAAAACAGGTGAACGACACATACGGCAGGCGGACGACCATTCTTAAAAAAACTTCTACAAAACTATTTAAAAACTAGGTTTTATAGGTCGCTCGCGGTGTCCCAACGTGGGGTACTCATGTTTTGTTGTCATAAAAACATATATATTACCGACTTACCTTGGTTTGAGTACTCTATTTTAATTTCATGCTGTCCAAGTAATCCTTAGCAGGCGGCGCCAGCACCACATTTCGAAAGCGACAATCCTCTGCCTGTCAGCCGCTTTGAGCGTCCAGGTCTCAGCCCCAGAAATATGGAGAAGTCAAGTGCACAGACGAGGTGCATCTTAGTCCGGTTAGGGATGTTTCTATCTTTCCATATTTTGCCGAGTTGGGTCATCGCTGTTTTGGCCATTCCGATTTGTCTGCGAATCTTCGGTTTGCTTCTGCCTCTATTTGTGACGATCGAGCCAAGACACTGGAAGTGGTTACAGTTTCAAACTTTTGAAGGAGGTTTGTGAAGCATCAAAACGGTCGGCTATCATCAGCTTGGTCTTTTTGTACTAATTTCAAAACCCATTTCGAGTCGTTCCAAAAGTTCGGCCACTTCTGCTTCAGTTGCTGATGATTCAAGAACCACGTAGCGAAAGGTTCAATATTAACATTCCTCCTATTCTAACGTCATCACTCCAACATTTCAGGGTATGATGAACTCTGCATCTCCATATATGTTAAAAGGTATGGGAAATATTATGCATTTCTGTCGTACACCTTTCCGGAACTTAAAGTTCTTGGATATGACATCTCCTGCCGTCACCATTCTGTATCTAGACTCGTGAAGGCATTATAAAATGTTACCAGATGAGCTGGCAGCTTCAGACAATACCTCTCATAGCTTATTCCACCTAACGTAGTCGAAGACTTTCTGGTAATCAGATATGGGGAAATTCATCGAAGATAAAAACATCAGTTTGTCAAAAGCGGTGCAATTAAGATGCAGAAACGTTATGTAGATGATTCGCTGATGAACCTTCATAAGAAATTTATAAAGTCACGTGGGTAAAGCTTGAGTTCTGCCCTTTTTGCCGGTTTAGACCTTTCTGGATGTATATGTTTAAAAAAATCCCTTGAGAAATGTCTTATGACATAAGAATTAATGATTGTTTTTTTTTGCAAATTACTAACATAAGGAAAAGACTAATGAAAAAAAAATAAACAAAAAATACTCGTAGACAGTTCCATGTAGTTTTTATTTAAAATGTCACTTACCTGCAACCATAGTCGTTAACCTGCTAACAATTTCAGTTAAATTGGAACGTATTTGTCGCAAACCTGTACCCATTGTCGATAACTTGGTAAAAAAATGTCGTTTACCTGTCATCGATGTCTTTCACCTGTCGACCTAAAATTTCAAACACCTGTATCTTCTAAAATATTCAATTTAAATACTTCCCTCCATGTGATATCGATTATTAGAATATATTTCTAGCGATCCTATAAAACATAAAAGAAAAAATCGCAACTTGAAAAAAAAATGCAAAATTAGCGCAGCGGTGCAAATATTTTGAGAACGACCCTTCTGAATATTCTCAGCGGCGACCAGCTTTAAAATGACCACCAAGACGAAAGAAACAAGTTTAATAGAAAACAACCTACTAGAATATCGATTTTTGGTCATTATCTCGTCATGTTTTGACCGGTGAAGCGTGGTAATCGAACTAATTGGTCGCGACGCTTGCCTGAGCGCACGCGCGTCTACCATTGATACGTCCTATCTGTTTGCAAAATGTCCGTTTAAATTAGATAAGTGAATGAATACTTAACTTAGATTCGTAACATGGAGTCTAGATAAGGGAACCGTACGATCTTACATTAATTGCGAATAGATTAAAGCGATGCAAATGCACTTAAAAATTAAAAAAATTACGCATTACAATTTTTCTTTGAGCTTTGATCTTTGTAGGTACTTAAAAATTGTCAGGAACGGCCCGACATGTTTTGAACTCCTATGAACTTCATCCAGGGACATCTATACGTGCTGCTACGCGACTCACGGCCCACTGCACTGGTTTTCGCTCTCCTCGCTGCCCTCAGCACCCGCACAGATAGCTAGTCAGTTACAGTATATATCGTATAGTTTTAATAATATCATCGATGCAAATGCGTTCGGCGGTGGATCACACTGGCGCTGCATTCCGCTGCGAAGTGCGGACGGCAATAAAAAATCCGCACGGAGATGCGGAGTCAGTGTGTTATAACTGTTCAATATTAGCATTTTAATTATATATAAATCAATTATAATATAACTTATACTTTGAAGTATGGAAAGATGTAAAGTAAAATGAAAAAAGTAAGTAATAAACTAATACTTACATTTTTTGAGTAAAATTAAAACTCTTTCAAACAATCTTCCTCTCACTTTATGTTCTAAATAGACACAGAATAACACAAATAAAAGCATTGCAAGATCAAGTAATAGCCGCGTGTAATAAAACAATACTTATAATACGATTACCCGTAGCGAACAACAAATCGGCGCGGGCGCATCGGCCTGTTTACACCGCAGTTTAATTGCACGACCAAACTTACAAATAAGACATTGTGCTAAGTAATTAGATTAGCTCAGCACGTTATTTATCCGAGCCGAAGCAGGTAAGTGTATAGAGGTGGTAATACCAGTACTGCCACAGAATAAAATATATAGATGATCCACTCTTTGGACAATCGCAAAAACCGCGTAAGAGCTGTATTTTGCTGGTTGTTTGTGTAAAATGTGAATCAATTGGTCATCCACCGTAGAGAAGCGAGGAAACGCGTGCGGACTTCTACAACAGGCTACGAACGCGCGCCGTTAATCCCAAAAAAAACGGAAGGTGCTAGCGGCTCGCGGCTTGCGAAACATGATACAAAAGTTATTTTTGAAGTGAACTTCTGTATTCTATAAGATATGGATAAGACAGGATATATAGATATAAAATTTTGATATGCAATTACAAAGGTCATATGCATAACTCATCTAATTTGATGTATGACTCTTGTAATAATACTATTCAAAATTAATTGGATAATATTTCAATCAAGACGTTTATTTTGTAAAGGTGGTAGTACATTCATTATGTATTGCAATCTCTAGTTATAAATTAGCACGTTGACAGTTATACGGCATCCAATAATCTAAACCAATGACCTGGTGACGGGCGCTAGCGTTCACTGAATGCGGGTGGCTTAATGGTCAGTCATAGTGGCGATCTTTAGAGGAGGCCTATGTCCAGCAGTGGACGTAATTTGGCTGAAGATGATGATAACTAGTTTAATATATAATATAATATATTAAGATCAATATTTATTATAGTTCGATTAATGTTCTCTTACCATAAACAAATCTTTCTGCACCATAAAACCGTTTCTATTGAGCACATGGATGACTGGTACAGAATACCTTATCGAATTAGGTTCACCATTTGTATACTTCTTTGTACAATAAATTTTTGTACAATACTTTCCTATTATTAATCATATTAGTTTATTATTTCTAATGATATAAATTTCAAAACTCTCATATATTTTTTTCTCAATCATATTCCGTGTAATAATTTGGACAATACTTATATATCGCGAAGCCATAGTGATGGCCATAAATCTAAAACGGATATCGACTCGGCCATTAACGAACGTAGTTATCGATATATCGACGTCGGTCAACGCACGTGCCGCTACAAATTTACGGTGCATGCGTTTTATGAACATTTAAGAAGAATTATTATCATGTGTAGCCATTATTTGATTGTAGGCGTAACCGCAGACATTGGAGTAAGTATTAGTAACAACCTATATGGGTGATTCTCATATAGTTTTAAAATATTAACATTTTTTTTTATTTTTTTTTCTGTGATATATTGCGGTGTATATTAAGAGTACATATCAAAGGCTAATTTTTGGTGCAGATGGACAAGCTTAATACCCTCTGCAAGTGATTAAAGTAATGCATGTACACGGCTGTGACATCCCTAAGCATAGTTGTGAGACTGTATAACATGGGTGTGACAATTTCATCGAAAATCAAGTAATTGTGTCAAATAACAAGTAACCAAGTAGCCAGGATCATTCACCAGCAACTTGCTCTTCGATACGGTCTTGTGGGGTCTGAGGTGCCGTACTATAAGTACGCACCGATGCCAGTTCTTGAGAATGGTCGTGCCACGCTCTATTGTGATCGATCTATCATCACGGACAGGACTATTGTAGCCAATAAGCCTGATATCGTTTTGGTAGATCGATCCAAGCGCCAGGCAGTGCTCGTCGACATCACCATCCCCCATGACGAGAACCTCGTGAAGGCCGAGAAGGACAAACTCAGCAAGTACCTTACTTGGCTCACGAGGTGACCGCCATGTGGGATGTTGACTCGACGATCATTGTCCCGATAGTCGTTTCGGCTAACGGTCTTATAGCGAAGAGTCACGACAAACATCTTAAGAGACTCTCGCTAGATGGCTGATTTAATTTATTTTTCGTTGGTGACATCTGCGGAAAAAATACAACAAATTGATAACCCAACTTAGCAAACAAAATCATCAAATTATTCAAATATACTACAAGAATGTCACAACCAAGCATTACATGTCACAACCGAGGTTTGAAAAATTCCGTGGTCGTGACATTTAGATCTATCTATGGTCGTGACAAATTTTGAACATGTGCGACATAATGGAACAATTTGCTTTGTCTCGCCAATTTTAAACAATCACCTTATTCTGTTATTTCTGAGGTACAATTTATATAAGTATCAATAACATAACAGTAGAACTTACATTTAAAACTCATTTCACGGTGGTGACGTACTAAGGTTGTCCTTTTCTTTAATAAATACAAGAAAATATTTTTGCTATACATTCACCGCACTTTGTCATAAGCAGAACCGACAAGAAGGTAGTTTTTCCGTTCTTAAAAAACCTAAATAGGGCTGCTAGCTTCAAATATAATTGTCTACCAAGTTACACGTATTTAAACAAACACACATGGCTGTGACAAAAAAATTGATCACAAACTTTATGATGTTCTGAATCAGAAACTGTTACATTATACTTTTACAACTTTTTAATAATGTTATCAGACATTTATTAGCTTTGCGTCATTCGTATAACATTAGTCAAAATTACTTGATATTGTAGCAGAAAAAAATATTTTATTAGAAAATCGGGAGATATCACACGGCATGGACGTGACATTTTGGGCAAACATTCTTTTTTTTATATATATTTCTGAATATTTTAAGGTAAATGTGTTTATAAAAGATAAGTAGAGGATATTTGCTCAACAAAGGCATAAATAGATTTTTGATTTAAACAAAATAAACATGTGATTCTTACAAATCACAAAAAAATGCATGAGAATAAGAATTACCCATGAACGATGATCGCTTTATCTTAATCACGGCATTTAATGTTGGGCAATCTACTAGAGTCTGGAATGTAATTGTGATTGTTTTTAAGCACCACTAAGAGTTGACAAATAAATAGGCTAGTTGACTCATGTCAAATTGTAATAAGCTTATGTCTATTCCGTATAGTATTTAGCAAAGGAAACCTTAATATATAATTTTATAAAAGTGAAAGATGGCTGAAAAAATTTAATTTGAAAGTATGGTTTTTAATCTGTATTTTGAAATGCTTAAAACGCTGTCCGCCATTTTCGCTTATGATAGTGACGTCATCGGTCCTGTAAAGAAAACTGAAAGTCTACTTTGACGACTTCGAATAATGCCGTCTCTCTCGATCTCCTGTCAAAGTATATTGGAGTGAGCGGTATGGCACTATACGACGGTGGAATTGCGAATATTTACACGTAATTCTACGTCACGCCACAGATTAGCAAAAGGCAAAAATGGTGGACGGCGTTTTTGATTGTTCATGAGATTTTTAATTTTCAATTGATAAAATTTAGCTTTCTAGCTTTCACAAGAATACAAGACATTTTTTTTAGAGCTAATAAGATCATTATTAACCATTTCAAATATATTTCAAAATTGGGTCTACTAGCCTATTATGAGATAATGTAGCATGCGTATATCATGCTATCAAATAATCACGCCGTGAAGACCCTGCCTTAGTTCAGGAAAAGCTGCAAAACCTCGAACACCGCAGGAAAGTCGCCTGTTTATCGGTTTTCTACCGGATACACTTTGGTGAATGTGCACTAGGACTGCATGAATTAATTCCACCGTCTCCGTTCAGACAATACAGTACTCGGCGCGGACTTGGATTCCACCCTTATGTTGTCGATATACCACTGATTCGTACGAAACGCTTTGCGTCTACTTTCCTTATGAGGACAGCTAAGGAATGGAACTCTCTTCCTGCGCACCTGTTTCCTGAAAAATATAACTTGGATCTCTTCAAGTCGAGAGTGAATAGGCATCTTCTAGCCAAGCATGCTCCATCTTAGGCCTTATTGTCACTTAACATCAGGTGCAATCGAGGTTAAATGCATGGCTATTTTGAATAAAAAAAAAAAAAAAAAAAGATACAACGCTCCATATCTGCTAGAGACAAAAAGAGGAACACAGTTCGGTGGAGCGGAAAAATACCTATTGAATATGATGGTACTGATGACAAAAGATCTATTGAAATGAAAACCAAAAAAACAATAATGAAGAGATTGAAAGTATCAACGAGCGTATATATCTATATATACATACAAACATTAAATAAATATTGAATTTGCGAAAATTTATCGATATCAAGCAATTTTCACTTCATCACTACTCCATCGTGTGTGGTAAAAAAGGAGCAAACTGATTGAAGATTTTATTTACTCAAATGCAGCGGTAAAAGGTAAAAAATCGTTTTCCACCAAACATTAATTGCAGCCAATGAAGTAATTAAATGTGACAATCGTAAAACATTGCAGGCCTATAAAACATTATGGCCGTGTCGTCTCGGATCAGTCGAAGGGTTTAAATCTCTGTAACCAGAGACTACAGGGATCCGCGGGGAAACATTGAAACACGATCCACACAAACATTATGATGCGGATGAATAAAGGTATGAGCACAACTTTGTTGTGACCTTATGCCGTCAAAAATCTGACGAAGCTGGTACAGATGATTAGTGATACTGTTTAAAAAGGAAACGTCTTTTAGGGGTAACTTTGTATTAAACCTAATGTCATCAAAATATTATTATAAAGGTCGGTCAGATAATAAAATTGATAGTGACAGTGTGTGAGTATTAAATGATTTTGAAATAGCTTTGTCACAATATGGACGTGTTTCTATTTTCTCCATAAAGAGAGAGACCAACAATAGTAACGTAATTTTCGGAATAGTGTCTATTATATTTGTACTCTCCGACTAGAACCATTGCGTATCGATAATTATTATCTACTAGCGACCCGCCCCGGCTTCGCACGGGTGCAATGCTGATAAATTATGCATGTATTATACATATAAACCTTCCTCTTGAATCACTCTATCTATTAAAAAACCGCATCAAAATCCGTTCCTTAGTTTTAAAGATTTAAGCATACAAAGGGACATAGGGACAGAGAAAGTGACTTTGTTTTATACTATGTGTAGTGACTTATTTCCCATTCATTCCACTTTATCTGTTTGTTCTATTTAATTGATTTTCCATCTTGCTATTCATAACTGTAAATATTTAAGTCTTACATTTTCATAAAGCAAGGAAGATCTTACACCATTTAATAAAATACCACTCTGATGCTCAAAGAGCAAAGAAAGTATTCGTTACTCAACTTTCAATTCGATATCTAACATCTCTCACTCACCGAGTAAGTGTGAGTAAGATGACGCTTAAGATATCGACAAAGTTTCGACCCATAAATCGGGAATCGAAGGGCTGAGATACTGGAACCGGTTTGGGCTATAAATTAAGTCTAAAACAGGTCGGAGGTCAAGATTTTGCCAAACCTGCCTTGGGTGAAGTGAAGTGAGAGTTTAGGTGATCATTTTAATATAAGCGAGCGTATATTAAAGTAAGTTAAATATTATGCTTGAAAGTTAGCAGTTGTCTTTTGTTAAGACACATATATTGCTCTAATTTTGCTTTTACACTTTTCATTTCACCGATTAGTCGATTTGGATGAAATTAATTTTATCTGGGGGCACGGTAGTGCCCCCACCTAGACGAACAAAATAGAAGCGGGGCACTACCTACCTTTTCTCGAACCGATATAGGTATTTATCTCTTTCGAGTGAAATGCTCAAATATTGCAAACATGTTATAACTGTTATAAGTCCTACAATAAATTGATTTAAATATACACGGTTTTCACACAATATTATAACAAAACTACATTTGAGACGATTGACACAACACCACGTTCGAAACGTCGAGGTACCTAATTATATAAACACCTTTTAAACGCGATTAATTTTGTTTTGCAAACTGCAATTAATTAAAAACGTATATGACTGTATGAATTATACACGGGATAAAAACCTAACTCTGACTTATCTAGAGATAGATATAACTTGAAATATTCAAGACTTCCATTTCGAGTGAAATGCTCGATTGTAAACAAAAGTTCTACAAATAATTCAAAACGTATATATAATACGTATCCATTATTTATACACTTGATGAAGACATTTGACCCAACTCTAACTTGTAAGTCAGTATAACTTGAAATATACAAGACGTTCTTCAAGACGATTGCTTACATTTACCTAAATTCACGGCAAACAGATCTCTTCGGCGGCTACAAATAACTTGATTACAAAGTTTTGCACTTACGGTATCGGAGTTTAAGGCGTCATATCGTGGACGTTGATGCAAATTGTCTATCAAATGCACGTGCGAGTCGGTCATGCACGCTCAGGCTGTTGCATAACCTGGGAACAAGATACAAGATGTAGCGGCAATAGATGGGATATTATTTCATGGTTTTGCTGCGACCACGTCTCAGTGCCGACTGAGAGAGACGATAGCAGTCAGTAAATATTGGGTGATATATGTTGCACGAAAGAAGATTTTCCCCCAGAAATATTAGAAAAGCGTAAAGCCTTATCGGAGGAAGTGAAAAAACTAAGGGATGAAGGCAAGAATGCAGTACTTAAATATGACCAGATTGTTATTTTAAAAAATAAACCCGAGGAGAAGAGTACTACAAATAGAACAAAAAATAACAAACGGAACATGTCGGCATCTCCGGAGACTCCAAACACGTCAACAAGCACAGAAACTAGCAATAGAACTAACAAGAAGAATAAAACCACCACGAACAATACCCTGACATCTTACTGGCCCAAGTTCACAACCCCCAAAGAACCCGAGTCCGACCTGGACATCCCAGAGCCAGAGTCATAAATAGAAACATAGACTTACAATCACAAATAGAATTAAAATCCCTCAAAAAAATCTTACCCTCTCAAAAAATCTTCCAAGCCGGCTTGTCCCCGTGGAAGACTATGACTGCAACCCCCCAAAGATTAAACTAGACAACAACCAAGAACTGAAAAAAAAACGATCGCTGGACCACTCTGGATGAAAATAGCAAAAGACAGAGACAAGTGGAGATCTTTGGAGGAGGCCTTTACCTCAGAGGAGGGTCCATGTAAAATTTATAGTTTAAAAATAAAAATATAGAATACCTAACAATAATTAACAATATAAATATTTTATTTAATAATAATAATAAATACAAATGTAAATACAAAATGAAATAATGCAAATAGAAAAAAAAAGTTAGAACTAGGTTTATATAATAGTTATTGAATTATTTACACTAAAATCTAAATAATACTAGCGTAAAGCTAGTAAATAAAAAATCTGAATAATATTATATAAAATTATTGAAATAAATAAAAAAGGTATATACTATATATATTGTATAGTTGCATAATGGAATACCTAATTGGAATGATCTCTTTGTAATGAGTTTTGTTTGCATGGAATAAAAGGCTTTTTTATTTTATTTATTTATTTATATGTTGCACAACCTCCTAAATGCTACCCGACCGAGTCAGCATCTGTGACTGAACCGACGGCCGCTGGGGCCAACGGACTCTTGAGTGGTAACCACGCGCACGAAAACGCAACTAGGTACATAGGTTGGCTGAGGACAAAGTCGATGGATGGATGAAAGAAGAAAACTGTTGATGGATGGATGAATGGAGAGGAAGTCATCAAGAACCTTTCAAAGACCGGACAGATCCATTGGCATTGATAATAATGGTTTGAGAAGAAAATTACGTTCGTCATTGACATCGACAGTTCGACACACATTTCGAAATTCCTACTACTGGAAACATATTTTTCATCTCTCCTGTTCGGAAAGTGTCATTTTCATGAGTATTATAGCCGGGTGAAAAATAGCTTTTCCATCCCTAGGGTGGAAAGTAATTTTTTTTTAATTGCCACGGAGTCAGACTATTGCCATCTAGATGCACGTCGTGACCAACTCAATTAGGTACAATCTAGTCGGCCGTGGTAAGTGGCCATTAAAAAAAAATATCCATAGGTTAGATATATTTATTTATATCCAATTATTATTAAATATAAATATGTATGTATTATTATATTTATAATACGTACATATAATTATATCCCTCATTTTATTGATAGAATCATACATATATAAAAAACATAATTGAAACCATTGGATTTGTTTTTTTTTTTAAATATTGGAGGTACGTATATTTTAACTTTTTTTTTTCTATTAAGAATAATTATAATGAAAGTTTGCAATAGAAAAAGCGGGAACACGAGATTAAATATAAATACCATGTCTTTTATTGATTATTGGTTAAAAATAACATGGACATTAATTTAACTCACTCATGACATGTGAGTGTAGTATTTTATTTTCCTCGCAGTCGAAATGAAAAGTAGAGTGTTTAACCCGGGTGAAATTACCCAATTCACCCTCGAACTATTGGCGCTCTCACTTCGTTCGAGCGCCAGAAATATCTCGGGTGCAATGGGTAACTTTCTACCCTTGGTTAACAATCTACTATTCTCGTCTTGTCATTGGCCGCCTCATTAAGGTTTTCCTTAAGACAAGTTGTAAAACAAGTATGTTTTAATATAAGGTGTACCATTTTAAGTTTTGTTTTGTTTTTAGTCTGACTAAAAGTTTGGAGTTTTTAGATTGGAAGTACACTTTGGCCCCAGAGTTCACTTTCCATTCTAATTTGCCAATTTTATTCTCATCCAATCAAATTGCTGATACAATCTTGAATAGACGTCTTGCTTTGCCCTTTTCTTCATTTAAGTCGGTTCCATGCTCGACTAATCCCTGCTGTCCTCCAACTGTCATGCTGTCGACAGGTACCTATTGCCAAAAAATCGCTCACCATCTGTAACTTAGACTAACATCTAACTCATCTCTATCACATGCATTATAGTTTACGTACAGTTTTATGCGGAGGAAGATCGGCGCGTGGGCAGTAATGTTCTACCTCGTTATGATTAAGCGGATAATTTCGGTTGCTATCTGTGAAGTATGACACCGATTAAAGGTGAAGGGCCTCTTTGAAGTTCTAGATAATGGGCATAAGTCTCTACGTGAAATCAAAAGAAGAGTAAAATTTTGCATCATGTCGTTATCATATACATACATTTAGAGTTCCCACTTTTCGCACCGTTACACTAAAAGTAAATTAGTGTCGAAGATATGAGTCCCTTTATGCTAATCAATTTAGTGGGAATTTAATGGTAGTTATTTTTTGGTAGGCATTTTGACATTGAACCAACGCGCTCTTGAACATCATTATGTTATGATCATTGATCCAACAATGAAAATCCTAGCAGCAAGCCTTATTTAATAGTTCCAGGTAAAACAAAACAGCGTGGACATAAAAACATTTATATCAAAAATAAATAATAGTTAATTCCTTAACTCTGGCACAAACAAGTAATTTACCACCATCCAATCGGTCGTAAAGCCCATGTTTTTTAACATGTGACACCATAATCCAGTTAACTGTACTAAACTCTGTCCAAAAATACGGGCGAGTTTGGCGAGTCAGTCCGTAAATCACACGATAGCGTGGAGAAAGCTAAAACGGTCCGAACTATTCAATTAGGTTGCCCACTTCTTATGTTTTTCTTGGGACAGGTTTGTTAAGTTACTTTTGACTAAATTTGCTAAAGGCTACAAATCTGTGGACACCCACCGAACCGCTAAGCAAGTTTGGACTTGTTAAAGACAAAAGTGTCAGAGCCATCTGGAAAGACTGGTCCAATCACGATTACATAATCAACGGCTGACTTCCATTATACATCACGTAAAATAGATTGTTTCTGAACCAGTGAACTGATACGTAGCGTAGGTACTACTCACATGGTGCTGGCAGGGTTGGTCAAACGTTTTCAATTTAATAAAAACAAAAAACATTTATACTTAATTGTTAATTTCTTAACAATTAAGGTTATTACTGTAAAGGCACGTACATTGACATTCATCCGCGTACGACTGTACGGAACGGCGCGGAATATAGTATGAAGTTCTTCGTCAGGGCCAGCTATCACTAAAGCTCCGCCACGGCCACGGACAATCAATGAGGGTGTAGTGTATTAGTGTTGTAGTCAAAATTATTAGAGATGTAAAAAACACAGTCATGTTTTTTTCCATTTATATCAAGCCACGTAAAAATAACCCGTGGCCAGTCTCAGTCCCCCTCAAAACGTAGCAACACCACGGTATAGATAAATTAATTTTATATCTGTTGTGAGTCGTGCGCGCACAGTGCCTCCGGGCAGTGCTGGCGTGAGAACCGCTCGTGCCTCTAATGCAGGCCAGATACATCTAGCTTGTCAACGGGTGTCATGGCGGTTTGAAGGCCCATCGTGTGTCGTAACATCGAGAAGATCGTGAACACACCTATTCATAAGAAAAAAATATGCATTGGTTATCGTATCAAGAATCGTGCAGAAAATGACTCAACCAGTACGAGGGACTTGGAAAGGTTACAAGGAAAGGACAGCGAAATGTTCTGCAGAATTTCTGGATCCAGGGCGAGAGAAAAGTAAATGCTACTAATAGCACAAGTCTAATGCAAGCCGATACGTGTACTTAGATGGTTGTCATGGTGCTTTGAACGTACGTACATCGTGTGTCGTAACAAAAATAAAATCGTGAAGATCTTGCAAGAAAAAAAGTGTGTGTGTGTCAGCTCCGACGCACGACTGGAGTTTACTCTTCAGGCCAGGCGCGCACCACGATTTTTTTATAGTCGCGCGCTAATTTTGTCGCAGAAATAAGCGTACTTCTGGGTTTATGAAAATCGTGGTGCGCGCACTCTCATATAAACCCATATCTTGCATTTATGCGACATAATTATCGCGCGACTAAAATCGTGGTGCGCGCCTGGCCTTAAGAACGATTATAAAATATATACTCAATACGTTTATTGCACATAATGATTAGTAAATAGTTTAAGTATCACATTATGTACCCTGTTGGATATAAATAAACTTAAAAATAACATGTACACGAAAACAACTAAATTTGTATACACTATTTACATAAAAAAAAACAGTATACAAATTTAGCCGATTCCGATAAGGGTTCCGCCAATATTGAATTGAACATTATATTCAAGAAAGATATGGTATTAGACCTAGCCATTTACATTAGACAAAAACAAACGTACAAAATCACCTTCCTTAAAAAAATCCTTAAATAAATCCAAAATCTCCTTAACAACAATTCCAAACAGCGTTTTGAACTTCTCCTCCCAACTTTCGGTAGAAAACAAAATATCCTTCGTCTTCTCAACCAGCCTTTCAAAAGTAATACGTCTCTTCTTCTTGTCCTTATTTTGTCTTTGATCTTCCATATCAGCCCGCTCAATAGTAGGCTGATTGACCAATAGACACTCGGACCTCTTCACATCTGTTACTCTTTTTGGCTTCCGCGGCTTACGAACCTCTTGCTGTGGCTCGCTCTCTAATCTGTACTGACTTACTGATCGCTGGCCCTCGGCCTGACAGACAGAATCTTCAGACTCTTTAGATTGTAACGGCTTCGACAAAACAGCATCTCTATATGACTTTCCAAAACTTAAGTCATTCTCAAAAACAGATGGCGCATCCTGACTACAAACATCCGTATCCTTTTTTTCCTTATTTTGCATATACAACCAAAAAGCCCGTTTATATATACATCCCTCAGCAGACATAATCCTGCGAATTTCTTACTCCTTCACAAAAACCGGGCACGACTTATCTAAGGCCATATGGCTGCCTTTACAATTGATGCATCTAAAAATAGTCGTTTCGCAATTGGCATGCTCCCCGCCGCATTTCGGACAAGTAACTTTAGTAGTAGGACAAAACCTGCTCAGATGACCGAACTTCCAACATATTGAACATTGGGTAACCGGGAAAGTGTACTGATTTACCTTAAATCGGCAACCATAGGGGGAAACATATGGCGGTAAAGAAGTTCCCTTAAAACACAGACGAATAGCTTCAGCCTTAACCCAACGCCCATCATGATCCAAACGGTTCAGTCTACATATTGACAAAATGTCTTCAGACCCTTCAATATTCTTTTCACCTCACTAGCTCGGAAAGCCCAGTTTGTTTGTTTGATATCTATTGAGAAAATCGCTTTTTATCCACATGTGGAGAAAGAATTTTGACGTTTCAACGCAGCTAAAGTAAAATTTGACATGAGCTTATTTTCTGAAAAATCCCGTTTAAAATACCTACATGAAAGCTAATTAGACCTTAGTTTCAATAAATGGCAAATTGGTTGATTATTGCAGATATTTTTCAAAGATATAGTACAAACCCTTATTCTTTTTTCCTCGCTGTAGTGAGGTGAAAAGTTTTGTGTTATACACGGGCGAAAAGTTATTTTACGTCTCGTGTATTGAAACACTCGCTACGCTCAGGATTCTATTTTGAACCACTCGCTTCGCTCGTGGTCAATCATAGGATCCTTTCGCTAGCTCGTGTTTCAAATAAACACTCGCGGGTAAAATACAACTTTCCCCCCTTGTATAACAAATAACTATTAAAAATTCGTCTTCCTCTACCTCCAACTCAACCTGCAACTCAATCTTCTTTTGACACTATATAAACTTCAAATAGCTTGTCAGGCACAGCGTCCGGCTCCAGCTGCGTTTTAGCGGTTGCTAAAAACCGCAAGCGTTTAGGTTTCCTGCCTATTGTGATAAAACTATCACTACAACCACAGCTTTCGTCGCTCAGACCACAAGCACGCTTCACCGCTATATGCCGCACATCCGACATGGACTCAGCGTCCGATACAATATCCGATTGACTCGGCCCTGCCTTATTATCAAACTCCACTTCAGATAGCCACGACGGAGCTGCCCGCTGCCCACATTCTAAAAGTGACGTATCACTCACGACACCTCGACTTGACTCACTCATCGCAAAAACAGCGAAAAGGACTCTAAAACTGAATTAACTTATACATAAATAAAATAAAATTTGATAAAACTTTCAACCGTCGCCTTTGACAACCAAACGTCAATCCTCGCAATACTTATATTTTTGGAACGTATCTGCCGTGCTAATTTAAAAAGTCGTATCTCAGTATACGATCGGGGTAAAAGTACGACTTCTTAATTTAGCAGGTTATGCGTTAAGCGTTATAGACTAAGCTCCCGATATAAAATGACCTTCACAGAGATGTTTATTAGATGAAATGTATTTTATATTTAGTTTAAAATGTCAATAAATATATTGCATATGGGTTGCCTAACAAATTTTAGTCCAGGGTATGTTTAGTTTAAAATAAAAAAATAAAAAAAATTCTACATTTCACCGATTTTATTATTAGATAAATTCATAATTAAATAATCTTTAATTTTATTTAATTTCAATTCAACAATCAGACCTTTGCAAAATGCTAGTAGGTATAGATTTACCTGTTTATACCTGGCTACCCAATAGTTGTGACGGGAAAAGAATAGGCAACCTAACGTTTGCATATTCTATGGGCTTCATACTTTCGATTGGTATAGAATTTATCTAATATTAATCAAACCGGTGAAATGTTTAAAACAATTTTTTTTTTTATTAATTAAACATACCCTGGACTAAAATTTGGCAGGCAACCCATATGAGATATAATTATTGACATATTAAATTAAATATAAAATACATTTCATCAAATAAACATCTCGGTGAAGGTTATTTTATATCGGGATCTTAGTCTATAACGCATAACGCATAACCTGCTAAATTACGAAGTCGTATTTTTACCCCGATCGTATACTGAGATACGACTTTTTAAATTAGCACGGCAGATACGTTCGATTTTACACCCCATATTTTTCATACCCCGGGCTTATATATGAAAATCGATTCTTAAGGAGTAAACTCCAAAAAATACGCTTGAAGAAACGTGCAGAAAATTTGTATTACTGATTTCGAACAATTATAAGGAGAATTGTATAGAATTTCTGGATCCAGGCCGAGAGTAAAGTAAATGCTTCTAAAACATAAGTCTAATAATGGAGGGCACATTGAGCGTGTCAACGGGAGTATGTCATAAACACATGATATTTAACTTTGAAGTTTGGGTAATATTGAGAACTCAGTTTGAAGTGTGAACACTTAGCTTCTAATAAATTGGCAATCGCTTGAAATCGTATAGAATATGTGCTGTAGACGAGTTTTCGATCATATATAATATGTGCTGTGCTGGTTTTGCAAGGAATTTGAAAAATGTTACTCTCATTAATTATGGTGGCATGTTATTCTACTTATCCTTCTACTACGATTTCTCTTAGCCTAAATAGAACAAAGATATATAAAACTCTTGAGAAAGTTAAATCTTCTCTTAGCTTTTTACTAACGTGAAGAACCAAGTTAAATGCTCTTGTAAAATCAGTGTTTCCCCGTTTCCCATGTCAATTGTTGCCATTATCACGCTCTATTGGAGCATAGGTTCTTTTGTTTCTGCTTACAGGCCGTGACATCATTGGCACAACCAACGACTTCCAATTGCGGAATGTTTTAGATGTACTATTTATACTACTATGTAATTTAATTTGATTTTATGGAAATTAAACCATTGCACAAGGCGATTTAGTAGGCAGTTTAGCTGAACCAGCAAGGTATATCGTCGACCCCGTGGTTAGTTTACCATCAGGTGATAGTGAGGTCAATCGCCGGTCAGTTTCTGAATTAAAAAAAGACTTCAAGTACCAGAGCCATTCGATGTGTAACCAGACATCCATCCGAAACCTCTAAAATGCGAAATCCGCTATCGAGCGACATTTTCTTTCTCGTTGAGAAAAAAATAATTACTTACCCTTCGACGGTATTTGGTCCACCCACAATGATTAATCTACTTTTGTGTTTGCGTTTGGTAATTATTATGTACACACTTATTAATTAAATAAAATGGGTTTTGAATTTTAAGCGACATATAGTTAAAGTACAAATGTCAGGAATGAGGAATACTTTTAAAATTAATCTCCTTTTCAATATCAGTGCAGTTCAAAGAGCAAAAATGAATATGTTTTTGATATAACGCCGTGATACTCCTAAATTCATCTTGGATAATTATCACTGTCAACGAGTCAAACATTGAAATTGGCATTAAATCGTTGAAAAATTGTGCAAGTAGGTAACTCTTCTAACTCAAAATTTCTGCAAGAATACCGAGCGAACTGGGCGTGAACAATGTCTGGTCTACCCTTTATTTCCAAACAATTTCCAAAAAATACTATTGTTCACGTAACCACTCAAGAGTTTTACACGACCTTTACACGAGTAAGGTGACCAAGGAAAGAAGAGAACAAGGTGGAAACATTCCTGTTCCGTACTTATTATTTATTAATCGTATAGCGTTTACATAAAACATTTCAAAGACTCGGCTCGGGACCCTGAATGTAGACTTATAGTAACCTACATTTTATTATTGTCATAAATTTCTCTGAAATCTGTACTTACACCCCAAAAGTATGGAAACAAAGTTGTTTCTTTTAAAGTCAAAGTTAAAAGTTTATTTTAAGTTTCCAATAATTATTCACTGTGTAAATAAGTAACCATTAGGCCATTCCCAATAAAATCAAACATTAAAACGTTTGTTATTAAAACGGCATAATATTATAAAAATAAATATACTTACCTAACTCTGGGAAAACGTTGCATATCGTCTTTTTTCATTGCCCATCTACAAAATGTTGAACTGGCAATTTTGATAAGCTGAATTTGTGCTAGTGACTTTTAAAACGTTTATTATCATTCTTATATTGTACTTTTGTAATTTATTCCGCATGGAAATCACTGCTTTGTATTGTAATATAAGCTTGTTTCCATAGTTTTGGCCTGGGGTGTATAATTGTTATATTTACACCCATAGCCAAGGTGCGATTCTAATGCAGACCGCACCGATTGATTCCCTGCGACCCTAACGAGATTATCAGCACCTATAGCATAACTGTGACAAGCAACTCTTTCTGGCGCGAGTTAGTGAGATAGTGACAAATGATGCTATCGCGCGACATGAGTCGCGAACCACAGTTGTCCTAGATGGGCTGGACTATATAATCAATCTTGTCCTTTCAGCGATATGAAATAGTAAAACTTTGTTTTTAATTATACTCATAATATATATCTATTGTTTTTGAAGTGAAACTTCTAATGCGACTTCCAAAAAAAAGTACTGTCAATGTCACGATTACTTTTTAATTTTCCTCACTAATTCCTTGTAGACTAAAGTGATGCTGTATACAATTAGGTATGACACCAAAAGTCACCACGAAGTTTTAAAAAATGATATAAAAAATTATACGACACGTAAAAGTAAAATATTCGTAGATTCTGAATCCAAATAAGGTATACTATCGCGAAAAAATATAATATTAATACCTTTCGAAAACTTGATATTTACAATTGCATTACAAACTGCAAATTTCACGGAGCGCCATCAAATTAGCTGCAGTCCTTTGAACACAAAACAAACATGTTCCGTTAATTGGTCAAACATAATAAACATGTCTTATGCAAAGAATGTTGTTTGTTTTAGTCTGTATCCTCACATTTCATCGTGTCCTTTTAAACTTTAGAAGTGCCTTCAAATAAAGAATCAAGGAGATGTATTAACAAGTTTTTATTTGACAGTCAATATTTGTAAATTAAGGGTATGTCTTATTTAGCTATTTTTTATTTTATTTAGGTATGTATATTTAACTATTTGAGCGTCTACGGCTAGTTGATTAATTTAATGCTTGTGCATGCAGATATTTTGCATCATCTCACATTAGAACTATTTAACTTTTTAACGGAAGGATTTTTTTTACTCTACGTATTTACCCCAATTTTGAATCCCTTGACCAACAGTACGTCTGCTTTAATTCCATGATCGAACTTTTTTTACTCTATTGATATAAACACTAATCGACAAATGTGTATAAGTAGTTTCGATGACAACTGCTTTACTAAATTAGCTTTTGGTAAAATATTATCCCGTTGGGTTATTATAAGGATATACATACTTAAACCTTTATTTTAAAGCCATCGCTGTGTTCCCTGCACCAGTGAGTAAACATAAAGCTTACTAAATTAGCTTTTGGTAAAATATTATCCCGTTGGGTTATTATAAGGATATACATACTTAAACCTTTATTTTAAAGCCATCGCTGTGTTCCCTGCACCAGTGAGTAAACATAAAGCTGGCTGGTATTTGGTTGTCCACTTTTGTCTCAGAGCTCGTTTCTCGGCCCTTTATGGTCACGATGGCACTAATAATTTTAATGTCCATTACCATCGCTCAAGCATATTATAAACTTAATTCTTAATGAGTGAGTTATATATCTACTCTTGAATTATTTTTATGGGCCTTCTTTTAATTTTACTGGCGCATCTTTACGTTTATGTACTTAAGTGCAATTATTTTACAACTTTTCAATAGATACGCATAGTAAATAATATATTTAAAGAATTTTTGGCGTGATGCTGATCAACTGTTTTCTGATTGAAATTGGTGTTCATTTCCTTTTAAAAGCTTCAAAACATAAAATTGATCCAGGTGGACCGATCGACTAAGATCATTGTTTTCCCATAGCCCGGGCCGATCCCACTTGGAATCTCATTACACTTGAAAGGGTTACAAAAAATCTGGCGCAACGCGCTCTCATGGACGTGTCTGTCGTTAGGGCAGCGTGAGGTGACCATTACTGCGTACAAAGAGTTACCTAAAATAGAGAGCTTTTGTGAGGCGGGAGACGAGGGGAGGGGGCGGGGCGGTCGCCGGCTGCCCGCCGGCTCAGTTGCGCCGCGTCATACGACCGCCTCGCACGTTCGCGCGCCTTGAACGACTCACGCGCACGCGATACCCTCCGCGCCCCTCCCTTGAACACGTGCATTCACAACCCACCGATGATACTCGATTAACCACCATGCAAGAGCAAAGTTCGTCGCGTTCCAGCAAATCCACGTTGAACTCGCTCGAAAGCGCCATTCTTAAGCTCAAGAACAATCTTCAGATACAAGACACCAAGAGCTCTTCCGAGATGAGCAGCGTGCTAACCGTTGACCCGCCGTCCCCGCGACCGGATACGAAAACCAACACAAGTAAGAGTCCAAGTACAACTACGACTACAAATCTGAACTTATCAATCGCATCAGCGGCATTATTACAAGAAAACATGTTACAAAGATCACTGCAAGGTGTTGTGATATCCTTGCAAAACGCAATGATGAATTCTTTGCAACAAGCCGCTTTGCTGCCTTCAAATTCTGCAGCTGCTGCCGCCCTTAATTTACAAGCATTGGAATCTTATTTGACCCTACAACGTTTGACATCAGTTTCCTCCGTAAGTAGCACAATTCAGCCGAATGCTTCAGAAAGTAATTCAACGTCCAAACAAGATATATTGAGGATAGCGACGGCAAGCGCAAAAATAAGCGAAATAGATGCTACTGAAAACACTTCCCGGGAATTTTCTCCAAAAACACCTGAAGACTATCAATTATCTGACGCTATAGCTGCTGAAGATGTAGACTTATCAGAAGAAGTTGAAGAAGACTTGGCATTATTAGACAACGAAGATGAATTCACATTAGAACAACATTTGGATTCAACATCAAAAAGTTACGGCTACGGATCGTCACACAGCTTAGATAATGGTTATCCAAGCCTTTTAATGAATTCAATGTATCAACAACAAATGAATGGTAGTCCGTCTCAGGCACCATTGTCACCACAAGCATCCAACATATCAAGTTCCAAATCTACTAATAGTTCAACGTCTTCGACGAGTAGCAACGTGTCGACGAAACAGAAGACGACGGCAAGCGGGCCTAGGACAAAGAAACAATTTATTTGTAAATTCTGCAACAGACAATTCACGAAATCTTATAATTTGTTGATACACGAAAGGACTCATACCGACGAGCGGCCATACTCCTGTGATATTTGCGGCAAGGCTTTCCGGCGGCAAGATCATCTTAGAGATCACAGGTAAACTCTCATTTCTGTATTGTAATGTGATATAAACTGAGAAAGAAAACATAGATCATATTTTTATTTACTGCTACGTGCTATAAAATATCTCTGAAAGAATTAATTCCATCTTTATAACGAACGCAGACATTAATGGAAGAAAACTATTTCAAACATCCATTTTACTTGTCTTCTTATTTGGTAAGGTCACGCATAACTCTTATTCTTATACCGATAACATATTTTAAGAGATCCACGACTCACCATTTTAGATATCAGTAAAACATTATGGTCGTCGAGTTCCAACGCGAAATCTTATTAGGAACTTTTGAATAATGGCGTCGAAGAAACATATATAAAACAAAAAGGGTTAAGTACGGCCCGGGCAGATGGTATCGACAAGTCGTTCGTCACGCTCGTAAATTATTTCACAAAACCGCCGCTAATCTCCGACGATCCAATGTTTTAATTTTGCCTCCTCATTTTGTTTTCTTCTTCTACGCATTCCTTTCAAATCTTTGCGCGTAATCTTTCCAACTCAACGTATTTGGTAAGAATGTAATAACATACATTTTTGTCGACCCGATAGGCACTTAAGCATTCCCTACTTGAAACATCCCATAGATCTTGAATGCTATAAAACATGAGATAATCCAAACAACAACTCGTAATCTCACTTAATCTATTTCTTTACTTATCTGCTCGATCCACACCCAAAAAGAGCTAAAGGTGTTGAAGTTTTAACACCTGTCTCGGCGATTTCCTCCCAAATCACCGTATCTCTGTGGCAATAAAATAAATTTCGTGTAGACGCCGGAGGGTTAACCCGAGCCCGGCCGCCTGTCGATGTTCAATCGGTGTCTCTTGACACGATACATTATAATGGACCGGAGCGGGCCTTCGACGGGCCCGAACAAAGCACGTGGCGATCCTGACGTGAGGATTAATATGGACGACAAAAAATAAAAACCGTAGTAAATATACCTTGCACACAAAGTCGAGTTTTTGTGTCGGGTCGCTGGTATTTTTTGTGTCGATTGAAAATTTAAATAACCTTAAATTAATTTTTATCTCGTTTGATAATTTGGGAATCATTTTTCATACTGCCAATTTTGGCATTCAATGATGTGCGTTATTATTTTTGAGTGCGAAGTGATCGAAGCGAGTACATTATGAATGCTAAATGGGTGAGGCATGTAGCTCATACGGCGTTCACGAGCTATCAATATGCATTGCGAGCTTAATTAATCAGGGAGTTGTCGTGTTGGGTCGAGTTAGGCCTAACGCCGCGCGCCGGCGCTGTCGCTCCAGCTCCACGCTCCGCTGCGCGAACGCCGCCCGACCTAATCACGGTCATCATCTCCTGTTTTAATATTGAAATTATTCTTTCATTCACCATCTCGAAATGTCTCTTTATCGTCGCCGATCTAACTAATCCCAACCATTATTACACGTATTACGTTACTTTGAACACGTCGTAATTTACTCGCGTCGAGTCTGTTTGTTTATTCGATACGGAGATGATTTCTCGAATCGGATAGCCGATTGCTGGTTTTATCGTTTTATGTTATTATTGATTACACGTTGTTCCGTGTGTTAATTATATCTTGTATGTTTAAAATTAATTTAAAATCATAGTTACGTGCGCGTTGAATGGTTTTAATTGATGCCTTATGCCGTGTAATTTTGTAAATCAAATTATTGAAGAGTATTTGTAGATTGTGGCGTTTTGATGCATAGCCATCTATAGTTGAATTTACTTTTACTAATAAGTATTAATATCGCATGCTTGAGCTGACGTAAATGAACAGCAATCGGGAATAAAAATGAGAGGGTTTGCCGATTTATTACCAATATCCCGAGGGCAGTTGTAGGCTTCCCGCCTCTCCCACGAGGTGTCCAGAACACGCGAGCCGGCGTTTCGGCGCCTCCAGACACGATATATTTATTGTCCCTTTCTCATAACCTCCTCGACTAAATAGGTACTTATCCTTGTAGCTTGTAAATTAAAGAGTCTTTCAAAAGCTTTTATTCCCTTTGTGCGGTAGTATAATTTATTATTTCCTTTTTACAGGTACATACATTCGAAAGAAAAGCCGTTTAAGTGTCTGGAATGCGGAAAAGGATTCTGCCAGTCGAGAACACTAGCCGTCCATAAAATTTTACACATGGAGGAATCCCCTCACAAGTGTCCCGTTTGCAGCAGAAGTTTCAACCAACGGTCGAATTTGAAGACGCATCTTCTCACTCACACGGATATAAAGCCTTACAATTGTTCTTCGTGTGGGAAGGTGTTTAGAAGGAACTGTGACTTGAGGCGCCACAGCTTGACCCACAACCTCGTCGGTATTTCTTCGGTGGCGACTTCTCCAAACGGCAGTAACGGGAAGAGTCCTATTCTAAACCCAAACTTCCCAATCGATGCTCTTGACACTGAAGATGAGAACTGAGGGCTTGCGGATCAGTGACTTAAGACTTTGAAGTATAGTGAAAAATAAAAGACTGAATAAGTGCATCTTACTTTTGTGCCTTAATAAGTTTAAAACTTTTGGTTGTATTGCCTCACAGCCTCTTTGATTTCCCTCGGCATCTGGATAATCGAAAATATTGTTATTGTATAGAGATGTGCCGTCCTGGAGAACGTTACCTGATTTGTTTGGGAAGAGAACGTTCGAGATCATTTCTCATACAAAATAAGAAAATATCCGGGAAATATAATTCTTGGAAACGGCACATTACTATTATTGTATATTTGGGACATTGCGCTAGTGCCTACTAAATCATTTGGATCTTTTAGTATTATTTTGACTGTAAAATCATTTTGTAAATTGTCTGATCTCATTTGTGTTTGTAAATAGTATTAAGATTGACTTATTGAAATTTAAAAATCCGTCCATTAGTATTTCGGAAATGAATAGTTATGAATTTTAAGTCGTTTAGATAAACTTATTATTGTTATGTATCAATTGATCAAAAATTACATCGAGTTGGATAAATGAGATATACATAGTACGATCTTATTAATAGATTGTCACCATTCGTCGTATTTGTTTATATGTAAATGCATTTTTATACCAGCGTTTATGAAAAATACCTATTAGTATATTTTTAAATTGAAGTCTTCCTAGACTAGCTTCATGAGAATTATTGGATGTAATCTGTATAAAGTTCTGCATGAAATTATTGATTATAGAGTTTATTTTTAATGTAAATAAAATTAAAAAACTGATTATTTCGATTATTTTATTAGTGACACACTTCATTAGTAGATACACATACACATTAATTGGTACACAAAATGGCAACAAGTAATTGATCAACTCAATTTTACAAAGAATTGACGTATGACTTAAAAAAAATCTATGTGCGACTCCATGGATTTTAGAACCAACCACACACGTCCTAACCCTTACTAGGGCCAAAGGCTACCCTTAACTCTTTGAGCGCCAAGCGGCAAAGCAATTCACCGTGCCACTGACCCCAAACCAAAAAAAAAAGTGCTCCAAAATCAACAGAGATTAAAAACACAGATAGTGGTTTGAATTAGCATGTTTTTGACCATATTTTGACATCAATAGGCGTCGTTGGCGTCAGTGGCACGAATTCCCGATGACGTGATTTGCCGTCTTTGGTGGTCAAAGGGTTAAAAATAAAAATATTACATATCCGTAGACGATGCAATGTTACAAATTACACGTGGAGGTATTGAAAACTAATTATTTAACCCATTTGAACACCACTGTCGTTATATCACGACATTCGGAACTTGCTACGCTGGTAATAACGACGGCAAATGACGTTAAAATGTCAATGTTCACAAAATTCCATTATCCAAACCGAGAAGAATTTCTCCTGTTGATAGAGGACCACTTCTTAATTTTTTTGCAGTGTTGCTCACAGTGTTGCACACCTCATTGTGATATTGTATTAAATTAATGTTTAATTTCGTATAGTATTTGACATAGGAAATCTAAATATTTCTTCAGTTCATAAAAGCAGAAGATGGCTGAACAAAATGAAATTGTAAAAATGATTTTTTATTCTGTATTTTGAAATGCTTAAAACGCTGTCCGCCATATTTACCCTTGATATTGATGTCACCAATCCAGTATAAAAAACTTGAAACTAAAAACGTCATTCGCATCATAGATAAGAAGAACAGATAAGCTAAAAACAAAAATGGCGAACGGCGTATTTGTAGGTATGAAATTTCTACTTTCAATTAATAAAATTTAGCTTTCTAACAAAATAAAAATACAAAACATATATTTTAGTGCTAGTAAGATAATTTTTAACCATTTCAAATATATTTCAAAAATGGGTCAAGTAGCTTATTGTTCGACTTAATGCTAATAAAGTAAAAAAATAAATATGATAGAGATGCATGAATATAAATCATTGCATATTTAAATTTTATTAATCTATACATATTTATTTACTTAAACATTATTGCACATTACAATCGTAGAAATTACAAATGGTCGAATTAATGCCATGAGACATTCTCTTCCAGTCAACCATAAGGCCAAACAGAAACATAATGAAACATAAAAAATCAAAGTAGGTAGGTAAGTAATTTACAGTCGGGAGGTAGCTCAAGATAGAAGAAGATGGCGTTATCTGGTGTTGGAGGCCAAGATCTACTTTGGGTCGTTGAGTCAGCGCAGTAAGTAAGGTAAGTAATTATATGCTGAAAAAAGTGAAGCCATATGGTAACCATAATTAATTTAGATTTAACACAATTCTGAAAAGGTCATCCAGTAAAACTGACTAATTTGTAACATTCCTGATAGCAGTTTCCCAATGATTTTAACAAATTGTATGCAAAACATTACCACTAATGGCTCTAAGCGATCAGTTTGCGAAATGGCTGAAATACGACTTTTATTTACGTTTTCAACTCCCATATCATCGCCGCTTTGAAAATTTTCAAAAAACAACAAAAAAGTACCAAATTATTGAACCCGCGCACAAAATTTCACGAGGATATTCTGAGAAATACGGCGTGTACGCCAGAATAACTGGAAATGCAGACAAACAGACATCCTGAGTCAGGATGTCTGTTTGTCTGCATTGTCAGGATTCCTGACATCCTTTTTTTACCAAGCCGAAACGGAAACACTTCGCTCGCTCGGTCAATTATGACTATATTTTTTGGCAGTCAATTGAGTGCCGGTACAAAGTAATCAATACACCCACAACGTGGACAGACGACCTGGTAAAGGTTGCAGTAAGCCACTGGATGCAGGTCGCTTCCAACCGGCCGATCTGGAAGTCACTGGGGGAGGCCTATGTTCAGCTGATGATGATTACAAAGTAATCAACGAAATGGCTACGGATTCGATGGGCTGCTGCATAAATTTGTTGAACACTACAATAACAAGAGTAACTGAAAATGTAGCAAGAAAGAAAACTCAAAGTACTAAGGCCAAGAAAGAGCATGAAGAAAATATACCTATTTATAGGGATCTTGTTAACCTTCTTAAAATACAGCGTGAATATTTGATATAACCGCATATTGCAGCCAGACGGAGATTTTAGTGCTATAATTTGATATTTATAACAATTATTAATTTAGCGTTAATTGCCATAGTACCTAATTAATTTAAGAAAATTTTCTGAGCGGCAATGTATGGCGTAGTTATTAACAAACAAATACATTGCGTGCTGAATTTTATATGGGAAAAAAAGTTTGTTTTTTTTTTAAATTGTAAAAACCCGTAAAGTTTGCGGTTATATCAAATAAAGGGTTACACGCTGTATATTTCTTATAAGTATAGGAGACGGTAGGTAGTCAGTAGGTCCGTATTTCTTCTGTTAATATTTTTTACGGGGGCGGCATAGCGTGGTCGCTAAAACCCCTAGACTAAAATAAAGGAAAAAAAATAAGTAGGTAGGTAGGTTATAGGTTATCGCGGGCTAGTTCTCCGAAACTCGACGTCTTACAATGCGCCTATTTTGCATGAAGAAATAAGTTTAAATATTAATTGCGATTTATATTTATTTATTGAGCAGACTAGGCAATTCGATCAGTCATCTTAATTTTCAGTAGAAAATATTTCTTTATTCTCATATGTAGATTAATATTATGGAATTGGTACAGTAATAATAGTGGTTGTAATTAATTTATTTTCCATTGCGTTGCATTTTTTGTCAGAAAAGTTTGGTTTAGCATGATTTCTCTATCAACCTCGGTAAGAAAGTTGAGATAGAAATATAAACACGAAATTGCCGATGTTTATTTACAATTTCTTAGATAGGTGTATTATGCTCAAACATACATTTTGACGGCTACATCTAAAGTGATGTTTTGGTATTTCATATCTATTTCATATTAAGATATTCACAACCTTTTGTTGAATCAAACCATCTATCACAACATCTGAACAATACACCGTATTAACACTATTAACAGACCTTATAAAAGATAATTACAAAGGTCAAAACCGTATAAAACTCACATCACGTAACCTTACAGAGTTATTAAGCATAAGATTCCCTTTACTCTGGCACCTTTGTCGCTTCCTCTACGACTATTAACAACAAAGAACGACTACCGAGCTTGAAAAATCGATTCAATACATCCAAATCTCTGGAGAACCGATGCCGATTCACACGAAGAAAAAGCCCATTGTAGTTCCACACAAAAGATCTTGAGTGTATCAAAATGACATAAAGAACCTTATGCCACACAAAATAACCTTGTAATGGGCCACATGTCTTCGATTTTTTACATTTCTGGAAATAGATGATGTGTTAAAAAGGCGGATAACAGATTGTGGATGCACAGGGGATTTGTTTGCTGAAAACCATGAAATTGGGAACTTCTTTTTTTATTATAAGTGATGCAACAGATGTTAATAATTCGACTATCAATGTTGCTAAAGAATGTGTGACTGACATCAATGTTGAGAAATTTGCGTTTTTGCAAATAGCTAAAGCCAATTTATGTACCTTAGTTGCCATGGTATCATAGGTACGTATAGATTTCACGATTTTTTCCGTGCATTTCAGCTATTTGAGCCCTCGTCTATTGTAATTGCAAATAGATTACATGCATACGATTAATTGCCATGTATAACATGTAGGTCTTCCGTACTAGAACTGAATTAGTTTGCCTATACCTTCCCTTTCTATTAGTTGAAGAGTATACTTGTCTCGTTTTGTAAGTAAAATTTTTTGGACCTTTTTTTTCATCAATGCTTGGTTAATACCTTAACCACATGACGGGTGATTCGTTATGGCTAAGCCAGCGTTGTGGTTATTTGATTGTACGCTTTTTTCCGATACTTGCTTTTACACTGTGGTTTTTAATGATACCATGCACTTCAATCGATTTGTACCGATGGTGAGCACTCGAGTTTTTTGTTTTTAGATTTTAATAACTGTAACTAGTGAGTCATAAAATGTAAAAGAAAAGGTTTTAAAGTCGATAATTGCTTATAGTTGAATGATCAAAGTAATATGTATTAAAATTATATGATAGGGCTGGTGGTCAATATATTGAGAATATTAACATCTTCAGTTGACAAAGTAGGTTAAAATAGTGAAACGGAAAGGGCTAAGAACAGATCATAAAACATGAAATTAAGAAGCCCTTCAAAAACGACACAATAACAAAGATCAAGACATTACATTACAAATACAAAGGCATTCAAAAGCGCATCACTTCACATTAAGCACTGCGCTGCGGAGACATAATAATGGGACACCGTATCTTAGACCTTTCAAGCCGAGAATTATTCACAAATTACATAGCAATCACCCCAATCGGAAATCCCGCTGGGTTAAACATAGTACACTTTTAAAAGGCAAACTTAAATTTGCATTCAACAAACTTGAAACAGAATCACAAAGAACGTGAAACCATAGACATAAAAGCGAATTCTCAACTCATTTGAGATCCTCTAGGGTAAAGTGACGGCAAAGTAAAGTTGGTGTCACTGTATTTATTTTTTTCCCTTTTCGCAAACATCACATTGTCATCGACACCGAAATTACCAACGATTGTCACAAAGGATTATGTTTACCCTCGAAGGTGTTTGAAAAATATTTGCTTTTGCCGTTTCGAGTGCGTTTTATTAGTGGAGCGTTTTTATTCGCGACCACACACGGTTGGTTTTTTGCCTCGTGGAATTGTATGAGGTGTTTTGACAATGCGCCTGGAACGTGCGTTTGCGCAGTTCCGAATGTTAAGCACGGTTTCGCTTGACTTGTTTGTCTTTCAGCTGCGTTTTCTTGTTCGGTGCTTTACACACATTAATGCGTTGGCGAGCATAAATACTATCACGGTATCTTTTTGGGATATTTTGCTCTTTTAACTGATCTGAGAAATTAAAGTAGATGTGGTTAATACTTACTTCAATATTGTAATCCGAACTTTGTAACTTGGGTGAGTTGTGAGTTACAAATTAAAACCTTTTGGTATGTAAGTAATACGTGTGATTGCCAAAATAATAGGTAGGTATTTGAAAAGCTTTTAATTTGAAATTAAAATATTTACCTACACATGATAATCGATGTTGCTTAACCTTCATATAACAATGAAAATAAAAATTACTGTTTAAGAATGTATTTATTTTATTTTTTGACATTAGAAGGTGCCCTAGGGTGCAACTTCGTCCGCACAAAACTTTTGATTGCCGTAGTCGGGTAAAAATAAATAATCCTAATATCCATCTTGGGATGTCCAGTTATTCCATTCCATTGTACCAAAATTGGTTAAATTCGTCCAGTCCTTTCGACGTGATAAGTGGACAAAGATTTTTTTACCAACAGACACAGACCAATAAACCAGGTTTATTGGTCTGTGCCAACAGATGACGCTGTACGGCTAGCGCCACACACACAAATCATGCTTCACGCTGTGAAGAATTTTCCCAAACAGTGAACTCTCCATAGAAATCTGTGACGTGCTACTCTTTGTTACGCGAAAAAATACTACCCGTCACTCCTTTCTCTACAGTGCGAGCACGACAGCTGACGCTGAGTCGCGCGACAAGCGAAGTCGCGGCAACATATGCTGCACCTCTAGCATAACTGTCATATGCGATTATATTTCTCGCGCGAGATAATTACCCGTCTCTTTCTGTGTAGTAATGTGAGAGAGTGACGGGTAGCGCTGTCGCGCGACAAGTCGCGCAGCATAGTTGTGCTAGAGGCGCTGCAGCCACTAAACCGAAGTCGAAGTTCCTATTTCAAACATCAACGTTACAAAGTTAGCACTCGTAACGTTACCGGACATACGGCAATTTGAATTAACGGTATCACTGCATTGCGAATGCCATTCGTGTAATGTGAACATCGAATGCTTAAGTGTGAGGCGAGTTCGAGATACGCGCGGAGAATCTATATCCGCAGAGGGTACAATACTTACTATGAAAATCCTCGAGTCTACGTCACTTAACCAAGGAGACAGTAAACGCATGAAACATGAAAAAAGATGCAAGTAAGTATAACGTGTTAGCACTAATGCTAGCACGTTATAGCAAAACAGGATTATTATTTTAAGTAATTTGGATTTCCGCAAAAGTAACGCCTGATTCAACGCAGTATAAGTATTGGCCCCCTCGACAATCTTTCTCCATTTTGCTCTACCTCTGGCCTTCTTTCCTCAGCTGTTTCTTGTCTTTACCTACACCTTAAAACCTCCTCTATAATAGTTCATCCACTACTTTGAGACATATCTCGGGATATTTTGTTTTGCTTATAGGTACCTATTTTTCGTGTGACGGATAACTTGGCTAGCTATCATAGGCTAACTGAGAGCGACTTTTATCTCCAATGAAATTAGCAGTAAGGTGACCAAGGGCTTTGGGTTACCCTATATGCCGAGACAGTAATATGTTTCTCGGCCGAGACAGTGATGTAAGCGAGTAGCTGTTTACACATGTTTTGAAATTAGCACAGTCAGTTCAGTTATATAAGGACTTTGTTTATACGCACCGAGTACTCGGCCGAGAGCAGTATCTCGCCCGTTTGCTCGGTACGTGTGATCAAGGCAATAGGAATAAAAGCGATAAATTGCTAGATAGTGCACGCACATGACGAGAGTTTGAGCATCTGCTCCCTCTGCCGCCTGCCGACATTAAAGGCGTCGTCGGATAGTGCGCGCATACGAAGGTAGAATGTACGACGGTTTCAGCATGTGTCATCTCTACTCTGCGTGTCTATTCTTTGCCGCCTGCCCACGCGCCGGTATCGGCGCGGACAGTAACGGCGTCGTCGCGATAGTTCGCTAGATAGTGCCCGCACACGACGGTACAATGTACGACGATTTCATCCTGCTACAAAATTGTCTACTGAGCACGAAATTTTTAGTGTTGGGTTTGGTAACCTTGGGCTATAAGAGAATCTAATTAACACTATCCTAATTGTCACTGTCTGTACGTAAGCGATATGTTTAATTTATACTTAAAAAAACTATTTGTTGCAGGTCGAATAGCAAAAATCTACATACATATATTGGCCATATCACTATAATAATAGTAATGTTATATACCAATAGCTTTAAAAACACGTAGACACCGAAAAAACACGTAGACTTGCTATGCGATAGACTGAGCTGTGCCGTGTTTGCTCTACGTAGATTGAAGCCGCTCGTGTCAAGTTGCGCGTTGAGACAAGCTTACTTTGCTCATTTCCACTCGCTTATGACCTACGGAGTAATCTTATGGGGCAATTCAACTGATGCTGACAGAGTACTGCGAATGCAAAAACGGGCACTACGCACTATGGTGGGCTTAAACCAGCGCCAGTCCTGTAAGGCGCTGTTCTCCGAGCACCGAATAATGACCCACTATTCGCAGTACATATTCGAGGTCATTATGTTCACCCGTAGGCATCTAGCAGACTTCAAGCGAGTGGAAGTGAAGGGTAAGTGTCTCCGCAGCACGGGCCAGCTCCGGACAGTGCCGCGCCGCACCGTGCTACAAGCCAAAAACCCGCGGGTTATAGGGCCAACTTACTACGAGCATCTACCCGCTAACCTAAAAAATGAACGTTCTGAGGAAACGTTTAAACGTAAGCTGAAGAACCTTTTATTGGAAAAGTCGCTGTACTCAGTAAAAGAATATATTGACATTGTTAAATAGATTTTATTGTAATAGAAAATATTATTTTGACATTCATCGTTTGTTTTATGTAATTTTGTTTTAGTTCTTAAGGATTTTGTATTGAAATTATTTCCATTATTTTTATTATTGAAAATTTGACATGTCTTTATTATTTATTTTTGTTTGTAATTATTGATTGGTACCTACCTTGGTATTGGTACTATAATTTATTTCTTTATTTTGATTAGGTATCTATGTATACTATTGTGTACTTCCAAGTTAGTTGTTAAGATTTTTTATTTTTTTTTGTATTTGTATATAATGTAAATTGACGATCACTATTATGATAAGTAATGTAAACTGACATTATTTTATATTTTACAAGAACATTATATTGTTGAGACAAATAAACTAAACTAAACTAAACTTTAAACTGAAAAGTGACATTAGTCAAATGCCAATCGATTGACGTCAAGTAAAGAAAGCATTATAAAAACAAGACAGGAATGAACCAAATTGTAGTTCTTAGAATGATCCTCTGACATCATTATATTCTTCTTTTTTCTTGATATATGCGTCTTTGTACGGAATTTAAATTGGCTTTATATTTTATTGTATTGTTTTTTATTCCTATACTAAACGGAGAGAGCGTAACGTTGAACGTTAACAATAATGTCCCAGTCGAACATAAACTCCAACAAAAATTTGTACAAAACATAATATTCTCACCATTTCTAACTTATGGGTACATTTTTATTTTATTTTTTATTTGATAGAATTTAGTTCCGTCTATCTGACTAAAAAGGTTTGAAGATATGATTGAAATATGTACCCATACCTACTTAAAACAAATATATTTTAAGGAAACTTCCTCACCGGTATTACCAATAAACAAATTAAGCGACTGATAAACTAGAGTTACCCACAGCCCCAATAAACTCACAGGACATAACATCCAAAGAAAACTCAATCGTAACCTAACACCGTTCCAAAAAAATGTTACAAGCAAGTAGAAATAAAAACAATTGAACATCTTAAACAGATTAAAAAAGTCCATTCAAAGATCTCTGTAATCCAATACTCACTAAAGATCGTTGAACGGGGCGGTGGGCGGGGCAGTCGATAACCCCGCCCGCCGGCGCACGAGCGCGCTGTGATTGCTGGATCGAAGCGGCGCACACGCAATCAATCCTACCATAAGCAAAGAATGCAATTCAATTGAAGGCACTCTTGAGCGTTCTTTTACGTGGTAGAGAGCCTAATAGTTCAATTAAATGGCTTTGTGGATCGGGAAGGGCCGCTATAAATGGCCATTGTAATTTACGGTAAAGGACCTATAAAATTGGCTGGGACGCGGGAATTAGAATTATTTAGACGGGAAGATACTGTCCTAGAGGAGATGTAAAGCTGTGACTACATAGTTTTGCACTACGTACTAACATATCAGGTTTTACAATGTTGAAAGTGTGTAACGATCTAGGACATGGATTTAATTTTGATATGCTAAAAATCTATAGCAATTCTATACTTACATTAATTACGCCAGATAAATCATGTAACTACTCAGCCTCATATGAAAAATTGCTGGCTATACATTTTTGTAGGTATCTATTCCTTTTCGTGGTAGAACCAATTAAATGGCTTTGTGCATAGAAAGTCCGCAAATAATTGACTGTAAAGAAACCCACAGAATTGACAGAGGTGCCGGGAATTAGAATGATACCACTAATGTAATGCCATCACGCCGAGGCGAAACATCACGCGAGGGGGATCATCACGCAGCGTTTATCGGCCGTGATACCTACAGTCGCGCATACTGCAGTACCTACTTAGGTTGGCCATGTCTCATGTCTACGCGGGATGACAACTCCATAGAACGGCAGCACCTCTAGCATAACTGAGACAAGCGACTCTTTGTCGCGGGACAGTATCTGTCAGTTTCCTTTCAATAGCGTCTGAGCATGACAGATAACGCTGAGTCGCGCGACAAGCGAAGTCGCGGTAACATATGCTATAGCCTTGCAGGTCACGTAAGGAAAAGTGGAAGTATGGCTCCTTCGATGGCTTCGATCGGGCGGCAGGTCACCTATGCGCTGGAGTGGCCTAATAAAATCAGTTTCAAAGGGAGAGAGCAGCATAGTGCTGTGCATCCTCCTCTACCACCGACGTGAGGGCCTCAACGTGACCGCAACCGCTCTGCCAAGAACGAAAAGACAGAGAAAAACTACTTGACGGCAGATACTTTAGTAGACAAATAATTTATAAATGTATTGTTTTACAATTTGTTATAGCATTAAACTTATGGAAATGTGCAGATAAATCTGTCTTCTTCTTCTCTTCCTCTTCTGGCATATGCTTATGCATATGCATATGCCTCTTCTCGTATGGATTCCAAAACTGTTTTTGATGCGGCGATCCTACTCCAGGTCAGCCCTGCCGTCTTTTTAATGTCATCGACCATCTGGCTTGCGGTCATCCAACCCTTCTGCCACCCGTTCAAGGTCTCCAGTGTAGCCCTCGCTGACTCCATCTATCATCGTCTCTGTGACATGTATGACCTGTGAGACAAATCTGTATAACCACACAAATGGCGACCGCAAACGGAAAGATGTAACGGGAGAATGTCCCCTTCAAGGTGGACGGAAAGGAATGGATGAGAGATCCAAGTTGAGCAAGACGGACCTATCCTAAGTCCAAATCTTTGCTTCTCATCTATACCGTTTCGGCAAAGTTTTATTTATCCGAGAGCCAGTTTTTTACAAAACTGTTCATATTTCAGAATAGAACAAACCTAACCTAACCCCGATAGTATCATGGGTTTCAGGAAAACTACACTTTCGGACAAATGAAAATTTTGGCGAAACGTTACAGTTGGTAGGCTAAACAATGTTTAGGATTTGTGATAGGATACCCCGTAGACCGTATCGCTTCTTGACTTTATTAGCCAATTCTTTTTTTTAGATGCTGCACGTACGGTACGTTCTCGTAGTATGGTACAAACCTTATCCGGTTAGCATTTCAATCAAAATAGTACAGATGGCGGAATTTGTTTTGGCGAGAATATAATACCTACTTACTTAATTTCATGCGATGTGCATAAACATCACGGTAGCTCAGTGGTTAGATTGCTGCAACGAGTAAGTAGAGGTCGTGGGTTCGAGCCACACATGCAATGTCGCTTAAAAATTTGTAGTATTTATATTTAACCTCTGTAAAAAATCCTTTTGTTTCTCAAAAAAGAACACAAATAAAAATCTATCCTCTAAACTAAAGTAGCTATAGCAAGATAGCTAGATTTGGATTTAAATAGTAAGTAGGTATCCAAAGTGGCAAATTATTGACGCATAAAACACGGCACTCAGTTAAGACTGTAATGGCAGCTACCAACAACAATTTGCTACATTTACACTGTACTAAATCTCTCAAAATACCGACATGCCTGTCGGCATGTCCCTTTAGCACAGTACACAGTCATAATTGTACAGTATCTTAATATAACAGATTTATTTAGGATAGTACTAAATTATAATTATTATCCTTATTATTATTTATCTTTCTTACTTAAAATGTAATTAGTGAATGTAAAATAGGTATTAATAGTCACTTTGTTAATTTATATACTTTATTTTTAGATATATATTGAATGATTTTATTCTTAGCAATATAACCAAAATAAAGGAAGATTTATAGGTCAAGTCCCGCTAAGGTTTCTGGATCGATTGCAAAAAGATGGTCAAAGAATATGAACCTCCTCTTCTATGAACCGCTGTCATTTTAAGGGTTGAGTACAATGCTTGCTTGTTTATGTAAGTAAATGGCTCAATACTCTCTCCGTTTAGCTATGCGGATAGTTACCCGATACCCAGAAGTTGCGTCACACATTTTTATTTATTTTATTAGCATTTGAAGAAACAGGTACTAAACATATAGGTAAGATTATTTATTTAACCAAAAATTCGCTTACGACTATATTTCACATTGGGTTCAGGTAGGTAACAAAAAAAAAGAATGTTACAATATTTAAAAAAGCTATTGCCCTTACTTAAATCCTAAAATGTTATACTCAATGACTAGGGACAGGTAGATACAACTAGATGCGTCGAGAGATTAAATCTACTCAAAAATATCACATCACCAAACTAACATGTTAATATACATTATTTTATGGCTGATATCTATAGCGACGCATATAAGTGAGGCGAAAACTTAACGTGACCGGGTATACTAAGTATATCGCAACTTCAGAGATCTCTCCGAGATATCAGAGAGATATTTATGGAATTAGGGCCCTGTCTCTAACTTATGAATAGATCATGGTACTGATTGTTATACTTTTACTGTGACACCTTTACCCATTTTAGTAAGTAGAAACAACTCCTAAACGACATGAAACTGTCCTTAAGTTTGTCGAACTAGTTTATGGCTTGGAAAATTATTGGTTGTTTTATGGCGTGTTCTAAGGATTAAATAGATCAATAGTGTAACTCGCAAATGATTATTTGTAAAGATTTTGCTATTAAATATCAAATAGGCTTTATTGAAATAGCGAAAACACAAGCTGGACTAGCACTACTGTACCTATAACGAAAGTTCTATTTGATAAGATTTGGTAAATTGTTTACCTACTAACCAATGTAACTTCTAAACTTACTTATAAAAATATGGATTGCAATTATTTATCTGAAATAAATATTATTCATCCATGAATTTATAAGAAGTTTCAGAATCAGAAGTAGCAACATTCTATAAAAGTGTTCGTAAAAAAAGGGGGTGCTTTGAAGTTCAGAATTCTAAGTTTGTGTTGTCATATTCATATCCCTCAATCTTTTTAAACCTTAATCTTATTAAAACTTTCGTGAGACACATTTAAGCGGTTTACACTGACGTGAAATAGTCAGGAACGGCCCGACATGTTTCGAACTCGTATGGAGCTCTTCATCATTTCACGTCGGGCCGTTCCTGACAATTTCACGTGAGTGTAAACCGCTTAATACAATTTTTAAACTGTGTTTGAACTATATATTGGGGTGAGGTGACACTAAGTAGAATTTCAAACTTCAAAGTATATCTCAATAACTTAAATACCTAATAATGCAGACAATGTGATAATCTTAAGTTAAAACATACTGTTATTTGTAAAATAAACCTATGTACGAAGCACGTGTACCATCAAATTGTTGACATTGGCGTATTTAGGGGGGTGGCCGGGTGGGCCGTGGCCACCCCAATATGGTCTAGTGCCCACCCCAGGATTTTGGGTTACCCATACAAAATCATGACTTCAACTCATAGGCCATGGCCAGGCCCCCACCCTGGCCCCACCTGAAAAATAATCTTAGATACGCCAATACATGTATTTTAGCTCGCTGTTATCAATAAAGGCTTTGTATATGTATCTTTAGTATGGAATCTTGTCTCGTGTTAGTGTCATAGGGCGCGCAATTAAAGCGATAAAAACAACACCGAAAATGCTCTAATGGCGCTTTTCAGAAACAAAGCACGGCTCAATACTAATATAAATAGTCAGCTAATCTACCTGGAAAGCCTGTTCAAATAATAGGCAATTTCCACTCAAAACAACCAAACGCACTTAGTCCACGCGGCGATACAGGCGGCGTTATCTTAAAACAACTCTTAAATAGAATAACAATGGCTGGCTTCAAGAATTTGCCATTTTATATTTAAACTGGCTTCCCGCCCCAATAACCAATGACTTTTTTTTCATGCTAATGGGGATGAAACGTTTCATCTCAGTAATATTTAGTTCTATTATTTATACACTGTTATCATGGTATAAGATAACCAAAATTTAAAATTTAAACCACTGACTCAATGAGTTATAAAGGAAAATTGAAAATTTAGATTAAAAGTAAGCACGCAGAGTAAATTTTTCGCCATACGACAAATAAATAGAAAATCCTACTAAAACTGAACATAACTACAACATTTAAAATTCTTAGCTGAGATCTTGTCACCTGTTCCAATTGAAGGTGAATATCTTAGAAACTACTCGTATTTCCATTAAACATAGCTAAGAACCATCTCGACGGAACAGTCTTTTGATTTAAAAAAACCGCACTCAAATTGGCCTATCCATATCCATCCATGGGAGCTGCGATGTCACAGACAGGCACACAGATACACAAATACACAGATACACATGTTAAAAACTTATAGCACCCCTTTCTTCATCGGGGTTGAAATTGTACATTACGTAACAAGGGTGGTAAATGAGGAATTACAAACGAGTGTCTATTAGAAACCCGAAGCCGAAGGCGAGGGCTAAGAATTTCTTTACCACCAGAGTCACGTAAGACGTTTTTCATCACACTTTGGAGGAAATAAAACAAAAGTAGTAGTAGTCAATACCAGAATTACTTACCGCCCTAGGGCGTAATATACGAATTACCGCCCGGTTTTCATATTCAGATTCAGATTCATATTCATTTATTTCATGTGAAAATAACTGTATACATTTGCATTAAATATTCAAAAATATAAGTATTCACATCATTATCGTCAAAATAAAAATATAATAATAAAACTAACTATAACAATGTCAAGCACACGAAATGTTAACCATAATAATAATAATCAATATAATCTCCCAATAAGGATCGTCATCACAACTTTAAGTCATTAAACTAAAACAAAGCAAACTATCTAATACACATAAAATAATAATCAGATGACAACTAATAATACAAAATAAAATCATCGTCGCAATACAAAATTAAATAAAATAGGTACTAAATCAAATGTCAATAACAAATAATTATACAAATAATAATTAGAAGTTTAGTTCCATGTACTCACTCACGGAGTACAGAGGGTTTTCCAACAAAATGTCTCTCAGTCGACGCCGACGCCTTTCTAGCATGTAATCACTTAATAAAGTGTGATCAAAGTTACTTACAAAAGAAATACTTATAATGAAAATATTTTATTGCGCCGCTCAGACAAAAAAGATACGCAATATATATTATGCATTGATGCATTACAAATTGTCATTTTCTTTGACCAATTTTTATTTTATCGTAATAATTGCTTTCAAATACTCACGATTTATGAGATACCGGTTAGGTACAAGGGAATCGGGGGAGTATTAAGGTTGGCAGAACCAACCACCTAATATCAGCGTGATGACGTCAAGTGTCGCGTCCCAAGTAGCACACAGGCTGCATAAGCACGTATACAGCCTTCATACAGCTCAAATTGGTGTTATAGTGGCTTTATAAGCTCTACGGCCTGTTTGCTACCTGGTTCTATCATTTTGGAGTGTCATACATACTCGTAATGTGTTGTCTTATGCCATGCATTGTACACTACCAACTAGGTCTGCTTAATCTCTCTGATATATTGCCGCTACTTCAGCGATGTGCTATGCCTAAAATAGCAAATTGTCAATCTAATGCGGTTCGGATACAAAAATTGTCACCACACGAGACATGAATCAACACGATAGATGACCGCGACTATTTGACAATTAATCTGTTAACAAAATATGGTTATTATAAAAATGCCCATAATCGAATTCCCAAACTCGAAGAGAAGCGAGATAGAGAGGGAGAGAGAGAGAGAGAGAAAGAGAGAAGATTTTTCTGAATATCTTTGTGCCTATCTACGGATTTGTGTATCAATCTTTATAGCTTTTTAATAGTATTATCATTTCAATGCAAGGAACGTACTAAATGTTGACTTTAGTAGCTAATAGGAAAATGATACTTAGGTAATTCATAAACTTGAAATTCTCTTTGTTGTAAAATGTAGTTCAAGGTTTAGGTATAAAAAATGCTATTATCAGAAATATAAGTATCTCAAGTGTGAAGTCTTGTATGAGTGTTAGAGCGGCCACCTGTCACACCGTTGTGTTACAAAACTTTTATTCTGAATAAGTAATTTTATTTATAAGGAGCTTTGCTTGACTAGATTTATTTCATTAGAAAAGGTTTTTGTTTTGTTGAAATAAACGGAATATTAAAATTGTATTAACAACCACCACTTGATGATACCAGCACTCCAAGAAGTCTACTTTCTTATGCATAACAAACTTAACGACAAAATATAATAATTATAAATGCAGATGATGATGATCACCTACAGATCTCCGTTGATGTTTGTAGTGATGTAGCAAAGACATATTGTTTACCAAATCTAACGATTATGAATGGTTGATTTTATCGATGAACTTTTTTTCGAACCTGCATATATTTTTTTTTTTAGCTAAGAGCCATCGGACTCGCTGGAGAGTTCTATGTTAAATACCTAGTAATTTGTTTTATTGGTCTTGCTTCAGGTTATCAATTTATCGATTTAATTGATTTGTACCAATTTACAGAAATAGTACATGCATCGAAACGCAAGATTTGATCACAACACTGCTTTAAAAAAAACACGTAGTAACGTAACTGTTTATGTACGATACGAAAAAATATAATAAAAACTCAATTGTATCAAATAGAAAGTAAAATACGTTTATAGATACTATAAACACCACTATTGCTTGATTGTTTTTTTTATGAAATTCAATAAGTCGTGCAGATTTACGTTATACGTATGGTGATGTGTCGAATGTGTGTATAAAAAATAATCATACTATAAATAATCTTCTTCACTTTTGATGTCGTTTACGTCATGTGAAGATGCAGACAAGTGTCCACTCTGCACAATCTTAGGGATAAACCTTTATTCTTTACAACTACTGTACCTACATAGACAGAGTTTATTTTATGGGTAACATAGTGATTTATGAGTCACATAATATTCACAATACAATTGTTTAGTACGTGATTAATATTACATTATATTATTCTTTAATTTGGTGTAGGTATTCTAATTTCACATCAGTCAATTGTCTAAATGTATAAAAATACTGCTCAACGAGCCAATTGCTTAACTTTATTTAGTTTATTTAAAGCTGGATGATCTGCCGGCTTCGATTATTGGTTGGGTAACTGCCTATGAAACCCATCTGATGGATTGGTTTTCCAGTTTTGGCCAATTTGTGTAGAATAATTGCGAGTTTAGGCCATCCGGATCTACAAGATCAAATTAACTGTCAAACCGCGTCAATCTGACTCGAGTGAAAAACGACAAATTAAATTTTTGACGTTAATTGACATAATTTGATATCAAAAAAAATGTTCGGACAGGGTTCGGACCTGCGTCTCCAACGGCTTTCCAGGCCAACACGGGTGTCCTACCTATGGACCATCGAAGCTGATGCTTTTCATCATATTATCGTTACAATGCGGTGTAACAGGCGCCCACACCCCAGCACGCGCTCGCAACGTTGAAAGGCATTCATATGACAAATATTGACACCGCACCGCCCATTGTGTCGGCCTCACCTAAAGCTATCTTATCACATATTTGTGCTCCAAACACCGCTGTTTGTTGACAGGCGCTCGCGTGTCTGTCGGTTTGTCTCTCGGATGTTAAATAACTCTTATCTACCGCGGTAATTGACGTATTGGTACGGATTAGGGATTTCCAGGAAATTAGGTTTTTAGTTTTGAGATGCTTGACGCATTGCTTGAAGATAGTTGTAGCCGTGGTATATTCATAATACATACATAGCTTTATACCTAAATAAGATATATTAAAGGGGTTCATAACTATCATACAAGGCTATGCTACAAGCACGATCTAGTGATATAAAATATAACCATATCTGAAGGATTTTGGTTACTAAGTTAATAAAAGATAAACTTTCGTGATCCTAAAATATTTGACGTTTTAGTTTCCAGATCATGAGAAGAACGAACAAAAGACGAGAGACGTCCATAGACAATATAGAGCACCATAAAGAATCTCGACAAAACCAGCATATATTAATATATGACCTAAGCTTTCTAAACGTCTCGTCGACAACACTGGTGACCAAAGCCCGAAGCTGGCAGCTTCCTCGCTGAGTGTCTGTAGTCCTATAGCAATACAGTGAGGTAATGCTGCCAGCATCTTTGATACAATGCCAAGTAACGGGGCCCATTTTTAGCTACATCGTTTGAGTAGTTTTAGATATAGTTTCATAATTGGTATATTTAGAAAAACTTATTTTTTATGAGTTATTGTTAATCTGTTGTGTTGTGTCGTGTTATTTCGAATTTAGAATATACGAGTAGTATAATAAACTTCATAGAGAAAACATATTGCGTTCATTTATCCAACAACCTCACTAAACGAATCTCATGTAGATATTAAAATACAGTAAGTCTGCTTCTATATAATACCTTAGCTGTGAAAAGCTCCATCGGGGCCGCGTAGTCGCAGGATTAAGCCTCATTTGCGCTGTAATGAATAAAAAAAATATCTGTAATCAATGCAAAAAGACGAGCCTTTATATAATGCAGTTAGTTAGTTAGTTAATTGCGCTGGGCATTTTCCGCAAGTCGACATCCAACGTGCCTATTTTGCGTGAAAAGGGGGTAGCGCTACTCCAACCACCCCAACTCCTTCACGAACCTAAGCAAAGCCTTGATGTTGCTTATGGCTTCGCGTACGGTACTTGGAGATTCTAGCTTTTTCATCCTGTATCCTTCTACCTGTTTGCAATCTAGTAGAATATGGTTGGTGGTTTCTTCTGCCTTCATGCATGCTCTGCATACTGGGCTGTCTGTTATACCTAAATTGAGAAGGTGTTTGCTCAGAGTATTATGTCCCGTTATTAATCCCACTATCTTGCGTAGTTGGTTCCTGTGGATTCTCAGTAAGATGGTGGTGAGTTTGTGGTTCCTATTTGGAAGTATTTCTTTTGTTTGTCTATACGTTCCTATGTCTTCCCAGTATTTTTGGTGTTGGTATAATATGTGTTGGTTAATTATGTTGTATATGTAAGATTGTGGTAGGGGGTATTTATATAATGCAATTGGTGCTCATACATAACTGAGTTTCAGCATAATTTACTGTCACAATTGACCAAGACGCTCGGCTATTTCGCATACTTATAGCAAAATAACTACCGTCCATTAATTTGAGACCTCTTTTAGCAACTTATAAAATAAGAAATCCTTTAAAAAAGCTATTTTTAAGAACCCTCAACCTCTACAATGGCAAAAAAGAAAACCTTATTCTGAAAGGACTCTTAAAGTTAATTAATCAGCTTTTACAACCCGCACCTGTGACCTTTTTATTCTTAAAGGATCAAGTAGTTTATTACTTTACGAGGCCAATATTACCCGAAGTGCCTTCTTAATTAACAGCTTTATCTATAAAGAATTAGACCACCGTCCATATCCGATCATTACCGTATATATAAACCTACAAAATAGAGGCACATAATTAAAATGTCTTAATTTTATTGGGCTCCCTACGCTTAAAGTTTTATAATACTGCTTTAGGAGCATTATAAAGAAGTTACTGGAAGGATATTTTTTGCTTCTCAATGGTTTACTGCCTACTGTTAAATGCTGCGAAATGATCATAAACTATCGAAAAAAATTGCAGTCTTGAAACAAAACGAATGTGTGCTGCATAAAAAAAAGTTTTATTTTATTTATACACTCAAACATTTTTAGGGTTCCGTAGCCAAATGGCAAAAAACGGAACCCTTATACATTCGTCATGTCTGACTGTCCGTCTGTCCGTCTGTCTGTCCGTCTGTCCGTCCGTATGTCACAGCCATTTTTTCCGAAACTATAAGAGCTATACTGTTGAAACTTGGTAGGTAGATGTATTCTGTGAACCGCATTAAGATTTTGATGCAAAAATAAAAAAATAATAATAAATATTGGGGGCTCCCCATACTTAGAACTGAAACTCGATTTTTTTTTTATCAAACACATACGTGTGGGGTATCTATGGATAGGTCTTCAAAAATGATATCGAGGTTTCTAAAATATTTTTTTTCTAAACTGAATATTTTGCGTGACAGACGCTTCCAAAGTGGAAAAAAGTTGGTCCCCCCCCCCCTCTAACTTCTAAAATAAGAAAATGAAATATCTAAAAAAAAACATATGATGTACATTACTATAAAAACTACCAACGAAAATTGTTTTGAACGAGATCTAGTAAGTAGTATTTTTTTAATACCTCGTAAATCGTAAACCGCTTATTTTTTTTTATATAATATAAATCGTAAACCGTTTCATTAAATCAACTCAAATATAAAAATAAACAAAAGGCCTTTAATTTCATAAATCAATGGTACGGAACCCTTTGTGCGTGAGTCCGACACGCACTTGTTTTTATAGGCTGTAGGAGTGTACCACAGTTGGGCAGAGACTTAAATTTCCAGAACTCCGTGTTTGATGAACCAGTTGCGTAAGAATGCGTCCATTATCCCGCCATCTCTGTCTGGGCCTGCCTTGTCTGCGTCGCTGATTTTCTTGCAGTCAATCAGTTACAAGCTAGATTCATTCAAAATGTTCATCCTATATTTTTTTCGATTATGATTTAGTAAAATATTATTATTCAATTGAAAATGGGATCTTAAAAACCATCTTTTAGCTAAGTCGGTCTGTACAATGTATCGGGTTTACCAATATGTTATAAAAACCATATTAACATACATTTGTCAATAGACTATGCCTGCTTGAAGTCGACTTACTCCTTGTTGTAATAAATTTTAATTTTCTTTTTCCTGATAGTAACATAATTATTATTATTATTATTCTGTGTGATTGATATTTTAATAGGTTAATCGGTTTAATGTGATTATTTGTTATTTTTCCTTATTTATAATTTATTAATAGCCTTTGCTGTTTTTATAATTATTTTAATGAGATTATTTTGTTAATGACATTTATTTATTTATTTAAACTTTATTGCACAAAAGAAAAACTTAACGTACAAAAGGCGAACTTAATGCCATGCGGCATTCTCTACCAGTCAACCTTAGGGCAAAGCAGAGAAATTGTAGGCGGTGCATCAAACAACATAATTACACATACCTAATTAAAATACTCATACTATTATAGCTACATACATATAGATAATAAACATACATATATATATATAAATAGATACATACATAAATATATACGACGATGAAACAAACCAAACAGATATACTATGAGACTTCAGTTCTGCCAGCAAAGAAACTTCGCACGGCCCTTTTAAATGCCAACTTACTCGGAGCCTGTTTGATTGTGAGAGGAAGACCGTTCCAGAGGCGAGCCACTTGCAAGGAGAAAGAATTAGACATTAAACCAGTACGGTGAAGAGGAATAGAAAGGGCAAGATTGCCGGAAGAGCGAAAATTACGGTTACGAGTGGATTCAACATAGCAGAAAAAGGTTTTCAGGTATTCAGGAGCTTGTGGATCATTGAGTATTGAAAAGAGAGTGCAGAGCATACGAATATTGCGTCGTTGACGGATGGGAAACCAGCCAAGCTGAGTGCGGTAAGAAGAAACGTGATCATATTTACGGAGACAGAAAATAAAGCGAATACAATTATTAAGAAGTCGATCCAACTTATCAAGAAGATCCTCATTTAAGTCCGGATAACAAACATCACCATAATCAATTATGGGTAGTAATAGTGTATTTACAAGCAATACCTTAGTTTTGATAGGCAAGAAATTTTTCAGTTTGTTGAGAGCATGAAGCGAGCCAATGACTTTCCGGCTAATTTCACCCACCTGCACCCTCCAGCTCAGTGTGCTATCTAAGTGAACACCTAAATCCTTAACACTAGAACTAAAAGGAATAGGCGTTCCGTTGAAATTTACAGGAGTTACAGAATCCCGGTCAAGTTTAGCAAGCTGACGAGAGCTGCCAATGATAATAGCCTGACACTTTGAGGGGTTTACAAACAGACCAAATTTCTCAGACCATTGTTGGATGTGTAAGAGATCCAGGTTTAATTTGTTAATTGTATCAGTAATATCAGCCACTTTACATTGGTCGTAAAGTTGCAAATCGTCAGCATACAGATGGTAAGAACAGCGAAGACCAGGGGTGATAAAGTTCACAAAAAGAGAAAATAATAAAGGAGAGAGAATTCCTCCTTGAGGTACACCAGTGGCAAGGTCGCACCAATCAGACAAAGCCCGATCTACACGAACCGCCTGCTGGCGTCCACAAAGATATGAAGCAAACCAGCCAAGAGCAGAAGAAGACACATTAAGATGGCTGAGCAAGGCAAGAAGGATCTCATGGTCAACAGTATTGAAAGCGTTAGAAAAGTCAATGAGAACAAGTACTGTGACCAAATTGATCCTCCATGCCCCGCCTAACATCTTCAGTCACTTTGAGAAGTGCAGTACAAGTACTATGGCTGGGACGAAAACCAGACTGAAAGGGGCTCAACAGTTTGAAAGAGTGTATAAAGCTAGAAAGTTGCTTGTGAGCCACCGCTTCAGCGATTTTTGATAAAAAAGGAAGGATAGAAATTGGCCTAAAGTTACTAAGTGATGTGGGATTGCTAATTTTAGGTAAAGGAATAACGAACGCGCGACGCCAGAGAGAAGGAAAGTCACCATTAAGCAGCGAGGAGTTGATGATATCGGTTATTATGGGAAGCACACAGTCCAGGACTAATACTACCATATAACGCCCAATATCATCACAACCAACAGCTTTCGATTTAATTTTATTTATAATTTTATTAACATTAGCGTCAGAAGTAGGATAGAAAGAGAAGATATCAGAGACAGCAGCAGGCATAGATGAAATATCAGAAAGAGTACTACTCTTAACACGATAATCAATAGAGGCGGAAGTAGAAAAATGTCTGTTTAAATCGTTGAGCGAAAAGGAAGTGCCATCGAAACCGTTACTAGGTTTACCTAGGCCAAGCGACTTAAGAAACTTCCAGACATCGGCCATCGAAGAAGAGGATACGTTCTGGTGAATGAATCGGCGCTTCGCTGTTCGCACCATCTGGTTACATCGGTTACGAGCTGCCTTAAAAATAGTCCAATTGTCGTCGGTACGGTCACGTTTATAAATTCTGAAAGCACGGTCCCTCCTTCTCATAGCCATGCGTACGCCCTCAGTGATCCAAGGAGCAGGGGGACGCCGAACTCTAACGGGTTGCAGAGGGGCATGGGTGTCAAATAATTCTAAAATAGCAGTGTTAAACAAAGCAACTTTGGATTCAACTGAAGGTGCGGATAGCACAGGGGTCCAGTCAATGCCTCTTGCATCACTCATGAGAATGTCAGTATCAACTTTATTAAAGTTGCGCATCAAAACCAAGGCAGGCTTGCATTTAGGTGGTTTAATTTTGTACGAAGCAAACAACAAGTCATGATGGGAGAAGCAGGGAGCTAACAGCTGACCATGCTTTATTACATCATCAGGCGAAGAAGTAATTATAAGATCCAACCACGTGTCAGAGGTCGCAGTGTGATGGGTAGGATCAAGAGGTAAGATAGAGAATTTGACAGACCGAACAATTGTTTCAAATTTATCGCGCTGTGCGGAATTAGTGCAAAGGTCGGTATTAAAATCTCCCATAATTATGTGATGTGTGTAATCCGAACTTATGTACTCAAATACTTGCTCAAGTTTAGAAAAGTAATCAATGGTTGGGGGACAGTAAACTACACCAAGAACGGCCTTGACTCCTTTAACATTCAGTTCGAGAAATATCCATTCCGCGGAGCTAGAATAAAGGGACGGAGAGGTATTTAAAATTTTGTACGGAATGGAACTTTTCAAATAAATGGCCACACCACCGCCACCCTTACCTGTTCGATCGTTCCTAATCAGAACATACCCAGGCAAAGCATAAGATGTCGAGTCTAGCGTGGGCTTCAACCAACTCTCCGATACAAGTATTGCATGGATACATTCAGACTGAAACGTATCAATCAAACCAGCATAGTGAGAAGGTATGCTTTGGGCGTTAATATGGCACACGTTGAAAAAACAAGAATTCTGAAATTCATTAGATAAGAGTTCACCTAAAGTATGAGAAGTGTCAAGAGAATTTAAAGACAGAAAAGCAGTACTATCATCACTGGCAGAAAAGAAAATTTCATCATCGGACATAAACAATAAATATTACAAATATAAATATATATAACAGTATTATAATAATATTACAAAGATACTTGTCTTTATAAGACACAAAATCCTGCTCATCCTGCCGGTTTACCTGTGAGAGATAACAAAAGTCATAATAATTTGCGGTTAAAACAAAAAAAAAAAACAAAATTAAAATTAAAATACATTATTATTATTATTATTTTCTTTTTTTAATGTATACTTATTGTTTTTTTCTTTTTTTTTTGGTGTCTTAGATATAGGTAATATAATGGTCTCATGTAAACGATTTGGTGCAAACACTGTAAGTTTATATTGATATAAATAAATAAATAAATGAAATAAATGAAATAATATCACACAAAAAAAATGCCCTTGCTACTTGTACTGTTCTGAACGTGTTTTTAACTCCAATAAAAACTGTACCAAATCAACAACAATGTTATACAGCAACAACAACATTCCGATACGCTATTGACCTTTACTTGACAGAAATATACAACACTCATTAACTGAGGAAACAAAACTGCACTTAATTTAAAATTCTCACAACGGGACGCAGATAAAATGCTCAATTCGGCAGTTTTAAATGAACCAGGAACCGTACCTTATTTTGAATAAATATAATAAGCGTCATAAAGAAAATAATAAGGTCCAAACCCATCATATTGAGTTTATGACATGATGGTCACAAAAAAATATAATCTCTAATTTGGATAGGTTTATTCAAAAAGTAGCCAGGAATTTTATAATAGTAGAGTAACATAACAGAGCCTTTATGACACGATGGATAATTTGTATCAATGGTTCAATAGATCAATGGCTGCAAAGACAATGGTTCAACCTAGTGCAGCAATCACAACCATGAATAAAATATGTGCGAGTAGGTCTGCCTATTTTTAAAACTGTGTTATTAAGTGAATTACCTACATGTTGAATCTTATGAACACTTTCGTAAAACATTATTAATTAATAGTGTTTCTTGTCATTTAAAATATTAATCACAATATTTAACTTATCAAAATGATAAAATCCCAGTAGGCTGAAACAAATCGTTTATTTACATATTCTTGTCCGTATAAATACCTGTTCAACTGTTCAGATATCATATCAAGAAAGTAAGCCGTATAAAAAATCATCATAATCAGCCTACTAGATGTCCACTGCTAGAAAAAGACCTCCACAAAGTTCTCCACAATGATCATGTGTCGTTCTCATCCGGTTGCATCCCGCGATTCTAACATTTCAAACCAGTTCGTCGAACCACCTTATGGCCTGGTGAGGGCCTTTCTACGCTGCGCCTTCCGTTTATATAATACCAACAACTTATCGATTCGTATAATACTACGCTAAATTCAACTGTTCGCATAATACCCTCCTACTAATTTGAGGCTACCTCAACAGCACTGTAATAAAATCACAAATTTGTTGACGTTACACATTTTTATATCCACACAAATATGAACGGAGCTCCCTGCTTTATATTTTATATTATAATAACGTCAAAGATATTCATATTGAGTGCACTAATTAAAAATTCTATCATTAAAAACGTAATTATGCTTATTTATGATGTTTCAAGTATTTTTAGTGGCTCAGAATCAAGACACGGGACAGATGTTAACGGATTTCATTATGAACCATTTGGTAATAATGTGATGAAATTTATAGATTTAGGGAAACAAGGCAATCAGAATGTGAGCTATATTTGGTTTTGTAGTTAACGATAATGCCATACAATTACATGAGTTCTAAATAATAGTAATAAGGAAAGGTGGGGTAAGACCGTGGAAAGACTGCAACTAAGTAACCATTTTGGCTCACTGACCCAAACAAGATCTTAGCGTCCGAAACGAGAGCACGCACTTGTCCCGATCCAGCGCAGTTTTTCGCCAGAATTTCGACTATAGTAGGCTACCACAGTCCAATAAATAACTAACTGTTAGTCTTATCCCATTAGACAATAAGCTAAGTTGGTTTTACCCCACCTTACATTACTAATTAATTTTTATTGAACACGTAACGTCTGCTAGCGTAATCAAAATGTCTGTATTGAAGCGAAAAATTGTATGCTTCGGACGGAGTGCGAACCCGTATCGCTACGATATGCCACTCATAATCAAGACAGACTTTCTTTGAATCTATTATTAGAGATGTCTCACAAATGTTTTAGTAAGATTACCATGATAGATAATTGTATTACGTAGACAGTTAGTTTGTCATGGTAATTATTAACATAATGTCGACTGATTTAATTTAATTCTGGAAATTTTATATGGAAGTTCAAGAATGTAAATAAAAATCACCATAATACGATCCAATTTCAATATAAAATTAGTCCACATTTCCGAACCTCGCGTAAAACCGATACCGAACGGCTGTTGCACTAAAACCATAATGAAATAATTCGCAACAGTTTATTACACATACCCGTTATCGTCTTGGCGGGTGGTAATCGAATAACGAACATGATCATGCGCGATCGAGTTTAAAACCACTCCTATATCGACCTTACCCCACTGTTTTAAGGAAGTAAAATTTTAATGAACTAACAAATTAAGACGTATCTTTGTGTTAATGGCGTTAAAGAAATCGCATGTTTATATGTCAACTAATTTGCAAGTATGTTTTAATTGATGGCATTCGGTGCATTTATCGTTGCGTCGATGCACTTAGTTAATGATGCAATATGGTACGGGGAATTGAGATTACGTGCCTGTAATATGCAATGAAACAGTTGGTTTATGGTAATTAAGTACGTTTACTTGGAATAAAATGAACGGTTCACAGTCATATTGTTTTGTTTACGTACATAAACGATTATTTGCACATTAACATTCACAACTGTTGCAAATACGAATGTCATTTAAGAGACTGCAAGCCATAATATTTTTTATGTGCATATCTAAGAATATAGTGACCGAGTAGGCATTACGTAACACACACTAACTAAAATTAGGTACCTACATAGTTAAGGCACATTATAGCAATAATGACTTTGTTTTCTATCGTCTCTGTTCAAGAAAATAAATGCAACAATCGCCTACTGTAAACTATGGTATAATTTTACTTACTGGATTTTCACCAATTTACAAAACAAAAAAAAATGTAATCGAGTAAGGTGTGATTTAACGAATATAGTTTTTGTTTAACATGGGTTTATAATATGGCATTTTGTATCTTAATCTACTAGTAGGTACCTAGTAGTAAGTTTTATTCCAATTTGGTAGAAGCCAGTTTCGATGGACCATTGAAAAAAAAATTGAATAGAGCTGCTTATTAATAAGCAAATTGGTACTACTTAATAAAGAAAAATGTGAACCCATGTGTTGGTACTAGATAACGGCACCCCCGTCTTTTTGTTCTGTGATTTGCAACGTTGAGAAAGATCAGGAGTTTTCACTGTCGTTTGACTTGAGAATGTTCGGAGATTTGGTGAAACAAAAAATACTACATATGATTAAACCTTTTTGCAGCTTCACACTACTCGTGCGTAAGCGAATATATTTCGGCCAACTTCGGTCTACATCGTAAGTTAGTGTCCTACAGCTAGAATTTAAATCTGTGCAAAGTAGGGAGTCGATATACACGTAAAGATAGTATAATATTAGGTGCTGACTTATTCAAAATTATTTAAATTGGTTACGTGACCCTTTAACATTATAATCATACAATTTTAAATGAAACCGACGCTGTTTGTATATATTTTTGTCCTTTGTGCAAAAGCTCCACACAGAAGAAGAAATCTGACAAAAATATCCACCTACATAATATTGTTCTTCCAACATTTTTTCTCGTACGAATAAAAACTGTCGTAACCACATCTCATCACTCGATTAAATTCCGACACAGAAAGGGTATCGATGGTCGGCCATTATGGCTCCTATTGTTACCAATCGGCGCACAATGCTTTACTTATGGGCCGTTTAGGACACGAAAAAGAAATGCACGGCACACACGGTTACGGAGAGTGAATAACAATTTATTGAACATATTTAAATGACTAAGTGATACAGTTATTCTTATCAGCAGTTCTAGCACAACTGTGACACGCGAGTCTTTCTCGGGCGAGATACATCACTTATCCCTTTCTATGCAGTACTGTGAGAGAGTGACGGGCGCCGCGACAAGAGTCGCGTAGCAGTTGTGCTAGATGTGCAGAGACACTGTAGGAAATCTCGACCCAGACGCTCACGAAAGGTCCAGTCAACTTCAATGTGCTATTTGTACTTTGGTTTTTAAAAGTAAGTTCGGCTTTGCACGCCTCATTAGGGCTCACACTCGTAATTAGCTTGGGTGTGCTTGGGTCGACGTCGGCGGTCACGACGACTATAACTATAGTCTAATTTCAACGTTTCACAGTCAGAGAGAACTCGCTATAAATATCTACTTTAGTGATATGCTTTATTCGGCCGTTACCGTAATTTATAGGAAAAAATGAAATGTTCAGTCACATGGCTAAACTGCAAATAACAGAAGCGCGTATCGTAATAAACTAACCAAGACCTATAATGTCGATGTTATTGGGACAATAGTTTTGCAACGGCAACGTTAACTTGTCTCTTAAGTCGTTGTACAGTATATCTTTTGTGTTAAAGCAAAATTCAGTGTTTTCATCGTTTGTTTGGAATCCTCGGTGCGCGTGTCCGACTCGAGAATATGTGAATATTAACGTGTTAACAGAGCGGAAATCAAGATATAAACTTGTAAAGCCTTATGGCCTTACAATATGAACAATGCAACAATCCAATCAACACACAAATCATAAAGAGGTGTCCTGACGTTTGGGTGGTGTTGTGGTCGATACATGGACCGGTAATCTAAGGTTAGCAGGTCCGATGCCCGGTCTCTTCTGCCAAGTTACGCATTTCCATTTTGTTTTGCTTTGATGTTTGTATGGTTATTGATGTTCGGCAACCGTACAAGCCGTGTGTGCCATGTTATTTCTGACCATAACAAATTCGTCAGACCAGCGGCGCGCTTGACGTTCGGTCATGGCGTATGAATGTTATGATGGTAACTTATTGTTCATAATGCGGTGCGGACAGGGTAGTTTGCCTTTTGTGGTTATAATTATTATCATTGATAATCCGATTGATAGTGTTGAATAGAGTCATTAGCGCGGCGTTTAATAAATACGCTCGATTTTTGATTCAGAAATTGCTACACGGTTTTGCTTTTATCATACAAATGTGTTATTTAAGTGCACTTGCATCACATTAAGCATTATCTATAACGATATAAGTAGCTATTATTTCCGTTGTTTAAACATGCTCTAGATCTAATACAACGCAATCAAATAAAGAAAGATGGCGCACAATCTTTACCATAATCCGTGCGCAAACATATCGTAATATCACCCAGTTAACTCTCAACCCTATTGGAATGAACAGAGGGCCATGGCGATGGAGTTATGTGTTATAGCTGGGTAATGGTATCGTACTGGCAACATGACAGTTGATTAAAGGGGGCCGAAAGCGGGCCGAGGTTGGGGGCCCGCGACAGCGCCCCAGGAGCGACCCGGCGGGAGGGCCCCCTGATGATTGTATTTAAAATAAATAAGTACCTCAATGAACGATTGTCCGGGCATTCCGAATGCTTTATGGGTCGCTGCGATATTATACTATGCGCTAATATTGACGATATAAGTTATGCTTGGTTGATAACTCTGACGTGCAAAATTTGGTGAACAGAAGTTCAATAAAATTACATCATAGTCTGTTAACGAGTGACTAACGGGGTAAGCAGCCGGCAATAGTAAACTGAGCATCTTAATCTGTGTGTCTTTCTGTGGCATCATAGCACCCGAACGGATGGACCAATATGAGTGCGGCCTCTTTTAATCGAAAGACTTATCCGTCTAGATGCTGCCGTTCTTAGCTATGATTTGTGGAAATAGGACCAGTAGTTTAGGACAAGATCTCAGCCAATATTGGAGCTAAGAATTCCAAATTGTCTAGTTATTATCACTGTATAGTGATAGAACTATAGTAAAATATGCTTAGCATTTACAAGCTTGAAAACTCAATTTCATTTTTATTGGACTCATTCAGTTGAAACTATACGTCATTATTATTATTTTAAATAATTGAGGAACAATATATCCTACCATGTCTAAAAAATCTCAAAACTATCCACACACTAAATGGTCCCTACTAAATCGACATGCACTTAAATCTGAAAATGATAAGTTCCTTCACAATATGTGATTAATAGAACAGTAACAAAAAGCTAAAACCAGATACTAATATTAAAAGCATATCAGTAAGTAACCCCATGTAGGGCCTTTTCATCTCTGTTTCAATTAGTTATAATATCATACAAAATTCCTGGGATATATGACGTATTGCTTCTCAATCACAGCATTAAACATCCCTACTTAGTCTGTTAAAGGGTAGAATGTATTTATAATGGTTTTATAATGCTTCTAGAACACTCTATAATCATGAGATTATGAGCTATCCTTTTTTCAGTGCGGTTTTCATTAGTGTTGTAAAAAAAATGTGTTGTAGTTAACATGTAATCAGGGTAAATGCGTCAGTCGCTGGTAAACACGTAATTGTAGGGTAGGGTTAACTAAAAGTGACCTTTTTGTTGCAATTTGTAGGTAACAGATGCGTGTTTGACAAAAGAATAAAGATTCTTTTAATGTTTACCCTCCACTTTTTGAGATAATTGAGAAGCAGTTTTATTTGACACTGTATGCAGTAGCATTCATTAGAATTTGAATTTTGGAAACTGATTTTAAATACAATATAATATATGTTTGTTTTTACTAGCCTGTATGTGTGCCCCACTGCTGGCAAAGTCTTCCCCTCTTTCTCGCCAGTCGTCTCGCTGAAGAGCAAGTTCCTTGAAAACGTTCTCGAATACGTACAGGTCATCCCGCCATCTCCTTACCAGTCTGCCTCTACTTCGGTAGCCATCCTGCGGCATCCACTCTGTGGATAATTTGGCCCAACTTTCCGGATGCATTCGGCAGACGTGTCCTGGCCAGTACCACTAGGTATATTAGAATATAATACGTAGTACCTAGCCGTAAATTATGTCCAAAAATAATTGTGCCCATGTTTTAGCAACCGAAGAAGGAAAACATTACGAAACATTGAATGAACTCAAACTCAAAAAATAATGCCTACAATCCGCATATCGAATGTCGAGAAGCGTTTTACCTACTGCGAGGCACATGAATGGAAAACACGAGACCTTTATTTCAAGTACAGGCTTAAAAGTGACATAACAGTAAATTGAAGTCGTCAGCGTCACAACTGACCGTTACCTCACGGCATGCAATGTTTATACACTTTATCCGCTCACTTGGTTTATCCCGCAGTTTTGCTCGCAGCAAAGGTTCGAAATTATAAAGCCGTGTATGGACGAACAAACAGCCATCCGAAATTTTGTTCGCTTTCGCACGTGTTACCTTGTAGTGTTTAAAAGTTCCTGTGGTCGACTTCCATCTCCATCGAGAAATCAGCTCCTAAATACCAAATTATTGTATTGTCCCGTCATTTTGATACGCCTCTTAAGTTGGTTAAAATTTACTTCTAGGATTAGGTAGTGACCAAATCAATTTTACATTGTCAATTATAAACAAACAAACTTAGTCACAAGCAAGCTAATAAAAACATGTTAAATAAGTTTCTGTCAGAAATTTCATTTTTGTGACAAGCTTCTATAGTCGACTGTACTTTTCTTTGAACATCCATCAATTGCTCACTGAGACGGTTCTAAAGACCCCAAACTCGGTAGAATTGCTTTATCTATTACAGAGTTTCTAGGGTCACCTTCCGGCTCCATAATCAGACCAGCCCGATGGTACCATATGATTGTATTGTCATCAAAGTTAAGTAGGCATGCAACATTTCAGCTCAGTCGGTTGAAGATATCTGCTTCAAAGTTGAGTTGCAAGATTCCATCCGAACAAGCATAGTTACATACATACATACATCATCATCATCATCATCATAATCATCATATATTTAACAGCTAGGCTCTTGTCGGTGGAGAAATTTCCAGTTCATTCTACATTCCGCTTTTTCTTAAACTTCTTACATACATTGCAAGTGAAATAAAAGCATAGATATCCTTCTATATATGTTTGAATCACAAAATTTTCATTCTGGTGACAACTTTTACTCCCGAGGCCGTTATTAACTCTAACATAAAACTTTTAAGTAGGAAATTAAAATTGTATCGTTTATTATTTAGTAAGTAGGCAACGAGGTACTTTTACAAGTTTGAATCTACCGGCTTTTTCCAAGAGGAGTCCGCTATTGAGAAAATAGCCGGAAGAAACTGAACAGAAAGTATTTTTCCGTAAATCATACTTCAAAAATCAAATTAGGACACGTATAGGAAATGTATCGATTCTCCAAATCAATGTTGGCGTAGTACCTAAGCACCAACAAACCAACGAACTTGGCGTATTTTTTGATTATATAAAAGTGAGAACGCAAGGATTTCGATAAACAACTCCGGATTACGTTGTATCGTACTAAGGACAATATTTCAAAGAATCATAAATTTTAGGGCCCCGTTCCACAGAACTGAGAACAACGCCTAAGTAAAAAGTTATTTATTTTCTGATAGGACTGTGTAACTGCCGCTCTTTTATTTTCCCCGTGTATTTTCGTATCCAATAAAAGAGGTGGCCTTTTTATTATTTCACGGAAATTGAGACTTGAGTCCTCCAAACTACGGAATTCAAGTCTCGAGTTTTTTATTCCGGCCAACGGTTGCGTTATTTTGCGGATTTTATTCGTGCTTAGGCAAGTGTAGGGTAATTTGAGGCTGCATTCATATTGCTTTCGATTCGAATTGATTTTGAAATAATTTGAGAACATTCTTTTAAGGCTCCTTTATCCGTTCAAAAACGCTGATTGTTTCAGACATTTTTCTCTATAATCTATAATCAAACATGTTTCTTAACATTTTATCAATGTTACTACTTAGAACAGGGCCATTACGATTTATTGGTATATATTTGAAACCTACAGTTTGAATTTTTCATTGATAATTTCTGTTTAAAAACAACTCGAAATTGAGAAAACTGTTTTTTTATACTTATTTTCAACTGCACGCAATAAAAGCATTAAATACCTATGTTACTTTCTAGAACTCGTGGAAAAAGATGGTTGAAATTATCAATAGGTATATTTGTCATTATATGAAAAAAAATTTTTTTAAAGGAATAAGGCCTCGTAACATTAATATCAGATGGACATTATTATGAAATACCTATGTGATAAGAAAAATATAACTAGAAGTCATTACTAGGTATATAGATAGGTATCTTCAGAGCTTAAATTGTAATTTATGAGGGCAAAAAGCGTTTCAATTGCGTTTAGGTTTTACACCGCAAACGCGTTTGAGACATTTAGAATTCTAGTCAAAGGTTTATCAGCTATAAGTATCATTATACAATTCTAAAATTGTATGGATGATCCGTTTTCTATGGATGGAAAATTTTAAAAGCCGGATTCACAGTTTGTAATTGCGCGCGGCGTTGGTCGTTTATTGTCCTCTCATCATGCCTAAATGTTTAGACTTAATTTAACCAATTTTGGTACAGGAAAAATCAAAAGTCTTTGATACCTTTATCCGACTACGGTAAAGAAAAAAAACGCGGACGAAATTTAATTTTAGGCACCTACTAGTATCACATAAGAATGTGCCCGCAAATTCATACCTCCTCATATCAATACCTCAGCAATCACAACATTACATAAGGGGCCGAATGTTCGCGCTCGGCGCGTGCGGCGAACTAATGTCAAGGCGAGCGCAATCAGCGCTCGTGGGCGGCGCGGGCTGGTGTGGACATGTCTTTATTTATTTAAAATTAATTATTTATTTTATTTATTTATTAAGATTTTACAACTTATCGACTATCGTGCCCTCAGCACAACGATCTAAAATTATTACTGTGTTGTAGTAAACTATGTATCTACAGTTCAAGTGTTGCGTGGTCAAAATTATCTTTGAAATATAAGTATTGTGCTAAAGAGTGCATAGAGTTCTTATTTCGAAAACCCTTTTTTTTAGGGTTCCGTACCCAAAGGGTAAAAACGGGACCCTATTACTGAGACTTCGCTGTCCGTCCGTCCGGCCGTCTGTTACCAGGCTGTATCTCAAGAACGGTTATAGCTAGAGAGTTGAAATTTTCACAGATGATGTATTTCTATTGCCGCTATAACAACAAATACTAAAAATAAAATATGATAAATATTTAAGGGGGGCTCCCATACAACAAACGGGATCGGTTGCGTTAACTTTGCACCTCATTTGTATGGAGATGGAGCGCTATACATACCAGGTGCAAACTTAACTTAACCACTTAAGGATGGAAAGTGTCTGTACGGAACCCTCGGTGCGTGAGTCCGACTCGCACTTGACCGGTTTTTTTTTTCAACGTATCTTGTTTGACTAGGCAACCCTCGAGTTACTTTTTTTTGTGATTACAAATTTATTTGCAGTTGATAATCTAACCCTGACATTATGTCAATGTATGGGGACAATATTTTATTCAAGGCAAAGTTAAGTTTATGCCTCAATCCAGTTGATCTTTTCATTAGAGCAATATGCTTTCATAGTGCCTGTGCTAAACTCTCGATGTGCAACACGCACTTGACCGGCTATATTTACAGAACGTCATTATTAATAATAGAATTGTACCTAAGTATCTGAAGCAGAAAAAATAAAAGCACAGAAATTTTAACTGAGAAAACGGCTTCAAGCTTTCATCTTCCTGAAATTATGTCATCATTAAATGTAAACAACATGAAACCGAACATGTCGGTCCAGATATAATCCTAGTGTAAGAGGAATAACAAAAACATGGACGCTAATTCGAGTATATTTTAAGATATCGCTAGCTTGTTGCATAAAGTGACATTTCACGTTACCCGGTAAAGCTCAGTTTGCGCTATCAAACAGTAAGTTCAGTTTGATATCAATCGTAGTGCGTCGTTCATAAATGAGGCTCAAAATTAACGCGACCGGGTTCGCGAATTCTCCTTAAGAGAGTCTTAAGTCCACTTGAAAGATGCCATTATTCCATTTAATATCTCATAATGGCACCGTATCCACACAATCCTTTCGTCGACCACACTCCCAGTTATTGAACGGCGATGTAAAAGGTATCTACGGTGCAAATAAAAAAACCAATAATCGCGGGTCGCGCCCCGCTCGCTCTACGGTTATTATGTGACGAAATAAAAATGCTCCATTCAAACCGTGAGGCGTAGGCAGGCGTGGCTCAATGCACTGCTTTTGAAAATAAATAAAGGAACATCACGACTATAAACCTTGGGGAGTCGGGGTTTGAACGATGGTGACCCCGAAACCAGCCCGTCTAGCACAACTAGGCTTCGCGACTCTTGTCGTGCGACATAGCATCGCCTGTCAGTTTCTCACAGTACTACAAAGAAAGAGATAGGTAATATTTCTCGCCCGAGAAAGACGTCTCACAGTTGTGCTAGGGGTGCAGGAAAGCTCTAATAAGACTTTCCCATTAGACAATTTTGTATGGGCGCAAACATTTGTCGATGCGGTTGGCGAAGTCATATTGTAGCTGCCCACTGATCCGACGGTTCTGGGTTCGAACCCTTGGCAAATGTTTGTGTGATGAACTCGAATATTTGGTCCTCGGTCATGGATGTTTTCTACGTCAGATAAGTTTTAACAAAAACGTTAGTAGTTTTTTTTATTTGCATGGCAAATTATTTATTTTCCCTATACAAAAATTGGTACCCAAGATAGAAATAACGTCACTTCTCTGTGCCCATATAGACATTATTCCTAATAAAAATGACGATCCATTGGTATCAAAGAAATGTGATCCTGCGTAATGCGTCAATTATGATTTGATTTCATAAACGGAAGAATTATGAAACCCCTATGTAAGGTTCCATTATTTGAGATTGTAAGTCATTTTAGATAACAAATAAGTACTATTTTTAATACATGAAATATGCTAAATCTAAATAAACTTAATCCACATGAAAGCAAAAAGTATCAAAACGAATACTCAGAGGACACGTATAAAAACAGTGACAGGCCAGGCTACAAGCAGTGGCGCCCTCTGTAACTGTTTTACGCAATAATTAGATTTGAAAAATTATACTTAGTTCTTTTAGCTCATCTAGTAAAAAAATCGTGTCAATTATTGCGAAAAAAGTCATTGAATTCTATGATAACCTTCCAGATAAAAATACAGTCCTGACTGAAGGGTGAAAGGATTAGTATTTACAAACGTCTCCATCTTTGTTTAACTGCACTAGAAGTTCCGTAATGAAAAATGAACAGTATCTACTAAATTTATCCTAAATTTTATGCTAAGAAATTCCGTACAAAAGCAAAAAGTATCAAAACGCATGGCTTGAATGGCTTGGTGAGAAGATGCATAAAAGTGACATAGTAAAATGGTACAAGTAATGGCTCTCTTCTCTATACAGCCTATTTAAGCAATAATACTTGCTTTCGAAAAATCGGGAATATGAAAGAAAGAAAATATCAATAAACGGAAGTCTTCATCTTTGCATTCATATACACTAAGCACAAGTATAAAAGAGGTACCACTGTTTTTATATTGAATTACAGTGTTACTGAATAAATACATTTTTAATATACCTACTAGAAGTCGCACAAGAGCAAAAAGTATCAAAACGCATTGAGCAAACGCAAGGTGAGGACGCATAAAAATCACCCTGACAGGGTACAAGTGGTGGCGCCCTTTGCGACCGCTTTATGCGATTCGATTTGTCAAATGATACTTGTGCCTTGTTTTGTCACGCGTCAGTGGAGGTGGGCGAGTTGTATTCCAGAGAGTGTAAAAGAGGCGACTGGGACAGTTTAAAGTTTAAACGTGAAGAGAGAGAGAAAAAACATGGTTCAAAAACAATACCAGACACAATATGTATAACAACGCGATTATAATGAGCACAATTTCCTATGAAAATCAGAAATGGGATTTTTTATATGAAAATTATACAAAACATGTCGCAGCCCGATTCAGCCAAAAAATCTATACTCGAAATGCCTAGTTTACTCGCTAAAATTTGAGTTTATTCCATTTTTTAAATAGATTAAATATGTACATATCTATTATTCAAACTTTATTGTACAATTGGCGAACTTAATGCCAAATAGCATACTCTGCCACTGAACCACAGGGTCAAACAGAGATACTTCAATAAAAATGTTGGTACACTAATCCACAGCACTAGCATCCTAGGTTGAGAGGGTAATAAATAAAAATCATCAGAAACGTGTACTTCCAATTTTAATCAAGCAAACAGAGTTGAAGCAATATTGGCTAAATAGTCATACGAAATTGCATGAATATTTTGATAATGATGTTCTTTGTATTACAAAATACATAACGTGAGTCTACTTATTGGTTTTCATTCAGCATCCTGCAAGATCCTTACAACTCAGAAGTGGGATTCGAACCCACTTCTATTAGGTATGCTAAATGAATATTTTAGACTGTGTAGTTTGCCTACCAACCTGCAAATAGGTAACATTACTAATGAACGTAGTACAAAATGAGATAAAAACACTATCTTTGTACATACCGCTTTTGCTAAGCCGACATCTTCATGGGCACTGGCAAGATTATCAAACATTCTTCCTTATCCAAATTCAAACCAAATGGTCATATCAGCTTAAAGATGGGCATTGTGTTACAGCATTTTAGATATGGTGCTAGCATTGTCTTCATTTTATCTAAGATTCGCTAAGCTTTTTATAAAACGTTGTTAGGATGTTATTGTACGGGTTACGTCAAAATGCCTGTCAGCGCATTTTGGTGGCTCATTATTATTAAGGCTGTAGTTTATGGGAAACATTTAATCTTAAGCAATATATTTTTTTAGTTGCTGCATGACTTTCGCATTACTAAGATATGAGAAACAACTTTCAGTGGATTCGGGTATGTTCAACAGCAATACCAATACATAATAATTACATATCGTATCAACTTATCTTTCCAAATCATAAAAATATTTTTGTAACACAACTCTAAAACCCATACTTTTTATAACTTACTCAAAAGAGTTACGATAACAGAACATACAAGAAACCGCACACCAAGATTTTCGAATCTCGAAATCAATGCTAGGCGATAAGATAAGGGGACATCACCCGGCGTCGATTGACCAATTATCTTGACCCGCCATACCAGGTACCAAATCCCTGTTAAGTTCTTGGGTTTGTTTGGCTCGGGAGGGTCGGTGGTTCTGGATACAGTGGTGGTTGGTTCCACATATCGGTGCGTTAATTAGGCGCCGTTGTGTCCGTCAACGCGTATTAAGACTTCGTTACATCAGGGCAGTCGTCTTCTGCATGAGAAAGCCGGCGGCGCCTGCGCGTACCTGACCGCCTTTTAAGGTGCAGCATTAACGGATGCGATCATGTTACGAAATATTGGATCGTTTTTAACATGTCTATAATTAAGAGAAAAAAAAAATTTGAATGTTTACTTTATTGTGTCTAAATGTGGTCAAACTACGCCTACTTACTTCATAGCTGTTTTGTTTTACGCAAACCATACTCGTGGTATAGTATATCTACTGGTACAATGTTTAGTCGAACTTGAAATGTTTACAGTCTGAGTACTATTCTAAAACGTTAAATTTAAATGGATTATGAGGGATCTAATATACCTAACACTTTGTTTTTCGTGTTTTGAGAATAATTTTGCACTATTTTAGTCTTCCTTGTTTCATTATGCACTATTTAAAATCGTACCTGTACGTTTCATAACTTTGATACGCGACTCTTTGTCGCGACAAATGCTTCCTGTCACGTTCCTTTCAATACCGTGCAAGGAAGACAGGTGATGCTGACTCGCGCGACAAGCGAAGTCGCGGTAAGATATGCTAACCCTGCTGGTATTATAACATGTATTAAGATATTTTGAGAGGATTTGTTTGTTCCTGTAGCTTTTAATTAGAACTATTTCATTTATCTGTGGATAATCTTCTACTAAACATATTAGTATAGGCAGTGGCATTGCATGTGATCAGTCAAGCAAGTTAGCGCATTCTCATCATAGTAAATGGACTCATACGGTGAATACTTATCGCATCGTACTTATCAATGTCACTTAAAGAAACCATGTTCGCCTGGCTCTAATCTTATTACCGTCGTTCCTGCGTCATTGAAGGAAGTTACATCTGCGTGAACGACGTCTTCTATTTAACGTACTACCCGCAAACCTTCGCATTATCTGTTTGTTTAGTACCTTTAAAAACGGATGAAATCCTCAAACGGACCAGACGCTTTGTCTCTCGATCGTCCAAGATTAAGTCCTGTCAACCGAGTCAATCCGATTTGGTGTGTTAGTAAAAGTTATTATTTAAAAATAATCCCACCCAGACTGGTGGTTTAAAATAAAGGCTAACAATAAGCCAATGTTTTCTGTTGATGGATTTACGACAGCTAAAGACAATTTTTGTGTGACAACCTCTACTAAGTACCGATTTTGATCAATAAGATTTAAGTAACAGAAAGTAGTTTTTTGTATATTTGAATCTTAATCGTTCGACAATAGTTGTAGTCGTGATTTATGACTTTAGAATTGAAAGAAAATAAAGGTTGGCTACTGTCTTTAATACTGTTTTCTGTTTATCAACCGCATGATAATCGCTTGGGTAATACCCTTTCGGATGCTGGGTTAACTTTAATCTTGTCTAGCTAAGCTGAAACATCTTCTTAAAACATCCTGCTTAGTGGAATGGCGGGCCGTTAGTTTTATGAATTAAATTCTTAATTAAATTTGCGGGAATGGCTTTTATCTCCTAACGGTGATTTACTGTTGCTCGTTAGATTAAAAAATATTTTTAGTTTATTTCATGAAAACCTGTACCGCCATCGCCAGATAGATGTTAAAAAAGGTTGTAGAGTTACGATAGTTCAGGACAGTATGGTAGAATAAAGTTGATATATTCACTGACAATACGAAATTCAAACCTATCACGTGAAAATGATAACTATTCCAACTTTAATAATTATTTTTAATTGTATCAATACGAGTTGTATTGAGTGCAAATAAATTATCAAAGTAGACAGATAGTGGTGATATTTCGGACAGAGACAATTTCAATATTAAATATGGATTTGAATTTAAATGGAGAACGAAAAAAGAAATGATTTTTATCAAATAACAGGTTTTATCCATCAACTGCCTCCTTAGTGAAATATGTATAATAAACATAACACACCTATTGTCTGAATAGATTATTCCAAAAAATAATTTCACTTTCAATTTGAGGACCACCTGTACATACTTGTCTAAATATCTTTGCAAATATTTGTCTAAAGCTTTGTCACTGCCCAGCAGGAGCGGGATTAAACACGGACTTTCATTTGTTTCCTGCCGAATTATTTCCCGTGGGATAGGGAAAGTCAGTTTTGTTTTCAATATCCTTTACATATTGTGAAAGTTGTTTGTCATAGTGATTTCGGAGAAGGAAGATTAAGGAATATAATAAAATATATCTAGTTTTATGAAATGTATACTTTCGTATTTTTGTGAAAGAGTTATATGTTGCGGCGGCAATTTTCTTTTTTCCTTTTTTTTTATGTTTATGTACAATGTATTTACATAATAAACTAATATACTTCCGTCTATACTATTTTCAATTTCTTTATTTGACTTAAGCTTAGATGCGTTAGATAAAGCGTGCGTTAATTAAAAATAAAACTTAGCCCGACTTTAAATTAGCGCAAGAAAAAACTTAAAAAAAACTATAAATTTGTCGTAAACAGTACTTACAATTGGTCTCGCACTCACATTTAATACAATAACATTATAAAATCCAATCCAATGAAACAGCCAAATCAACAGTCATTTAACTGCTCAATTATACACACCTAATTACAATCCGTCCGATAAACGCATTAATTCGATATACACGTAGTTACATTGAGACTCAAAGGTCGTATAAGCCTAGATTATAACACGTTTATAACACTTCCCAGCCGTAACGATTCGGTATCTGAGTGTAATCGTATATATGTTTTTGGAAACGTCATTATCGTAACACCTCTCGCGGCGGGTCGCGTCGACGCACAAAGTTATGGCTCAATTCTAAAACCTTAGGTTCGAAACGACTTAAACACCTTATTACGACCAAGACGGTTAATCCCTTTTAATAGGGGCCTAGGATTCTGGAACTCTAGAATCGAAACGACTTAAAGACCTTAATGAAACTAGGACGGTTGATACCTTTTAATAGCGTCTTAGGAATTGGTGTTGAGATAAATTTGAATTGAAAACGGTGATGCACTCAATGGTAACGTGATATGACGGTGGGTGAAATTAGATTTATAATGAAATAGTGAATGAAGTGTTTTGTTGATTGATGACCCGTTATCATAAAGTGTGGGGATCGGTCCCAGGTTCTATGAATTTCGACGGGAAGTTCTATGAATTCTATGTATTAATGTTTTGGAATTTATTATAATTATGTTGTGGGTCCATGGGTCCAATAAGAAATTATATTTATTGACAACCTTTTGCTATATCTTTTCAACTGCTAAGTTCACGATAAAGAAATGGAAAGCTGCGAGAACTATTTGTATGTACTATATAAGTTATACTGGCTCAGGATCGTAAAGCATGGCATTATTTAGTAACGGAGGCCAAGATCCACTTTGGGTCGGTGCGTTCAGTTAGTTATATAAGTTACATGCCCAATATGAGTATTTAAGCACAGAGTGGCAAGTAAGTATTCTTACTGACTTTATCCTAATACGAAAAATGTAGTATTTTATACTTGGGTCAATCAACGTTTTTCTGTTGCTTGTTGCCATGGTGATGTCCCCTGGGTTACTCTTTAAAACTAGGATTTTCGGCGGCAATATTTAAAAAAAAAATTGTAATTGCAGCTGTTATAAGCCCATTTTTATTTAGAATATCTCTTGAAAATACCAATATTATAAATTATCAACACTTTTCTAAGAAGTTTAATCATCATTTTCTCCTGGGTGACGGGACAGAATAACAACAAGAAAAAGTTGATCCACCCATTTACAATTCAGAAATCAATTGCGATGTTTGTATCAAAGCAAACTTCAGCTCAAATAGAGACATACATATAGATGACAGCTGCGTCATAAAAGTAAAAAAAATCTGATGTCATTTTGCAATAAAATAATCTTAGACATTTATATCACCTAACCACTGTGTCCATCTTTTAGGTGTACCATTAATATGCTAAAACCGGAAAACAGCTCTAAAAGTGGGTCCAGTGCCACGATGGTGGTCCTCTTATCGGTAATATAGCCCTGGCTGCCCCGGGTCATTCCTTATTCAACCCAAGAAATTACTTTTAATAATGTTTTTTTTTATAAGTCATCATCATCGACATGGAATATTATTTAAATCTTACTGTAATTATTACCTACAATAAGAAAATAGTATAACGAAAATAGGTGAACAGAATAACAAGAATATTACTTTATACGTTACTACTTACTTACCTAATATATACGATTTTTTAAATGTAGGTACTAAAATTAAATTTCTTTTGTGTTTGTGTGTTCTCATTTATTATAATTGGTAGGTATTTAATCTATTCAGAATATATAGGGGATTTTAAAATATTAAACTAGAATTAAATATATTATCAAATTTACAATAAATGTTTAAAATCCATGAAGTTGTCAGTTTAGTATTCCGAATTAAAAAATTACACCAATATTATAAAGGTAACAGTTTGAGTGTGTTTGTATGTTTGTTACTTTTTACGCTCAAATGGAATGAGCGGGTAATACCGCGGGGTACAGCTAGTAGACCATAAAAGTTGAATACAATGGTAATCTTCGATTTGAAGCTGTTTAGACAACGTACGCTTACGCTTACAACTTGTGTAAAGTAACCTTAAAATGTGTGTGGTATGTGATAAAAAGCCTCAACGTTTCAACGTCGGTCCGTCACATTACGCAACTAAACAGATTTCAGCTCTATATTTTGGACTAAGATTATTTCCTTACAAGTTTAAAATTAAATGGTGATTAGAAACGTGTTATAATTAAAGTATTATAAAGGAGAATAGCTTCCCCCTATTTAAAGAATAAAGTAGTTGCTTTCCCCTATTTAAAAAATAAAGTAGAGTTGGTAGAATCCTTCGCCACATTGGGACAGACCCGGCGCCTTCACTGACACATTTCAGCTTTTTTATTGCCACGCTCTTTGCGACTTTACAACACCACGATATCTCTACCCCTCCCCAAACTTGGACAGTACATTATCATAAGGCCACAAATACCAAATTCCTTTAAGTCTTCGTTATTTAAAGGTAATGTTATAATGGTGTCTATTGTGGTTTTATCCATCTACTTTCTCACCTTTTTACGACATTACGTGTGAGTTCGAGCGTCGTAGATACAATTATCGATTAGGTAATGTTATCAGCTCCATCTATTGTCTTCCGGTTGACATTTGTTGATTTAGGGCCGTCCAGTTATTTAGTGGCGCTAGGGGGATTTTGTTTCCTGTTACATTTCACGACTTCATTTTGTTTTTTTTGTAAGAAAACACAAAATTTCATGATCCTATTTTTTACACGGTTAACATTTGTCTGATTTTTGTGTCTTTTTGGCTAAGAATGAAGTTATTGTTTTGATAAAAATAATATTTCAAAATGATGGTCATTGTCATCATTCGAGTAATATGCTCGATATTTACAACAATATCTACACTTAACTTGATTATAGTGATAATAGGGTAATTTATTTGCATAAAGTTACAAAATGTCTGAAAACTTAAATCTTCGTTATTTGGACTAAAATGTGTAAAATATTACAACATTATTTATATTTATTACGAGACAAACTCTTACATTATCAGTCCAACCAACTGACAGCTTGTTCAGGATCATCCTCAAACAGCCGACGACGTTTCACTAAGTCCATAAGAAAATTACCCTTGAGACCATGGACGTAGAAAAGTAATTAAATAAATCATATTTATGACCGGTTTCTTCTGATAACGTGTGAAAATATATTACCTGACTGAAAACTTATTACTATTCTCACGACGATAAATGCCCGAGTCATGGATGTTCTATGTATTTAAGTATTTACTTATCTTTGTAAGTATGTATCGACGCCTAGTACTAATAAAGTCTCTTGAGCACAAGCCTTCTTGAGCTTAAGGCTGCGTTTCCACTAGAGATGTGCGAGGATGCGTAGCGAGGGATGTGTTTTTGTTAACCAATGGAATAACTTCAGCAGCCTAATTTGGGACTAAGTAATAGGTTGATTTGTGTGAGGTTGTCTAATATTTATTTAAACTCATTTAGTTAACTTATTTTAACTTTCTAAAAAGCAATTTACTGTGAACTCACCAATTGACGGATATGTTACAGTTATTTTCTTCAATTGTCAAAAATGTTTATGACTGATGATAGCAATCAAAGGGGCGAGTACAACTTTTACGCAAAACCACGCAAAACTAATTTCAACCAATATTTTTCAATAATACCTTTTATCTATCTATGTTTTCATGCAGAAACTATGTACTTATGACCAAACTATATTCAAAAGTAGTTTAAACTGTCCTCGTCAGTTAAAAAAAATATGGTTTTGGCCGAGAAAGAGTCAGTCAATCGACTGTAACACAAGTATCATGTTGTCTTTTTTGCACTGAACTTAAACATACTTACAAGTTACAAGCAACACTTTCACTATTTACTTAGTTGCAAAACGAATTTACTTAAAGAACGGAACATAAACAAACTGACTTCTTTCTTCCAGATAAAAAATAAGCTTAGCTCGAGGTAAACAATTTAGTCGTCAAAATAAGGCGTTCACATAAAATAAGTGAGTAAAGTGCAATAATTTCAGTACATTATTGCCCCTTGCATCTACTAAAATGTGAGTAATTTGCCTTGGAGTATAAGTTTCCTCGCTACTTCAGTAAGAAATAGAAGGCGGCCTTAAATCAGGATCAAATTGCGCGAGGGTTAAATAATGTGCATATTATTGCATTCATGCATTCGTATAAAGACGTCAAAACGATACGGCGCGCAAGGACAACGAATAGACAATTAAACTTAATTGTTTGTATAAATATTGACATTCGTAATTGTAATTGTTTTTTTTGTTAATTGTTTGTATTTTTCTTAAATTATATTAGTGTCTATATAATGCAGTTGCCGTTTGTTATAAGTCTATAAAAAGTTACCTACATAATAATGATATTTTATAAGGGTTAAAATTTAGTCTTTATCAGAGTGAATTTGAATTAAATGTATATTCGAACTTTTCGCATGTAAGACCAATATTAACTGGGAAATAATTCTGTATAGAAATAGGTCAGTAAGGTAACTGGATCATTGTCAGTTCAAAAAACAAAATTCGTCCCTCCGGTGGTCAAAAGTTAAGAGTTTGTATGAATCTAGGTTATGTTGCTTGCTATTACATCGGATTATAGAAGAGAAAACGTTCTTTATTCTCAAAGGCATTTTATCAGAAAATTAGGCCCTGGAATCCTTAATTTCGAAAATGTCCACCGGAAAGAATAGAACCTAAATCTGACAATGACCCAACTAGGTAGGTACATCAATTTTATTGCCTTTCAATTAATATGATGTTAAAAAATATCTTAGTGTTTAAATTTACTAACCGTTTGTTTTTAATGTTCGCGTAAAATAGGGTTTTTAAAAATCATTTACTCACGAATGGTATAACTACTGTTATTGACAGCAGGTGCCAAATATACACTTCAAGATGCTGACAACTGTTTTCAAAAACTTTTAAAGAAAAAAAAATAAAAAAATATATACTGCAATCCAGATAATTTAAAATATGTACTAGACTTGAGTTTTTTAATTTAAATAAAATAAAATGAAAATAAATAAATAAATATTAAGGGACAATCATACACAAATCGACCTAGTCCCAAACTAAGCAAAGCTTGTACTATGGGTACTAGACGACGATATACATAATATATAAATACATTTATATAGATAACATCCATGACCCAAGAACAAATATTTTGCACAAATATTTGCCCCGGCCGGGATTCGAACCCGGGACCTCCGACTCAGTAGGCAGGTGTCTACCAACCGAGCCAAACGCGTCGTCACATTGTTAAATGTTTATTTATGAGCTAATTGTATTCGATTGTAAGTTGTTTGTGTAATAAATAAGTAAGTATATATCCATTAATCAATATCATTTTATTTTCAGGCAACCCATGTGGCCCATAGATAAATACTTACTTACTCCGATGACTCAGTGACCCAAAGTGAGTCTTGGCCTCCGTTTTCGCCACTCCTGAGTACTGTCTCTAGCCAGTTATCGGCGTTTAACTCCAGCAGATCCGCCTCCATTGCATCTCTTTAGCGGTATCTGGGGCGACCGACGGGCCATCAATAGACAAATAAATACCTTAAAAATTACATACATATGAAATAAAACAGTATACATATCAAATTAAGTAGTAAGGTCTTCTACAGGTTACACCTCGGTGAGTGTAGGGATTTCACGAACTGATTCCACCATCTCCATTTCGACATTACGGTACCCGGCGTGGACTTGGGTTCCACCCTTATGTTGTTGATATTCCATTGATTCGTACAAAGCAAAGGAGTGGAATTTAATTTAGATCTCTTCAACTCGAGAGTGAATAGGCATCTTCTAGACAAGCATGCTTCATCTTAGGCCTCATCGTTACTTAACAGTCTTAATACCAGGTACGTTCGCTGTCAAATGTTTGTCTATCGCACATAAATAAAGTAATATATAAGTTCAGTGTCACTTATTTTGCAGTCAGTACCACTTGTTAATCGTTCACGCTTGCGCACGAGAACGATTTAATTTCACCAGCGATTAGTGATCCTATTTCACGAGAATGTATAGCTACGATTCGAAAAACTACATACCAAGGATAGCACGGCATTTTGTTGCAGATTTTATATTTTATTTGCTTTGTCCTGCCTGTACGTATATATGTAATGGTGGAAACAATTCAATTAAAATGTATAGGTATAAATCTCTCGATACCTTGCCAGTAAATTTGTAAATTTTTCTTTGAGAATCTCTGATAAAGTTTAAATGATATTCTTCTTTTCAGGGTTTTTTTATAAACTTATATTATATATCTATAGTCAATCCAATCCAGTGTGTCATAAAAGTGATGACTTTTTAACATAAAAAGCTGTCAAACTCCTGGAACTATTCCTATCGCAAGTTTGAACAGCGATTTAACACATTCCACAAATATTAACACGAATAATAATGGAATAGTTGACGTATCAACATGTTTATCTTAATACCTAAAATGTTTCGACAAATCTCTAATAAGTATAATAAACAAAATATTCACCCGGTTAAGAAGCTTGCTTGCCTTATTAATTTGTAACATTTGACCAGTATTTCGAGGCCTTTGCATGTGATGACATTTCGTTAAAAAAGGTGTCAAGTTTGTTTGGTTTTTGTGCAAGCAATTCACATATCCTTGGCCTATCTATGTGGAGATCTTTGGGCCGGCAGGTAGAGTGTTAAAAAAATTAAGTAATAATCCGACCGCATGGCTATGATAATCTGATGGTAACGCCATTTTGTCTTGTGTGGTTTTGGGTAAAAAACCCGTGACATGATTATCGGTAACCCTGTGGACAAAAAGTTTTAGGGTTGGTCCACATAGATATTAGCAGATGGTCTCATTATTGCAATGAAAAATTTACTTAAATATGTCATGGTTGTAGCTCTTCTCCTAATGAATTTTGTGAACTAGGTGCGGAATATAAGGCTTTAGATTCATAAGTCATGTAAAGGTTTAGTTAAAAAAAAAGTACGGCTTTTTGAGATTATTTAAAAACATCAGTAAGATCAATGAAGAAGTAGGCCCTGAAACAATATCCCAACATGATCTTACGGACATTTAGTTTTGTGCATACAGAATTGTAAAGAATGTATTTTATATGTAGCATTTTTAAGAAACAAAACGAAATTACACTCTTCATATTACAAGTGTATCAACCCTAACCTAATTATAAGGGCGCGGTCACCGAAACAGATAAGGGAAGAAAGTAATAGGCACACTTGATAACATCAGGCCTCGTTAGACGCAATAAAACCGTTTTTGCCTCAAATTGGAGCGAATTTTTTGCGGCTTCCGTCTCGACTGGCGGCCATTTGTCGTGCGACTTTGTTTTGACGTCATAGTTAAAAGTGTGAAGGGTTGGTTTTTGTCCTTTATGTCATAAAATTTTATGTTCGATGTTTTTTGTTCTGAATTGGTTTTTAAACTTTTGACATCACAACTTCACAACACTGTGCTCTTGATTATTGCTAGTGATCACGCGATAAATAAATGACTAAACATCCGTCACGTTTTGGAAAGATGCTAGTGTGAGTGACAGATGCTTTGTCACTTTGCTATCACACCGTGATACACGCAACCAATGCCCCTAGGATTCATTAATTGTTCGATAAATTCAAATTTAAACATCTAAATACAGTTTATAATAATCAAACTAAGTATTTCACTATATCATGTTACCTACTTAATTTTATTTTACTTTTATAATTTTCAAATGAAAATAAATATTTTTTTCCTCAAATTTAATGCATAGTTAGTATTAGTACCTACTAATAATTTGAGTGCAACGAAACAAAATAGATCTTGTTCTATGACGCCACTCCACACCACACTACGTAATCCTGAGCCAGGTCTCGAGCTCATAAGATACGGATGCCAAGGTCCCTGAGATCCTATAGAGCAATAAAACCTATTCGAAAATCAAGACCAAATAAAGATTAACCTTGAACATGATGATAGACTTGCTTATAGTCTTCTGACAAAAAATCATATACTCGTATTCATTCAAGGGCAGTTAATGTTCTCTCCTTTAGGAATCTACCAACCTGCTAGCGGTTAAAGAAAGAAAGAGGCTCGATTTAAGTTTACAACAAAATTACGGTCTTTGACTAATATTGATATTTCGAGACAGTTTTAAGTATAATATAAATTTATGAAACATGTAATGTCTCATTATTTTTAACCTGGGCACAATCTTTTATATACCATTGATACAAAGATCAAAGCACAAAGAAAAATGTAAATGCGTAACCTGGCGGAAGAGACCTAGAATCGAACCCGGTACCTCTGGATTACCGGTCCAACGAGTTCACCTTTCCTCCACCCTAACGCCAGATTACCTTTAGATTTTTTCCTTATGTTTGCGTGTCGATCTTTGCATTGTCTATTTGAAAGGCTTTACACCATTTTAAGTTAGTTGTTGTTGAACAGATTTAAAAATACAACTAAAGCTTGTATCGACTTGTAAAAATATCAATGATGATCCAATGACATCACGCACTCCGGCGCAGGTCGCCCCGCCCCGCGGTGCATCTAATTACACGTTGCGACTTACATTCATTTAGAGGTCGGGCCCGTAAAGGCCGTTGTCCACTGGTTGTATCGCAACGCACGACTTTCTTAAACACACTTTTTTATGTCATAAGGGGCAAACGAGCAAACGGATCGCCTGATGGAAAGCGATTACCGTCGCCCACCGTCAGACACCTGCAACACCAGAGGAGTCACAAGTGCGTTGCCGGCCTTTGGGTGTAGGACTGTGTGAAGGAGTAAGCTTTAACAGGAATATCTCCTATACTCCGCACCTCAGGCCTGATGAAAAGAAAGGCAAAGAAGCATAATATTATCCAGGGCATACCGAAATGTTACATTTGACATTAACATTAGTGTTTGGTATAATCAAAGTTCGAAGTCGAAGTGCCTGTTTTTACCATTTCTCAACGTAAATATCTTGCGAGACGTCGTCCACTTCCCAACTAGCAAAATTACTTTATAAAGAAAGGCCTATATGGCCATAACTCTTATAGTCGTCATTTAAAGGCATTGTTTATGTCAAAATATCGTATAAATGCACTTTACAAGAGGGTTCAGCTAATATGGCTACTGACTTTATAATTTGGTTAGGTAAACGTCAACAAACCTAAATAATATGGCTACTATAAAACCTTTAGTTAATAAGGTTACAACCTTCATAATTCGGTTAGGTAAACGACAACAAAACTAAATAATATGGCTACTATAAGCCTAAAATTATGAATTATCTTATAATGGCTAATTATACGGGCTTTTAGCCAAATAATAGTAGAAGCCATATAAAGGCTAGCATGAAGGCTATTTGATCTTGTAAAGAAAATACACAGGATTGTTATAAAGCATTATATCTTATAGAAGTCAGAATTTTTACGTTTATATAGCAATGGTATACATGTCATTTTATGTGAATTTTAAAAGGGTTGAAGTCTTGGTTAGTTTGCTATATAGTAATTATAAGTGTGTAATTCTTATGATTGTCATGTACTTTTGTTTATATAACAAAGTCAGCCATTATACGAATAAAAGTTTGTTTGCGTAAGTGAAATTACAAATGATGGATTTGGAAGAGTGGAAAAAGTTCAAGAGAAGTGGTGGTTACAAGAGGAAAGAGCATGTACGAAAAAATGAAAAATGACGTTAATAAACCTACAACCTCTACCGATGTCAACAACACTTCTTTTGTCAAGGACAACACATCCGAAAGTGCAAGTGGTTCCGTACAAAATTATAACTTAGAGCAGACTTATTGCAGTGAAAATTTGGAATATATGACAGTGGGGAACAGAGTAGTTATTACGATGTGGACGGAAGTAGTTTTAGTTTTAGTTTTAGTTTATTTATTAACCATAATGTAACATGATCATTACATGGTAAGTCAGCATTTCACAATATTATACTTATTAGAGTATGAATTTACTATACAAAGTAAATACGCTTAATATATGTATAAAGAAATCTATTCACAATTTGCGTCAGTTAAAATATTTTCTAATGATAAATATTCAGTAATCGAATAGAAGGCATGGTTTTGGAAAAAAGTCTTGACTGTGTTTTTGAATAAATTAAAAGGTAAATCCGTGACATGCGTGGGCAGTTTATTAAATAGCTTTATTTTAATAAAAATTCCCTGTTTTTGGCACTTTTTTAATCTTAGTGATGGAAGTATTAGTTTGCTATTGTTCCTCGTATTATAATTGTGGCAATCCGAACGCTTAAGTAGAGTGCTTGCTTCCTTGTGAATTTCTAACACAGAGTTGTATATAAACAATGATATAACCGTCATCACTTCAAGCTTCACAAAGTAGGACCTCGCAGATGTGCGCCAATTTACCCCGCATATTATTCTAATCGAGCGTTTTTGTAGAATCAATACCCGGTTTACATCTACTGCATTTCCCCAAATGGTAATCGCATAAGTTAGCACACTTTGAACATAGGCATAGTATACAGTTTTTAAAGTTTTTAGGTTAACTAGAGGCTTTAGTTTCAACAATGCGTAATTGGCCGATGCTAATCTATTACAAACTTTATCAATATGCGTGCTATGTGTTAGTTGACTGTCAATATCATAGCCTAAGAAACATGTGCTGTGAGTGTACTCAAAAGTGGTTGTAACATCGATTTTTCTTGAAAGTGTCTTGTAGTTTACAAATGTACTTTTATTTTTATTTAAAACAATGCCGTTACATTCAAACCATTTGTGCAATATGTCTGTGATGCATCTTAGGTGTCTTTCCATCGATGGTTGATCTTTGTGTCTGACTCCAATATGTGTGTCATCTGCAAAAAGGCTGATCTGCGCCCATTCTGGTATATTCGAAGGCAAGTCATTGACATAAATCAAGAATAATACTGGGCCAAGAATTGATCCCTGAGGTACGCCTATTTTACATATTTCAGGGGATGACACATTTTTTCTAACTTCAACCACTTGCATTCGATTCTGCATGTAACTGACCATCATTTTTAAAGCCATGCCGTCAAAACCATAGTGGTGTAGTTTGTGAATGAGAATATCATGCCGTATACAGTCGAAAGCTTTAGATAGGTCGCAGAAAAGTATAATTGTTGAGTTAATAAAAGACAACTTACGTAAGAACATAATAATTGAATTTGGTCACGATTAATAAAGAAATGTGATGTCATGTGTTTGCAATTATAACAATTGTCTCTCTTTACAAAATGTGTCATTTGCCAAGGCCATATTGAACTATGAACAAGATATAAATCTTCTCTTCTAAGAAACCGGTCCACATCAATAAAAATTACTATAGTTTTCAGTTCGGCAAATCTAGGAAAGAAGTGTCTTTAATTAATTACGTCATTACGGAACCCTAAAATGTATCAAGATGGAGAATACTTAGGACAAAACATAACCTCTATAAATGTTTTTTTCTTGTAAACACCTTGTAGAGTTTATGTAATTTGCTTAAAGTCTTATAGCAACAATAACGAAGGAATTAAAAAAAAACCAAAGTATTTTCATCACAAATCATTGTCAATTCATGAGGGCGTTGAAAATGAATTGAAAACCATACCCCATATCCTCATAAAAATGAGTTTCCACTTAGTTTCGATTATTAAAGACACAGAAGTAACATCAGAAAAATGGACACAGACTATATTACCTTTTTCAAAATGGTTGACGAATAAAAGATCTTTTATTTTATTAATCGATGTCACACGCACGATAATTCTTGTTGTATGATTGCTGCGACGTTTATGAGTTGGATTACCTTTTAAACGATCCTTACATAGCGGTTACAAGAACACGCTTCTTACGACTGGAGTTTACATAGCAATTATAAGTTAATACTTTTTATGCAAGCTTTATAAATTTCGATTATAAGGACTATGAACATATAAACGGATTACAATTGGCAATTACAAGGGAATTACACTTATTGCTATAACCATAACACATCTGGTATCAGATAAGTAGCAAATAATAAAAGGCATGTATTTAACGCGGCGACAAATTAATCAGATTTAGGGATTTATAAAAAATTAAAGGGGATAGCAAAAATAATAAGTTGGCGACTAATTGCGGAGACTATTAAAGTAAAAAGTAGCAGCTAAGTAATCAATTTTCGGCTTTGTTTCAATATAAACTAGCATCGAGTTATTGTTTTGGCGACTGAATTAACTAATTAAGCGGAAACATGACAGCGGATAAAAAGTTGAAAATGGCCTACTCTAATTGTTCAATGGAGATTACAATATATAAAATAAATCAAGGTCATAAAAAAAATACTTTGTGCGACAATTTAAGAGCTTTAATCAAAGTTGAAAATTGCATGTATAAATAATAATTTTGGTCTATAGTTTTATTTAGTGGCTCTGATTTTGGTCAATTTTTCGTCAGGTGTGATGTCATATTGACACCTATTTTTTATGATTCTATCGTATAGAATACGTTAAAATAAACGTGTTTTGTATGGACAACTTTCTTACTCTCTTCTCACTTCTAAACTTAATAATTACCGAGATATGGACTCCTAAAACCGACAATATTTTTTTGGATATTGTGTCAGACTCTGCCTTAGCTCCGGCGCTGCGGGAAGTGCAGCCCTTCCGCCCTTGCGTGGCAAAGCACGGTCGCCCGTACTCCGTTCCGCAGCTTCGGCTTGTTGGTCGCCTTCGGCGACCAGCCTCAGCCGCTCCGCTCCGCACGGCTCCCGAGCTTTGTCACGGCGGGCGAGGGCTGCTCACCCTCCGCGCCTCCGGCTTTTTATATACACTCTAGGGGTAGGGCAGACAAGACCACGTGGAATCGGGGTTGACAGCTTCGGTTCTGAGGCAAGTCTTATGATAATGCAATGCTTATTTTAGCGTAGCGTGTTTTAGCTAGATTCGGACTAAAATAAGCGTGTTTTGTATGGGCAAAACATTTTTACCAAAAACGCTTATCGCCGTTTTCATTAAATGATGGTTTCGAAAACTAAAAAAATAACTCCCCATTACTTTTATATAGTACCCATTTTAATATTTAAGCTGCCAGCAAATCAAAGCCCAAAATGCTTTTTTAGATGGAGACCTGTAGTTGCCACTAATATAAAGTTTGTTATCCTTCTGCTAATATTAGTCGCCAAGTCATTATTTATAGTACCTCACCTATGATTTCAGTAATCTTGTTTATTATTTCTGCTACCTTAAAGTAGCTGCCATTATTTGAATTTCAAAATATCCTTAGTTTGAAGCTCATTTAATATAAATGATTGCCAAAATATTTAATCGCTGACAAGTTATTATTTTAGTTGCAAATAGTTTGCTGCTCTTTAATTTTTCTGTCGCCGCGAAAATAATAAGCCATAATAAAACTGGAATATGGTAATTATAAGGTTCAATATCTTATAATTTGGGCCCAATGCCACCCTTATTAACGTTTATATGGCTTGTATAAGAATAATTATTTTATCTTTATAAACCTTTATATACCATATTTTTGCTACTTGGGTTAGTGCTAAGTTTTATTATCTGAGACTCACACTTAACTTGGCTGAATATTTGTCCCACAAGTCGAACCAAGTGGAAAAAAAAACGTGATCTTAAAAGAGGGCAAGTTCAACTTTGCACATTTTTTTATTTCATGTGACCATTGAACACTTTCTTACGGATTCCAACTAATTTTAGTACAGGGATTGTCCAAAAATGGTTACAGGATCATTTTTATCCGATTGCCGATTATCGTTATTAATTTTAACTAAATGCCTATATTTTATTGTATTAAGCGCCATACGATTGAATAAATAAATTGTTAAGAAAATAGTAGCTTTTAATTTTTCATATAAAGTTCCTATCCCAAGAGGAATAGGCATTAGACTATGAGTAGATACTTGATATAAGTACGCGGTAGATTTAAATAGTACTTGTTATTAAAAATTCGCATATCGCTTTAAAAAATGTACGAACATAATCAGCCTGTAACTACGTAATTAATTCGTACTCATGTTGGTATAAAACCCAATACGAGCAAATTATGCAAATGAGTTAATTCGTCGGCAATGACATTGATTAAATTTATTATAAGATTACAGGTCTTTAGGTGTCCCTTCATTATAATCATTAAGTACAAAGTCATGTTTAATTTAAGAATATTTTTCAAAAGCGTTTCGAATTGAATGTGGTTCATAATTTGATCCTGGAATCTACCAAAGAGGAATGATGGTCCGTAGTGAATCGAACTAACGCCGAGATTGAGGAGCTGGTGGCCGAGCCGAACATTATCGGAGAGAGAAAGTCCCATAGACTTCATTGGCTTGGTCACCTACAAAGAATTGAAGAGAATCGCGCGACAAACGGAACATTCTTGGGGCAACCAACCGGTTGACAACCAGTTGGTCGTCCCAGGTACCGCTGGGAAGACTTGGTGAAGGTGGATCTGCGTAAGCTTCAAGCCGAACTGGCGAGAAACTGCGCAGTAACTATGAGGATTCGGAATAGTGGCGGGCTCTCGATTCGGAGGCCAAGTTCCCTTTTAAGTCACTGTGCCAAAACAGTTGATAATTTGATAACCTATATCGCGCAGTTAAGATTTCTCCTGAAATAATTACCTCTATCCAAAAGTTACTTTCAATGCAATTTTAGAATACTTCATAGAAGTTCTTAAAAGTGTCCGGTTTCAGAGATAACCTTGATTTGACGAATGAAACAGGTGGGAAATCTAGTTCATGGAAACAAAATTATGATGCTCCTTATTCCTACATTTGCGATATTCCTCAAAGACAACCTCTTAGTTTGGTCCATGCGCCAGCCGTATTTTACGTGAGTAACATGAATAAACTACTAAATTATACATCAGATCCAGACGCATCTTTCAACTAGGTATTAAAAACACAGTTACTTAATAAAATAGTAGGTGGTCTGAAACCACAATATATTACGAATACAAATAAAGTCCGTCGACGTACGGGGCGTTTGAAAGTGAGATTGTCGTTAAACCAATCTTGGTCATATTTCTGAATGTGAACGGTCCGGTTGAGCTCCTACTTTGTTGGTAGGCGCTTTTGTAGTTTACGCGTTATAAGGAGCCTATTCGATGCAATGTGATATAGCTGGATTGCAGAGATACAAATCTGTTGGGAGGAAAGGGAGTCATTGTTTAACAGGGGATGAATTCAACGTTTCTAAAGATATCTCTGCAAGATATCGACACTTTATATCTATTTTAGTGATTAAAATTAACTTAAAAACCTATAACCTAAACTAGCGTAACACTACCCAAGGTCGGTCATTGGCGGAAATGATCCCAAGATGCGGCGTTTCCCCGCTGCACAGCAGTACTGAGCCTTTGTCCGAGAAACGCGCCAGCTTTGGGACCACAGGTAGTTCTAATGAGTGTGATGTGCTCTATACTATATTTTAAGTGCCTATAAACTTTATTTTGATACGCTTACGCCCCGGCCGCGACTTGTTTAGGCGAAAAGTCCGAGCGCAGTTTCTCGCTCACTCGTATGGCCGCCGCTCGCCGCTGCCGCTTGCCGCCGATGTCGTGGCATGTCCGCTAGACTGTGTCACCACTCTACGTCCACATTCTATGTTCAATTTTTGTACATTTAAATGTCAACTTATAAATCGAAACATATCGGCTACATCCCGACCATACCATACGTTTAATATAACCAATACATCGCTCAAATATTCATACCAATATCAATGTTAATCGAGATAGACCATAGAGTTTCAATAACGTACTACCTATCATTATATACTTACTCTATTGGAAACAAACGAACGGCTTAAAAAACTCGTTAACTTCGTTTCATTACATCTCTGTTCAAAATGTATTAAACTCGGCTGTCGTCAAAGTGTTACCTTAGTACCTTACCCCGCCGTAACCCCGATCTGGCCGATTGCCGATTTGCTCGTAAAACCGCGACGCGTATAGAGGGCCTATAAAATTCAATTGTCACCCGTGAAACGGGCTAATGTACGTACTTTTCTTCTTTTAACATAAATTGTGACGATACCCGGCCAGCGCGTAGCTTAATACTGACAGTTCACTTTGATTTTACTTTCCGTTTATCGTTTTCTTTTAATTTAGTTTATATGGAGCGCCATCTCTGAGTCTCAAGTGGAAGTTTTCAACGTAAAAAACGTTTACGTTTCCCGTATAAATTATATTGCTACAAACGCGTTCGAGAAGTTTTTCAAGTTGAAAACAAACTAGATCCTCTGATAACATGACAGAAACTTCTAAAGCGAAACCAAGCGAATCGAACTTCGCCGGGTCAGCTAGTGTTTAATAGAATACCACTTTTTTTAATTTTTAAGTATTTGATTTAGAAAAAGGAGATGGCGGAACGCGTTCTACAAAGAATGGCAGAACCGCACTGGTAATAGAGTCGAGTGGAGAAAACAAGGGGGCCTCCCCCTTTTCTCAGCAGTAAGACAACTAAACAGGCTTTAATAAAATAAAATAAATTAAATACAAAGAACAATAAAGCGGAATGAAAACTCGCGCCTTGAGTTCAATTTGATGCGATTAACGAACAATGTAACTTATAGATTTTTCAGTCGAAAACTTATAATGTATAAAGTTTAAAAAATATTAAAAATGTCTGTACCTAACCACTGCCTGGATTAAGTTATCTGTGCCCGTGCTTCTAACTGCAGCGCGATGTCAGCTCAATTTATTGCGTTATACGAACGCTCATAAGTTAATTCGTTGTTAAGATAAGTTGCTGTTAAAAGCTGTCCCTTTAACCGGAGTGTGTTCTAACCTATCCCGTCAAAGTACTTATTTCAAAATTCTTATTTCTGTTTCATCATCATCATCATCTTCCTCCTCCTCCTCCTCCTCCTCTTCCTCATCATCATCATCATCATCACCATCAGCATCATCATCACCATCACAATCATCAGATAGGATGTCCACTGCTGGATACAGGCCTCCTCATGACTTCCACATGAGCCGGATAGAAGCGACCTGCATCTAGCAAGTCCCCGCAACCTTAACTAGATCGTCCGACCACCTTACTGGTAGCTGTCCTACGGTGCGCTTGCCGATATGTGGTCTACATTCGAGAACCTTTCTGCTTCAACGACCACCGTTTCTTGAAATGTATTAATAGCCATAGACTTGACGGTAGTCACTGGTGTTAGAACTTAGTTTTATCATTCTCAAAATTGTAACCAGAAACACGAAAGTTTCCCAAGCCATCAAAAAGATAGGAATTCTTTAGAATCATCAATAACCTAATTTCATCTAAAGACTTTAAAGTTTTCGGTTGTCCAGAAAATTTACACAATGAATGCTTTTACACTTATGGTTCTAATTTTCGTATTCAACTTTTAAATAATAGATGATCAAACGAACTTCTCAAGCGAAGTTCGATCATTATTATATGAGTCGTTTCATTCGAAGATATAACTGCTATTAATACCATCACTGAAGTACATAATGCAAAACAATAGGGAAATTTCCATAAGTCCAATCTGAATGACTCTTAAGTACACTAGCATCTAGTAAATTAACTTGCCTACTAAATAACGGTGCTTTTTCACGACGCGAGTGAAAAGAGATTAGCGTTATAAACCGTTAAGTCAGAAATATGAGATAATGTTTAATTTATTCAAATCACCTCAAAGCAAAAGGAAAGTTTTATAGTAGTTCAAATACGTACTTACATTGTAAAGCTAAATAGTATTTTAGGCAACAGTTGTATAAAAGGGGTCAAAAACGGCGACGATGTGACGAAAAACGATGTGAGCCTCAAAAAAATATACGATTTAAAACTTGCCGCCCTGCGCTTTGCGTTGTGAAACCGCATACGAACCCCGCTGAATCCTGTGTCTCGGAGCGACTCACAATACCTACGAGTACTTTAGCAACCGAATGGTTTCTGCGATCACATCGTCACTCGTCGCGTGTATCGTTACTTGGCTCGAGGGTCTTTACCATTCATGACACGCAAGGACTCGCAGTCTCTTGCGCCTTGGATTGACCAATACCTACTTTATCGACCAAATGGCATCCGCAATCGCTATGGTCACACGTCGCATACTATTGTTCTTTGATCTGTATGGCCTTGACTAGTAACGCCATCCTAGTAACCCATGCCATGTCTGCCATGTCGCCGTCCTGCCATGACTAGTAACGTAAGGGCCCCGCTTGCTGTGTTTTTTTGCGTTTTGGACCTACTAATACCTACTTTAGTAATCGAATGGCTTCTGTAATCGATATAATCTCACATCGCGTGTATCGTGAGCCTTACCTTTGTGTTTTGCACCGACCAATACCTACTTTAGCAACCGAATGATTTCTGCAATTACAAATACCAACTTTATAGTAGTCGAATGCTTTCTGTAATCGGTATAATCACACATCGCGTGTATCGTTGTTTGACTCGAAGGCCTCACTTTTCATGACTTATATTGTAAGGTCCCACTGGCCCACAAGAGTGTTTTGGCCCAACCAATACCTACTTTAGCAACCGGACGGCTTCCGCAATCACTATTGTCACGCCAAAGCGTGTATCGTTTCTTGACTCAAGGACCTTATCTATCATAACTTGTAATGTAAGGGCCCACTGTCTCTTGTGTCTTGGACCAACCAATACCTACTTTAGCAACCGAATGGCTTCCGCAATCGCTATCGTCACACGTCGCGTCACATGTTTTACGATCCGATAGAAAGCATAATAAAAGTAGTAGTACGTGGGTGTCCTGACATCGTCTTTGTTTTATGTTAATATCTTTTTTATTAAGGCCCCCGCTATTCTGTGGGTATCTTTAAGTTTTGTTTATCTAGTATCTACTAGTAGTTTCTTATCGAGTATATTGAGTGTTAGGTAATTTTGGATAATTTAGTTTTTCCTTTTAAAGTACCAACTTATATTCTATTCGTTATGTTAAACCATACATTTATACGACAAGTTTGGATACTGCTATATTTAACATTATTAAATGATAGTTGCAAATCATCCCTGAATGAATGAAAAAATGTACTACGAAATTCTACCTTTTTATAGTTTTTCCCTGCACTCATTGATTGTTATCGGAATTTGTTAGATCACTGTTCAATAAGCAGTTCATTTATTCATTTATCGTATGGCTTATATTATAGTTCTCTACTTACATTTTTAAAGTGTTAGATTAAAGGTATGCAACTGCATCCGCCGAGAGTTTCTTGAGTTCGCCCGTTGTCTCGCTAAATTTGGTGATTGGGCATTCGAAGATAATGTAGTGTACTGTCTGACCAGATCAGGACAGTCTGATCTGACCCGAACCTTTCAATGCATTTTAGCCAAATCGCAATAACATACAATGGTAATCGATAACGCAGGCGCCTCCGCCGTTCGATAAACAGGGATACAAAATAAAAATGTCCGTACAAAACATTCTGAAACCTATCTCAAAGAAGGCTCAATCGTTATAAGGAGTGTGTTATTTATTAGTTTAGATTATCGCAACAAATCACGGGTGTCCCGGATTCATTTGGTGTAACCCGAGAACACCCCTTATATTTGATGAGTGAACAAATAAATATATTTCCAGTATCCTGTTTATCAGGCTTGGGGTGTTAATAAAAATGTAGGGGAGAACGGGGACGAAAGGTGGCGAGTCAATTAATAAAGAATTGTATGACATGACGTTTTGGTGTTATTTCAAATTAATCAGTTATACTTGTGTGCTGAGTAGGTATCTTTAAAATTACGTTGAGATGTCTCAATCATTTAATGGTTGACAGACTTTCACATAATAAAATCAGAATTTTAGGAGTAGGTAATGTTATTTTTGAACTCTACATTTGAAACTATCAACCTCAACAATCTTAGCTTTGTAGGCAATGCCATAGGACTTACTTAACAATACTTAACCTGAGATCTAACCTAAAAAAAAGAGAAAAATAAATGTATTGCGAAAGTATTACTGCCACGCTTTTAGATATTGTCGCCAAAAAGATAACTTAATTTTATAAGTATACAAAATTTCTCATATGTGACTTTAACAAAACAAACAAAATCTTTGTTACAAATCAGCATTCAACCACATCAGCCATTAATATGCAATTAACATCTTATTTCTCATACCGTCTCTCCCCCACCTCCCCAACCGATGTGAATGGGCCCGTGGCCAGGGTGGCCGATGTCCGTCGTCCTATCGTTCCCAATAAATTAGGAGCCACTAATACAAGCCTTGCCCTTACAGAAGACTGGCCGTGTCAACTCGCCACTAATGTACTGCCTCGATAACACATTCAAAACCACTCATGTGCTCAAGACCAATTTAACAAGACTCCCAGATATATCAAGGGCCTTCATGGTTTGGAACATTGCAGGGATCAAATGATTTTGGATGGTCGGCGAGGACATAAGTCATATTGCGTCGCAAGGAAATGTTACCTCTTTTATATCATTAGTTTAGTATACCCTGTCGCTTGCCTCGTTTGTGTAATGTAAATTCCTCCGTGCTTTATTGTTGACGATGACTCGGTATTTAATTGATTTAGTATACAGATTTATGGTCATTATAAATGTAATTCTGTTTATGGTATGGGTGCGTTTTCGCTTGGATTTTTGCACGGTGATTGTTGAGAGGTAGTTTATTGGCTTGGCGTGCGGTATTTTGATTGCTCGTGCAAAAAAGTTCATCGGTAACAATTGTTAATTTTCGATGAAGTGCTGATAACTGAACTTTCTCCTAAACATCTGTTTTCAGGGTTCCGTAGTCAACAAGGAAGTTAGTTTCTCCATGTTCGACGTTCTGTCTGTCGGTCTTTCCGTAGGTCTGTCCAGATATTGTTTGGTATAAATTGAACCAAAAAAAAAAGTTTCAAAAGTTCTAAGTTTACAATTGCATGATATAGATTGAAATATTTGCAGCACATCAAAGCAATCGACAAATTATAATATTAGGTCTTCTCTAAATACTTTAACATTCGGGATCGAAATGGAATTTCACATTACACATATCACCTAGTAGTCTCTGAAAATAATTCGACATGTGAGTAGTGGTAGGTGTGTACGTGTAACAAATCAAAATATATGGTCCGTCCGTCATACAAGTACCTAGTCAATTAGACATTTAAAGAAATCAAAATCAAGAAAACAAAGGACTGTTGAAGTGTCGACGAGCTCGTCAGGGCTCCGCGCCACGCGGACATGTATTTCATGAATAGCTATGCAAATATGCTGTTACTTACGTTAACCCCGTTGATTTCTCTACAAGTACAAAAAGATCACAGGTTTCAGCACGATTTTTAACAATAACCGATCTTAATACATTCGTTTATCGATCTATTAAATTTTTTGTATCGCAAAAAGATTCCAGTGAAAATGTGGAGTAGTGTTACTATCATCTGATATTAATTGATCACTCGTCACGTGACCTTTAATGCTAGTACGAGTAATGCCGTGAATGGGATACAGCAGGCGGGCAACGGAGCGCATGCGTCTCGCGATTTGTCGCCGCGTTCAGTCGGATCGGTTTAAACGAGAGAGGACCAGCAAAAATACCCAATCCATCAAATCTATATCATCACACTAACAGTATGACTCGTTTTATTTATTGACCATGGAAGCGAAGTGTCTCCGTTTCAGGTTGGCCTAAATTCTTTCGTATGTTCGGCCGTTCTCGACTGCAGGTCGCATTTCTCAACCGATACTCATGAAATTTCGTAAGTAGGTTCGTTAATTATACTTTTTTTTAAATAACATACTCGCGAGGTTTACACCTCACAGCGCCATATGTTAGTAAGTATTGTTTTCATCTCACACTGTTAATATAAAAACATACATAAAAAAAACTGTTTCAAATGGCTTGAGATTGTCTAGCCTTTTCTACCAGAAGCGTGAGTTGGACTTGCAAAAACCAAACCTACATACGGAAATGTCTCCGCTCTACGGGAGTAAGTGGCTGTGCTGCTACTACATTTACATGATATACTTCGATACGACAATTAGAAGTACATAGGTCAAGATCGATTTCCTATATTTGATTACATTGTTAGTTACAAACAAATAAACAAGCTTAGTTACGTAAAGCGCGTTGATGAAAGCCAATCGGGTAAAAAAGAAAGTTATCTGCTTAGTTAAATATGGCATCAACCCATCCTTAATCCAAACAAAAAGTGATGTCGTATAATCTCTTGCTAAGCCTCGCCATCGCAGACAAGCCAACATAGCTTGAACTTATGAACTACTCGACTATAATCGACTCGACATATCGATGCTCGCTCAATAATCGAAACATGGACGTCACTGGTCGATGTATCGGGATAAAATATGTGGGATTGACGGTTTGTGCGTAGTTTTGTTATTTTAATAAGCGTTATAAAGGTTTGGGAAATGGAAATGACGTTACACAATGTTCACGTCAGACTTAAAACTGTGGACATTATAACAACACCGTGGCACCGTTGGTTTCTTGTCAGTTCTTGTCAATTCGTATAAAACAATATAGTCGCTAAAAGTTATGCCCAACTCAGCTGGCCGGCATAATTTCGCTTTTATATTAATAGGTATTAATCGTCTTAATAAATAGAAAGTATGTCTATCTACTGTATATTTGACCTCATCTTTTTAAGTATACTACTGCCATTTTTTACATAAAATTCATCATAAAACGAACAAATCTACCTATTAAAATTATCGGTGATCTAATGATTGGTTGCACACAAATCCTTAATTGCAGCCTGCAAACTAATGTTTTTATGAGTCTTCAAAATTAAATGATTATGGAAACTGGCGGTTAGCCAGACGTAATCATAGGGTGCAGTACGAAACTGCGAAATACAATGTTTAGCTAATTGGGTTCTTGTTAATTATTGGTAGCAAAAAAGTTGCAGTAAGTTTGTGTTTAATAGGCGGTTTATTTAATGTTGTAAACGACAGACCTTGAGTTTCGTTAACACTGCAATACAACACCATCGTGACGTACAGACTACAATAGATGATTTTATAGTTGTTTATGCAACTGCTACATAATGATATGCGTTAAAAAACGAATATCAATTTCATAATGGGATCATACTATTAGTGATTGTAATGCTAATATGCTAATTTAAACTGGCTGGAAAACAACGAACACAAAAAGAAGGAAGGAAAGATAACTACATATAAATGATTTGATTTCGAAGTAAGCAGACGATTTTTCTAAAATCCATTATAATTATATTTAAACGGAGCCTATTTGAGACTACTTTTGGACAGTTTAAGTATACATTATTTATGAGGAATTTTTCTGCACTTCGCATAACTTAGCTGATGGTCGGAGTTTTCTTGATTATGCCAGTTATGCTATACAGAGTTTTCTCAGAAAACTGAAACTCATATTAACTAAATCACTTACTAACGCCATTTGCCTAACTCTATCATCGCACACCACCACCACACTTCGACTTATGTGACAAATATCCACCAACTTTTTATTCTTATTACACCATTCTTCGATAATATTATACTTAAGATCCATCAGATTATAAGTCGCGTAAGTACAAAAGCCACCTGCAAAGCCTTACATTCAGCATAAGTAATTAGATGAATAAAACCTGTGACATCTACAATGTTGCCAACAAAACAAAACGCATGCACCATTATTTTGCGATCTTAAACTATAACGAGGTACAGTTTATGACAGTGTGAACATTGCAGATCGTATTACATGCCCTTGTTAGTAATGTTTCTTTGTAATTGAAACTTTGTGCAAGTAAAACTTTGTTGGGTGTAATGTTTCCGGCGATCGATCAACGTTTATGGCATTGAATGTTTTAACAAGTAATATCGAGTTTATGTGTATCTTCTTGCCTGATGGTAAGCAACAGCATCATTAGAAATTTTACAACAATGCCAGAAGCATCATGCGCGTGTTGCCAACCTTTTAAAGACAATTTTAAGATTGAAAATGTTTGTTTTCCTGATCGAGTATAGTAAGTAAGTACCCCGATTTAAAATGTGACATTCGCTTGTAGTTTCGCAGATACAAAAGGTACGTGGATGAATCATATGTCATAATTATGTCAAAATGTGCGTCTGCTAGAAGACTTAAAAGTGCAATTTGAATTCCTAGAATCAGTCGGTAACTTTTAGAGATTTAATAAAATTTGTCAAAATTTTCTAAATTATGTCGCTGACTGGGATTGAGAATTTCCTAATTATTTTTTTATGAGCTCGCTAAAGAGACGGCAAAAATTGACTTCGAGATTGAATTAAGCTACAGTTTGAGCCATCTTAGGAGGCCAGCGGATAAAAAATATAGGCGGTAGCGGGTTCCTTACTTGCGAGGTCAGAAAACAAATTTGACAAATTTTATCATGTGCTTTATTTCTAAATTACATTTCTAATCCCTTTGCTAGTTGCGCGTATTGTAGTGTCTTACATTGATTTAATTATACATATGTAGACTTTCACTCGCATGGCATCCGTATCCGTATTATTGTATCTTTGATCATTATTTCACCCTTGTGACAAAATCGCATCAAATTGTGTCACACGAAATAAAGCTGATCGGACTCCTGTGTTTCGTGTGACAATTTGGATATCTGATTGGACTCCTAAGTACCTACAACGCATTCCAAAATAAAATAAATAGATACTGCTGAAGGTTTTCTCGTGGCATGACGTGGCAACTCGAGGTCCTGACACGTGTGTGTTGCTACAACTAGCTAGATTTTGAACGAACCATGGAGGAAGGTGGAGCCAACCATCTATGTGCTTAGGCTACTAATGCGGTGTGTGGTGCGTAGTAAAGCCTGTCTCGCTCGCAGCCTTTTAGCCAAGGCTCTCGGAAGGCTCTTACATTATCTATCTAAAAATCTATCAGCAATTTTAAAGCTTTAATTACCTAAAACACTATCTCCACTGCGCTACGCAAAATAGCCCCATTGTGTAACTGTCAAAACGTTATGGACCGCGGGCCGGCCTATAATTATAACTACTTAGTCCGCCGATGGGCCATCAATCAAAAACAATTGTTGTATTGATTTATAGACGTGATCGGATTATCTGGGCCGTGGGAAATTGGTGGATAGTGTTTTAATCGTAAAGTATTGGTATTTTAGTATTGTTTGTAGCAAGGCAGAAATTCGAATATTTAAATTAGGTATTCTAAAAAAACAGGCAAGCGTGTGTCTGAACTTTACGATATCTCCAACGTAGCAATTTGTTTGCATTGTGGCTACCATAGCTTCATGATTATAGATGTGGGCATCATGGTTTATTTATTTATTTTATTAGGAATAGCTTCAGAGGAAAAAATAAGATTGATTTTGATAATTTTTGATCTTTTCTGCAAATATAAGAAGTAGAAAATTTACATTATATCAATAAAAATCATATCGCGCTTTAGGCCGGGCTGACGTTTTCTGCGGGCCTATTATTTGCGTTTAGAACGCGAGTAACGCGACGGGTGCATGAAAAAGCATCCGTCACTTTTTGACAAATGTGAACGCGAAAGAACTATACTTTATCATTTATTTATCTCGTGATAAACGTGATCATCATAGGCCATATTATGTATTACGCACAGCAATGTTTGCAGGCGCACTCCAAATACCAAGGGTCAGGAGAACAATGGCGGGAGACCTTTGTTAATGCGCTGTCTATCCCGGTGATAGCCCAAACTAGTAATTAACTGTGATTAAGCGCCGATACTGATTTAAGACCGGAGTCCGGCTGGGATTTGAAGAAAGTCGTTTGGAACTTTGGAGTACATGAATCCAGCACCTAATTATACACTTACGGATAATACGCGTACTACGGTTTGTGTTCTCAGTCAACAACTGGCAAGGAAGCAATGTGATTTGTGAAAGCGTATTAGGATAGTTCTCTACTAGAACAACAATGTTGTCGTTTACGACATTAATACAATAAATCAAGTACAAAATATCGATACCTTAGTTCACACTCGTTCTAATTACAAATATTTTGCCAATGAAAGATTAACCACATAGAGTTGTACACTAACGTCCTAATTGCTATTACTTTTTCCGAAAAGTTAGTATTATTGTGCTCTAAGGTATCGACATGTAAAACAAAGCAGGCGAGGCTACAGTGAATCGATTACTGCTATTGTAAACACGACGTTACGAGCAGTAGGTTCCTTGCCAAATTATTATTTTAAAACGAATCATACAGACGAATCTCTTCTTGTGTCTCTCTAAATGCAACAGGATTGATTGATTATTGGATTCTACAGACAGTGAAACAAAAACAGTAATTCTAAATTGATATTTGTCAGATATATTGCAATATTTGCCAACACCTAGCCAAAGATAGCTTACAAAATGGAATATAGGTATGTTTATATTAAGCAGTATATTTAATTTTCAATGCTAGTTTTTGCTATTCTAAACTGCCTGTGTTAACTACAAATGAACCATGGCTTACGTAAATCCTTTTTTGCCCCAATGACGCAAGGTTTACTGCTACTGGCACCCCGGCTAGTATCAGAGTCCCACGATCGCCGATACGCTTCTCAGAAGTAGGTAACTCCTCGGTTTTACGGCTAAAAGGTTTTAGATTAGATAATTATATATGTAATGCGATGAACGATATCTTACCTCTTAATGAAAAATTTGTTAAGCCAATGGGCAAACAGAAGGGTTCCGGCTTCTAAAAAAATATTTTTATTAGAAAGTATTTCATGGTTGAGGAAATTATTTTGAGAAAAAACAGCTTACATGAAAATAGAAACTAGTGGGTCTGTGAGCTGTATTTTTTAGAAACGAACCTATATTTTTTAAGGGCTGTTTTTTTTTACAATTTCAACCCCCATTTATAAAAATTTTGAAAAACTTAATCGACAAAAAATCTACAATATAATTATCAAACATGGTCACAAAACTTTTGGCCAAACTAAAACGGACACGCTTGGTTCGCTTTGCTCGCTCGATCAACGAGAAGAATGAAATTGGAAAACAAAAAGAATGTACTTTTTAGGATTGACCGTACAAACTTAATTTAACCTAATAGGTCCTACTGGATTGGCTTTTCATTCAATCTTTATTTAATGAGTATGGCAGACACATTATGTCTTTCAATCATTAGGAATAACATAAGCTGAAAACTTGAACGGAACCCTAGAGCATTCCCAAAGCATTCTGTGGTTAATGATTAAGCAGTAGCCTTTATCAATCGCCTTACACTAACCGCCTGGCGTAAATAATTTTATACGCCAGGCGGTTAGTGTAAGGCGATTGATAAACAAATAATTTTATGTTTTTAACACTACAGCTGGCTCTTCTGTCACTATAAGTGAGACCTGGCTACTTACGTGAGGATACAATTCTTATAGTATCTTCTCCATCATTCTCTTGCCCTTATTTCAATTCTTTGAGGTGAGCACAGCATGCTTCTTTCTTCCATTCTTCCTTATCATCGTCATTTATTTCCTTCCTCTCCATATCATCTCTCACAAAATCCATTTATCTTGTCTTTAGCCTTCCTCTTCTTCTCTTTCCCTCCACATTCACCTTTAATGCTTTTTCGCATCTATTCCACCATCTCCAAAATAAACAAAACCATAGCTGGTCGTCACGAGTATATTACCCGCTACCATGCAAGAAGTGCGCACTTTTAGCGCCACGCGAATTTTATTAGATACACTTAAATGTTAACAGATTTTGAGAGAGAAGCAAAGTCAGATATAGAGTGTGTTAAAACTCAAAATAAATATCTTATAACAAAATCTGCTAATTACACCAACTTAATTAAATTTTAACGCATCCTTTTAGTTATTCCTTTTAAGTGCAATTACTCTGATTGGGGCAGTGAGGTCGATCGGTTCGGATTAAGTTAAGCGGCGGTCATTAGGCGCCGCCATTTCTGCTCCTGTCTGTACGTAATGCGAGATGCGAGATCGCACCGATAATGTGGACGGACCAATGTATACAGGGTGCGGCCTTTCCTGCAAAGCAATGCCTACTATGAGCTTACTTTGGGACGAGGTCGATTTGTGTCTGATATTTATATATTCATAACTTTAAATAGGCATTGTAAGACGTTTAGTTACTGAAAAATCGCATAAACCTTTAACAAGTTGTTATATATTATATATAGGTTATTGTCGTCCTAGGTGACTAGGACGACGAAACCTGTCTCATTGCCTTCGTGGCCTACATACGAAAATAGCGCAGCGCGCCAATCTGAGTTGAAGTATCCGTGCAAATTGCTTATTATGCAATGCAAGTTTTCAGTAACTAACTAAATGTTTTATAATGTGCCTCTTTAAGTGGCAATGAGGCAATAATAAACAGTCGCTAATTCTATTCTTACGCACATAGCAGGTGATTGCAGCGCGTCAAGATGAGATCTGTACACTAGCAGCCAGAGCCACAGGTAAGTCTTACCTTAAACCACAAGTCCTATTGGACTTCCATTCCATGGTATTTTGTCTTTGCATATCTTCCACCGCTCTGAAAGATCTAATTTTGAAGTAGACATAAAATAACGGAAAACCAGACCTTGCAGTTTGCACAAAATATTTATTATAAATAAAGTAAACCAAATATTTTATTGAACTACACCCTGTATATCCTTCGCAGGCGCTTCAAATGAAAAACGTCAGGCTTGTCAAAGTGACGAACCTACTTAGTGGGCGCTTAAGTCAGCTAGGAACAAAAAAAGGGGCAATTATTACGAGCCCTTAATGGGTTTCACTTGTAGCTATCCCGGTTACAAAAGGTTTGCTTCTGTAGCTATTTTTAAGCAAATTACTTTGCTTTTTTTACGAAATTAAACTTTTACTTTGGCTTACATAGTCGTTGTTCAAATATCGTTGAGCAAGAAAATGACGATTACAGTTTTAATTGAGATTGAAGAACATGAAATTAAAAACGAAATTAATAATAATTTACCTTAGTAACATATTTTACGTTTTCATTTATCTAAAGCCACCAATCCACCCTATCAGTTTTAAAATTTTCGCTATAATATTTATCACAAACAATTTTAAGTTTTCTTGATTTTACTCATGTTTTAGTTATGATTTAGTTATTATATATATGTAGTAATTTACATAAAGCCGTTTTTATTCGCGTTTGGGTGATTTAATTGTTTACTTCGGTAGGTATTTGTTTGTCATCAAAATACCGAGATTATTTAGGTAAGGTGGGGTAAGACTGACATAGTTTATTGTCTACCTAAAATAGTACTCGAGTATGTAGTACAAATACGTAACATAAAATTTGGATGATTGATTTTAAAACATAGTTACCTTCACCTAAAAGATCGCACATCCGGTACATATTGACAGGTACTCACGACGTACCAACAAATTGACAAACGGAACAAATCGATTTCGATATTGACAGACGTCCTTGGTGTATGGGCGATTCTTAAATCTAAGATATAATTTTCGCATCACACTGCGATTAGTCAATAAAATAAGACTGTCCTGATAAAAGTAGAAATGTCCGCATGAAAAATTTCTCAATGTTTCCTTTAGGAAATTATCAGATTGAGATATCCTCTTTTCTTTTGCTTTCCAGAAATTTCCGGAAATATTCTCAGGTTTTTGGAGACTTTCTGCAACTTGCCTATCCGTCCCTATATAATCTCAGCCTAGGCCGTTTAACATTATTTCGAGGATAGTGAAGGTCGCCTCCTTCTTGCCGCCGCGAGCAGAAGATTTCAAGCAGGGTCGCGATTGAGATATCTTCTTTATACTGATTCTAGATAATACTCCTCCTCAGTCTTACTCTCAGTTTTCCTTCTTTCTAATCTATATTGGGGCTGTTGGCTATGGCTTAGAATAAATACGCCTAAAACCTAGTTATCAATTGAAAATGCAGTCAGTTTTGGTTAGCCACGGGCTAAGTTTCTTTCGGCCATCTATGTCACAAGGAAAACGTCACTATGATTGGTTCGTAGACACGCACACATAAAACCAAAAGTGGCTTCATCTTGCGTAAATCTGTTGCATAAAGACTCTCGTTCTAGGCGTACTTATTCTTACGCTGGTTATACGTATCAGAAATTCACAACACCACGCAGACCCAGTGAGGCGATGCATTAAGTATTCTGTCAGGTATTCTATTCAGGGATTTATTTACATACATAGGTACCTTCATGATATAATCAGTCTTATGATGTAATATACAACACATTGTGAAAAAATGAGCTTGATTAGCTTTTTTAACCTCAAAACTATCCATAACACTTAATTGCTTAAAACCATGCGGTAGAATTTCTTTATAGTTTCAAGCGCTCGTAATGGTAGGTTGTTTGAGGGGTTGTCAGTCCATTTTATGCCACTGAAGGACGTTTTGACAGACGGACAAAATTATAATTACATATTAATGGATAGCTAAGTTTAGCTTACGTAATAGGGAGTGTGTCAAGCGTGCGTTGCAACTGCTGCAATTATCTACTGTTCAGATGCAGAAGGATATAAGTGATGTCTGTTTCATATTACGTTGCTACCCTTTCCTATCAAAGCGTTCCCTACAATCATGCCCTGTTTTTTGATAATGAATCTTGTCATTATTTTTACTTACTGCGTTAGCAGGAAGAGGTTTGAAATCATTATTTCTTTCCATGTTTTGGTCCTTTGTTGTAGTTATTCTCGCATTTTCCTGGCAAGAATCTTCAATACAACCAAGCGCTGTTTTTTTGATAATGAATCTTGTCATTATTTTTACTTACTGCGTTAGCGGGAAGAGGTTGGAATTCATCATTTATGCCCATATTGTGCTCTTGTGTTGTAGCTTATTCTCGTATTTTTCTAGCAAGAATGGTACCTATTTAATGTGAAATATCAGTTAATTTAATATAAAAATCATTCATACCTATAAATATTGACACAAAGGTAAATTATGAAAGAAAAATTATTCGCCGTCCTTGCGCTTGCTGTAATTGTGCGTGTAAACGCACATCCTAGGGTATGGCTAAATGCGCATGTTACGCTCTTTGAATAGATATGACGCAGAAGGCGCTCCAGTAGCGTAGAATTATGGAATCAAAGATTTTGAGTGATTGACGTAACGATGTTGATATCTCAGGTGGGAGACTACGCTGGAAACATAGGGTCGCAGGTTCGAGTCCCGCTTACGTTGCAGTGGATCACATTACATTTTTCTTTCATAATTTACTTTTGTGTCAATATTTATAAAAATAAGAATATTGTAATTCCACATTACAACAGAATCGATAGAAGGATTCTATTCATCCTCCTAGCCTTTGTCCCATTTTTGAGAATGAATTCTCAATCGGGGTCGGCTACCTAAATCCCAAGATGTGGCGTAGCGTAGGCACTAGTTTTTACGCAAGCGACTGCCATCTGACCTTCCAACCCAGAGGGGAAACTAGGCCTTATTGGGCTTAGGTGGTTTCCTCACGATGTTTTCCTTCACCGAAAAGCGAGTGGTAAATATCAAAATGACATTCCGTACATAAGTTCCGAAAAACTCATTGGTACGGGCCGGGTTCGAACCCGCGACCTCCGGATTGAAAGTCGCATGCCCTAACCACTAGGCTACCACCGCTCTCCGATAGAAGGACGAGTTTTAATAGAATCCTTCCATCCTTCCGATAGAAGGATTCTATTAAAACACGTTATTCATGCCCATTTACTAAATTACGAAATTGCATATTGCGTTCAAGATTCGATTCATAGAAATTCATGGACCAAAAAACTAACCCGTCAAATACCTCGGGGTCGTTTACAACCTATTTATGGCACCCCTAACCCTTAACAGCCTCCGTAACAAATCAATAGGAATCAATCCCTCCAATTTCCGAGTTTGCTTCTTCACAAACTATTTGATTAATTAAAGACAAACGCGTGAAGGGGCCATCAATAAAATTTGCTTTTTAATTATACTTTATTAGAGTAAATTGGCTTTGTTCAAAGTCCCTTAGAGACGGGACCCTTTGTACAGGGTTCGGTTCTATTGATGATTTTACAAGGTCAATAATCATTATTGACTGTTGTAGAATAATTAACTGGTTTTAGGGTTGGCATCGGTAGGTATCAAACAAATTAATGAAACCCTTCAAATGGGGTTGGATTGTTTTTTGTACTACTGACTTTGGATTGTCTACAGTGATAAAAGTAATTATTTTTAAATAGATTTTCTCTTTAATCGACTGTAACTTTTTTGGTCATTCTATAAATAAAAAAAGTTGTATACGAATTCCGATGCTCTTTGAACTTCGACAAGTCTTTATTGATATCAACTGACTATTTATAAAATAAAAAAAGACGCTTTAGTGTCCATTACATACATGAAAATAAACATGATAAGAACAATCGTGAATGGTAAACCATGCAAGCATTAACAGGTTATTCCATTAACAAAAGCTAACTTATATGCTCACACTTTCCATTCTGATTTGAAATGCATAATTGAATTGTTGGTGCCTGATAATTCAAGCACTAATCATTATGAATGTGTATTAGTGTATATATAATTAATTAGTGTAACTTGAATACTTATATAATAATTTTCGAAAACGTTCCATGTCATTTTCCAAACACGCTTCCAGCAGCCGAAATCGTAAGCGTTTTAAATTGTTTTATATTTATGTAAGATCAGGCGGGGTAAGAGAAACATATGGGGTAAGGGAAAGACTGAGAATAAATCACAGCGTGTGAGGAGAATCCGATTTTTCGAAAAAGTTGTAAGTAAAGAATAAATAAATGTCGCTTCAGTTGATCGTTTTATGTTTATTGAAGCTATTATATAGAAAATATTCGGAAGTGTTCCACTTCTCCCGTGTGTTCCCCTTACCCCACCTGACCTAAGCTAGTTAATCTATTTTTTTTCATATAAAATTCCATTACAACTTACCAAAAAAATAAAAATAGGAAGCAAAATAGTAATAGCGGAAATATAATTAAATCAGTAGATTGTTTTTTTCTGTTCTAAAAAAGAACTATTGACTTCAGAAAAACTCTCAACCTAGATCCGGCACAACGCAGTGCTAAAAAATTTAAGAATTGTAAATAACGCCAACATACAAAAAATACAAAATGTTTAGTATCAGTACCATTAATACTGACACCTAGGTGGTCACCGCAGATAAGGTTGTTTGGGTACCTCGTATCCTCTCGTGTTGAGACACTGTTTTATCTAAATGACCAACATTATTGGAAGCCCAAGATTAGGTTCCAGTTTTTTGAATAAAATAATTATATAATTAGTGAACACCTTTATTGCTGATCTTCAATCTTTGTAACATATTGTTTTTTGGACAAGTTCGTAAAGTGGGAGACGGTAAAAAAAAACTATTTTCGTATCAAATAAAAAAAATGTGGTGTATACTTACCCACAATAATTTATTAAAATAAACTATTAAAGGCGAAGGTTGTTAAATTTTATTATTGAAAAATAAAAATGTTTTTCAGTATATGTACTATTTAACTTTGCTTAGAAAACAACACCTTCCTGTCTTAAAACTTAAAAAAAAAAAGCAGTAGCATTCGCTACATTCAAAAGTGCTTCAACACTAATCGTACTGATTTTACTAGTAATTTAGACAACAGTATACGTAAAGTATATTTAAAGATAATTTCTACAGATTAAAAGTGACAGTCAGCGGCTATATAAATAAATAAAAAAAATTTTAACAAAAAAAAAGAACCGACTTCAGTAAAACTAAAAAGCCAATAATAACCCGTTCAAGTACAGATTACATTTGACTCACCCTTTGAAATCCATCCCAAACCACTCAGTTATTATATTTATATATTAAAGTTTACGTGAGGTTTGGCACCGACTTCAAAGGGTGAGTCAAATGTAATCTGTACTTGAACGGGTTATTATTGGCTTTTTAGTTTTACTGAAGTCGGTTCTTTTTTTTGTTAAAAATTTTTTTTTTCGCTTTTTAGTGATTCATGTAAAATACTTATGGCGGGGTGATCAGGGAGGTCTTGAAGGCATGCATCTCGTTTGAATTATCTCCTAACTCCTAACCGTTAAGGAGTTGTACCTTCCATCATCAGTTCAGCATTGGAAGATGATGACTACCATATGCAAATACTTAAATAATTTTAGAAAATACATGAAAAATATTATGAGTGCCTATAAAATTTCAGGAATTCCTTCGATTCCTCATGGATCTCGTCATCCGATCTTCACCAAAATTTTATGGGACCAACCTTAAGATGTCTTTTCAGGAACCTTAAAAGAATTTTCCAAATCGAATCATAAATGACGGAGTTATGAGGTAACAAACATAAAAAAAAAAAAAAAAAAAAAACATACAACCGAACTGAGAACCCCCTCCTTTTTTTGAAGTCGGTTAAAAATACCCGTATTCACTAACCTATGACTATAGAATGTTCTAACTCGCCAAACACAAATCACCAAACCATCACCTTTTTGGAATACCACACCTTCCCACCGAAATCCCAAAAATTTGTCAACGTACCTACCGAAAATGCGAACAAGTTCGTTCCGCTTCGTTTTAACACCTCGGATGGTCACTCGTATATCACGCCATATCTTGTGACCGCTGTCGACTTGATGCATGGCGACTTTGCGGCGGTTGATTAACAAAATTAATTTGTCACTGGAGGGTTGAATTAATTTTAATGTTTTAATCGAATGGGTGGCATAGTTTTTTAGTGAGTTTTTTGACGGTGTTTTGTTTCTTTTCCATTTGGTCATTTGGGTAAATAATGTAGCAATGTTGAGAACTCTGAATAGATACGATTAACAGTAATAGGTATGTTTTAGCTTTATATTTGCAACTAATTAATCGGAACTTATTTTTTTTAATAACAGGATTTAAGCATGTCAAATGCCATAAAATTACACTTTTTTCGGCATGACTGCATTCCATTTTCAATTCGCTATTTGATGACAGCTTAAATCAGCTACTATTCATAAAATGTCAGAAACGATTTGTTAGTTAGTATGACGTTTAAATGAAGATACTGGCTTATGACGTCAAAAAATCAGTAGACAGTCAAAACACGTCTTCTTTTTAATTTTTGTCCATTTTAAAATGGTAAAATGTCCATAACTTTGTGGTAGTTTTTTTGGTTCCGCGTATTTGTGAAAAAGCTAAAAAAAATACTTAACTGGTCATTACAGTATAACATGAAAAACAAAACATAACTACCGGACCAATTTCTTATGAAATGATGTTAGGAACTGTGTCTTACATTTCTTTCCAGCGAATCTCCATTCATCAAAGCAAACGTTATTTCCCAGATAAAATGAAATGGTTACTTTTAAAGACTTAATCCAGTGAATCAAAACTTTCTATGTGTGGGTGTGATGTATTAAAACGAAATAGTAAACGTAGACGAGTCTATTAAATGTGATTAATTTCAAACATTGACTCAACATACGATAAAACTGTTCGATTGTACTAGATAAGCAAAGAGCCAACGCCTTTCTTTTTCTTAGTATTTTTTATATAACCCTTGGTATGCAAACTTGGTATCGTACGCATCTAAACGTAGGACATAAGGGCACGTAGTTACATATCTATATTTTAGGAAATATTTGTATGTTATTTCAAATTAAAGTAAGAATATAAACCAAGCTTAGAACGACCTGAGAAATCACACTAATATTATAAAGGCTAAAGTTTGTGAGTGTGTTTATGTGTTTGTGCGTATGTTTATTACTTCTTCACGCTCTAAAGGCTAGATCAATTTCGATAAAATGGTATGGTGGTAGCTGACACCTAGGATTAACGGGTGTCTATCATTTTATCGAAATTTCTTACATCGATTTTCATTTCATCGAAAACTATTCCACGAATGTCGTTTCATTTCTTTTTCGAATCACATAATCATCAATTCATTGCTTTTCGAATCATCGATCAACTATTCAACGTAAATTGTTTCGAATTTGTCTCAAATCGTAGCTTAACTATTCATCGAATTTACCTTTCATCGAAACATGATTCACAAATGGCACGTCGTCCCATTTACACAAAAAAATAACCGAAACCTAACCCAACCAGGTCGGATCTAGCCAAGTCGGGTTTCAGGTCATAAAAAAAAAACCCAAACCTAACCCAACCAGGTCGGATCTAGCCAAGTCGGGTTTCAGGTCATAAAAAAAAAAATAACCTAAACCTAACCCAACCAGGTCGGATCTAGCCAAGTCGGGTTGCCAGTATGGCCTATGGTCTTAGCCTGTCCGGAAGGACGAATCATTAAAAAAAAAAAAAAAAAACACGTTTCGATGAACGACTCCGTCGATGAACAAATAAAATAATGAAGTGAAATTCGATGAATTGATTCTTGTGTGAAAGGTAATTCGAGCAAATGTACAAGCGATGTAACGAAGTTCGATGAATGATTCCTAAGTTGTAACAAAATTCTGCGAATAGTGTTATGGGAAACGATAATCGATGAAACGTTTTTCGATAAAGTGATGGATTACCAGGATTAACACATAGGTTACTTTTTATCACGAAAAAAAATGTAATGTTCCATGAGCGGATAACACCGCGGGAAGCATCTGGTAGGTTCCTAAATATGAAACGGACGGTGACATGAATATACTTCACAATAATAAAAATAAATTACTGCCACCCTGAAAAAAGTAAATAAGAAAAAACAAATATCTAGGTACTTACCTTCATTCCTCTGCGTAATCAATAATCATACTTCCTTGCGTGTGAACTTCAATTTCATTGACATTTAACACAACATCTTTTTACCAACACCAGAGGAGTCACAAGTGCTTGCCTACCCGGAGGACGAAGATAGAATGCCTCTATGCTAGTAATTTCACCGGCTATCTTACCCCCACACCGGAACACAATATTAACAAAAATGTCTATTGATATACATATAGACGAAAAGAAATCTAACGCTATATCAAAAATAAAATGTTCTCAAAAGCATGTCCTAAAAAATGTACAGCTCTTGTAACATCAGAATCTGATACAAGAACAAACAGGTAGTATACCCGTGCGTCACCGGAGTTTTGGGCCAAAATGTTCATTATTCTTTTTTTAGTGAATCAACAAAAAACGGGACGTGACGTGTACATATTGATGACACGCTTTTGCAATTTGGCCTTGTCGACCTAACTTTACACGCCTTTGACGGATTTCGTGTATTATATTTCTCATTATAACAATTAAAAATGTGTGTTTTGTGAATACAAAATATTAGAGCTATTTTATGGAACTGACATGAGGAAATTTTACAATACCTATGACAACGATTGCTACATCTTTTACAAGGATAGCTAATATTGTTTAGCCTAAGAACGTAACAAAAGGTATTTCGTTCATTCGTACAAAACTATGTTTTGTTATTTCTTATTTTAAAAGAATACATTTTTACAGTCAGGCACCGGAAATTGACAAACATGATACATGAACCAATATAATTAGAATTGTAAGATAACAATATAATTGCATCCAACACATCACTTTCCTATATATAATAAATGGAAATCTTGATAAATAGAAAATCGATTATCATTTATGTCTTATGATTTTCTGCAGAGTGATAAACAAATCAAAGGAACGAAATGCAAAACTATACTGTATAACATACACAGAAAAAATTACAGTAGCCCAAATGCTAGCTGCTATTTACATAAATCGGAGGACTGACAAACTGAGGGCTTGGAACCAAAATAAATTATAAAAAACTAGCATAATTTTGGTTACTACTAAGCACAATTTGGCTATGTCTCAAGTAGTAAAACTAGAGCTATTTTTTTTAGTGTAAACGACACAAATTGCTCAAAAAGAGAAAAGCTCACAATTCGCTCCGCATAATGTATTATTCAGATGTATCCTAAGGCACTCTCAACGTGTAATCATTCCGCCTATCTAACCAGATGAGCGATCGCTTATTGTGCGACGGCTACCGGTCTTACCTGCTCCATTACACTCACAAAAAGCCTTAAACACCAACAAAAAACAACCAGAAACCTACTTTAACTCTTTGGCTCAAAGCTTCTTTAGCCGTTCACAAAATAAGTCGTTCAGATGGAATTTCTGAGGTAGATTCTTGAGAAGCGCTACCAGAGTTACGCGTTCTTAAACGTGACAACACAATTCGACTCAATTCAAAGCAGTTAAGGTAGCTATTTGATGGCATATACCCTCTATTGTGTTAGGGTAATGTGATTGTAGCCATTTAGAATGACAAAGAAAGCTTTTAAGATCAATGTTCATGGTTCGTAGAATCTTTTTTGCAGGTGACAGTGATATGGATTATTAAAAGGAATAAAGGGACAAGTAAAGCTATACTTTATCTCGTGATGGTTTTATATCTTTATCATTGTTCTTGAAATATGCACGTAGCGGGCAATGCATCAGATACTTACTCGAATCTACATAGTACGTGCATTATAGAACTTTCTTGTGTAGGTGCGTGTTTTGATACTTGATTACTTTATGCTAAGTTTCAATATATTATCATTATAATATTTATTTAAATACTGCAGAGGTGGCAAACAAGCGTACGGTCCGCCTGATGGTAAGCGGTTACCGTAGCCTATAGACGCTTGTAACACCAGACCAGAGGAATTGCACGCGTGTCGCCGACCCTGAAAAATCTTTTACATTTGAAAAACTCCATACTGTAGTCCACCAGGAAAACCTCGGCAGGTATCAAATAGGCAGGTTAGGTATAGGTCCTAACTTCATAATCTTATACCGAATCCTGCAAAAAACGTATAAATAATGAGGCTTTAAATCTGAAAAATTGACAACTATAATTATTTTCTCTTATATTTTACACTTGCAAAAGTTTTCCCAACATTTTCCCCACAATTTACGCAGAACTTATACTTACTTTAATAAAAACCTTAATTGTGATTGTGACTTCTATGAACCTGTCGCCGGCCTGATAAGTAATAGTAAAGGTAATAATACAAAAGTCATAATTACTAATAATCAGTGTTCTTACATGACGTAGGTAAGTCGTATAATAAATAACATGCGCATCGCAAAGTCACCGTTTAATAAACATTTATAATATTCAAAGGTTAGCCGAAGGACTGTGACAGAAGTATAAAATCAAAATGACATACAGTTTAACTGCACGCAACATCATATCGAAACATTCTATTTTTAAAACTATAAATGTAATAACTTGACAATGTATTATAATCGAAATTGAACTCAAAATTCGTTTAAATTACGCCTACAATAGTTTTTGATAGTTTTATGTTTCGATGCTCTATTGTTTCCATGAAGCAACATTTTTTATATCTCCAAACTGACGCTCATCAAAGTATATTTGCATACGACGTTTAACTTTATTACTCTGCAAATTAAAGCAAAAAACTAAACAACTACCAAAACATGTCAGGCGAGCTACATGGATTGATTTAATAACCTGAACGAAGCCGATCGTTCGATCCCCAAATGCTTGATTTGCTGCGGAATTATTATAATCTGTCGCCCAAAACAATGGGGGGCGGCGCGGCGTGCGCGAGCGCCGAAGGGTACGTCCATTCATTACGGGCGGGGTGCTCTATGCAGGCTGCCACACAAATTTACATATGAGCCGGCGGTGAAGCTCAGATCTGACCTGTAGATTTCTCTAGCTGATTCAAGAGCAATTTTATTTGGATGTTGTATAAAATGATAGTGTCACTGCTGTAGAATCTCCAATGGTCATAATTTCCATTAGACCCCAGAATTTGCTCAAACAAATAGTTATTTCGGTACATGTAAGGAAAACGATAAGCCATAAGACAAGAACATTTTAAAAACATACTCGCTTACAATGTTCAAGAGCAAAAATTTTGTTCTTCTAGTTAAGAGATTTGCTACGCTAAACACGTTCATAGTGCATATTATACTAGTATTCCAAGTAGCTACTTCATTTGAGGAGACTTAATATACAGGATCTGCGTCAAAACGACCCACACACGTGATAAAACACACAAATTAAATTTTTGATAGACAAATCTTGGATGTACTACTAAAGTTGCTGATTTGACAAATAGTTAAATAACCTTTAGTATGTATGTGCCATAATAAATAATGTTTTTTTTTTACTAACACATTTGCATAATTGTTATGATAATCCCTTGTATGAAACAGCGGATATCGCTGGCTATTCTTCGCGAGCGTTCCTCACTATATGCCGGTACACAATGACAGTACCGTCTCCGGACGGAATAATGATGAGTACCATGTAATGTTTTCCGTGAGTCAATCAAACAAAACTTATGGACGGTCATTAATTTAAGTGAAATTACTTTTGTCTCAAACTGAGCCTTACATTTTACTAAGTGAACGTTATATAATAGTTTTTTAGGAGACCTTAGTTTTCTAGAAACTGATTTCGTAGAATGTTTCATTTCGCCGAAAAAACATTTCGCAGTATTTTTACTCCTCTGTAGTCATTCATCTTTCATAATTCTTACAAATATCATCCTATTGATTAGGTTAGGTAAGGTTTGTTTTGTTACAATCTCAAATAGTATACGGTTGCAAAGAAAAATGCTTTCTACGGAACAATTTTTCGGCGTAAAATAATTCTAGGAGTCAATATAGACCCAGTTTTTTTCGTGACAGCTCCTAAAAATCTACAAAGAGAAAGAAATCACGATTTTACTCCATGTGTCAATGCAGAATGAAACTTATTATGTAAACACTTACAAGTGTAATTAACAAAGAGGTGAAAATTTATCCAGGGAAGTGTCGAGTCGAGTCTCTTCTGCATCTATCTTTATGAGTTACATCTCTTCATCATTATTATATCAAAACGAGACTTAATCTCGTTCAAAAAGTGTTTATCAAATTACCTCGACGTTTCGAACACGTTGTTACGTTGAAGGTCTGGGTAAGTTTTAGGATAAACTTATATAACATCAACAAACCTTTACCCACCTTTTCCCACCGCAGTCGGCTAAGTCAACGGAACAAATATGGCGTCACTTACTTCCTGTTCGGCGCTTCAAAGAGCATACTGCCCACCAATAATTTAGGCGCCGGAACAAATACTTGTAAAACGACGGTCTTGCGCCGCTTCCAAACAGCCATAATGATCTGCAAATAAACTGGGACATTTCGTCTATGAAGGCACGTCATTTTCGAAAATAAAAGACTTATTTACTTACCTGTAACATTCTGTATTACTGCCTTACTTTACCCATCTAAATAGTTCCGGGGCAATCTGCCGAATCCTGCGCCAGATCAGACGACGCAATGGAGCCACTTTGTTACGTCGCCTAAATCAAACTAGATTTAAATTTTTATTTTTATATTATGTATAATTTTGTAGTTCACAGTGCCTTAGTTCAATTACTGTAATGCTGTGTAACTAATTTGAATAAATAAATAAATAAATAAATCTAACATAGTAAAAGTTTAAATGACATTACACGTTACAGTTTGGCGAGTAAGAATAATATTGCAAATTGTAATTTCATAAGATAAATATAAAAAAAAGTAATTTACTTAAAAAATACCTACTACCAATTTTTTCAGAAATTAACTTTCGAGAGAATCCAAATTTATTGTCATAGAGTTTCGATTGATCTGTAACTTTTCTTATTTCCTTATTTAAATTTTATTTCACATTACATAAAGGTAGGTACTAGTACCTAGTATACTAGAATTATATCTGACTAACTGCCATGAGGCCAAATGAGGCATTATACACCAGTCGTTTTTTCTCTGAACCTGACATTTTTGTAGTTTAGGTTTAATAATCTCGATAAAGATAAACGCATCCATAAGGTCCTCGCGATCTTCACAAGTTCTTTGGTTAACAAAGTAGATAGATAGAATACATTGCACAGCTCAACACGAAAGAAATACAAACAGAAAAAACCTGAAATTACAAAAGAGCGATCTCAGCCAGACAACCTTTGGGTAACGGACATTTTATATAAACATCAGAAATGAGTTGGTGTAGGTAAAGTTAGGGGCATGATAAAAGCTTGTTGCGCAACATCGTGAAACATATTTCAGCCTAAGTCATATAAAATGTCGGATGACTTCACAAGGATTTCCTGCAACGATTCCCCATTGATCAGACACAGTCATGGCAAAGTCAGCCTTATATAAAAAAAGGTATAAAACAATGGTTAAGATTATGTTAGACTAAGAAGCTGACATCATCATCTAAATATTTCTACTACAGAAAATATTTCTACAAGTACCTAATACAAAAGGGTGCCGGCAACTTTGTGCGTTTTGCTTTATTTTCTGTTTTGTAGCCAATTAAACAGTATTCTATAACCGTGTTTATGTCCAGTTATCGGTTCTCTGCCTTTTCGCCGAATTATTTTTCGCAAAGTTTCATTTCGCCAAAAGCATTTTTCACTGAAACTGTAAACTATTTCGAATTGTTATAAAACAAACCTAACCTAACTTAACCAAATCTAAAGGATGATATTTACAACAATCTGAAATAGTTTACAGTTTTAGTGAAAAATGCTTTTGGCGAAATGAAACTTTTGCGAAATGAAACGTTTGCAAAAAATAATTCGGCGAAAAGGAAGTACACCCCAGTGATCACTATCTATAAAACGACCTAAATTAGTCCTACCATTATAACGTAATGTAGCTGACAGATAGACATATACTATATATACATAGATGCATAAAAAAATATGTAGCGTATCCATATTACTTCACACATACAATAACTTTTTGAACTATGGCCCAGATCAAAAAGTACCTACTACTTTGCTGGCTTGATATTTTTACGAATGCGATTCCTGAACGATAAACAATAATACGCTTGATACATTTTATTTATTTATTTTATTTATTTATTCAAATTAGTTACACAGCATTACAGTAAGTAAACTAAGTCACTGTGAACTACAAAATCATACATAAAATAAAAAATAAACTTAAATCTAGTTAGATTTAGGCGACGTAACAGCGTGGCTGCGTTGCGTCGTCTGATCTGGCGCAGGATTCGGCAGATTGCCCCGGTACTGACGAAACACTACACCCTTCGGCCAGAAGTCTGCACTTGCGATGGTGTCCTGCAGCGGCCGCGGTACGCAGATGAACCAACAGGAAAAGCCCTCGTTTTTATATAAATTAAGCTATACAAAAACAACAACTTTAACAAGAAATCGTACACTTCGTCAACACGTTATAGGTAAACAGACGAAGCTACATATAAAGGCAATGCGAACGCATCTCTTTAATGGGATCCTGCAAATGAAATAGCATTAGACATTTAACGTACAAGGCTATATATTTAAAGGCCCGGGCTCACGGGCCCGATTGTGACCTTATGTTGTCTGTCGCCACAGCCGCTACGGGTTAGCGAGATTGCGCCCGCGACGTGTCGTCTTCGCAGGGATAGTGTCGATAAATTTATCGATAGAATAGACAATATGTACTCATTATTCTTATATTATTTTATGTTTGCTTCTATCGTTATAATAGGTACATCAAAATAATATTCAGCGCCAAAAACTAAAATAAAACTAAAAATATATTTTAATTCAAACAGATTCAGGCGTTTTAAACACCCGCCATTATGGCGCGTCAAATCATCTGACCAATTACGTTGCGTTTCAGCTGCTTTGAATTTTTTTTCATTATTTTTTTTTTCTCTTTCATTATTTTGCACTTTTCAATAATTATTTTTTACATTGAAAGGGAAATAAACATTAAGATATATTGACAGATACATAACGATTGAGATATATATGTTGCTAAACTAAAATGTAGTATGCAGATGACACAACCCTATTTGCAACTAGCATCGGCAACATGGAATCCCTGCTGAATAGAATGGAGTTAGCCGTGATTTCGGTCTCAAAATAAACCGCAGCAAGACGAAGGTCATGATTGTCGATCGAGCTAACAATAACTCGCCTGAAGTCACTAAAATTGCGAATTGCGACGTCGTTCAGTCAAACACCTACCTTGGGGCACTAATACCGAACGGAGGTGGATGCGTGGATGAGATTAAACGGCGCATGGCTATCACCAGGTCCGCCATGGATCGGCTCAGAAAAATATGGAGAAGCAGAAACATCACAAAGGCCACTAAAATGCGACTTGTCAGGGCATTAGTGTTTCCCATATTTCTTTACGGTGCTGAGACGTGGACTTTAAGGGAAAGCGAGAAAAAGAAGATTGACGCTCTAGAAATAATAATAATAATAATAATAAGTCTTTATTGTACATTAGGTGTGTTACATAGCTGAATATATTAATATATAATAAATGTGGTGCTGGAGAAGGATGCTTGGCATAACCTGGACACAGTTCCGAACCAACGACTGAATCATCCAAGAACTCGGCATTCCAGTCAAGTCCAATGTCGTATTCTCAATTATGCTTGCAATAGCGAGGTAGCTTTTCAATTAGGTAGGTATGCCAGTTCGACGTAATTTATCCTCTTACAGTTTCTAGTTCTACGTCTTCAACATTATAAACTAATGCAAATACGAACAGAAGATGATACATTTTAAATATTACGAATATCGACAGCATTCAGCTTTTCCCATCCCTATCAGGCCGCCGCCCACGCAGGTCGGTCGGCGCTCGCACCGCCCCGCGCTCGTGACATAACATCACGGGATCGTTCAATATCTTTCGCAAGCCTCCCATCCTCAACCTTCGGACTCAAACCAATTTAAAAACAAAAAAACCACCAATCATAAAAATCTACACCGAAATCCGCCCACGTATTTTATTGTCGTTTCATTCAAGCCAATTAAACGTCTATTATTATTATTATTTATTATTTATTTACAAACAAAATTTATACAGCATTACAGTTATTACCAATACACTGTACAATTTATAAACATTCAAAAGAATATAAATAAAACTTAAAAGTCAGGAAATCCCACAATCATCCATCGCCTCACAATACCTCAGGAGCATTCGACACACATCCGTCCATCGACTCGCAAACAAATCAATCTCTGGTACAGATGACAGCAGCGCGTTTAGAAGTTTGAGAGCAAAAACGATGGGGGAATTTCTGTGTGCTACTGTGCGTGTTAGCGGGACAGCGAGGAGATTACAGTTTCGGGGTCTGAGAGCAATTTTGGGAACAAATGGAACAACAAGTCTGACAGTCTGTTCTACCAGTTCGGGGCAATCTGAGTGGCCACGCAAAGTATTGCAAGTCGTTAAAAGCAGCTTGTGGTTACGTCTCACTTGAAGAGAGTTAAATCCTAGTGTACCCAGTAAAAACTTTGTTGGATACATGAATGGGTATTGATGGAACAACTTCTTGTATAGAAATCTGAGGAACGCTTTTTGTACTTTTTCAAGTAGCAAGATATAAGTACTTTCAAACGGATTCCAAACAATGCAAGCAACCTCAAGCTTACTTCGGACGAGAGCCATATAGAGGATTTTGATTGCTCTCGAATCGTCAAAGTCACGTGCATTTCTCATTATAAATCCGAGCCTTTTGTAACAATCTGTAGCAAGTGTCTTAATGTGATCATGAAAAGTAAGACGCGTGTCGAAAAGAACACCAAGATCTTTTACAGTTGTTACTCTAGCTATGACTTCAGATCCGAGCAAGTATTGAGCATGTAGCGGCTTTAAAGAACGGCTATAGGACATAACAAAACATTTGGAAACATTGAAGTGTAGTTTGTTTATGATGCTCCAACGTAACACAGAGTTTATGTCCTCTTGCAGTGCCTCACAGTCCGCTAGACGCTCTACTTTATAAATAAGTTTCAGATCGTCCGCATAAAGAAGGCATCTGGCATGGCAGTCTATGAATTGACAACGGGACTAGTCACAACACTGTAACATAATATCGGAATCATTAAGGCAACGCGGAAATGTGTGGGTGCGAAATCACCGTAACTAAACTATAATTTGAGATTTGTCCGATCCGTTAGCTGACTCTCCATAGCCGCGACCACTTACAGCATAATTGTTGAGATCGGCGATTAGTAAATACAGGCTTTAATTGTTAACACGTGCGTCTAATTTTGTAGATACACTGTCATTTATGATGACCGATGACGTGGGTGCCCCGACTTTCTATTTGTCTAAATACGTAAGTTTTGTTTGGACGTACCTAAACAAACACGAGCGATTTACTTTTGGGACTTGAATGGTGTTAATCCGCTTAGTGGAGAGATATTTTAATTGTTAGTTGTGTTTTTCGTACTAGTGCTTGCAAAAGTGATTGAAGCACAGGAAAAGAAAAAGTTAACAAATATTGAACATGAAATAGCGTTACAGATAGATCTGAGCAGTAGTTTTGCAGGTAGACATAAAGGCGACTGCCAACTGTGGGATTATGTATAATGTTCCTGTGGTCAAAGAAGTCTGCTAAAGAACCATACATACCTTAGTTTGCTAAAGAACCTTAAGAAAGTGGTAAAAAGTACAAGATAAAAAGTTGACGCATAAACGACTTCATGTAGTCACAATCACTAGTCATAGGTATGAAAATTATAAAAAAGAAAAACCTTAAATGTTTAGGGCACGACTATCTTAAGAGATATATATTGTATTTAATTTAATTTAATTTATACCTACATCGTTCCTAAGTAGATACTTCAATGAAGGTTTCAAGAAAAATCTGAACACTAAGTACGATAGATACCTATACTTTTTAAGCCGAAATAGCTTCTTTGAAGCCTTTTTCTACTTCCGCAAAGGAAGGAAGTCATACACCTTTTTTCTGACACATAAATACCAATAAAAATATAATTTAGATGTTTCCCAGTGAGAGATTACAGTTTTGTATAATCCCTTTTTCATCCTTACCATTTTTTATCTAAAATTAAAAATGCGAATCTTTATGTTTACAATGAAGCGAAAAGTTAAAAAATTTAATGGCTCAGACAGGATTCATTGTAAACATTTGGTTTACGTTAGCAGACGTTACTGCTTTCATAAAAAAAAAATTGCGAATCTTTAGTTGCGGATCGACGTACATTTAAACATAGAAATAGAGCTTCTACCAGATTCTAATGTTATACTAAAAATTCACAATTTCACAAATAATGCCATGAAAGTTTCAGTTGAGGACGCCTGGCCAAAGCGGCACGCGTCCGCCACTCCCCGCCCTCCTCTCGAACCCGCCATTTATTGAATGGAAATAACCTCTCCGGTTACACTATCATCCCTGCCCAACTATAGGGTTGATTACCACTATGGGTCAACAAGCGCAGCGTAGGACGTCCACCTACAAGATGGACAGATGACCTTATAAAGGTCGCCGGAAGGCGCTGGATGCAGGTCGCTTCCAACCGGTATATATGGAAGTCCAAAGGGAGGCCTATGTTCAGCAGTGGATGTCCTATGGCTGAGATGATGATGATGATGATGATGGATCAACAATTCAATATTTCCAATGTCAACCATGCCGCGAGAAGTCATTGTATGAGGGCGGCAGAACCCGGCCCATGTGGGTAACTCTTCAGTAGACGTTTTTCGGCTGATGAAATGAAATCGACAATCGTTTCACAAAGTTGCGTTCCATCCACGGTGGATACTTCATTTTATGCATAAGTGGTCTACAGGAGCAAAGAATATGATGCATAGCAGTCTCCTCTATCTCTTGGCAGAACCTGCACGTTGCGTCCTGTTTCATTCCCAGTAGGAACAGGTGTTTGTTTAGTTTACAGTGACTTGTCAGAGTTCTAGTCACCGGACAAGTTTTTGATCTTTTGTGTTGTAATAACTCTTTAGATACCTTGTCCCACTCACTTATGGAACTTGGAGTTTTCTTAACACATTAACACCATCAAGAAAGTCACTAAATACATCAGCTCGCAAGCTCTGGTGGATATACTTATCAAGAAAGGTCTAAGCCATACGAAATCCATAAGCGGCGCTGAGGAGGCGTATAGGAAGACACTTCTGCAGTTCTGAAGAAAACTAGATTGGGTACTTTAAACAGGCTGGCAGTTATTGTCAACTTTCCCATCATCTTATGAGTAGCTAATACTTTTTGCTACTATTGACACCCCTTGTAGATTTGTTAGTACTTTTTTTTGGAATCTATATACTCAGCAGCCAACCCTGGTTAAATATCTTCATTGAATGAGACCTGAACGCTCTTTAATTATCAACACAATGTTAGGTCATACGGAGGTATCAAATATGTCTAGGTATGAGAAGGCAACCACCTAATGCTTTCAACACATTTAAGATTTCGTTGGATATTTTCAGTGGACAACCCTGGCCGGTTGAATGAAGCCTGAACGCCCTGCCATGTTCTACACCATGTACGCTAACGCTACGTGTCAAATATTCAGACGCACCGACGATATTTATGGCCAAGGTTTATTTATTGATAGCTTGAATTTCCTTCTGAGTGCACGAGATTTTTTTGGCGATCTACGTATTGTAAACAGGTATAGGTAACATTTCCACAATCCTGTATTAAGTACTTTCATATTTTTTCGCAGTATAACTAAAATCTTGAATCTTCATGTGTAAGGACAGAAATTCGTTTCTATCAGCTTTCTATTCAACCGCAGTCTCCTCTTGGGAAATGGCGGTGGATTCACAATCTGCCTTGCAAAAGCCCTTGGGCTTAAAGTAGGACTACTTACTATTTAAAATATTCCACTTCATTTCAATCAGTAGCTTTTCACACTGATAAGAGTACATTTGTTGCCCTTATCGTACATCTAAGTTAGTGGGTTGACAGAACTGTCAAAATACTAATAAGTGATTTTAGGTCCGTGACTATACAACCAGATGACGCATCGCGGGACCGACGCATCAATAAGGCATACTGACAATCTGGTCAAGACAGCAAGAACCCAATGGACGTAATTGCCATTCTAGACGTGCGAGTAGAGTATTGTGTTTTGAACCTTTATACTGGCTGTGCCTAAAGAAGGTTATGGAAGTACCTACCTTTGCGCAGCGACCGCAACTACACACGTTTGCGCTCGTTCCGTCATAGGGTTTGACCACATCACTCACGTTCCGTGAAGTTAGTACTCGTCAGAGTCCACATGATAAATGACTAGGTTACATGACTATTTTATTTTATTATATTTATTTGGGGCATCAACAGCAATACAATTCGTAGCAATTAACAACAAAAGCCAAGACTATACACACTACGCGAGAAATATCCAATTAGCCAAAAATAAGCCATTCTTGACGTGCGAGTAAAGTGTTATACACACTGGCTGGAGCCAGTGTAGGTATATAAAGGTTCAAAACACAATAGGTACAGCTAAAGAAGGATCTGGAAGTACATTTGCGCAGCGACCGCAACTATACACACGCATGCGCTCGTTCCGTCACAGGGTTTACCGCATCACTCATGTTCCGTGAAGTTAGTACTCGTCGGAGTACACATGATAAATGACTAGGTTAGGTACATGACTATACCCACTACGCGAAAAATATCCGGCGAATTAAAGTTGAATGCAAAACTTAAGTGGTAATTGGCAGGGCACATTGCTCGTAGATGTGCTAGAACAACGAGGTTGTTTTGATTGAGTGACTTGAGTGAGTGGCCATGTCCATAAAACCTTTAGAGTCCTTTAGAGTAAGACTAAAAAAACCGGCCAAGTGCGAGTCGGACTTGCGCACAGAGGATTCCGTACAAACACTTCCCATCTTTACTGGTCTGGTTAAGTTTGCACCTGGTATGTATGGCGCCGCATATAAAGGAGGTGCAAAGTTTACGCAATTAAACACGTTTGTTGGAAGCCCGACTTAAATATTTATTTTATTCTGCTTTTAGTATTTTTTGTTATAGCGGCAACAGAAATACATCATCTGTGAAAATTTCAACTGTCCAGCTATCACTTACTGGCAGTCAAAACCTATAGAATCTTTTAGACAAGGCACATTGAGAGAATGGGTGAGGATCCTGCCGCAAAAACTGCGTATTCACCAGCTTACGTGGGACGACCGAGTGGTCGCATACCCTTTGGGTGGCATAGGTATTGCTGGAGTGACGAAGTCCAGAAGGATCTCAAGGACCTTGGCATCCGTAACTGGCGAGAGCTGAATCAGGATCGCGAAGGGTAGTGTGGAGGAATAGTTAGTTAGTCAGTGAATATGTGACTTTTTCTCTGTAATTTCTCGTAAGAGAAAAAGATTTAACACACTTTAGTAGCTCGATGTAAATACTTACGTCCTAGTTGGTATTTCGCAAGACTGATTTACAATCTATACAATTTCTCCACACATCAAACGATTATAGCCATACCCCGGGGATTTCGGTGCGCGAATGATTTACCGCCTACTGCTGGCCTAGTGTCTAGTGCATCTAAAACCCCGGGGTGTGGTTAAAGCATTCTACTAGGTGCCAATGCCAATTTCAATACTGCAGTGATGTACAATACCAAACAGACTTACCCTAAAAAAAATAGAAAATAACAATAACCTAACCTATATTATAAATATTTTTCACAAAACCTGGCTTCAAAAGCTTACACTTTACTTTAACTTACAAACCAATAAAACGCTCCGTATTAAATCGTAGCTATCATTTCCCATTCATAAAGTGGCCATTGATTTAAAGAAACCACAAGCCGATGAATGAAAGATTTTAGCGTTAATTATCATATTAGGTTGAATGAATTTTATGTATCATATTAAATTATGAATGAACCATTTCCTGAACGGCGGCGGGCTGTCCAAACGTATTAAACGACCACATCACACGCGAATCGTTCTCCAAATAAAATCGGTTCATTAAAGCTCCCATTCACGATCCGTCCAACTAGTAAATTGAAGGCAACTATTCTTACAGTGAGATTAATCGTTGTTCTGAAATTTGGGTTTTAAAGTTATTTGGAATAAATTTAGTATTGAAGAGTCCCGAAAGTAATTATTTTTAAACTATCCGTACTAAATTTTCCCGGTACTAGAACGGCAAACGCAACCTGACATAATGCAGGGCAACGGAATCTTATAATTTTGGGTCAATCTGTAGGTAAACGTGTAAATAAAAATATAGAAAGTAGGTAATTGTCACATGACAAGAACTTGCATGAGCAGTGGTTAGATGTTCAGACTAGACGCTGCATTGTTCTATACGATTTCGAATTCTGGAAGGTATTACTCCAAAATTAAAAAAATCCGACTAATAGAGATAGATAGGTAATATTTTACAGCCTAATACTCTATAAGAAGTTCTTACTTCTAAGTACCGTACAGTCTGCTTAGTTTGGGCTCTCGAGGCTAACTTTGGCTCAAATTTAAAAAACTTCGCATCGGAACCCGCGTAGTAGCCTGCCAACAAGTAACCCGAATAGACAAAAAACGGCCTAAAAAATCACGTTTTTTGTATGGGAGCCCCACATAAATATTTATTTTGTTCTGTTTTTAGTATTTTTTGATGCAGCATTAACAGAAATATAGCATCTGTGAAAATTTCAACTGTGAACTATCACAGTTTATGAGATACAATCTGGTGACAGACGTAGGTACAGGTGGACGGACAGCAGAGTCTTAGTAATACCCGTTGTTTACCCTTTGGGTACAGAAACCTAAAAAGTTACCCGATGAGTAGTCAAAGTAACCCGGCGAGTAGCCCAAGTGTCTATTTGGCCCGATATCGTACCGTGAATGGGATGCCTAAAGAGGACCATTGATTTCTCAGTAAAAACAATCGATCCGTGGCAGAGACCACAGCGATTAATATAATTATTTGAATCGAGAATCAATAAAGGAAATTGCTGGAACATTATGGATTCTAACAACTTTGATGTTTTTTTGTTAATTAAACTTTTGTTATTTTTTCAACGCCTTTGATTGGTGCGTTTGAGGTGACCGAACTATTGCGGTCAATAAGCGTCGCCAGTTAATTTGATACACACTTTTTAAGAGGCGTTAAAAAGGCAGGTTGTATATTTCCATCCTGTGTATAGTATGCTTGTATGTGATATGAGTTATTTATGCTAAAACGTTTGCCTGAAAACACTTATTTAACGAATTTACGCATTACTAGAAACTCAATAGCATCACCCATGTAAAACTCATATAGTTCCTTTACGACGGAGGCGTACGCGCCTCTAAGAGTGGCTTCAAATTCGCGCCAAATAAAGGTGAACGGCGGAGCCGGACTGATGCGTATATTTAGAGCGACCCGTGGCGTAATATCAATATCAATCATTTATTTTCAGGCAACTGTTGCCCAGAGATAAATACCTTAAAACTAACATAAGTATCAAATAAAACAATAATATAAAATAAACACAGCTTAGTTTGGCGACTGGCGACGTAACTTCTGGGTGTCGGGTAACTGTCCGCGAAATCGCCGGAACACGACATCTTTCGTCCAGAATTCCTCCTGCAGGAAGGTCGACAGCTTGATAGTAGCCACCCTCACCACAAGTTCGACTCTCACGGTGAAGTTGGTTTTTAGGGTTCCGTACCCAAAGGGTAAAAACGGGACCCTATTACTGAGACTTCACTGTCCGTCCGTCCGTCCGTCCGTCCGTCCGTCCTTCCGTCCGTCCGTCTGTCACCAGGCTGTATCTCAAGAACGGTGATAGCTAGACAGTTGAAATTTTCACAGATGATGTATTTCTATTGCCGCTATAACAACAAATACTAAAAATAAAATAAAATAAATATTTAAGGGGGGCTCCCATATAACAAACTTGTTAAAGATTATATATATGTATAGGTACGGAACCCTTCATGCGCGAGTAGGACTCGTACTTGCCCAATTTTTAGAGTGAAGTCAGACGAGCATAATTTCGGTCCCGGCATACTTAGTGTGACGTGATCATGTGAGATGATGTATGGCGCGACCGAAATTACGCTCGCCTCGCTCGCCTGGCTTCACCCTTACTCGCAAATACTCGACGATGTTAATAAGCCCGTCTTGTCTATTCAACCATATCCATATCCATCCATATACGTGCACATACGCTGTTTAAAAATCCTTTCCCTTTCTCCAAATGACTAATACTCGATTTCCAAAACTAATTATCTGTACTGTACTCATTAATAAGCCACGATTGCCGAGCGCACAATTACAAACAGTGAGAGAACTGAGAGAGACATTTGTTGCACAGACAATGTGTGTGAACTGCACTCATTAGCGGTAGAACACCTACGCTTAACCATTTGACCAGTTAGGCTTCTTATGAGACTTGAAACTTGAATTGCCAGTAAAGTTTGAACCTTATTAATAAAAAAAAACTTTAAAAAATATACATATAAGATGGATTTACTAAATATTTAGTCGTTTGCAGTGTAAATGGATGTTGTGGACCAAGTGATTAATTGAGCGTTTTTGGTAACGCCCGGGTATTGTGAATTACATCTTTCATAAATCTAAAAATATATACTTCTTACTAAATCAATTGTTTCAAATTATTATACCGCTCATCCCACGGGAAAACTAATTTTTTTCGGGATAAAAAGTAGCCTATGTGTTAGTCAGGGTGTCAGCTTCACCTTCATACTAAAATTGATCAAAATTGGTTCAGCGGTTTCAGCGTCGAGAAGTAACAAACATACACATAAACAAACAAACACAATATTAGTGTGATTATTGTATAAAGCTGATGATGTGCTGATGAATTTACCACATTTATCATAACAAAACGGAACTTAAAGGGACTGGAGGAGGAAGGGACTCAGTCTTGGTCTCAGAGGTAATTAAATAAACACCTTTTTCAACTCAATTAAGTCCCGTTTATTAATAACTAGCTGTTGCCCGCGACTACGTCCGCGTGGAACCTTTATCTTGAAAATTTTACATCTTTATTATTTTTAGATCTAAGTAATGTTTAAATTGCTAAACGTGCTTTTTTTTGCAATTGTATACGAAATAGTAACGAACCCTTCGTACGCGAGTCCGACTCGCTCTTGGCCTTTTTTTACTTTTTTTTTCGGCTAATTTGCTCTAATTACGCGATATATCATTATAAAATCAGGTACATCTACGAACGAATAGCTTTACTAAATTCGATGAGTTTAAGAGCGACGTTTATAAATTCTTTGATTCGAATAATAATGCCTTCACACAAAGTTTCAAGTACCGCACTCAAAAAAAATTGATCTACATACAAATTTTCAACCCCTTTTTCAACACCTTCAGGGCTTAATTTTCAAAAACGCTGAAATGTGTTTTCTTATCTTTAAATAAATAAAATACCTTTTTACAAAGTTTCTGATTCCTAACTTAAAATACAACTTATACCCGATACAACCTTTCATCCTATTTTTAACCCCCTTAGGGGTAGAATTTTCAAAAACGCTGAAACTACTTTTCTTGTATTCTCATTATATGCCTTTATAAAAAGTTTAAAATCCCGCAATTAAAAAAAAAGTTGATCTTCGTACGAATTTTCAACCCCTTTTTCACCACCTTCGGGGCTGAATTTTCAAAAACGCTGAAATCACTTTTCTTGTATTTTAATAATATGCTTTTATATAAAGTTTCAAGTCCCGCACTCAAAAATTTTTTGATCTTTATTCAAACTTTCAACCCCTTTTTAACCCTTTTAGGGATGAATTTTCAAAAACGCTGAAATTACTTTTCTCGTATTTTAATAGTATGCCTTTTTGCAAAGATTCAAGTCCCGCACTCAAAAAAATATTTGATCTCCATACAAACTTTCAACCCCTATTTTACCACCTTAAGGGATGAATTTTCAAAAACGCAGAATTTTTTTTTCTATTTTATTTTAATAAATTTTTACGAAGTTTTAAGTTCCTAACATAAAATAAAACTTGTACCCCATACAACCGTTCATCCCCTTTTTAACGCCCTTAGGGGTTGAATTTTTCAAAATCGCTTCTTATCTCTTGTACACTTTATAAATGCAACCTAGTGTGCAAATTTCAACTCTCTAGCATTTGTAGTTTTGGCTCTGCGTTGATGAGTCAGTCAGTCAGGACACTTGCATTTATATATATAGATTAGCGGATTTCCCCATACAAACTTTGCATTCCTTTTTAACCCCCTTAAAGGTGAAATTTTCCAAAACGCTGAAATTACTTTTTTGTATTTGATTACGTAAGCATTCTACAAAGTTTCAAGTCTCTAGTTCAAAAAAAAAAGTTTCTGCCATATAAACCTTGCACCCCTTTTTAACCCCCTTAGGGGTGAAATTTTCTAAAACGCTGAAAGTATTTTTTGTGTTTTTGAATAAGTAATCTTTATACAAAGTTTCAAGTCTCTAGCTCAAAAAAAAAAGTTTCCCCCCTACAAACTTTGCACCCCTATTTAACCCCCTTAGACATTGAATTTTTCAAAATTGCTTCTTATCTCTTGTACACTTTATAAATGCAACCTAGTGTGCAAATTTCAACTCTCTAGCATTTGTAGTTTCGGCTCTGCGTTGATGAGTCAGTCAATCAGGACACTTGCATTTATATATATAGAAGATTAGCGGATTTCCCCATACAAACTTTGCATTCCTTTTTAACCCCCTTAGAGGTGAAATTTTCCAAAACGCTGAAATTACTTTTTTTGTATTTGATTACGTAAGCTTTCTACAAAGTTTCAAGTCTCTAGTTAAAAAAAAAAGTTTCTGCCATATAAAACTTGCACCCCTTTTTAACCCCCTTAGGGGTAAAATTTTCTAAAACGCTGAAAGTACTTTTTGTGTTTTTGAATAAGTAATCTTTCTACAAAGTTTCAAGTCTCTAGCTCTAAAAAAAAAGTTTCCCCCCTACAAACTTTGCACCCCTATTTAACCCCCTTAGAGATTGAATTTTTCAAAATCGCTTCTTATCTCTTGTACACTTTATAAATGCAACCTAGTGTGCAAATTTCAACTCTCTAGCATTTGTAGTTTCGGCTCTGCGTTGATGAGTCAGTCAATCAGGACACTTGCATTTATATATATATACTAGCGGCCGCCCGCGACTTCGTCCGCGTAGATTTTTGATGATGACAAAGATATTAAAATAGGTAAATGAATTTTATTCTTAGTTCAAATGGTCTAGACAATGCAATTGTTAAAGAATTTTTGAAGATTTTCCAATTAGATTACGGGATTGTTTGCAGGATGCTTAATATTTATTCCGTCAGTTACCTGATGCTTTTAATCTTTGGCAAAAATGACTGCAAGATATAGAGCGACGCATGGATTTGGAGTTAGAAAATGGGGATCTTAGTTATTATGAGTGAGATTTAAAAAAATGTTAAATATCATAAGGCTGTTAAAACTATCTTAAACTCAGCACTGGAAATCGAGAGATGGAGGCAGTTTAATGAAGAGTATCTCTTTTAATAATAATAAATAAAAATAAATATTTCAAAACTATAATAAATAATGACCTCTGTTCATAAGAAGGCAGCACTGGTATTTGTACACGCCGGCCTGGCTATTAAACGAAAAGAGTGGTGTGGCGGAGTTCCCGAGGGGGGCCAAAATGTTTCTAAATAGTCTAGCAGGTACCCCAGTTATTAAAAAGGCTAGTGTTTAAAGATAATGCTGAAATGTGACCATTATAAACTAAATGCACATAAGCGAATTTAATGATGCGATTACTATTTTGGTCTACAGGCTAGTAGTATTGTTTGAAGAGTGATTCAATATATTCTGGTGCTATAGTTCTCTATATCTCTCAAGAAGCTAAATAAAGTAAGAATAGGTATATAAAGTATAAATTATTCATGTGCTGATAGACAACTCACTAAATATAGGAACACATAAAGTTTGGAACACAATAAATAAGAGACAGCACTAAGTAAATATTGTTGACATTCAACCATAAAAAAGGGGGAGCAAGTTCGTTTTAAAAAAAGGACGTAGTCACTGGGAAATAAAAAATATATAAACTGATAACGTAAGCGTAACACTTTTATTTATAAAAAACATTAGCGGTGTTCCCCATACAAACTTTTCACCACTTTTTAACCCCGTTAGAGGTAAAATTTTCCAAAACGCTGAAATTACTTTTTTTGTATTTGATTAAGTAAGCTATCTACAAAGTTTCAAGTCTCTAGTTCAAAAAATAAAGTTTCTCCCATATAACCATTGCACCCCTTTTTAACCCCCTTAGGGGTAAAATTTTCTAAAACGCTGAAAGTACTTTTTGTGTTTTTGAATAAGTAATCATTTTACAAAGTTTCAAGTCTCTAACTCCAAAAAAAAAGTTTACCCCATACAAACTTTGCACCCCTATTTAATCCTCTTAGGGGAGGTATTTCCAAAAATCCCTTCTTATCTCTAGCCCACGTTATAAAAGTAACCTACTATGCAAAAATCAACTCTCTAACATTAGTAGTTTCGGCTGTGCGTTGATGAGTCAGTCAGGACTTCTTCTTTTATATATATAGACTAGCGGCCGCCCGCGACTTCGTCCGCGTAGATTTTTGATGATGACAAAGATATTAAAATAGGTAGGTAAGGAATTTTATTCTTAGTTAATTCACCCCCTTAGGGGCAGAATTTTTCAAAACGCTGAAATCACTTTTTTGTATTTGATTAAGTAAGCGTTCTACAAAGTTTCAACTCTAGTTCAATAAATAAAGTTTCTCCCATATAAACATTGCACCCCTATTTAACCCCTTAAGGGGTGGAATTTTCTAAAACGCTGAAAGTACTTTTTGTGTTTTTAGGGTTCCGTACCTCAAAAGGAAAAAACGGAACCCTTATAGGATCACTTTGTTGTCCGTCTGTCCGTCTGTCAAGACCCTTTTTCTCAGGAACGCGTGGACGTATGAAGCTGAAATTTATATCAATTACTCAGGTCTACTGTCCCTTGAAGCTGTGAAAAAATCAAACTTCTAAGCCAACGCAATCAAAAGATACAGCCGTTTATGCCGCAAATTTTCGACACTTGCAAGGGAATCAAAACCTACAGGGTGCTTCCCGTGAACTCAGAATCTTGAAATTTGGTACGAAGCAACGTCTTATAGCATAGATAAAGGAATAATTACGAAAACCATAATTTTTTTTTTAATACCTAACTTTGCACCTAATTTGCAAATTTTCGACACTTGCAAGGGAATCAAAACCTACAGGGTGCTTCCCGTGAACTCAGAATCTTGAAATTTGGTACGAAGCAACGTCTTATAGCATAGATAAAGGAATAATTACGAAAACCATAAAATTTTTTTTTAATACCTAACTTTGCACCTAATTTATATGGGGCGCTATACATACCAGGTGCAAACTTAACTTAACCACTTAGGGATGGAAAGTGTTTGTACGGAACCCTCGGTGCGCGAGTCCGACTCGCACTTGGCCGGTTTTTTAATAAGTAATCTTTCTACAAAGTTTCAAGTCTTTAGCTGAAAAAAAAAGTTCCCCCCATACAAACTTTAAACCCCTTTTAACCCTCTTAGGGGTCGAATTTTTGAAAACGCTGAAACGACTTTTCTTGTATTCTAATAGTATGCTTTTACACAAAGATTCAAGTCCCGCGCTCAAAAAAATACTTGATCTCCATACAAACTTTCAACCCCTTTTTTACCACCTTAGGGGATGAATTTTCAAAAACGCTGAAATCAGTTTTCTTTTATTTTATTTTAATATCTTCTAACAAAGTTTCAAGTTCCTAGCTTTAAAAAAAACTTGTATCCCATACAAACTTTGCACCCCTTTTTAACACCCTTAGGGATTGAATTTTTCAAAATCGCTTCTTATCTCCAGCCCACGTTATAAAAGTAACCTACTGTGCAAAAATCAACTCTCTAACATTAGTAGTTTCGGCTGTGCGTTGATGAGTCAGTCAGGACTTCTTCTTTTATATATATAGATATATATAGATGTGTGAAACAGCGTGTGCAGAACAGTCTTGTTCCTTGAAAAATTGAGTGCGCTGTAATAATTTTGAAATCATATTACATACAGCACATTGTAGTAATAAAAGTTTCTTGTAAAGTTTCTCAATGTTATTGATTTTTGAAAATCCAAAAATTCCGAAAACTATTAATTGAACAGCTTACATAATAATTGAAAGGTGTCCAATTCGTGCATGGACTACCCAGGTCGAATAAAACAACCAATCCACGGTCTGCGCTAATTCCCTCGCGGCGTAGACAAAACGCGGAAGGTGGCTGAGAACGTGAGCGTTATTGCGGCATTGTGGTTGAGGTTTCGGTGGGCAAATTATAGGAAGAAGCTAGTGTTTGCTACTACAAAATGTTAGTTATTGAATATCCAGTCGAGTGTTGGTGGCCTCGCGGCCTGTGGATTTGTGTTCAGAAGATTCCGACTTCAAATACCTGGCCACCATGTCAGTTAAATACAATAAGTTTCATCCAATGATGTCAATATTTAAATTTTATCTATGTAACTGTGAGGAGGAGAAACATTTATGTATAAGTAATTGATGCGTGTTGGTGATCCGTTTGTCACAATTCATTCTGAACTCTTCTTCGGGACAGATCAATGATCCTGAGATCGTTTTTAATTTTGAACGGAGCATTCGGAATGTCGGAACGTTGTTTGCGTAACGTAGCTCCAAAATCTACAAGATGATAGCTAATGGGTGAGGTTTTTTTTTTTTCAATAAGTGACGCATTCTATACTGCGAGTAAAAGAGTTAATTCATAAAACAATATATTTTATTAGACTTACATATAGATACAAAGGATAAATAAGAAGCCAAATTTTTACGTAATCCACGGAACTACAAGTAGGAATCGAACCCACGACCTCTGCTTGACTGGAGCAGTGCTCTCACCACCATATACATATATATTAGACATGACTGTGGTATCACTACAAAAACAGGATCAACATTGATTCATTTCAATATTTTATCGGACTTACTTAATACATATTTCCAACATCGTGAATCAGAAAAAACCGAGTATGGCCAGCAAACATCCGACTGGCGCAACATCCGTGTCAAACCACGAGTCTAGACTTGCAAAACCCTTTAGTCACTGTGACAAAACTGTGCCGTGGGAACCTCAGCTGATGTGAGTTACTAAAAATTTGCTTTCTCGCCGCTCGGGCTTCCGTTGGGCGACCTGACCGTAGATAGGATCTAAGATGACTGATATGTCGCGAAACGACTCGGTGAATCACGGCTCTTACTGAGCGCTGGGGCCCTGGTACTTTCAAACGCTTGGGATTAGTTTAGGGCCTCGTAAACACGGATGTGACCACAACTGTATGTTTTTATTATTACGGTTTTATGATTTTTGGTGGTGACTGTTTTTGTGGAATTTAATACTTTTTAAGAATTATTTTATTATTGCTGGTACTTACTAATGTCACTAAGAAATTACAATATGATAACGCCAAGTCGAGACCGTGGTACGCAAGATATTGTAACATTTGTGACATTCACTTTGAATTCAAAGCGCATACATATTTTCTTCTGTCCACTTTTCATCGCCTAATCCTTAAATACAAACTACTACTAAAGCGGACTATCAGTTTTTAATCTGTTTTAGTCCTAACAGTTTTAAAATTATACCACATCCTATTACTTATCTTTATCTCTCTTTCAGCCACTCACGATTTCGTCTCGAGGTTTGATAAGTGTATAGTAGCAGTTAAGTTCGTTATAAGAAAATCTACCGCAACATGCGACAGAAGTCCACTGATTGTCAACATTTTGTTGAGTCAAGTATCGAGGTGGACTATTTGAGTGTTCACTTTTCTCTATATTGGCCCTTAGAGATGAAGTCAACTCAGCTCCGGCTTATCCAAGGATTTCTTTGAGGTATCTGCTGTGTTTTGGAGTAGTTGGGCCTCGTGCAGGGTCCGTCCGGATTGTTACTACCGTCTTGCCTGCTAACCCACCGCCAAACAGCAATGTTCGCATTGTTGTGTTCCGTTGTGGGGGTAAGATAGCCGGTGAAATTACTAGCATAGAGGCATTCTATCTTCGTCCTCCGGGTAGGCAAGCACTTGTGACTCCTCTGGTGTTGCAGGTGTTATGGGCGACGGTTATCGCTTTCCATCAGGCGATACGTTTGCTCGTTTGCCCCCTATGACATAAAAAAAAAAAGTGATTACATACATACCTTATATAAATATTTTATAACCCAAATACAATACCATGCTGTGAATACAGAAACAGGTGTAGGCAATTTGTGGACAAAACTGGTTAGAGCGTAACACAGTAGACGGCGCGGCGCTTAGTCATTCGAGTTGGGCTTTATTAGTGCTTGGGTCCTCGCGCGTCATAATATTGGCTAATGTGGCTATCTGCACCTTACCCGTCTCTTTCTATGCAGTAATATGAGAGAGTGACGGGTAGCGCTATCTCGCGTGACTAGAATCGCGAAGCATAGTTGTGCTAGATGGGTAGGTGGTGGTGGTGGTGGTCTATTGGAGGGCTAATTGATTCAATTAATCAGTATAATTATTCAAGTCATTTGGAAAATACATTTGCCCAGATTAGTGATGTGCCATTCTCGAGAATTTTCGAAAACTTTCCGCATTTTGTATGGGAAATTTCCCGAGAACGTTCTTTCTCCATAAAAATCGGGAAAGGTACTTGAGAACGGCACATATCTAACCCAGATAGTTCTAATCAGACGGCGCAGGGCTTAATGAGATTGAAGTGGAGTTGAGTCGAGCCTCTCTGATAATGCTACAATTACTCTATGTATAGGTATGTTACTGCAACTTAGAATTGTACGCGTTCAGCAACGAGAATCTCACTGTAATGTCTAATAATGCCGCAAAAAAACAACGGCCGAGTTTGTTGCTCGAAAGTCTCAAGTGTCACCCGTGAAGACACACACTGTACCACGCTAGGAATTCCATGTTGCTTTGCAGTAAATACTGAATTTACACACACTAAAAAACAGCGGTCGAATACTTATGGTGTTTGTTGTGGTGGTTATTGACAAGTCTTGAGTGTCGTCGGTGAAGCCACCAACCTGGAACTCCAAGCTGCATTGCTAGCTGATACTGTATAATTTGTGAACGAAACTGCACGGTTGAAGAGACAGACAGCAGCAGACAGTGGGGTGCTTAGCCATCCGGCTTAGGGTTTATTTTCTAGTCATGTTTCTTAATATAGGTACTTGATAAACCATAAATAACGACTAATATAACATCGCCTAAAGTTGTTTATAATCGGAGTGTAGGAGCCCTTACTCATTTGCTATGCAGATGGTTTATGAAAAGATTTAGTAAAAATATTGACAGTAATTGAAGAAATATTCATTTGTCAATGTGGTAATGATAAAGTCATTAGAAGGAACTTTAATTTTCCCTGGAGACGGTACTATATTGTACGAGGCTCTTTTTTTTTTTTATAATTATACTTTTTGATATGGATTTACTAGGAAGCGCACATTTCTGTGAAAACCAGTTATCTCACTGTTTCATCATCATCATGTGAAAGATGTCAACTGTTAAACAAAGGCTTCTACCAAAGGTTTCCACTACCGATGCCACCGGTGCCTTTCATGCTGTATCTCCCGGTTCGTGGTCACTACTAAGAGTTTTTCGGCCATCGGCTCCATGGAAAATATCACGTCAATCCATTACTTCTATCTAATAAATATATATATATTGTTAAAGAAGGATAAACCGACCAGCCAACAAAGACTTTCGTATTTACTCGTACAATCTGGGCAAGGATTATGCCTAGTAAGTGTTCACGTCAGTTAAATAGAAAGTGGTTTATTAAGTTGGCTTATAATATCTTTAATCTCATTATCTCATCGGTTTTTCAGTGCCATGTTTAACGGTTCGGATAAATGTGATTAAGTTAGTACTTTAAGATTTACTAGAGGATTATTACCAAAACTGATGAATCTTCACCGCTCGAATCGACAACATGCTTCAAGGTACTTACTCAATTCACCATGTAAACTATGAGTAAGAATTTACATAATATAAAAAAAAACTATTTGGTCTGGTGAAAGTTAATCTGCAAATCTTTGAACACTACACGAAAGGTTCCGACTTCCTTTTTCATAGATGTTACTCGTAGCAGTTTTAAACTGCTAACAATATGCAGCGAAAGATTGCAATAAACTTAATGTATATGACTGCATACATGTCGAATTTATTCTAAGGGTGATGCCTCACTGTCACTGTAATGTAATAAAAAAATCTATTAATAATTTCATTTGTTTATTACAAGTGAATGCTCGCGGTGAGGAGCACCCTTAGGCATAACTTTTCGTCGGCGTATTTTGCTTTCTCCTGAGCTCAAAAGGCATATCAAGAATATAACTCTTTGTATACTTACCTCTATTTAATATTTTTTCAAAAGGAAACAACACTTTTTTATTTCAAATTTTATTATCATTGATTTATACAATGAAATGTTATACATAATAACATATTCGAAAAATATTATTTTATACAACTAAACTATAAAAAATATGGCTACGCGACAGACTACCTGTCCATTATTGGCACATGGATTATTTTCATTATTAACCATCCCTACTATTACTTCAATAATTAATATAATAATTGTTAATTTCCAAAGCTTTAATATAGCAGTGTCAGATAGTGTCCCGTGTGACACTTCATATATAAAAATATTTATATACTGTGTATAAAGACAATAAATGATAATATTTTAAAACCTTACCGAGTCTATTTCGCTAAGCGTCGAAATGATGGTAAAGTTATTGAGGAAGCCAATTATAATTCATTAAAAACTCTTCTTAAACGTTCACATTCGCAAGAAAATTTTGAATTTTCAAAAAATATGAAATTTTAAGAAAAGGAATTGTAGAAAAAATTACAAGACTAGAGCTTATAACATTTCATCGAGGGTGACCATGTGTCGTGTGAATTTGTGAAAAAATATTATGTGACGTTCAGAATAGTTTTTAAACAGGATGTTTTTTCCTTGTCTGTTTGCAGATATATCAAAACTGTCAAACGTTTACAATATAATACTATCGTTTCCATAGATCTTTCTTATGTGCTATATTTAGGTCAAACAACACTAGTCTTTACTAACATTCTAAGTATTAGGAACAACCCTCAAAATATACATTAAGCAGTTTATGGAACGCTACTTACTAAATACTAATAAATAAGAAATCATGGAAATACATTTCGTATTTAAAAAATAATTCTGCTCAGATACGAAATACACTATTGAATTTAAGATTTTTATGTACGTTCCACGTATTAGTAGCTTAAAACCATAACAATATTTTAAATATCATATAAATATTATTTTACATTAAAATATAAGCTAAGCAATTAAGCTGTTTAAATGCTACCATCTCTTACTCTAATAAATACTATTTACAGATCACCAGAATTTCTAAATTTAGTTACATTTTTGCTGCGAAAAACTTGTAGCTTTACGATTTTTTAGAACAGTGTACCTAATTCTGGTAGATTCGAACAATATGAATCCCATCCTGGTGGAGTTAATGGTGAAACATGAATACTGTTACGTTGAGATTTAATGTGGTATGAGTCTTGAATGATCACCATCTTAGACACGCGGCCTCCTTGTTTGGGTTGTAATGGATTTCTCTGCAACAAATAAGTGAAAAAATCAGTAGTGAACGATATAACATTAAAAGTTTAAGTCCCCTCGGTGTGATAAATTCCCTTTTCATGACTGGTCTAAATCATGAACAAACGTGGTTGTTATATAAATTATAATTATGAAATGAATGAATAAAAAAAAACTAAGTAATTTTCACGTACAAGATACATTTTGCGTAATATTTATAATATTGAACTTTATCCACATACATCTTAAAAACATCATATTAAATAAATTTAATATTCAAATGTATATAAAGTACTACATAGTATATTTTATAATAGATTTTTTAGTGACGTTAATAAAAAAAATACGTTTTAATATTATAATGTGAGTGAGGAAGAAAATCCAAAAGTAAACAAAATACCAATGTTAGTTAAAGTAAAAAATCGTTTTCATGGAAACGTGTAAACTTATTATTGGTGATAAGTCGCAAGTTCATATGAAAAGGACAGTTCACAAATATTGTTAATAAACTCAAATGCTTGGGCATTTGTATAATAGCACGATCTATAATCAAACATTTGTATGTGCGGTCCTCTTCACTTTTTTATGAATGAAAATGATTGGCCATCCATATAAATCCTTCATCGAGTAAGTGTGATAACGATAGTTATTTGTTATCAGTGTAGGAATAAAAATATCCTTACTCTATCGTGTAAGAGAGACCGCTGGATCGTGCTTTCTCGTTCCTTCACCGCCACAAGCATTGACTACATCTACAACAATTGAGAAAAACATGTTAAAACAATTACAATTAAATTTTCAGGTTATAATTGCAATTATTAAGACACCGAAGAATAGAGATGTTAGACCGGTGCATAAGGTATGTACAATTGGTGCAACCAGGTGACATAAAGTTAGAATTAAAAACATATTAGAGTATGTTCCCATTAGACCAGCCTCAGGAATACGCGTCATGTCGTAAATAATTTGACGCACGCCACAAATACCTCCTATAAACACATGTCCCAATTATTTTCAACGCACGGTCACCCTGAAGCTGATCTATTAAGTTTGTTTATTTCTAAGTATAAGAATGCAGTTTTGTGAGATCAACCGTGCTTTCTAAATGATACAGCAGCATTGAATATTTCATAACAAATGACACAGCAGCATTGAAATTAAAAGTTAAATTTAAAAAAGCATTCTCTGTTTCAAAAGAACAAGTTTATATCATTATAAAACGATTTATCAAAACGGCATTCTACAAAACAAAATTTGTTATTATCTTAAACAGCTGTAAACCTCAAAAACACAAACACTAAAAAACTTCTAAAAGTTCTTGCGGTACAGTTAATCTGCTGATTTTCCGAGTACAACTTAAAAAAGACTAACACTGTCGCTTAAACAAGATTATGTCTTTCTTTACAACTTAAAAAGTAAGACCCTCAAACGCATTTTCGTTCTGTTTCCGCCCGCAACAATGACCAGTTTCAACGTTTTAAAAAAGGATTTTAACGTTTTAAAAAGGATTAATGTCGAGCGTGCCGACATTATTCATATTAAACCCTTAAACCGTGGCTAAAGACTCAATTCTGAGCCGTGAAAATTGTCCGCTAAAATAAGTCGTAAAACATTTGGCAACAAACTTAAAACGTTACGGTACTTTAGGACCGCGAAATTCCTAATTTGAAAATGTGAAAACACGTTCGCATACCAACAAAAAGGTGCACGAAATAAAAAAATAAACAATTATAAAACAGGATACCTACTAGACATGCCTGTTTTTATCGACGACGACGTCTAAGACAAAACGTAATATCGCGAATGTAATTCAAAAATGTCGTTAAACTTCATACTATACTAAAAAAACAAGTTCAATTTAACAACCAAATCATTTCTATTTCAGTTCCAAAAGAGCTTAAATCGTTGTTAATTTGGCACAATTCCAAATGCACTTATTGTATTTCAATTTCGGCGAAGTGACATGTCGTCGGTAATTATATGAGATCGTGATTATGTTATTATGTCTTCACTCTTCATAATGTCGGTTGCTCGACACCTTAATCTTTGTGAGATGATCGATTTTTTGTTAGATTTAATCCAACTTATCTCTAAGTCATGTTTAAACAATAGAATGATTAAAATCAGTCTCTTAGTTATCAGTTTTTTTAATATGATTGTAGTCTATTAATTGAATGAATTGTTTTCTTTAAAACCCAGAAGTACGTGATAAAGCTTTTACTAATAATATTTTTACTTGTTTTTTTTTTTAGTTTTGCCTAAATTCTATTCTCAGATCACTATGCTCATCTCGCATCATATTTTATCCCAAATGCTCACCGAAATGCATTCAAGCAAAGATCTAATTTCCAATTGTTTTCTCAACACGATGCCTCGAAGTGTTGAGATCGGCCGATACGGCCACAATAGTGTAAAGGGCGTTAGGTGACAGCATTTATCCACTTCCGCGCGAGCGGGTTACTTCGTGAGCACCCTGTATGTGGCTGTGGGAACTGTGCTTTGTTTTTATTTATAGGCTGATACAATTTTCAATTACAAATTTTACTCTCATTTAATAAAATCATTATTTATTTTAGTATTATCTGTGATAATGGCTCTAATTTTGTTGGTGCTTTTGTAATTGCATTATTTTGAATTTTTGTGTTAATTTGCGATATAAAGCAGTAAGTAACTGTTTTAAGCTTGTTTATTAGAATAACTATTACAGTCAAGTAAGTTAGCCAATTTCATATTTGTAGAAATCGACCAAAGATCGTAAATCAAAGTACTTTAGGTAGAGGAATGTAAATTAATTGTAACCGAACATCCTGTAATGGAATTCTCGAGGAATACTAATTAGCCACTCTTACCACCTTTTCTGCGCAAGCGTAAACAATCGCATCTTAACAAGATCGCTTTAGATTTATAAGGGTGTACTCAAGTACACTCTAGTCTAATAGTCTAGTTTTGTTTCATTATGCGTTGCGTTATTTAATTGACATACTTGAATACCAACGTCAACGTTTTGGTGATGAAAGAATGTATTGAGTAATCATAGTATACTTTTCTTATAAATAGATTAATCTTGTTTTTTAAACAATCGAAAAAACCAAAAGCCAATCTAATAATTATAATCTTAGGGGTGGGCCTACGTTCAGCGTCTGTGGCTGATAGATAGATAGTCAAGTTATACATTTTTCAAATGGTAAATTTTTCTGTGTTTTCATATACGTAATTATTGTTATTAATAGTCGACAAAATAGTCAAATTATAATCTACTTGAACTTAGTTGTACCGTGATTAGGTACTTTCATGTTTTTGAAATAGGAACTTTAATTTCAAATTGTATGTCGATAGAGTAATCAATATAATGAAAAAATAGGAGAGTAAGAGAAATTGGGATAAGTATATCGTCGTCTAATACCCATAGTATAAGCTTTGCTTAGTTTGGGAATAGGTAGATTTGTGTAAGATTGTCCTTTTATATTTATTTAATAATAACAGATAGTATTGTGAACGAATAATAAGGTTTGTACCTTAATTTAGCCAATTAAACGAATCTATTACCGATTGGAGCGGATCTATCGATGGTCGATAAGCGCGTGTGCCGCATGGCACACTGCGCTAACTTACTGGGGCATCTCGTGCAATTAAAGCCTTATTTTGAAATCCACGTTGGGTTATAAATGTAGTGGTATTTACGAGTTCGCTCACTTACTTAATCAATGCGTATTTTTAAATGTTTGTTACCTCAGAAGTTCAGAACATTTTATGAACCGATATCGTTTTTTTTTTAATTAGTTTAATTTCAACGAAAAAATTGTATTTCCAAGAACAACTGCACCTGTAAAAAATTATTATTTCGTTGAATACGGTTTTTTTTTATAAAAATCTGATTATGTTTTGGAAAGAAAAATGTGTTTTGTAACCAGGTATAATAATAAATAATAAATATAATAAATAAGTAATAAATATCGGACAACCTCACACAAATCGATCTAGTCCCAAATTAAGCTCAAGAAGGCTTGTGTTATGGGTACTAGACGACGATATACATACTTATATAGATAAATATATATGTACTTAAATAGAACAACCATAACACAAATATTCGAGTTCATCACACAAATATTTGCCCTGGCCGGGATTCGAACCCGGGACCGCCGGCTCAGTAGGCAGGTGTCTACAAACCGAGCCGAACGCGTCGACAAAGGTATGCACGATGCAATAAGCGATTATACACAGTGATTTTGAAATGCAAGTTCCTTTAAGACTGGGTAAAATATGGTTACATTTTGCGAAGGTGACTTTTTTAATAACTGTTTATGTGGAAACTCTGCCAAAAGTTTGGCACCGTTAGTAAAAGACGTTTATGGTTTGTCATCGCTTGATCCACAGATCACTTGGTTTTTGTCATAAATAGGTCATATTTGACATTTTCAAGCAAAGGGCAAAACTTTGCCACTTGCCATATGGACGCATTGACAAGTTATTGGTATAAAGGTGCAAATAAATGTGATATCTTATGATAAGTGAGAAAGTGGACCGTTTTTGTTGAAAATGTCACATCAATGAAATCGATTTTGATCCGCAAATGCGGAACTATTATTTCATAAACACGATCGAAACTTACCACTGTTACCGAAAACTATCCCATAGCAGGAAGTGCCGATATGTAATTATTTTAACAAACAATCGACAGTCGGTAGCGGTACCCTGCCTAGGGCACTCACGGCACCACGTTCACACGGAGCGTACGTACATGTATGATGTATGTATGATGTACATCATTACGTGGAGGTTTTAGGGTTACGCTTCCGTCAAATATTCATTTTGGCATAAATAAATAGGCTGTTTTGACTACACGGGACGGAAAACCGGCGTTCTTTCAGTGAGGAATGCAACAGTGAATGTCTTTCGCCTAATGAAGAAATACGCTACAAAGATGATGCCGTGGTCAACCAGCACTGATACCTTTAGATTAAATTAAAGGTTTAGTTATTTTCAATGTGTGTAAGTAGGTAATGCTATCTACAATTTGGTTGAGATACGATTTTTCAGGTAATATCTGATACAACTAAATTGTCGTCACAATTAAATCAGTTTATTTTTACTGGAATTTAATATCAAGGAGTTACTTCTTTTTCCGTTGTTACTGTTTTAAATTCAGAACAAAGTAAACAAAAATCATTTGTACATTCATGTTTGTTTAGTGATTTACCGGTCATAAATTCAACAGTGGACGCGAAATAACAGCACAATAGATAGTATTGTGTACTACAAAATGGCCATTCTCACTTCAACAGAAAGTTTCATAAAGTCCTGCAACACCCAATTGCAGGCAGTAAAGATTGACAAGATTATCTTCCTTCCACCAAACGTAGATAAAACCCTAGAACAGACTATAAAACACGTAGCCCTACGAAATTGCGGCAAATTGCGGAACTGTTAGGCGCGGTACACATTGTTCCTTGTACGGTCGGCGCATAAACTGCAAATTATACCGCAGCAGTCACGTGTGCTTGAGTCTTGCGGGCTACCGTCCGCGTTCGCACAGTTTCGGAAGCATTAGTGCCCATTAAGAACCGTTAACACACGAGCACGTCACGACTCACGACCCGAGCGTGAGCGATCTATCGACGATCTCGGTAGCGGATGCGATGCAGTGCGATGGGTCGCACGGAACGTTTTGTTTTCTCTGTTGACCGTACTTTCTAGTCTAGGTGAAACAAAACCGAGACGCGAAAGGACGCGCGAAGATTTGCGAACCGTTCTTTATTTTGTTTTAGCGTAGGGACTGTTTAAGTTTATATTGCAATCTGAACTTGCGCAACTACAAGCCTACCGCAAATGTGTAACGCTGACATTTACCATTATCTAAACCAGAAATGGTCAGAGGATCTGAAATGGCACGCAGAGTACTTTATATTCACGACGCGTCTGCTGCCGCTCGCCTATATGGATGGTATTTAGCGGAGAAAGTTTCGTAACGTCACATTGTCTCAGAGATGATATTTGCATAGGTGAGGGTCGCGACCCCGTCACTATAACTCGTCGCTACCAGCACATTGTATGTTAATTGCGGGTGACAACCGGCGGTTCGCAATCTGAGTGACATGAGAGCGCCGGTGTGAACTCGGCTTTACGATTTGAAGAGTTTAATGACCCGCGTTGACAGATAGATTTTTTTAAATATCTTTCGGACTCAGACAAAAAAACCATCTGCCGTTCAATTGACGGTGGTTATTTTTTATGAGTAATATAATCGTAATATTATTTACATTAAATCCCATTGTCACATAATATTTATAATTCTCATTTTACATCGTTTGTACGTACGGCTAGGTTAGGTTAAATATCATAAATCCCAAATTGAGTCCATGGGCGTTTGGTATCTCTTATGTAAGCATATATTTTAGTTATCTCGCTTGATAAATTTTACCGTTTCGGAGGTTGACAACGTTCTTTATGCATGTTTTACGTTAATGTGTTTGCCGTGCCTTTTGTGGCCCTTTGCAACACATGACAGAGATGTTGTAAATAATTGAACGGTACCTATAAAACGGTCTAAATAAAACGAAAGTAATTATTTATACTACATTAATACCTGCTTCCATAGCATAAAAACTAAATTTTGCCTTGCAAGTCAACTTTGCTAGCTAACTAACTATTTTGGCTCAGTGACCCAAACAGGATCTTAGCTTTCGAATCGAGAGTACGCCACTTGTCCCGATCCTGCGCAGTTTCTCGCCAGTTTTCGGCTTGAAGCTCACGCAGATCCACCTCCACCACGTCTCCCAGCTGTACCTGGGACGACCAACCGGTTGGTCTCTCCCATGTATGCTATTTTTGTCGCACGATCCTCTTCATTTCTTTGAAGGTGACTGAGCCAACGAAGTCTATGGGACTATGTTTCTCCAATAATCGGCCACCAGCTACTACCATTATTCCTCTTGGTAGGTCCCAGGATCTTCCGAAGTACAAATAAAAATATGTATCCACCCTAAATACATGACTCATGATATTATGACTCTCGTTTTAGTATCGATATCAAGATAGATATACCAGACAGCAGATGTGGTATACAATGTATAAATAAACCCTACCCTTGAACCAGGGCAGGGGAATCCCGTTGCACGATCACGGTACGTATAATATCTATCCGCGTTATAATCAAGGAAGGTCACGTACTCATGGTAAGGGTCCTGCAGTAGGTAAGTGATCAGGGTTGTGAAACGATGTAACAGTAGTTGGGCTCGGAGCTGATCAGCCAGACCCTAATCCGCCGCGACAGCCAACCGCGACCTTGCAGCACCTGAGTTAACCGCGATCTAGGACGTAGTGCTTATGGCTTTATTCATCTTAGACTATACAAGAAGTATTTAGGTATATGCTAGTTTTCTGACCGGTCCAATGAGCAACGTTTAAGGGAGTGTTAAATCGCTGGGATAGTATGAAATTTGTAAGAGTACCTAATAACGAAAGTCAAGTTTTTTTTTTTTCAATAGGATTCAGTATTTCTTTTGCAAGAAGAACTAAGGATTGAGCGGCATTCCGGTAAACAATGTTTTGAATTTGGTCAATGCTGTCATCCTGTCTTTTTATATTGAATATACTTCACACATTGGATAAAACTATAACGGATTACATCGCATATTTTGTTAATAATTCTAACAGAAGAATATTAAATACACGCTGGTTCCCGGGCCAGCATTTATGCTGAGGTGTGACCTTTTCGTGGCATACGCAACAACGATTTTTTTTTTTTCTTATTTTGTTGTCCACTTTGTGTATGTTAACGAATAAATTATCATTCTGTTCTATTCTAAATATAGGATTGATGAATGATTTCGTGTATATTTTTAAAATTAACATCACGGGGGTGATGCAAAATTTCTGGTTCGAGTACCTACTGTACCTATGCTCAAAAAATGCAAAACATCTTTTTAGAGGGCTAAAATAAATATAAAAATAATGTGTCGATCTATTTTGTAAAATTCATTATATTATGTAGAAATCACAAGTTTATTCAATTTGAATGTAGGTATTTGACTTGATTGTTTTTTATTACCCACTGTATCGACACCCGACGGCATTATTATTTTAATTACTTTGTTGTTTTTAAATTATTCTAATACTTCACGTTGTGCATAATTTACCGATGATACAATAATGAAACTAACAATTGTTGCGAATTAAAATACAGACTATTAAAATGCGCTTACCTATATATAATCATTAGGTCATCAATTCATCACTAACAATAGAATCATCTCTAATAGTTCCTCTATCCTTCACCAAAACACCAATATTAAATCTAAAATTAAAAACACCACTGCCCAAATCCACTTACCTATGCTGGCGTAGGTTATCCTGGCGCTTAAAGGACTTCCCACACACTTCACAACTGAACGTGAGCTCAGGGCTCTTATGGGTGCGCTCGTGTATCATCAGGTTGTATGACTTGGTGAACCTGCGTTGGCAGTATTTGCACACAAACTCGCATTTCGGACGCAGCTTGCGTCTGAAGTCTCTTGTGTGGTCCTCGTCGATTTGCATCACTGCGAACATTTTGTCTGGGCTATCTTGCTGTGCGACGGGCGGGGCTAGACCTGTAGAGAGATAAGATATCAGACATGTCTCACGTTTACACCTTAATGTGAAGAAAGCATGGTTCATTTTGAAGCGCGAGTTATACTCGTACCTCTATTTGTTTTACAATACATATACCTACATAGGTAATGTGGGTACTGGGTAAGGTTTACTTTTGTTATTGAATAAGTACTATTACATTTGCATAGATGAATATGGAATAGATAGGCGCTTAAACTATAAACCGATTATATAATGGCTTTTCACTCAATCAAACCTAATGAATCTAAATTACTATCAACAAATCATTTCATCTAACGTTAATTAACCTAAGTATCATACCTTGATCGAGTTAATCGTTTTACAAGCAGTATGTGTTAACACTTTCACTGATTTACGATCACATTCACCTTTAAATTAACGCTTTCTATGTTAAACTAATTATCGCGGGTAACTAAACACGGATTGGGGCGAGAAGAGACGGAGGCGAGAAGAGACGTGCGTTCGGGAGCCGGGGCTATTAGTAACTGAGGCTGAGAGGGTGCAGAAACTACTGATAACGTTACACGGAAGGCGAGCCCCCACCACGTGCGAACGATGAATGAAGTAGCCACGGTAGGCTGTCGCCGGCCAAACGGAAAAGGACGTAACAACCTATAAGCCTCAAATGCACTTAAAGCGTATTTGGTCCGAGTGACGGGGAAATACGTCGACAGAGCCTGTTTTAGCTAGCTAATGGTTTTACAGGTGGATTTTTATGGCATTTGCGAACTGGTCAGTTTTGCAATTGTGCAGTCTTGACTTTTATAGATAGTTATGTAGATAATTTGGGGCTTTATTCAGTCGTCAATCAACATTTTTTCACGTCATGCATTAATTTGATTAACAAATTAATTTTGTCATCATTTTACACTTTTTTGTGCTCGTAAATTAAGACAATTTCAGAAATTAGGTATTGTTTTAATGTTCTGCGCTATTAGAACTTTACTAGATGAAGAGTAAAGATCAAATTTTACGAGTCCAAATTTAAATTTCTTAAGTCTAACCCAAGACCAGTGCCATAAATAAAAGACCAGTACACCGAGCCATAGGCATCAATCCAATAATTAAAAAAAAAAACTGTCTGCAATTTATCTATCCCTTCTCACCCCGTTTGTCTTGGTCCTCAACTATTTACTCGAGGACAACGCCCTAGAGTTTCCTACTTTCCTGGCAATTTCCCTAAATATTCCCCATTACATACTTATCGTATCCACGTGGGAACCGCCGGCTCGCGGCTACCGTGCGTTCCACTCACGCGCATGACACCCGGACCGCGACTTTAAAGCCGGATCCAGACAGGTGTCATACGAGTACACTACAATACTCCGAAGTTTCATTTGTCCGAATGCATCATCATTCCGAATTTTCATAATTCCGAAAGCCAGGCTCTGGTAAAATATTTAGATTTATTTTGGGATATCGTATAACCCTAACCAAACCTAGTTATAGTATGTAACATAATGTATTATGATCTATAGCGAAAATAATCGCTTCGCGTTATTTAAATTTCCGATAAATGAAATTTTTGAGTGATCCCTTGTATTTTTTTTCAGATTAGAAAAATCGTACAACATCCGTCGTGCGATTTCAAGAAAGAAAGATTTTGAAAGTAAAACATGTGTCGTGCTCTCTGAAACTCTTTAGTAATACGTAGATAGTTGCTGAAATATGTGCAGTTACAAGTCTCAGCTTTTTGTGAAGATCATAAAGGGAAACTTCTATAATTTGTTATTCTGTGGCAGTGTGAAGGGCACTGCAGGCCTCTGTATTCGAAAAATCTAACCGCCAATGGATCAGGTGCAGTGTTCAATGTCGCAAAGCTACACACAGAATTTTCATTAACGCGTTTCCACACTTTTTTTTTGTATTTGCTCTTTGAATTTGAAATTATTATCTGTCGTAATATGGCTTCGTATGAAGTAAAGGGATTACATGTTACACATGTCTAGATCCGACTTTAGAAACGGACATTTTTTAAAACCCTTTCAAAATGAACTTTGTCCAATAAATTTAAGATCTCATTTTCTTTAGAGCTTACGATGAAATAAGACTTTTGAACAGGGAGGTTTGAATTGTTGATGATTTTTGACTTCTGTCATTACCGCACCCCGAGGCTTGTGCTTTCGAGAACATTTAGGCCGGTGTTGTCCAAGCAATTTAAGCGATACGGCGATTGTTTCTTTCAACTTGGTTATTAAGCGATTAGGGGTGAATTTCTTTTCTGGCCTAATCACAAGGGAACGCCAGTGAGGTCTATGATAAATTTGTTTTATCATCAAGAATATCAGCAAAAAGGGATGCAAATTAATAGCTTCTTCAGCTCTTATAACACTGTAGAGCTTTGCGGTTTGTATAGGTATATTTTTTATTTTACATTGCATAACGAATATAAACAAGAAACATCGCGATAGACAGTTATAATTCGTTTTAATGACTTCGAGTACACTTGGTGCATTTTGTACTCGTAATTAATTATTATATTATATCTGACCATGTAAATTACAAATTTCGTCAGCCAAAGGGTAGAACGGGATTTCCTTTGTTTCTCGTTTTCCTTGTAAAACTAATTAAGCCATTAAATTTACTAGAAACACGTGAATTATCACTTTCGTCATTTAACCACTAAAACCATAAAGTGCGCAACAGTTGAAAACGCACCTACAGTTAATAATGAGCACATTCATACGTAGATTTCTTTGTATGACCGATCATAAGTATATGCTAATTATCTGAGATTTGTTTATAGAATAGAATAGATTATTATTTATTGCACACCTCACTAGAATATAAATACAAACACAGATAGCACGTAGCATTACAATGTAGGTAAATAACAGGCGATCTTATCAGTAAAGATCTCTGCCAGACAACCTTTAGGTAGCCGATTTATAAATGAAAGTCAAAGATGTGTAGAGTGATGCAAAAAGTAATCAAGAAATTTACGTACAAAAAATATTAAAATCTACTGAAACATCCACCATGTTGCTCAAAATCTAATCGCTTTGTGGCTACTTGTTTGCTTTTCTTTCTCTTTGACATGAACATATATACCTACTGTATTTTGATCTTCGCAAAATTCTAAATGCTGAATCATATCAATAACACATGATACACAAAATACAAACAAATACAACTGATACACACACAAATGATAGGCGCGAGAAAAATCACATCTTCTTTAAAATATATTTTTGCAAGTATCACTTGATTCGAATAGGTATCGATACTCGGTATATTATTACTCGGATTTTATAGAGCTAAGGTATATCTAAATTAGGGATATCGCAATGCGCCGACGAATTGAACCCTGGATAAGTAAGATAAAACCTAGGTCTTTTGAATTCCGCCGGATTAACCACGAATAAAAACCAGTAAGTATAAACATTAAATTTGGTTTCCAAACTTGTTTGTAGCAATCACAAAAACTCTGGTAGCACGAATTCTTAGCACCAAACACAGTGGTCGGTGCCCGCTTACATAAAAGTGAAAAATTCGGCAATCTTTCATCTGGTGCTCGGTATATGCCTTTTATGGCGGTCGGGAATTTAAAAAAAGCTCTTCATTTCGATAAACATCGTATCCACTCACGAATTTGTCTTTAAGTTAAGTACCGGCAACTGTAAATGTGGCTCTGCAAATAATGTGTAGTTCTTTTAGCTTTTAAGACTCTAACTATCAACCTGTCTATGCTGATGTCCAATGGCAACTTTAGTGTAATTGTGGCAAAGTTTAGGTATGTAGTCGGAAGTACAATACAATACAAGTACTCTTTATTGCACACCTCATAAAACATACAGGAGAAATACAATTAGAGGTAAACAATAAACATAAATAAATATCGGACAACCTAATACAAATCGATCTAGACCCGCATTAAGCTCTAGTAGGCTTAATTGTGTTATGGGCACCTTTATATAGATAAAATCATACTAAATACCTACAAATATACAGAAAATATCCATGACCTAGATTCAAGGGCTAGGTTTTAGGTATAGCCTTACTTTCTATTACTTAATTAAAACGGTTTCATTAAGGGTACTTACGAGTAGAGGTTGCCGAAATGTATTTTAGTATGTTTGTGCGTATGCGGTAAAGTATAAGTATAGGCAATAGGCATATACGATCACGTTTAATAGAATTTCCCGCGTAGTACTCAATATTTCGCCGGTCACTGTGTAAGTAAGTAGGTAGTAATGTATCTTACCACTTAATACTCCTTCAGGCTTAATTTTACCTAGTTCCTCTAAAAACGTCTTACGCAGAATGCCACGACACGACTTTGTGTGACAGCGGCAGCGGAAATGGTACACCATATTTATGTTTCGCTCACTCGTATCTCTCGCTCGACCGCTCGCCGGGCCGCTGGTCGTGCAAAATCGTTGGATCTCTGTTAAGCGGGTTTTACTGTCTATGTCTTGACTTGACTGAGAAATAAATGCAAACCCTTGTATGATTTTTTCTTCCACGTGGAATTGCTCCATCTGACGTCATATTAAATAATATGGACCCTATGTACTGATGAAATCAATAGCGACTTCACGAAACGGATCTCGCTATGAGTCATCGTCATCGCGTCTTTGACCGGTTCATCTTAATATTCAACATGATTCACGAGCGAGACAATGTCTGATCTGAACTATTGACATTTCACAGAAGATTGCTCATTAGCTTCTTAGACTTCATTGATGGTAAAAAAATACGTATACTCGACCGCAAAAGCGTGTATTCATAATAGCAATCGAAGTTTAATAAGGAGAAGCAAACATGATCTTACTGTGCAAAGTCAAACAAACATTGAAAAAGTGGTCAAACGGCAATCCGATTGTGCCTGCCCTATTTATAAGTGTATATTTATACACTTGTTAATGTTATAGTAAGCACCTATAATATGTAAAAAACGTACCATCCAATTTTTTAATTTTGTGTCGAATGTTCAAAATTACCTTCTCCGAAGTTACCTAGTCATAAACGTAATAGGTATGCGTTAAAAATATGCAATGACATTTTCTTGAATATGAGTATTTTTGTAAAAACGAAATAAAAGAACACGTCAACAGTAAAACTTATGGTTGAAACGTTTGTTTCGAAAGTTATGAGTCACTTTAATGATGATTAATAAAAACACTATTAATTTTATCTTGATTTAGAAGAATGTCGGCGTTAATCATCTTCTAAAAGATCCGCTACCGGCTTTCGAATACTTTTAAAAGTAAAACTTTATTACACGTCATTTTATTAATATTATGCGATCGTAACATATTATAAAAAGTATCGTCATATGTAATAATTAAATTCACAGAGCTTAATAATACAAAAACATCGTGTTTTAATAATTCGCATAGAGCCAGTATTTTACTAGCCTTCGCTACACAATGAACTTAATTGCCCGACAACTTATTAATAACATTGTATCGAATATCACACATCTGTTTACTCGACTCATAATTACGCACAAAAAGTGCCACTTCAAAGTTAATAATGCAAAATTCCACATGAACACAATGCACTGGCCAGTACTACAAAAGCTTTGTTGCAACTTAGTCATCGATCAATGCAATAAACACAACATCTATTGCTCCTTCAGCAATCAACATTGTCTGTAGACTGCTAATTAACAGTGCAATGGTACATGCACGGACAAAAGGACTCGCATATAGAATATGTAATCTATTATAAGTATTGAGTATTTACTTTTAATGACCGAGAACTATTGAACTATTGAACCGAGGATCAAAATTAAACGGAGAGCCATAAACGGTTGCTTGTTCAAGAACCGCAATTAAAATTTATCACACCGAATAAAAAGTAGAAACGATCGCTATTTCAAAGGTAATTTTCCTTCCTATTCAAAACGTATGAACTAAGCTATCTTTCTCATATATTAGCGAACAAGTTTAACCGTAAATGCTGGAATGGGTAAAGTCTCCCGACCAATACGGGCCCGTGGTGCGGTGTTTTGATTAAGTACAGGATATAAAACTGCAAAGCAAGTTTAGTGACGAAGAGCTAACTCTGCCTAATTCCATGCTCACTCTGTAAGGGCTATTCATATTTGTCGTATGCGCCACAGAAAAAAAAAACAGCAAGGTTCTTTCTTTCAGTAAGCTGTAGTTAGAAATCTTTCGTTACGTTTTCTCATTCCTGGATAGTGGTCCTTAATTTTATGTAACAATCGTAAATTTTGATTTACAGCGCCGATGCGCAATGGTGGTTCTGATACTCGCCTTGGTAATTATATTACATTGTGGACCACCTTGTTGAAAACTTGTGTAACCTTAAATCGTTTTAAAACTTGGCTCGTTTAAGAGGAGTTTGACGATCCAACTAAATCATCAATCAGACATCTTTAACTCGGCCACTTTTTCAGTTATTGAAATTCTTAACGAAACAGATGATGGTTATAATTAATACCAACCGAATACTCAATAGGATATAACTGTAACTAAGAACGTCAATCCTGGTGCATGCTAGTTTTGTTTCTTTTTTCTCTTATTATTATTGTTCCTTATAAGATTTTGCATGTTATCCTATTCAAAAGTTTAGTCTAGTTTTTTTTTTTACTAGCCTATAATTGTGTCCCACTGCTGGGCAAAGGCCTCCCCTCTCTTGCGCCACTCGTCTCTATTGGCTGCATGCTCCCTCCACTCGTTACTAAATGCATCCAGGTCATCCCGCCATCTTCTTTTCGGTCTGCCAGTCGGTGAATATTCTGGCCCATCGTTCCGGATGCATGCACTCAGACATGTCCAGCCCAGTCTCACTTCAGCTTTGCGGTCTTGGCACCTACGTCTACAACGCGTGTTTTGGACGCAGTTCAGTGTTTCTTATACGGTCTTGTCTACGAACACCTAATATGCTGCGTTCCATCGCTCTCTGACCTGCAAACTTTGAGCCTGGTCTTTTGAACTTCAGTCAATGACCAAACTTGTGCTCCGTAGGTTAGAACGGGAAGTATACACATATCGACCAGTTTTCGTTTTAGCGAGAGAGGAAGGTTGCCCTTCATTAGTGCTTTCATGGGCCAGAAGCTCTTCCAGGCGTGGTTGATACGTCTATCGATTTCCTTGCACTGCCTGTTTTCGAAGGAAGCTATCTGGCCCAAGTAGACGTACTCGTCGACATATTGTATTTCTTGCCCATCCACCTCGACCCTACGTTTTGTTCTGTTGGTCATCAACTGTGTTTTTGCTCTATTCATTGTGAGACCAGACTCCAAGCTCGCCGTGCTAAGGTCTTGAAGCATTTGCTGTAGTTGAGATGCCGTGTGGGAAAATAGAACAATGTCGTCAGTGAAACGTAGGTTTGTCAACCTTTTGCCGCTAACGTCAATGCCCATTTTCTCCCACGAGACCGCCAAGTTTTTGAATATTTCCTGCAGGCAGCTGGTGAATAATTTTGGAGACAGCGGGTCGCCCTGTTTGTCTAGTAATAGTAAGTATTGAATGTTCATGTTGTGTTTGCTCAGTGAGAGCGTTTTAGGAAATAAGTGTAATGCCTAAATGTATACTTTAAGTATTATTGTCTTTGTAACAATTTTACTTCTGTTGTTTCTCCAATAAATGAATATGTTAATATTGAAGAATTATTTATAACCCTATTTATAATCCGTATTGGGACAATTTTAGAGACAAAACAAATAACCTAGCTCTAACTAGGAGTAACTATAGCATGATCTACTCCACCTACAGAAAATCCAATCGAGAAACATACATAGGTACCAAGCTGCAAGCACCAAGTTAACAAACAGGTTAGGTTTAAACAACTTAAATTGCGCTCTTTAAATGGCTTATCTAAGGCAACGACGTGCAGAGCGGGAAGGCCCCAACAAGGTGGACCCACGACCTGGTTAGGATCGCGAGCAGAAATTGGGTGAGGACGGAGCAAGCGCGATTTTTGTGGAGAACTTTGGGGAGGCATTTGTCCAACAGTGGACGTCTATCTATCGTCTAATATATTATGATGATGATGATATTTTTGTCTATACTCTAAGTCTAAGGCATAATTCAGAAAGTATTAAATAAAAAAAACTAAAACTCGAAAAATCGTCACAGAACATCGAATCCCTTTCCAAGTGTTCTTGTATCGCTCGTCAATTAACACATGTAAAACTGAATATGAAATCTCGAGGTCCTTTTCAAACTACAATAGTATTTGACGTGAATAGTCACACTGCGGTATTTATCAAGTTATTGTACCATTGCCTTTATAGTTGCATCAAATACGGTCTATTAAAGCGCATTCAGTCTTTTGTGAGCAGAAATAGCCGAGTCAGCGTGAGTCCAATCGGCTTTCGGCTTTCGGCTTTCTAGGAATTTGTCGGCGTTTAAGAATGTATCGATCCTTTGTTAATATTAGCTCGGATAACGGATGATTTAATTTTGTTTGTATTTATAATCTGCTTTAATTAATCATTGGTATAATTTATTGTTTTCAATACTTACTGAGTTTTTAGGTAAAAATTGTTTATTTATTAGTATTTTTTTATTAAACCTTTTTAATAATACGGTCTTGTTTTTAAATACGGTACGTACAATATTAGGAATTGCAGACACCCTAAAGTTTGACTGCGACGACAACTGTTTATTAAAATAAACATTCTGACATAGATTTCACTAGATCATTTTTTTTACCTATTTGTGGCCTATAATAAATTTAAGTCAATTGCAATGAATATGCGTTTAAAGCCGCAATCAACAATTCGATAAAAGATACCAGTAAACAAGTTCTTCGAAAAAATAACCATTAACCATTATTATATTTATTATTATTAAATATCTAAGTTAATATGTTTGCTTAAGTCCAATTGTGTAATCAACCCAAACGTATTCCAATTAAAGATACGATAGATCAGTTTAACACCTTTCTATAAACTCAAAATATTCAAAGCTTATCATTTCAACGAGATATTTATGTGTCATTCTATCAAACAATGGAATGTCTTTCCCTGTCTGGCGACGAGAAAGCGACGTAGGAGTAGAAGAGAGGCCAAATCCACGACGTCCCGTAAGTTATGAGGTCGGAATGTGTTGATAGAATGCGAGGTATGAGCTGAATCACGATGGTACAAATATAATGTTAGACTGTGGTTTAATTCGACATTTTTATTGATATCTGCTCCAGATAGCACCACTTTATTTCTACTATAGCGATGTGCTTTAAATTACATTTATACCTATAGATAGGCAAAGTAGGTAAAGATTTCATAACGTTTAATATATTTTACATCACGCGTAGGTAATTACAATAAAGTGCATTGCCATGCATGTGAAATAATCTAATCAGACATAATAAATACTAAAACTATGTATATGTAATTACCTTAATTGGTATTGTGTTATAATTTGTTAAGATTTCCTTGTTTTACTACTGATAAAGTCGTAATACACCAACCTCTCTAGCTGTATTATATTATTTTAACACGTTTACAGCACAGACATAACTAATTTCTAATAGCAGAAATGAGGGAAGATAAAAGGCGCCGTCCACAGACGTAGTGCCGTATAACGCCGCTCTTAATTTACGTCTCTCGACGTGCTGTCGGTGACGGTGTTAAACTTGCTATGGTGACTACCATCTACCGGACAATGGGGTAATTTTGAGATCTTTTCAACTCCCATTAATAGATGACCGTATTCTTGTAAATTTTGTGTCGAATACGTTCCTGTTTAGAGTACACTCTTTCAATTAAGTGGTAAAACCCACAGTATCTCAAAATTTTATTCGTACCCGTAGTATATCTCGTTCATAAATATCAATATCACTAGACATCGGATTATAATATATTTCAAAACAAAACTTGGAGCAACCACTAGTTGGACTATTTTAGGAATAAATCATCGATAAGTGAGTTTATCGATATTGAAATCCCTACTATCTACAAACATAATACAACTGTCTCTCTGAATATTCCGATATTTGATCACCACCAATACCTACGCTTGCACTACAATCTCTGCAATAAAAAGCAATCAATCAGGCCTAATTGCTGACGTTATAAATGCTCTGAAGTTGACCTAAAGGATATTCTTCTCTTTTTCTACTTCCCGGTTTTGAGCAGCCTCAGCACTTCTATAAAAATTTATCTTAGATAAGGGTGGGGGGGTTATTTATACGATAATAACCCGCCCTCAACAACAAAATCTGCCGCGTTCTCTTTTAAGTTGAGATATATACAAACTATTATGAAGGGTCATCAATACCCTTGAAAATTGCCTGAATACCGGGACGACTACGAAGGGTCACCAATACCCTTGAAAATTACCTGAATACCAGAATAAGCTATAAAGGTGATTTCACCGTCAACTATAACTTAGTGGCTACGTGATTTAATCGGAATCGCTTTCGATTACATAGGCGCAGTATATAATGACGGTAATAATAACAATTTAAATTCAAGCTCGCTAAACCGAAGCCAAATTATAATATACAAATGAGTGAGCAGAAATAACGAAACAGTTTATGTCTCGCGCGTTCCCACAGGAACGGTATGCGATGCGCCCGCGCAGAGAAATAAGTGGAGAGGTCATGTATAATATATAAAAATATAGTATAGGTATTGTAACAATGAACTGCTTGAACATTGAAGATATTCAACAAAAACATAAATTGCAAAAAAAAATAGGGCTACTTATATGGGGATCACTCGTCGGTTTTTAAATCGTTTTATTTATTTACTAATTCTAATTTCTAACTTCTAATTTTTAACTATTTATTTTCAAACAGACATCAATAGCATAGTTCATGCCAACTAGTAATACTTCAAAAGAATAAGACGAAAAGAAATGTACGTAAGAATGATTTATTTTTAAAGTACGTTTTTGAAAATATTATATATAGCATTAAAACACATAGCAGAATCTTAGATGTGCTGCCTATCATAACGAAAAAGACAGAAAGTCCATAATATTTGTAACTTGTATATAGAAGTAATTCTATATATCTCATATGCTCTATACTCTATAGGTATATCATTATACATAATATAAATGTTTAACAATTTCACCCTAAAATCATTTTCCCTTGCTGCTCTTCCTTTTCCCTGTTCCTTATATGATAATAAATATTAATGCCAAGATAATTTTAGGTGTAACACGTCTCCATACCGCTCCCTGTTCTCCCAGCCTGATATATTAGGCCCTCGCTCGAATCGCCTCCGGCTCTGCGCGCGAGTCGATCTTGGAACCTTGGGGCTTGATAAAGTTCCGGATTTAAAGTTAGGGTGAGAATTATATCGTTATTTTTGCATTGCGTTTGAGGTGAATAAATACGAGTAAAGGTAGTTGGAGCTAATAACGATTTGAGTAAAGGTCAATTAAGTTGTTTAGGATCCGAGCTTATCTAACTTTTGTAAGGGGAGGCCATATACGTTTAACTTTGTATTTCTTCTAGAGCAATTAGGACCCAAATACATAAAGTAATTTGCTAATTTTACTATTCTTTATTTTTTTATCAAATGCGAAGAGAAACGTAGTCAACGCCGCTATACAATTTAAATGGCTACCTATTATTCTGACTCAAACAATAATGCTTGCCTAAAGTCGATGTATAATCGGAGTAGAATCATATAATCCTGTGATAGCCTAAATTAAGCTACTAACTAGTACACCTGCATAGTGTTGTACTTATTACATACCTTGCCGAAAGGAGGATAAATGATAATCGACGAGTGACTAACAAAATATCTTTATTACTTGACGGAATATAGGTAATATTTAATTTCGTCGCAGTAGCTCAGGGGTCAGAGCACTACTTCGGATAAGTAAAGGTTTTGTAGGTACGAATGCGTAAAATGTTGTAGGTATTTAACCTCTGTATTCATAAAAAACATATATTATATACCTACATTCTACCAAAGACACGACATGACATTTTGTGAGTGCCATTTCTTCATGAGGGCATCGCCAAAATAAAATACCATATAAAGTGACTTAATCGTAATCATACAAACATATTGATACGAACTGTACGAATATGTGTCAATCATATCATAACAAAATGATGATAATAATGTCTTACGCGGTCGTACTAAACCGATTGACTAACAGGAAATCTATTGACTAACAGAAAATCTATTGAAGTACTATAAATTATTTGTGACTTCTGTGTTTCTATTATTGAAATTTATTTAAAATGTTCAATTTAACCCGACAGTTAGTTTGTACTTACTCAGTGAACACCAATAGCATTACGTAGGCACTTCTGTTACTTTCTTTTTTTTTTATTCTCCAATAAAGTTTAAATAAATGAAATCTATTACCGAACTTTCTTTTCCCCAAATCCCTCTCACCGGATCCCTCAGAGGGCGGTCCTCCGTTAGCCCGGAGCTATATACCGCTACCGAATACCGCCTACCTATATACCGGTATGTAAGGCGCCGCTACTGGTTTACGCGGCGGCCAATCAAAGGGCGCACATATGTGGCTTTAGGCGGTTCGGTTAAGACTTGCATTTTTGAAGAGAATCTTGTTTTGTTTTTTTTGTATTTTCTCTGCAGGGTGATGCATATATTTTCGACCAAGTCTGTTAAAATATGGGTATATATTGACAATGTGTAACAATACATCATTATGTAGTAACTTTTACAAATATGTACGGTATACCTATTCTGAATCGGATACAAGTCTTATGTTTCAGCTTTATTAATAATTTTACATACGAGTAGGAGATATGGTATTCTAGCTCACTCTACTGTTACCGTTTTGAATTTTACGTGGGTCAAATTAGTGTAATAAGTTAAATAAACATTAAATGACGATCTTACACAAATTGACCTAGTCCCAAGCTAAGCAATGCTTGAAGGTAGGTACCTATAGCATCCACGGCCAAGAAACAAAAAATCGAGTTTATAATATAAATAATTACCCTAGCCGGGATTCGATCCCAAGGACTGACAGTTCAGTAGGCAGCTGGACTACCACTGCACCTACCGCGTCGTCAATACAAATATTCATCTCAATGTGAAAGATAATGTATTGTCATATCTCATATCTGAAACGGTCGCAGGAGTAAACATAATATAGTGACAAGATCTCGGATAAAAGACATTCAACGTCAAATTGTGGCACATCCTAAGGGTTGAATTACACGAGATGTCGTTTACGTGAATGAATACGAAAATTTGTATATGAGGCCTAACTCCCTTGGTAGCAAACGGGCTGTAAAAGACCTTATACAGCCACTAGCTTTTGCCCGCGACTACGTACGCGTGGAACTTGATAAAAGGGATTTTTAAAAGCACCTAAGCAAATGTAAGAGCAATTGTGCTTTTGGTCTAATAATTACATTTCCTACAGGGTCACCGCACTCCAAGAGAAGTGTTCACTCACTTTTCAATCTTTTTAGGTATAATTTCCAGGATGAAAACTATCCTATGTCCTTCCATATCGGATCTTAAAACATCTCTATGCCAAATTTCATCAAAATCGATTCAGCAGTTTAAGCGTGAAGAAGTAACAGACAGACAGACACACTTTCGCATTTATAATATTAGTATGGATATGGATTATAACTCTAATTTAAGTTGTATAGAATGTGTGTTACTTTGGGACTACACTATGGTCATTTTTGTTAGGCGTGGGAGTGACTTTCTACCACCTGGAGCGATCGTAGGTCGAAACAACAGCCCACCAGGCCTATATAAGCCGTTAAAGCCTAATATCGCGTAACGCGGTGGATGGGAAACCGCGTCAAATGTTAATGGCAGTTTCAAACACTATAATTTAAGACACTTTATCTTTTGGTTAATAAGACTGGTTAGTTGTTGACTGACAGGCAGTCGGTCTAAATCATTGGACATTAATTACAATATTGTGCAAAGATTCTAGCGTAAGTTTGCTTTTAACGCAAATATACGTCTAGAAAATGTTTGTCGTATCGTATTTATACTGGAAACTTTAACGTGAACCACACGTATTATTGCATTAGAAACTTAAACTAGAGAATCTGAAGTGTTAAGAGCATAGTTCCCATAATTTAACCGTCATATTTAATATTCATTAGTTTAAAAAAAAAAAATATAAAAAAACTTTTAAATTTCTTAGATCATTAATCGGTTCCTTTCACGACCCCTAACCTGCCTCTGAGTTACGCGCCCCGCCCCTTTCCTGATTGGTGCACGGTAGCTTGCTTGAATCAAGCGCTCACGCAACTTGAACGATGATTGACATAGCCACGTGCCTGAAGAAGCTTAGATACAAACTTCAATTTTGTCTCCTAGCGGCTCAAAGTCATTAGAAAATTAGTAATAGAGCTCTTATGCGAAGTTTCCTAATTTCATTCACCGCATTTAGAGAATGTAAAGAAGATCATTAAAATTTTCTTAAAGTACCTACTTTTTCATCCATTGACGATTAGTTCTGGATAATGTTCATTTAGCGCATATGAAATGTCATTTATCAATGGTAGGGTATACAGATGAATGATTTTTTCTTCAGTGCCAGTGTCTTTAGTTGGTTATGTAAGTCATTTAATAAGGTCTTGAAATTATTAAAAACGATAACTTACGAGTACACTTAAGTTATTGTGTTAAATAAAACTTATTTCAAAAAGAAAAAGCTTATTCCGAAAATGATCACACAGATGTTTATTTCTTCTTCCAGCAAAGATATTGAATAAGGTAGTGGGCTGGTAGGTAGGTAAATTCCAATTTTACACCTAAGATGCCAAAAAGCAGTCGGCGATTGATCTAAAGAAAATAGTGAACGAACTTCCTGAATCGCCAAAAAAACAGCAGGTACACCTCACCTGTGGCGCTCGGGCACAAAGTGTTGGTTTTGAACCTTGGACAAACAGCAAACTGACCTCAACAAACAGATCAATGAGTGGCCGATTGTGAATGAATGTGTTAACTACGATAACCACAAAAAAGCGTCAACATTTTAGGATTATAAAAAGTTTGGAACAAAGAAAATAGACTGTGAAATCTACAGGAAGTGAGGAATTGTGGATAAACATAAACCACGATTTGTCCACTTTTTAGCAAGCTCAAATTTCTCTATCAGAATAAAACTCAGATGGTTATCTCTTTTGAACCTCGCAAAAGCCGCTGGAAAACCATATTGATTGTTTGTATTTGGCACGACGCAATTGGGATACTAATACCTACTTATACCAATTTTACACCAACACGGAAACTATTTCGGAGAATATGGCTCTTAAACCGCAATAAACAATGAGATTGTGACAATTCGACACCTGTAACTGTAATTAGTATTAAATATGTGAGTTTTTGACTTTCACCAGTCCTTGCCATTTTTCAGTATCGTGACGTCTTCACAAAAATCCTATGGGGGATTTTTTTAAAACGTATCTCATTCGCAAACGGATAAAATTGGTATCCTTAATTGGCCTATATTTTAAAATTTTAATAAAAAACAAACATTTTTGGTATATTCCAATTGGGCGATGTGAAGGCGCGACTGACTACCGCGTATTAATGGTTACAAATGCGCGCCAAATCGCTTGAATGAAAGCGGAAGGTGGAGCTTTTCATTATGGTGCGATTTTTGGTTTAGTTACTATGAAAGACTGTGAAGAGTCTGAAGAGATATTGCAGACTTCTGAGAATGAAATAAAAATAGAGAAAAATGTGTGAGAAAATACATTGCAATATTAAACAAAGATTTCTAGAAAACACCAGTGAAATACCACGAAGCTATGAATAAGACACTTAACAAAGTTATCACAAATGAAATCCTAGAAACATAAAGCACTACATATGTTGCAGTTATAATGTTATCACTTATCGGCTCCTTTGTCGGCAAATCTGTCTGAAATTGCTGACAAAAGGGCCCATGAGCTACGCAAACAGATAAAGTATCGATAAAGTTCATCTGTCGGTTGCGTTATTCGGACTACTAGGAAGGCTTAGGTAATGGCAGTTTTGTTTTTAAGTTACCTTTTTACATTACAAATGGTATTTAGGAATGTCCAATATTGCTTATTTCTACAGACTGACAAAAGAAACTAAGATTGGTCATGAACGTTCCCTTACTCTAAATTGAGAGGAATTAACTACCCACCTACTATAAAATTGTAGAATCAGTTTTGTATCACTGAAATGTTATAAATAGCAATGTATTGTAGGCTTAAATTAATGAAAGACACGACATCAGTTTTTTTTAACGAAGTAGAACCATCAATCTTTTTTTTTTATCGTACATTTATCTTGTAAACCAAGTATAGCACAGAATAATCAACTTGTAGCAAAGTTAAAAATAAAAACTATGGCTCGTTGTATTGCGAAGAAGCTCAAAAGATACACTAACATTTTTAAGCGTGATTACTTTAACAACTGAAGGGCTAAGGGCTCCTGGCTACGTCACATTTGAAACATTTTACAATTTAAGTTATGAAATCACCTTATGGCGTAGGTACGTAAACTAACCAAAAAACAATCGGAATCTTGCGAGTTTAACTCCAGTAAATTGAAATAGTCATCCCATAAAATTGGCAAGTAGCCGTAGACTGAAATCAACAATATGAAATAAAAAATGGACTTAATCACTTTTCCCCCTTAGCCCCGAAGGGAAACAAAAAGTTTTAACTGGGAAGTAAGAATGCCGCTACCACGAAGCTGCGTGGAAAACCAAACGTTGAAAGGTATGTCCAATGTTTGTCAACCCTAAAAAGGCAATGGCGCTCAAACTTTAGCGCTCTATTTGTTGATATTTAACACATCCCAAGAAAGGAATTCGTTTATCTATCACGTCAAGATTACCAAGAGATAAGCTTAGTCGAAACTCGACCAAGCTTTGTCTTTTATCTAGCACAAACAAATGTTTCCTGTTGCATGCGCTCTCTAGATGACAAATTAGTTGCGTTTAAAAGGACGTTTGTTATGTACAAATAAGGTATCGCTTATTGACTTTTGAAGTTTGAATGGTTACCTGTCTGGTCGGTGAATAAGTGTGTCAAAGATTTAGGAATATGTTGACTGTTGGTCGGCTTTTTAAGTGGATGGCGCCTTATGTTTCGTTCCGCAGAGTTTAAGATCATGGACTCTCTTTAATATGATGCAGAGTCAAAGTATACACATCAAATCCTATTTTATTACATGCAATAGACTAAATGAAACCGAGAAATTAATGATGCATAGGTATTCCATTCACGGTGAGTTTTGGTAAAGTTTCCAAACTTATATACAGTTAGTACTAATATATTAGAGAATGTAGCGGTAATACATGTGACAAGAATTTACACTTTTCTGTAGTTTATTGTTTTTCATAACGTGCATAAGTACATACCTACCTACATATAAAACAATATAACGATGTAGCCAGATTGAAGAAGAAACCATTACTTTCCTTTTAAAACGTATTCATCTTGCTCCAAAGACAATACCATCAATGAATTTACATGCAATTTGCATGGCAATTATTTGATATCAAACCTAGTTTGCATCTAAGGTCAAGCATCAAAATGCAAATCAACTTTCGCGGTACAACAAAAGCGGCAATAAATAATCATTGCCGGGATATTATTCCTCCCCTCCACATAAACATGGGATGTGTTAATACGTGCTATGCGCGACTGTCGCTGCACGGCGATGTCAAAAGACCGCGGAGGCGCCCCGCCGCGGCGATTGGAACGATTCGGAATTCGAAATTCGAACGATATTTTTAAATTGAGAAGGGAAGGCGCCCTTAATCCTGTTATTTTAAGTTGGCATTGATCCTGAATTTGAACGGAATGAGGTTTCTTCGAAGAATAAATGACATTCATTTGGCATTGATCCTGAATTTGAACGGAATGAGGTTTCTTCGAAGAATAAATGACATTCATTTGTTTATTCGCAATATTAGCCGTGATCATTTATTCCATCCATCATCATCATCCTCCTAGCCTTTGTCCCATTTTTGAGAATGAATTCTCAATCGGGGTCGGCTACCTAAATCCCAAGATGTGGCGTAGGCACTAGTTTTTACGCAAGCGACTGCCATCTGACCTTCCAACCCAGAGGGGAAACTAGGCCTTATTGGGCTTAGGTGGTTTCCTCACGATGTTTTCCTTCACCGAAAAGCGAGTGGTAAATACCAATGACATTCCGTACATAAGTTCCGAAAAACTCATTGGTACGGGCCGGGTTCGAACCCGCGACCTCCGGATTGAAAGTCGTATGCCCTAACCACTAGGCTACCACCGCTTTCATCATTTATTCCATCCATTGAGATTTATATCTTTTTTTTTTTACTAATAGATAGAGACTTTCACAAGGTGTGATTTCCTGAGTTGGCATTGATCCTGAATTTGAACGGAATGAGGTTTCTTCGAAGAATAAATGACATTCATTTGTTTATTCGCAATATTAGCCGTGATCATTTATTCCATCCATTGAGATTTATATCTTTTTTTTTACTAATAGATAGAGACTTTCACAAGGTGTGATTTCCTGAATTTCATTTTAAAAGGAAATTATTACAGTCACTTACGCATTATTAGTTGAAGAGTTAGTAGCAGGTAGGTACCGACTAAGGCTAAGAAAGAACAGAATAATAATAATTAATATCGGACAACCTCACACAAATCGATTTAATCCCAAATTAAGCTCAAGAAGGCTTGTGTTATGGGTACTAGACGACGATAAATATATAAATATATACTTAAATACATAGAACAACCATGACCCAAGCACAAATATTCGAGTTCATCACACAAATATTTGCCCCGGCCGGGATTCGAACCCGGGACCGCCGGCTCAGTAGGCAGGTGTCTACAAACCGAGCCAAACGCGTCGAATTGACCTACTTACTATTAAATACCAATGTTGATTTAAGTACACATAAGTACCTAATGATTTATGTATCAACAACAGCATCAGAAGAAAATTAAATCTTTCCTACTTTATCCCAAATATCTTGTAAGAATTGGTTATAAAATTTTCTTGCGATAGAAAATCATGCTGCCATTTGTCAATTTTAAAAGTCCGCTTGCGACTATTTTATAAATCAAATACGTTATCTCTTAAGCGTCACATACGTCCTACGCTGCTCAGTAGGTATCATATTAATAAACTTAAACTACACATAAATACGCTAAAAGTATTCTAGTTATACGTCCGCGACTCTACCTTATATAAAACACCTACTGAAGACATTTCGTCTCGATTACGCAATGCCCGTATTTTAAAAGGCATTATACGATTATAAGAGCATAATTTGTTGGAACCACAATCAAACCTCGATTGGAAGACGCGCGGGTGGCGCGTGCCACCGTGTTACGCGGTATAGGCTAAGAGCCGCCGATATAATAGGTTAATCATAAAGTAACTCAAGGAACCATGCGCCCTAATGGACCAAACCAAAAATAAATGAAGCTAATTTAGGTCGTTTAATAGGTGACATATTGTATTAAATTATTTTTGGTTTGTACAACTCATTAAGTAGATAGGTAACCATGATAATTAATCTTTATTTTCTTTTTGGTTGTTACACCACGAGGTATGTTGTTGTCGTGGTTGGAACATAAACATAACCAATAAAACAGCCGATATTTTTGACACAGTGTTAAAATGTTCGTCCATAAAATAATACAGGCTGCTTTCCGAAGAGAATTCCGATAGTAAAAGAATAAGATACGTGCAAACGAAGTCTCGGACGTCGAAAACGATTACAGTGCATCTGATCAATTAATAGAATGGGACAGAATATTCCTTATTGCACACCTCAACGGGAAATGAATACAAACAAGCACAGATAATAATTAATTTAATTGTTAATTTTATTTCTTCACGTATATCCTAGTCTTGAAAAACTTAGATAATTGCATGTATTGAGGTTTCATAATATTTTTCCAGAATAACACTGTACCCAGAAAAAAAACGGTAAGTAACTTCATTAAAGATCTTGTCTTATGCGATCACGCTCGTAACTCCATAATGTGAGTTCAAGAAGATCGTGACTACTGCAGCTACGATAACTTCGTTGCAATGTAAATTATCATAGTCTCGTCTACTGCTCAGTTGTTGATTTACAGTTTAGACACCGGTATTTATTAAGTTTAGTTAGGACCTAGTCGAATAATACTAACAATTTGCATATTGGCGTGAATATTATAATATAATTATAAGACAAAATGATTGAGACAAATAACTCAGCTGCACCTCTCAATAAATAATGCACAACCTCCCATACCTAGTTTGGAATCTTGGTACAATGAAGCCGTGTGCAATAATGTAGTATTTATAAACTAAATTTGTTATCAAAAGTCTTTGCCAATTGCCATGGTATTTTGACCTTCTGTTATAGTTTAGATTAGACCCAAATATTACGGTATTGAAAATCATTCATTTTGAATTTACATAGAACGCAATGTTTTCCAACTTAACTCTCGATTTCGAATGATAAATGCTGAAAATTATATGTGTTACACCACTTGAAATGTTCGACGGCTCTGGGCCTACAAAGCCCACTTTGTTAGTAATTAGGGATGTAAATTCGGTCAAGCCTCGGGCTTTACGATGTTTGCGCAAGAGTGAATTAGCCCGACGCTCGACAGCTAAATGGAATAATTTTGTATTTTGTACAGCCCTATTTTTGGTACGTGCTATGAATGGAGATATGTTTTTGGCTGCCGTGATTGAGAAATTACTTGTTTGTGAATAAATTAAAACACCTTTTTTGGGTTTGTTTAATAAGATGGTTTAGAGAATACAATATACGGACAAAGATTTTTTAACGATGTGATCTTTGGGTACAATTGCGCAATTTCAGAAGAATAATTTTATAATAATGCAGTGATTAAAGGCGTGAAAAACTGTCAGTAAATAAATCCCATCATGGTGAAGTCATAGACTCATACTGTTATCTTTTATTATTATTTACTAGCTGTGCCGCGCAGTGTTACCCGCTCATCCCACGGGAACACTAATTTTATCGGGATAAAAAGTAGCCTATGTGTTAATCTAGTGTCAGCTACCTTCATACCAAAATCAAACATACTCACAAGCTTTCGCCGTTACAATATGAGTGTGATATACAAATATATCAATTAAGAAATAATAGAAAACAGGAAGTATACTAGTGGAAAAAATAAAGAACATATAATTCAATTTTCCGGTGCTGAGTTGTCATTATGATATTAAATAATTAATATTGCACCCACAATAGCAATGAATATGAAATACCGGTACAAATAGAAGCAAAAAAGAATGGCTGCCTGTGCGATGATAAAGTCCATTATACACTTGCACTTCTGTCAGATAAAGGTTAAATTTAAACATCGGTTTTATATCCGCGTTATTTATGAACTTTAATTAAACTCAGGCGCATAAAGAGTTAATTTATTTCTGTTCTTAGCGATTTTCCGTGTCCTTTTTGTTTTAATATGATTCGTGATTTAAAACACATTATGCAAATAGATGTTATGATTGTTATTAATTTAGTATAAAAAGAGGATTTGTAATCAGTGTGTGATTATGTGGGTGTGCGTGGTTAGATGCAGGTAATATTATTTATGCATTATTTACCGTCCTACTTGATTATATATCTTATTAATTTATGTATTATTGATATCTCAAATACTTTTTATTTATCTAGAAACACATTGTAATTCATTTATTATGTTCTTAGTTTTAATTGTTTGAATGTATTATTTCCATATGAATAAAGCTATTTATTGTTATATCATTTACTATTGTTTTATTGACTACTAGAATAAAATAAATTGCCCTAGTACAACACAGTCATTAAATGGCAACATTCTTAGTTTGAGAGCAGTTTTAAAAATAAATTATAATTTATTTCGATGACACGTGTTTTTTTTTTCTCCACCGATCGAAAGTGTCAAAAGCTGCGTCTAATGACGCGTGCAGTCCACATTCAGCGCAACAAAGAGTCATCAACAGCCCAAAATATTCCCAAACGTCTCAAAACGCCACTTTTCCCAACAAACCATTCCTCTTTTATTGTTAAATAAACCATAAATCGTTATAAAATGGTCATTTTGGGCACTGAATGGCGAGGAAAAAAGTATTAGGGACATTTTTTGTTTTTTTTTTTTGGACTAGCGCAGGCGCTAAGGGGAGGCCGTTTGCATGATAATGCGGCCCGTTCAAATACCGTGGTCTCACATCAAAGGACCAAATGGTCATCCGTTATTTATGTTTTATAATTCAATGCATAATAAATATCGTTGATTAACGCACGCTGGCGACGTAAAAATGCCGTAAATTAAGTTTGATTGAGTTTGATGGAAAACATATTTTTTAAAGTTTGTAGAATTTTAAATTTTGCACAAATAATATGATTCAAAATATAATAAATATGATTATAACATGTAATTCAATAACTTTCATAAATATCATATTTAAAATTATGATAGTAATTTGCCTATAAAAGTCATTATATATTACGATAATAAATATTTAACACCACACACAAAACACATAAAACGGTCGGAGCACAAATCTGAAAACAAAATCAACATCGAATCGCATTTCTCATTCGTATTCCGGCTTATAAACTCTAATAAGATTCACTTCGCATAAAGTATTGCTTAAACGATGAAGAAATGCGATTAGACGATAAAATTAAAATATCAGTACTCACTGTTGCAGACGTTGACAACTGGTGTTATTGCTGATTAATGTTTATTTTACGTACAAATAACGCGAGTTCGCGACACAGACTGATAGGGGGCAGTAAAAAACTGTAATTTATTAGTGGCGACTTCTCGTGTTGGCTCGGTCTTAACGAGTGGCGGAAAAAACTTGGTACGTAGCTCTAGCAGCAGTGGCCTGGGGAAGAATAACCCAGGAGTCATTGGGAGCTGCCACCGCTTCCGAACGCGCCCCGCTCCCCTCCTCCCGATACAGATCACGCATTCTACGAATACCTTCAACGACGCAGCCGACGACCGCCACCCATCCCTTTCGCTCCAAGGCTGTTTAGGTGGGCCGGCGGGGGGCGAGGGGGGTTGCGTTTCAGATGCTTCCTAAGTTCACCAAGTAAAGGTCACGCGGGCTAAGCGACGGCCGTAGCGAGCCTGCGCGAGCGCGTTGTGCCGGCAGCGCGCAACACCGGCAGCGCCCACATCTCCGACCGTTTAGTTCGACTCACACTCACCAAACTGACGTCGCCTCGCTCTAACTTACCGTCAACGCCGTAAGCGCTCTTCTCGCACGGCGACGTGGAAAAATGTATCTAGTTTTGTGCCGATGCGGAGTGCAGTAGCCGCGTTTTTTTTCTCGTTTCAATAAATTTGTGGCTGTTCGTCTCGCTTAGTCGCGCGCCCGGGGCGGGGGTGAGCGGGACGGGAGATCGCTACTGGGTTACGCCTTCACTCGTTGTTATATAGGTTGGCGTGTTAGCATTGCATGTATAAATAATAATGTCGTAAATGGCGTTCGTGCGGCTATGTGCTTCTGTGCTACGCACCGCCTTCTCTTTTTATTGACACACACTGTACGTTTGCCGGACGATTTTTACTGGAGAAACTGAATCGACTTTTTTGTTAATAAAACATTTTGGGATCGGAGTAGAAAGTTGTAATTGGTTTATTGCTACGAATGCATATTCCAATTAAATTTTTTATTGATTCGTTGCAAAATAGTTGTCGGTACGTTTTACCTACTAATTAAAGAAATACTCACAGCCAACTTTCCTATAAGACTCAATAATATTGATATAAAAATTCAGCCCGTCGACATGGCGTTTTAAATATATTTCTTGTTGTAATGAAGGAGTAATCTCAATGTAATAAATTAATATTATCTCAAAATAAACAGCAAAAAGGTTAACAGAAAGGTATTCTAAGAAAAGACTTCAACGCGTCGACAGAAGGGACTACAGATTCTTATTAGATTGCTTAATTTGACTTAAAAAATATTAAAAATAATTGTATACAATTACAGGAATACTACTAAAATCAAGAACTAGGAATACTATGTAAGAGGTAAGTATTATACTATAATATATATATTATAGTATATTTGATTTTAGTGTTTTAGTGGAAAATATCACTATGTTTAAATACGTAAATTAGGTTAAATTCTACATTTGAAATCAACAGTCCGCTTTACTAAATGCAGCTAAAATAGTAGGTACACTTACACATTGTCAGTATTAATTGTTTAACTGCTACAGCACATAGATAATGTGTTAAAAAAATTGTTTAGCTGTTAAAATATATTATCGACGCGCTGAAAAATAATCAAAACCGGCAGTGTGTAAAGTGTGGGCCAATGTTATACGGAAGGGACAAAGTTACTCGATTGACTGTACATATACAATTAATGAGATATTGAATAAGGCACAGGAAATGGCATGAAATCAATTTCCCGATTTCATTTAAAAGCCAATAGAGGGTAGCCCGCTTTTATCAGCCGATAGAATCCAAAACTGATAATTAAAGAGCATTCAACTAGGCTTAAGATAACGGGCCGCACGCGACCGTTAAATACGTGTACAAAACTACAAAACACGAATACAGAATTACAATACAAAATGTCACAAAGCCTCCAAAGCTCTCCCGTCACGGCCATACAAGCAATCAGCCACAGACAATACAAACAAACACGACAATACCCGAAAACATCAAAACATATTAACGGTCGATTGTTTTCAAAATTGGAATGCATTATTCGAAACTACGGGGAGCTACGAAACCCTCCCAATTAAAAAAAAGAACATCGTATCGAGCTCTAAAATGTTTAAGACATACGACTTTCTTAAAGTAAGGAAACCGTTTATAGACTGCGAAGTGTCTATAGACAAATGAAAACCGATGTTTGCTCACAATGCAGAAACAAGAGGGATAGAAAAAAATAAACTATGGCGTTTCCTTTTGTTGTTGGTATGAATGGAGACCACACTGGCCAGTGACATGCGTTGCTAATTTTCCAATTTTGAATCTTGTCGAACGTAAATGGAATACTAAGGGATATTTCTCGCAAACTCGTATCTTAATTAGCAACGGCATTTAAAAGGGACTTTGATTCTCGAATTTAACGTACAATTTTCAAGTGAGTTCAAGTAACGAGTTGGATATAAACGCCTTGATACGTTTTTCATTTTATGTCTTATTGTGTGATCTTTTTGGCAAGTCGGTGTTTTTAGGATTTCAAATACGAAATGCTAATCTTTCTGTTGGTACCGACATCTGTGTAAAATAAGTAGCATAAATGTTGGACGCTACACTTCCTGAAAAGTATTTAACAAGTTTTTAATCTAATTAAAACTTTCGTGAGACATATTTAATTATTGTATTGAGTGGTTTACTTTACACACATCATGTACGTAAAATTTCGGGCTGTTCTTGACAATTTCGCGTGAGTGTAAACCGCTTATTACAATAATCAAGTTTCTTTACACGGGATTCGAACCCAGGACTGCTGGCTCAGTAGGCACTACCACTACGCAAAACGCGTCGTTGTAGCACATAGCTTCATACTCACATACTAACCTTCGCGAAATTCCAATACCTCGGTAATTTATCAGCATTATCGCATTTTAATATCTATTAGAGTTAATAAGGCTCAGATGTTTCGCCAAGGCCGTAAAAAAGATAAAGTTATGATTTAAAGACGACATTGGACTACCTGAGCGGCGGGGAATGCTAAGAATCTGGTGGCAGATTACTGATTAACAACGTCTATTAATTTAATGTCATTATGCTTATAAAGTCCTTTGATTAATATGGTAAATTCCTAGGTAGATGGAGACAAATGGAGCAAATGTTGCCAGCTCTTAAGGCTAAATTTTGAACACTCAAAAACAATTTTGTGCGCTTTATCTGGACAGCAATATCTGGCTGAATTATCTGAAATTAAGAAACTGTATTTTAAAATGAAACACTGGATAATAGAGATGATGACTGATGTTGAACGTGATGCAATAAACGATATAGGTACTGTAATCACACTATATTATAAAGTCGAAAGTTTGAGTTTGTATGTTTGTTACTTCTTCACGCTCAAACTTGTGGACCAATTTTGATGAAATTTGGAGGTAGTTGACTCTCTGGATTAACACATAGGCTTATTTTTATCTGGTAAACCGCGGGTATCACCACGCTAGTTAAAATGTGAATAAAAAAAGCTCAATACGTTAAAAAAAATTAACATACTGTTTGAAATATGTGATTTTAAAGTTTTTTGTTTGTTTTTTTTCATTCACAAGCAAATTTTTACTCAAGCGCACTCCTTCACTGTCAAAATAGCAAGTTGTTTATTTTTCCATACATATATTTGCTACCTTTATTTGCCAATTATTGTAACCATTTGTATAGAGCGTTTTCAGCGCTCCGTAAGAATGTCAAACTGTATCGGTAATTTCTGACTCTTAGTGCATCCTAGACGTAGTTAGACAATTTCCTAATCCCAATAAAAAATAGGAATGATTCACATCTTCAAAAAAAAAATCATGCTAATAAACATATTGCTCGCACTTACCACTTGTGGTTTAGCGATACGACTACCTGAGCGCCAGGGAATGCTGGGAATCCGGTGGCAGATTGTTGATTAACCACGTCTATTAATCGAAGATCATTAACATTTGCTTATTCCTAGGTGGGCATAACATATACGAAGTTGCCAGGAAAAATACCTTTTAATGCAACAAACATACCTTAATATAATCTGTCATAAGATGTCTACGGCCAGACACAGGTCTCTATCAAAGACCTCCACAACAACTGATCATGCGCCGTCCTCGTTCAAAGGTCTTTTTGATATCGTTCTGATAAAAAAAAACAACATGTTGACGGAAATCTTTATTGCCATCAGTAGTAAGTAGTAAAATTAAGTATACTCGAAAATATTGACTGTCAGCATGCACCTATTGAGTAAAACGAATGCAATCCACCATCTCAAGAAAGATTCTTTGGAATTCCATTAAATTTTGCACTCAATCGTCCCGATTAATCGTAAACAACTGACAATCGCAACATCGACTCGTTGTTAACGCTACCGGTACCATAAAAGCGTATCGTATCTCAAATCCGATCTGTACCTTATAAAGTGGCCCAAACTAGTCGAACGCCTTCTAAATGTTTTGGTTCGTCATTAGACCCAGAGTACGGCCTTAATTCATCTAACTCGTATTATTTCTACTGCTTTATTCAATAATGCGTATTCGTTATTGGAAAATAAAGTCTGCGTTTCAATAGAATGTATATAAAGATATGAAATTAAGAAAGCAAGCAAGTAATGCGACGATCGCTTCGTGCTTTGTCTTTCAATCTTTTTGGACGGTGACGCAACATACCAAAACGGAACAATAAAATAGTTCGCACGCGCACACGAAACTTAACCATAAAGTATACTTACTAAAGTCCGTGGTCCAATGTGGTCGGCTCAGTTGATCTCAGAAAGAATTGTTCGTTGACAACAGAGACATCGATTCTGTTCTTTTTTGAATATCGATTGTAAAGAGCGTTCTCATGACGCTGTGAGAAATTTCAAGAAGGTAGTACAGTCGTGGCTTAAATTCTTTATCCTATTATCCGGTGTTAGCGTTTAGCGGTGGATTCTTCTCAGTACAGCCGTGTACACGAGTGATATAATGCGCTTAGATGACGTTTGAACAGAGGGCGACAATAGTAGTCTTTTTGTGACAGAAATGGTTGTCAGTGGTCTACTTAAAGTTTTACCACGGTGGCGAGTTGTCAAATATAAATAAAGTGAGGATTTATGTTTTAATTTTCAATTCGCTCAGGAAAGATGGAAGCGTCCTTAGTTATTGAGAAAATTGTTTAAATTGACAACGCAATATCAATCTTTATTACACACATCAAATGAACAGAAACACGGTTTCTGAAAATTTTAAAATTATTAACTAAGTATCGGGAAAAGACCCACTTCTAGTATCTCTGTTTGGCCCTATGGTTGACTGGTAGAGAATGCCATTTAACATTAAGTCCGCCATTTGTACTGACTTTTGTTTTGTGCAATAAAGTTTAAATAAATAAAATCTATTATCTATATATATAAAAGAAGAAGTCCTGACTGACTCATCAACGCACAGCCGAAACTACTAATGTTAGAGAGTTGATTTTTGCACAGTAGGTTACTTTTATAACGTGGGCTAGAGATAAGAAGCAATTTTGAAAAATTCAATCCCTAAGGGTGTTAAAAAGGGGTGCAAGGTTTGTATGGGATACAAGTTTTTTTTAAAGCTAGGAACTTGAAACTATGTTAGAAGATATTAAAATAAAATAAAAGAAAATTAATTTCAGCGTTTTTGAAAATTCATCCCCTAAGGTGGTAAAAAAGGGGTTGAAAGTTTGTATGGAGATCAAGTATTTTTTTGAGCGCGGGACTTGAATCTTTGTGTAAAAGCATACTATTAGAATACAAGAAAAGTCATTTCAGCGTTTTTAAAAATTCGACCCCTAAAAGGGTAAAAAAGGGGTTTAAAGTTTGTATGGAGATCAAGTATTTTTTTGAGCGCGGGACTTGAATCTTTGTGTAAAGGCATACTATTAGAATACAAGCAAAGTAATTTCAGCGTTTTCAAAAATTCGTCCGCTTAAAGGGTTAAAAAGGGGTTGAAAGTGTGAATCCATTACAAATTCCTTGAAACTTCTTATTAAGGCATATACAATAATAACAAAATAACATTAATTTAACGTCATCAAAGATTCAACCTCTAAGGGGGTTAAAAGGGGGATGAAAGTTCGCCTTGGGGTTCAAATTTAATTTTAAGCTAGGAACTTTAAACTTCGTAAAAAGTTATGCAAATAAAATGGAACAAAAGTGATTTCAGCGTTTTTGAAAATTCATCCTCTTAGGCGGTAAAAAGGGGGTTGAAAGTTTGTATGGAGATCAAACCTTTACTTGAGCGTGGGACTTTAAACTTTGTATAAAGGCATATAATTAAAATACAAGGAAAGTAATTTCAGCGTTTTCAATAATTCGTCCCCTAAAATGGTTAAAAAGGGTTGAAAGTTTGATTCCATTACAAATTCTTTGACTAAGGCATATATAATAATAACAAAATAACATTAATTTAACGTCATCAAAGATTCAACCTCTAAGGGGGTTAAAAGGGGGATGAAAGTTCGTATTGGGGTTCAAATTTAATTTTAAGCTAGGAACTTTAAACTTCGTAAAAAGTTATGCAAATAAAATGGAACAAAAGTGATATCATTGTTCTTGAAAATTCATCCTCTTAGGTGGTAAAAAGGGGGTTGAAAGTTTGTATGGAGATCAAACCTTTTCTTGAGCGTGGGACTTTAAACTTTGTATGAAGGCATATAATTAAAATACAAGGAAAGTAATTTCAGCGTTTTCAATAATTCGTCCCCTAAAATGGTTAAAAAGGGTTGAAAGTTTGATTCCATTACAAATTCTTTGACTAAGGCATATATAATAATAACAAAATAACATTAATTTAACGACATTATAAATTCAACCTCTAAGAGGGTTAAAAGGGGGATGAAAGTTTGTCTCGGGGTTCAATTTTAATTTTAAGCTAGGAACTTGAAACTTTGTAAATAGGTATTAAAATAAAATAAAAGAAAACTGATTTAGGTGTTTTTGAAAATTAATCCCTGAAAGTGGTAAATAAGGGGTTGAAACTTGGAATGGAGATCAAACCTTTTTCTGAGCGCGGGACTTTAAACTTTGTATTAGCGCATATAATTAGAATACAAGAAAAGAAATCTCAGCGTTTTTGAAAATTCAGCCCTGAAGGTGGTGAAAAGGGGTTGAAAGTTTGTATAAAGATTAAAAAAAAATTTGAGTGTGGGACTTGAAACTTTAAATAGAGGCGTATTATTAGAATACAAAAAAAGTGATTCAGCGTTTTTGAAAATATATGTAGCCCTGAAGATGGTGTAAAATTGGGCAAGTGCGAGTCCGACTCGCGCATGAAGGGTTCCGTACCTATTAATATATCTATAACAAGTTTGTTGCATGGGAGCCCCCTTAAATATTTATTTTATTTTATTTTTAGTATTTGTTGTTTTAGCGGCAATAGAAATACAACATCTGTGAAAATTTCAACTGTCTAGCTATCACCGTTCTTGAGATACAGCCTGGTGACAGACGAACGGACGGACGGACGGACAGCGAAGTCTCAGTAATAGGGTCCCGTTTTTACCCTTTGGGTACGGAACCCTAAAAAGGGGTTGAATGAATGGAATGGAGATCAAACCTTTTTTTGAGCGCCGGACTTGAAACTTTGTATAAAGGCATATAATTAGAAATCAAAAAAAGTAATTTCAGCGTTTTTGAAAATTCAACCCCTGAGGCGGTAAAAAGGAGGTTGATAATTTGTATTGAGATCAAACATTTTTTTGAGCGCAGGACTTGAAACTTTGTATAAGGGCATATTATCAGAATACAAGAAAAGTGAATTCGTTTTTGAAAATTCAGCCCAGAAGGTGGTGAAAAAGGGGTTGAAAATTTGTTTGAAGATCAAATATTTATTTTGAGTGCGGGACTTGAAACCTGAGTTCATAATGATTCCGCGTAATAAGAGCAATTTAGCCGAAAAAAAAACTAAAAAGAGGCCAAGAGCGAGTTGAACTCGCGTACGAAGTTCGGTACCATTACGTATAAAATGGCAAAAAAAAAACACGTTTATTGTATGGGAGCAGCACTTCAATATTTATTATTATTTATTTTTTGTTGAATTACAGTAACCAACATCAAAATCATCAACTTGCAAAAAAAGAAAAGTAATTTCAACATTGTTTAGATCTGAAAATAATATAATAAAGATGTAAACTGTTCAAGATAAGATTCCACGCGGACGAAGTCGCGGGCATCAGCTAGTATATATATAAAAGAAGAAGTCCTGACTGACTCATCAACGCACAGCCGAAACTACTAATGTCAGAGAGTTGATTTTTGCACAGTAGGTCACTTTTATAACGTGGGCTAGGGATAAGAAGGGATTTTTGGAAATACCTCCCCTAAGAGGGTTAAATAGGGGTGCAAAGTTTGTATGGGGGAAACTTTTTTTTTTGAGCTAGAGACTTGAAACTTTGCAGAAAAATTACTTAATCAAATACAAAAAAAAATATTTCAGCGTTTCAAAAAAAACTGCCCCTAAAGGGGTGAAATAGGGGTGCAAAGTTTGTATGGGGGGACTTTATGTTTTGAACTAGAGACTCACAGACAACCCCCACTAGACGGAGCATGTAAGGCGACCCGCGCGCACCAACGATATGGTACGGCAGAACATTAAAGTATCAACACGGCGGCCACCGTTTAGTTGCGTCCATGTTTATGAGGACTCTCTACACCACTTAACACTACAATTTACCATGTTATTTATTTAATTTCTTTTTTCGTTGACGTACGCATGGATCATAAACAAGGACGCAACTAAACGGTGGCCGCCGTATTGATACTTTAATGTTCTGCCGTACCATATCGTTGGTGCGCGCGGGTCGCCTTACATGCTCCGTCTAGTGGGGGTTGTCTGTGCTAGAGACTTGACTTTGTAGATAGCTTACTTAATGAAATACAAAAAAGGTAATTTTAGCGTTTTGGAAAATTTCACCTCTAAGGGGGTTAAAAAAGGGTGCAAAGGTTGCATGGGGAAAACTTTTTTTTTGAGCTAGAGACTTGGAACTTTGTAGAAAGATTACTTAATCAAATACCTACACAAAAAGTACTTTCAGCGTTTTAGAAAATTCCACCCCTAAAGGGGTTAAATAGGAATGCAATGTTCATATGGAAGAAACTTTATTTTTTGAACTAGAGACTTGAAACTTTGAAAAAAGCTTACTTAATCTAATACAAAAAAAGTAATTTCAGCGTTTTAGAAAATTCTGCCCCCAAGGGGGTGAAATAGGGGTCCAATAATTTATATGGGAGAAACTTTATTTTTTGAACTAGAGACTGGAAACTTTGTGGAAAGCTTACTTAATCAAATAAAAAAAAAGTAATTTCAGCGTTTTAAAAAATTCTGCCCTTAAGGGGGTGAATTAACTAAGAATAAAATTCCTTACCAACCTATTTTAATATCTTTGTCATCATCAAAAATCTACGCGGACGAAGTCGCGGGCGGCCGCTAGTAATAAATAAAAGACAAACAAGCGATGGTCTTTTAACTTCCGAAATTTACTTAAATTAATTAATTAATTAATTTAGGCCAATTAACTCCTCACCTCAAAAGTCAGTACAATTGAACTGTTCGAAAATAAATAATTTATTTCAGCTTACGGTCTTTATTAGAGTCTCGACCAACATTTTATGACGCCTTATAGCTGGATTCCCATAATAATATAAGTATATCAAATTGTAAAAAAGTTGAGTAAAACAAAACAAAAGTATATGTATGTACTTAAATAAATAAATCGTTCAGGTTATATTTCATTCAATTGATTCAACCAGAGAGTAACTCGCACTTTCGCTGCTTAAAAGTTGCATCGCCAAAACAACAAATGACAAACTATAAAAATAAAGACTGTTTATTTCTCAATAATCTAGAAACAATCATGCCAACATTGCTCTACCAACCGTATGCCTCGTGCATTTTATTGTGAATATAATTTACCATGACTTAGTAGCAATTAAGATGTCTGGACTATTCCGTTTCATCACGATTTGGACCGCAATCATGCAGTCTAGCGAAGGAACTGAGATCTTCTTTCTTTAATACCTAACAGACCTGTAGTTGTTAGGCACAGGCTACGTGTTACCCAACGTTTTATGGAAAGAGCGATATACTATGCTCAGAGTTTCTTAACATGAATCAGAAAATAATAAATCAGTAATAGAACCAAGGTTACGAACATAGCTCTGAGAGTGAACAAGTTGAAATGGCAATAGCTGGGCATACATAAAGAAAAACTTTGTCACCCTTGTCATAATGTCCTTTTTTTTATAGTTTAGGTTAAGCATCATAGTAGTTTATGCAACTATAAATATAAATATCAGACAACCTCCCACAAATCGATCTAGACCCAAATTAAGCTCGAGAAGGCTTGTGTTATGGATACTAGACGACTATACTTAAATACATAGAACAATGACCCAAGCACAAATATTCGAACTAAGCACACAAATATTTTCCCTGGCCGGGATTCGAACCCGGGACCGCCGGCTCAGTAAGCAGGTGCACTACAAATTGCGCCAACCACGTTGTCGCTTTTACATAATGAGAGGTCTTGAAACACGAGTGCTCTAATTATGTACAGTTGCATACACTACTTTATCTACACGCATATTCATCATCATATCATAGATTTTCTTTTATGTAGGTAAGTAAAGTACTCATTACTACCAGTAACTCCCGTGGAGCGCAGGAAGCAACGGCAATACGCGAGGTCGTCATAGACTCAAGTAGCAAACAAGCTGCATAAGAGCTTTTACAGCCCTTATACGATAAATTTAAACTGATTACTTTGAAAATCTTCATAAGTATACATCGTGTATATTTTATATACCTAACCACAAATTGTAGTCAGACGGAGATTTTAGTGCTTTAAACTGATATTTATAACAATTACCTATTAATTTAGCGTTGACTGCCAAAAGCGTAATTAATTTTTGAAAATTTTCTGAGCAGCAATGTATGGCGTAGTAATTACTAGTGACAGTTGTCACATCACAATGTTAAGTGTCAACAAACAACAAACAAACAAATACATTGCGTGCTGAATTATTTCATATGGAAAAAAATTGTTAGATCTTTTTATATTTTAAGGGTCCATATATTAATAAAAGCCTATACGAAGACCCCGTAAAGTTTGCGGTTATATCAAATATAGGTACACTACACGCTGTATAATATTATGAAATAACATCACTGATTTTGCTCCTCCGTGCCTTGCAGCCGCCGGAAATAGGTATGATACGCAGCCCGTCTAGCACATCCTTCGCGACTCTTGTCGCGCAACATAGCGCTACCCGTCACTCTCTCACATTACTGCATAGAAAGAGACGGGAAATTATCTCGCGCGAGATATAGTTGTGTATGACAGTTGTGCTAGAGTTGCAGGGATCGTAAAATGCGAGAAAAATCGATTGAAATGAGGTATCATAGCCACTGACGGTCACGTACGTACCACTTCAATGATTTTTTCTCGCATTTAACGAATCCTGATGATATGTATATTGTATACCATGTGGGTCCTGTAACTGGAGCAAAAAATTAAAACATAGATTTTACTCGTCAAACTGAATACCATCTGTTCAGAAACTTTTTTTAAAAATACTGTTTTAATATGTTCATTATTTAAAACAAAGTAAATAGCATTTTCAATGTACGCCGTCCCACATTGACATCGCGTTAGCATCTCTCACTTTACTAAGTATCAAATGTTTCGCAAGCAATGTACTCGTATTGCTTCTTTGAATAAACTTTATTTTACAGTTTTACATTATAAACGAGTTATTTTTAAAAGTTGTTTAATAAATGTTATTCAGTTTGGGGGGTAGAATCTATGTTTTAATTTATTGCTCCTGTTACCGGGCGCACCTTAGTAGGTAATGTAGGTATCTGAACTTGTTATATGTAACAATATGTGTAGATAAACATTATTTATTATGTTTACATGCATTAGTCACAGAACTAAATGTATAGTAAGTAAAAAAAAAGAATAGGACCCCTGTATAATGACCGTGCCGAAACAAATTGAAATCGGAAAATTGGTCGCCTTATAATTATTGTCCTAAAAATAATAATTCAATTTTGCGGTCTGCCGATAAAATTACAACCTTTGTCCATTCCTTTAGCAGGGGACAATAAAAATGCAAATGGCGACCAATGATGCTTAATTTACGGCTGTGAGACGTTTAAAGGAGCCAACACATAGGATTCTACTGCAATCGTTCTACAACGCTAACGTCATTTCTATAAATATTCACACAAAGGTAAATTATGAAAGAAAAATGTAATGTGACCCACTGTACCTAATGTAAGTAAAACTCGAAGCTGCGACCGTACGTATATTCGCATTTTGATCTCCCAACTGCGCTATCGCATCGTTATGTCTATCACACTGTTCATGTAAAGATTTGCTATGATTCCATAATTCATGTCATTTATATTTATGGACTCAAGACGCAACTCGAGTCACGCTAATAACCGACGAGCCATGGACCTCGACTTCAACTATTTTTGTTCTAGCAAAACTGCTTTGTTGTTTTGCTAGAACGAAATGAACAATCGCTTATTTAGTTTAGGTGTAACTTACGCCTTGTGTAGAGCACGTATGGAGGCAGAAAAACCACCAAACGTATTCTAAATTTCTAATAAACTGCAAACGGGTAGCATACGGGACAAAGCTACGTTCTCCTCCGAACATACTAGAAACAGTCGCTACGAATTTACTAAGCAATTTCAACGCGTTGCTTGTTTCATAGCGGGGTTGTAGTGGTTAGCGTAGCGCTACCCCTTTTTCACGCAAAGTAGGCACGATGGATGTCGACTTGCGGAAATGGAAAAACTACCAATAAAAGCAGTTCTCAGGTGAATGTAGCGAAGATTACAATAAGCTCTTGTATTTGGTGGCTTGGCTGGTGCTAGGTGTCCGCAACTTGGTCCACGAGAAAGAACAAAATAATTACACTTTATCCTTCGATCGTGGTAAGGTAAAAATAATATATCCTATAACCAACCTTGGATGGCTAGCCAGTTTTTTCTTAAAATCTTAACAGCGCGATGCAGCAGCATGGCGCCAGTGCTTCAGCGCCATCTGTTGGTAAAATTATCTTTGTCCTCTCATAACGCTGAAACAGCTCGACGAATTTATAACCAACTAGCTGTGCCCCGCGGTGTTACCCGCTCATCCCACGGGAACACTACATTTATTCGGGATGAAAAGTATCCTATGTCCTTCCCCGGGACTGAAACTATGTATATACCAAATTTCATCTAAATCGGTTCAGCGGTTTAAGCGTGAAGAGGTAACAGACAGACAGACAGACAGACAGACACACTTTCGCATTTATAATATTAGTATGGATTTTAGTACAGAGATAGCTGGAAATCCAAGGATGATTATTGGATATTTTCTGACTATGGTAAAGAAAAAATACGGGGACGAAGTTGCGGGCACCCTCTAGAAAATATAATAAAAATAGAAAATACAGGTGTAAAGGCCCCTTTATAACTGTGTGACCGACGTTTGTTAGGTGACGACCGTTTTATAGCCACTGCTCATTTTGCTACTTAGCATTACTATATATTATCTAGCTCAATGTCCAGTCAATGGACTAAATCGAAGTCAATCTATCTGTAGGAAATACCAATATTTTTACTTAAATAATGTGTTCTACAAACAGTATGTGGCTTGTAAAAGGAGCAAAAAATTAAAATATAGATTCTAGTCTATTTGTTCAGCAACTTTTGCTTAGCAACTTCTTTATTATTTTAAATAATTTTCAGTACTTATTTCCGATTGTCCAATCTACAGTTTATTGTGCAATGAACAGGCATCGGTGCAGGAACAGGAATCAGGCATAGAGCATCAACGTCCACCGATAACCACGATCCTCAGTCACAGTCATGAGGGAAGGGAGCGACCACAGAGAGAGGTAGAATTTTCAAGCGGGCCAACATTGACATCCCCATAGCATTGGCATCACTGTCACACCACAAAACTTAATTTAAAAAATGGCTAATTTTGTTTTTTTTTTTATTTGAAGGGTAGATCTACTTTAAAAATAGTTGCTATTTGTTTTATTTTATTTTCTTATAATTTCTGTCACACCTTTATGTAATTATGTTTAACGTCTCGTCACGAATAAATGTATTTCTTTCTTTCTTTCTTTTTACTTTTTAATGTATTGCTCCTGTTAATAGGAACTTGCCACCTCATCTGAAATATAATCAATCAAAATGTATTGGCCATATCACAACTATTATGCCCGTAAAAGTGCTCAAATTCTAATTCAAGACTGAATATTAAATATAAAATAACATGGCAAGGCTTGCCAGACTATCAAAGGATACTTAAAGACAATATTTATTTTTAAACAACCGACGTCAACACTAGACGAAACATTTACAACTTATTTCGAGTTATCACAAGCTCGGCCAGGTGTCCATTTGCAAAAAAATCAATTTACATGTTCCGCTGCACAATTCATAAAAGTCTTATATACAAAGGAGTTTGTATAAAACATGTGACTTTTTGTCCGGCAAAGTTGTCTATAATGAATGTATTAGGTATGCAGATCGAATCGATATTATTCCTTAATCGATAAATCTGCGCAAGCGAGACAAATAAGTCATAACATTGGAAACCGGGTAAGGACGATGCTTTTTGCAGATGGTTTGGCATTTGGAATGGAATAAGATTTATTGGCTTAGATGTATAAATCAGTAAACCCAGACGATCGTGGGTGATGTTTCGTGTTAATTCTGAGTTAGCGAGTATATTTAGTATACCGGGTGTTGCAAGTTATTTTCAGAACTTGCTTAACGAATGTTGTTCAGTTTGAAGGGTAGAAAATATGTTTTAATTTTTTTCCCCTATTACAGGATACACCCGGAATAATTCAGCCAGCCAGACCTACTAGTAGACCTAAGCTAATTCATCGGAATCAGAATCTTTTTCAGGGTGGTTGTTAGTCACGTAGTAGTAGTTAGTACAGATAAATAGTATAAATACTAACATCCCCGACATCTCTCTAGGAGGTGAGCGATAGCAGACAGAACACAAAGACTATTCCATAGTAGTACATATACACCCCGTAGTTACCTATGGATGTCAACCTCATAATTTAACTGCTTAATTCATTAACTAAAACAAGCCTCCTCGTCCCTCTCTACAGATAGATAAGGATTTGCATAAAGAAGCGCCCTAAGGTAGCTACATAAAATATAGGTAGGTAAGTATATGTTTTACATCCTCTACAGATCACTAAAGGTAACAATTTCATGTGCGACTTGCGCATAATTGAAACCCAGCCTCGTTTGTAAGCAAGCGAATGTAAATAACTTTCCAAATGAATTAATTTGTTTGTTCTTCGCACTTGCTAATCCGCTGCAGTGAGTCAGACGCCATTAAGACGTAAAGCGATACTTTAGAGGCCACTTAAATAACACATCTTGACTCAAATCTGTAATCTGAGCTGTGAAACGAAACGACTAAAGTATTCCATATTGGTAAAAATCCGAATGATACTAAACTGCATACAATATTACAGCACCTTATCCCATTCTTTTAAGGATCACTTTGAATGTAATGTTTTGTGAGTTGTCATAATTGAAAATGAGAAATAAAGTTCTTTAAAAATTGCCAGTTGATGAAGACTGTTGAAACTGCTCGGGTAATCATTTAAATCTTGCTTATGTGGAAACGCGGAATTGAAAGAATATTATTAATTTAATAATATTTTAGTAAGTAAGTATTTGGACGATTTTTATTATTGACAATCCTCCTTCTGGTCCACTTCCTATGATCCTGGCTATGTGCCCTGCCCACTTCCATTATTTACCTATGGGCTGGAAACAGTAACTCTAACCGAAAAATCTACCAAGAAACTACCAGGTTCCACAGCGAGCAATGGAGCGCTTAATGCTGGGTATATTTATCATCATTCATTACTGGACCGAAATAAGGACTGGATTCGAAAGAAGACTTGTGTAAGAAATGTTGTGATGACTGTGGATCAACGGAAGCATTTAAGTATAAGTCAGCCTAAATCTTTCATGTACCTAATATGATTTAATTATACCTACACTTTTCAGGGATTGAACAATAGTAAGAGAACAACACCTCACCTGCCTGTCTAGCACAACTATATTTCGCAGCTCTAGTCGCGCGACATAGCATCTGTCACTCTCTCACAGTACTGCATAGAAAGAGATATAGGTGACATTTCTCACGCGAGTAAGAGTCGCTAGTTATACTAGAGGTTTGACAAAGTCCATCCCTATTTGACAAAGTCCTTAGAACATTTTCCACATGCAGCGGATGCAAGATAACACCTCACAGGAAGTCTTTATTTGACAACATTGTTTGAAGCCAGCACGCCAAACAAGACGTCTCCAAAACGCTCAAATCAATCCATTCTCGGAACAGTGCGGAAAACCGATAGCATTGCCTTTATTACTTTAAGCAGAGGAAACTACAACCCTCAAAAACAACCCGAGAACAACGATTCACACTAACTTCAACTTTAAATAGATACAAGTAAGGAACAACCTTTAGTTTTTAAGCTGTAAATGGGGTTTTTACAAAGGTTATTGTGTCTCATCGTTGGTGGTGACACTTCGCAAATAATGTTGCGGCGAAGACCACCGTCAGTTGGCGGAGGCTTTGACGGCGGGCGGTCAGGCTCAAATTGACAGAGTTTGACAATCAGTGATGCATTTTTTATGCTGTAAATGACGAATAAACGCGGTATATTTTTCTTCCTTAATAGTCAATTGAAATCACTTTTTTTGACTTTTAAAAGGCACAAGCCTGTTACCACACCGAAGTAGACTTACACAAGTCAACGAAAGGCCGAGCTGCTGGTGCGTGCTTGTGTGTAGGCTGTTGTCTCGGCCCGCAGTGCGTAGTGAGCAGGGCTTGTATAGTAAATTTCTTATACCTTGCCCGATTTCACTTGTGAATTATCAGTATAATCATTACAGGCGGTAACAATGGAACAAAAAAAAATACCAATAACGATTAGGACTTTATTGATTGACACGTGCCAATTTGAAAAGTTGAGATTGTAAAGCAATTAGTCAACAAAAGACAAACAAAATGGCTTTCATTGCGTAGTGTCAAGTAGAATCGGGCCTCGATATAAAAAAATTAAGTACCACCATCTTATTTCTGAACTACCTAGTTCCTAAAATACATTACATTTTGCGGTTTCTACTCTGTCGTCCGTAATTATTGATCCATATTTACGAAATAAGTCTAAAAGCACAAAAAATCGACGATAATAACGAGTAACCAAAATCACTAACCGGTTAACTAGTATGGATAAAGATTAACGGTTACAAACCCTTGGTAGTAAGTAAGTATAAGTCCGCTTTGATCATACTCACTAGTAGTTATTCAAATCCCAGTAATTACAAACCACGCCTAACACAAAAAAGAACAATAAATCACACACCGACCAAACGGAATCAATTCTCGACAAATCGTAGCAGTGAAACTACGCATTACAGGTTAAATCAACCGGGAGAGTGACGCGCCGCGGTTCCCACGGCGCGGCGCCTCGGGCTGAAAAGCGACGGTTTATTTTAAGCCGAGTAAATCCCGCTCAGGCTATACTTCGATGTTCGAAATTCAAACTTTGATGTTCGAAATTCAAACTTTGATGTTCGAAATTTGAACCGTTGCCGTCGTGTTGATCTCATGACACGGGATCGAGAGGGATAGCATGGTACAAATTTCAATTTCGATCTTCGGAGTAACCGTTCTGATATTTTTCTTTGGGGTTTCGAAAGCAAACTCCAAGCGGAGTAATGCCACGCTTAAAGATCGGCTGTCTATCCCAATTTGTAAGGATCTTGTGAACTATTTGTAGGTTCTCTAACCGAATTGACAACATTTCATATTTATAACAGGTGGAAATTAATATAGAGATCGACAGGGCTTTATGTCGTGTACCTTAAAAAAAAATCTTTGAATTTATTATTCTGTATTTAAAGAAATATAAGAAAATACATCAAATAACTGCAATCTAAGACAATACGGGCTGAATAGGGTTGTTGTCTAAAACAAAGAGCGAAAAAATATATTTATTTTTTATTTGACGTTGACATATGACAGATGCATACCGAGTTTTATTAACTTTTTTTTAAATAGCAAACCGACTAAAGTAACCGTTCCATTAAGTTCTGGTTTTGGTGTTGCCACATTTTAAAATGAGTATGTTTTTATAAATTAATAATAAGATAAATAATCATCTCAGAAAATAAATAAAAACAGAGATTACTTCATCTTTTTAAGCAGAATTCAGAAAAGTAATAAAATGATAGTCTTAAAAATATGAAATGTTGTCAATTGCTAATTCTGTTTTTTTTTTTCTGTGGTTATACCTACTCCCAATATTATTCCGTATAACGCACGTCCTAGAAGTATGCTGTATGGTAAATGCGTAGATTTCAAATAAAATTACAAAGGGCGATTTGGCGTGAATATGATGCTTAATTTCATGCGATGTGCATAACGTCAACTCGATTCCCATGGTCTTACCCACTTCAGGATCATTGAGCACCATTTTCTATTGCTACTGAAGAAAAACTAAGCGACCATCTACTGCGGCTCGTCCTGACCTTTTGTTTGATACCACGCGACTTCTTGCGGTAGTTTAGACCAAACAAACAAAGAGCTAGAACTTGAATAGAGCATCCATTATACAAATTGAATCTGGTAGAAGTATTCGATTGTTTGGTCTATTAAACCCACCGTTAGGCGTATACTCTTGGCAGATCAGTCATGGTCACTGCGGTTTGGCGGCAGCATGTATTGTTGTAGCACAATCTTCCTCGGATTCCTCTGTCCTAAGCTTTGTGAGCACTTTGGATAAGGGGGGCACTCCTCAGCGCCTAAAATAAATGCTAGGAATTTGCAAAACATTCCGAAATATCCACACCACTACCTATAGCATCTACAACACGCGTCTCTTTGTCGAGCTACAGATATTGCCTGTTTCTTTCCTTTCAATACTGTGGAAGCAGGGCGAGTGACGCCGATTGGTGTGAAAAGTGAAGTCGCGGCCAGTTGCGTCAGCTGGAACACAACTAGGTATCTAATGTATTGTCTGTGTCGGTATATACAAAGGTTGCATAAAAAATACGCCTATAATTAGGTACTTATGCTAAGTGACAGCCTTCGTCATTTACGCGACATTTATGCCCATTTCATAAACGTAAACTCTAGTTAAAGACAACGTTTATATTGTTAACCCTTAACCACGCAGTCGGCACGCACAAAGTAGAGGCTCACCTGTTTTTAGTACCAACCGATTGAATTTGTTCCGCTGTAAAAATCAGAAATGTGGTAAAACGGCAAATATCTCGTTCCTAATTCGACGGGGCATCGCGGTGTCCCTAATTTAGCAATATCTCTGCTCTATGACGGCTTTATAGCGCTTTTGGCTGTTGGAGCTGATTGTCTGTATACGTCTGAAATGAATGGTTTATTTTAGAAAATAGATGATTATAATTATATAATACAAATTCATCTCAATAAGACTGATATCACACTGGCGCCGCATGCCGTTGCGAAGTGCGGACGCCATCGGCACGGAGATGCGGAGTCAGTGTGTTGTATACGTTATACCATGCGGTTTTTTTAGGTATACAAATCAAGATTCTACAGCACACATTAAAAAATTGGGCAGGTGCGAGTCTGACTCGCGCATGAAGGGTTCCGTACCATAATCTATAACAAGTTGGTTGTATGGGAGCCCCCCTTAAATATTTATTATATGTTATTTTTAGAATTTGTTGTTATAGCGGCAATAGAAATACATCATCTGTAAAAATTTCAACTGTCTAGCTATCACCGTTCTTGAGATACAGCCTGGTGACAGACGGACGGACGGACAGCGAAGTCTCAGTAATAGGGTCACGTTTTTACCCTTTGGGTACGGATCCCTAAAAACCGCAACGTGATGCGGTGGCAGTGTGATATCCGCCTGAGAAAGGAAATAATGGCTACATCTAATAAAGCGTATCACTAAAGTACCTACATATAGCAGTCAGATCTCGGACACATGTCATAGGAAGCGTTGAATTTAGGTCATGGACCATGCGTTCCTATTATTAATAAGGCAGTATTGTTAAGTAGGGTGCTACGCGGTATCGTTTGCTAGAAAATTGTAAAGGCGCGTTTGACAATACGTAATAAAGCTAATAGTCTGACAGGAAAGTGTAGAAAACTAAATCCGGTAATACTGTAGTGTCGTCCCCGTTTTCTTAGATCGATTAGAAAGGGAGGACATTACAGTATTGCCACTTTTTAATTTGTCATGTTTTTTATGTTGTACTACTTGTACTATAACTTAATACAATAAAGCGTACCTTGTAAATATGCTAGGAGATAATAAAAAATATCTTCAGTCTACATAAATAATGTTATAAAAATGTTCGTGACACGTATTGTCGGAGCGAACGAAGTGTCTCCGTGTCAGCTTGGCCTAAAATTCTGTCGTAAGTACCTAAGTCCGGTTATTTGGATATCCGGCTGTTCTCGTCTAGAGGTCGCATTTTTCAACCGTACCATCATTCCCGTCAAATTTCGAAAAACTGATTTAACAAAAAGATAATCGACTAACCTATTTTCACGGGAATCAGTTGAAAAATGCGATCTGTAGGAAAGAACAGCCTGAAATCTGAACAACTGGAGAGCCGAACATACGAAAGCATTTTCCAAGCTGAAACGAATACTATTCGCTCGCTCTGTTAGGTGGATAGAAGTCTTTAGTAATAATGCGGGTCAAATCAAAATGAAGAATATTCATACAAAATTTTGAATCATTGCTTTTTAGTTGAAAATGGAACGTGTTTTTTTTTTATTGTGCCCGTTCATTAATTAGTATGCGCTATGTGCACGAGCCTTGGCGACGACAAAAAAGGTAACCAAAGGCGTCAAACGGCGCAATTACACTCGTCCACTTAAAGATTCACTTACACAGCGATCGTCGGCAGATTCTAATAAGTACGTAGGCAAAGTTACGAGTGAGGGCATTACTCTGACCGTTCCGTAAGTCATCTGTAGATGAATGGTCGGGCCTTTGCATGTAGGGCCTGTACAATGGTTGCTTGTCCTCCTATTATTACGGGCGGACCCTTTGTAGACACTTTAGGGTTGAGATACATTGATGTCGGGATTTTAAAATGGAAGTTTCAGATTTTGAAAGGAAGAGAGTATATTGTCTTCAGATATTTATTGTGTAAATTCAGTTAGTCAACATTTTGATATACCGGGTGGGCCCTGTAACAGGAGGAAGAAATTAAAACATAGATTTTACGATAAACATTAAAGATGGCTGATCGCCAAAATCAGCCAAATATTCGCATATTTTCTGCAAAAATTAGATGCTAAGTTCGATATTGCGTCCGAAATATGTCTGAAATCTCATCACTAACGATGCGCTAGTAAGTTTAGATTATTTTCCTCTCATTTATCTAGGCGAATATTATATACTTTGCAGGCGAAAAATATGAAATTCATATCGCTACTTAAAATGGAAAGGACCAGCGCCAGAAATATCTCTAACTTTATTTATTGAGCCATTTCTGTTTTATAATGTCTCTAGTCGGCGTCGCTTAGTATAGCAAATATCTTAAAAATATCCATTGTATTGCCCTTATTTATAATGTCGTGAAGAAAACCAAGAAGAGAGGTTACAATTTTTGGAGAAGCAGATAAGGCAGCGAAATGTTGTCTTTTTTGGCATCGAAGAAGGCGAAAGCTCATATTCACAACTGGAGAACAATATAATTGCTTTCATAAATAAGCATTTCTCAATAAATCTAATTAACAATGACATACAAGAAGCTAGGAGATTAGGGAAGAAATCTGAGAAATCTGAGAAGCCCCGCCCTATCATTGTTACGTTCACCACCTTGGGTACAAAAATTAAGATTATGAAACTAAAGAAGAATTTAAATGACACCGCCTACTATATAAAAGAAGACTTTCCAAAATATGTCCTAGAAAAAAGGAAACTGCTCCAAGAACAAGTGGAAATCGAGAAAGAGAAAGGAAACAAAGCAATCTTAAAGTACGACAAATTGGTAATATTAAAAAACAAAACAGAAACCGATGGAACAGATAACAGGAAGAGGAACCTCTCTACTTCTCCACAACCACACATGGACACCGAACAAAATACTTCACGCACTACCACCCAAATTGCCAAGAAAAACAAAACTCTATCGGCCACAACCAACACTCCACAACGATCTCTGAGCTTTTCAGAGGGGATTGTCAAACCGGGTATACTGGGTTTTTTAGTAAACAAAAATAGTATTAATTTAGAAGAAAATAGCAATAGTAAATGACAAGTTGCGGAACCTCTCTCACATAAAAACGAAGAATTAATTATAAGAAGCAATAAATCACATCTTCCAAGCCGGCTGGTCCCCGAGGAAGATTACGACCGAAACCTTCCAAAGAAAATTTTATCAAAACCCCACCAACCAGAGAAAATTAAAACACTCTACACCTTGACTTACAATGTTAGAACATTATCATCCCATGAACGGTTAATTGAACTGACAGATGCTTTAAAAAATGTAAAATACGACATTATTGGCATATCTGAAGTACGTCGCTTAGGAAACGAAATAGCAGAATACGAAAATTTTATTCTATGCCACACCGGTAGTACACCGGGCAAATATGGAGTTGGCTTTATAATCAAAAAATACCTGAAACAATACATACAAAGCTACATCGGCATCTCGGAACGAGTAGCGCTACTTCAGTTGAATCTTCCGGAAAAAAATATGACTATTATACAAGCCTATGCACCCACCGAGGCAGCCAATGAAGAGGATATCACAGCTTTCTACGACTCTATCTACAAAGCCTTAGGGCTAGCTTACGAGGATTGCATTCTGATGGGCGACTTTAATGCTAAAATAGGAGAACCACAAAAAGATGAACACTTAATTTCAAAACAAAATGGATATGGAGAAAGAAACACCAGAGGTCAAAAGCTTGTAGACTTTGCCTTAGAGAACAAATTTTCGATCATGAATACCTTTTTTAAGAAAACCCCAAAAAGAAGATGGACATGGCGCTCTCCCAACGGACAGTACAGGAACGAAATAGATTTCATACTATCTAATCGTCCAAAAATATTCCAAAATGTTGAAACATTGAGTATAAACTTTCCGTCAGACCACAGACCACTAAGAGCAAAAATTTTACTTACGAAACCACTAAAAAGTAGAGCAAGGTATAATAATAACCAATTTAGTGCACTGAAAGGCGAAGAAGAAATAATCCTATATCAAGAGGAAATAAAAAATCATCTACCAACCCTACACGATCCGAGTCAAAAATTTACAGTACAGGAGTATCACGATAAGATAATAAACTTTATCCAAACAAGTTTACGAAGCGCATGCCAAACAAAGCATAGTACCACAACCCGTACTGTACTATCAGAACGCACAAAAAATCTCATTAAAAGAAGACAGACACTACAAAGAACTAGCAATAAAACTAGATCGATGAAAAATGAACTTAAAGCCCTTTACAAACTTATAAGCAAATATATAAGAATAGATTATAAAAAGCACAGATCGACTGTCCTCAAGCAGCACCTAGAAACAAAAGGAAGTCTAAAAAAGGGATATAAGGAACTTCAAACCAAGAAAACGTGGATCGACGGCTTAAAAGGCTCAGGAGAGACGAAATTCAGTCGAAGCGAAATTATAAATATTGCAACGAAATTCTACAAAAACTTGTATAGTGCTCCAGACAATTCCAGTACTTCTAGCTACCAAAGCTCGGACACTGCTATAAGATCTGCTTGTCATATAGAACCCATTGAGTGTGAAGAAATTGTAGAGATCATAAAAAAACTAAAACCTGACAAAAGCCCGGGGTCCGATAACATTACAAATGATGCCATAAAATATGCCCAGGCCGAATTGGCCCAGCCTATAGCAAAGCTGTTCAATATGATTATAGAAACCTTAGTAACACCTACACAATGGTCAGAATCAGACATTATTTTGCTCTATAAAAAAGGCGACCCCAAGAACATTGCAAACTACAGGCCTATAAGTTTGCTGCCGACTCTATATAAGCTTTTCTCGACAATCTTATGCAAGAAAATTAGCCCATCACTGGAAGTAAAACAACCCATTGAACAAGCTGGTTTTAGGCGAGGCTTTTCCACAATAGACCATATACATACATTAGAACTAATCATTGAAAAGTATCAAGAGTACCAAAGACCATTGTACATAGCATTCATTGATTACCAAAAAGCCTTCGACACAGTCTCTCACTCATGTATATGGGAAACTTTGGAAGCTCAGAACGTAGAGTCGCATTACATTGAAATTTTAAAAAACATATATAACAACTGCACCAGTAGAGTCAAGTTAGAATCCATCGGACCAAGTTTTGCAGTAGAAAGGGGGGTAAGACAAGGTGACCCAATATCACCAAAACTTTTTATTGCGATTCTAGAAAGCATCATAACCAAACTCGACTGGAAGAAATTAGGCATATCTATCCAAGGTAAATATCTAAGTCATCTACGATTTGCAGATGACTTAGTTTTATTGTCTGAAAATAGCTCCCAGCTACAATGCATGATCACTGATCTCAGTAAAGCTAGCCGATACGTGGGACTCGAAATAAACATACTGAAAACAAAAACCATGACAAACCACAAGAAAACAATTATAAAAATAGATGATGAAAACTTGGAATACGTAGAACATTACATATATTTAGGGAAACAGGTCGGATTTAATAGCAACAACAATGTTTTAGAAGTTGAAAGGAGAGTTAAAAATACTTGGAACAAATATTGGAGCTACAAAGAAGTGTTTAAGAGTGAGATGCCAGTAGAGTTAAAAAAGAAAGTTATGGACTTATTCCATGCTTGACTTACGCGTGCCAAACCTGGAAATTCACCAATATTGTAAAAAACAAAATAACTACTTGCCAGAGGGGTATGGAACGCAGCATGTTAAATTTAAAGAAAATTCAAAAAATAAGACACACAAACATAAGATCCAAGACAAAAGCATTAGACGCTCTTACTCATGCTCAAAAACTAAAATGGAAGTGGGCTGGGCATGTAGCCAGACTTAAAGACCAGCGGTGGACCATAGCAGTCACCAAGTGGAAAGGCCCTCAGGGCAAACGAAACAGAGGAAGACCGCACGCACGTTGGGCCGATGACATAAAAAGAGTCGCTGGCCCGCAATGGCAGAGCATAGCTCAGGACAGAGAAAAGTGGCTATCTTTGGAAGAGGCCTTTACCTGAGAGGGGTTCCTTACGGTTATTTACTAGCAATTAAGTAACTTTCGTTTTTAATATGTATAATATATAAATATTAGTTAATTATATTAGACTAGAGACCCGTTGCGGCGTCGAACCGCCGCTAGAATATGGAAATCCGGTAGTGTTACAGAAAATAACTACTTTATCGATAAGAAGTTTTTGGGGAATGAAGAATAAATTAATACTGTAAAAAAACACATTAAAATTATGTTTTAAAAACGTTAAAACATGCCAGGCTAGAGGCAGGCCTGATAGCCAACTGCCAGCTTCATCGTGACAATTTATTCAACTCTTTTGTAAAAATAACTTGTGCATGACATGTGATCTGCTGATCTGTTTCACAAATAAAATGCATATTATTCGATTTATGGAAAAATATATTCATGACAATAGTCCCATATCTTAAAAATATAATTGACATATTTTCATAGGACCGAACATAAGATTGGTAGAATTTTAATTTGTTGTTCTTTCTTCAGGACATAAATTTATCGATTTGATCGATTTCTATCAATTTCCAGAAATAGCACATGAATCGAAACGACAGATTTGAGGAAACAGGAAATCATGGAGTGCGTAACTGTTTATGTATTCATTTATAATCGTAAATATTTCACAATATTAATAATAAAAAATGTTACAAAAACTCAATTGTATGAAATAGAGAGTAAAAAACGTTTATAGATACACGAAAAACCACTATTATCAATGCTTGTTTTTTTTTATGAAATTCATTAGATCGTGCAAGTTTTCTTAATATGGGTGCTGCCATGTCATCATCATCAATCATTTATTCAATAACAATTACACATTGTGTTTGAAATTCTTACGCTAGTTATACTTAATCAAACCCTACTTACTAATCTAAATAAATTACTGACCAACAATACTCCACCATAAAAAAAAGAATGTGTCAAATATGTGTAATAAGAAAAAACAATATATAAAACAGCTAAACATGTTTGAAAAAAGAATAATTCAAACTTTCGTGTCTTTCCTCTCATTGAAATTGTGTCTGACAGAAGAGTGAGGGAGATGCTAAAGACTCTCAAGCCTATAATATAAACCTAATTTTAGGGTTCCTTACCATATTCGGTAAAAACGGAAACCTTATAAAATCAATTTGTTTTGTTGACCGCAGAATTTGTCAATTTTTATTTTGAATGAGAATAAGAATGATCAGCCAGACGTCATTAATTCAAATATGATTTATTCTTGAGCGCGTCGATTTTTTGAAATTTGCATCATATGTAGGTTATTTCTCCATCAAGTTTCGCATGTTAGCGTAACATGTTAATTATTCCACATTGCCAACTCGTCCACAATGTCAGCTCGTCTATATTCCCATCTGGGTCACAATGCCAACTTGTCCATACACCCAACACGTCTACATTGCCAACTCGTTCATACACCCAACTCATCTGCATTGCAAACTCGTCTATATTACCAATTCGTCTCCATTGGCAACTCGTCCATATTCCCAATTCGTCCATAATGCCACCTCGTCCATATTACCAACTCGTCCACAATTCCAACGCGTCCATATTGCTTACTCGTCCACAATGCCAACTCGTCCACAAATACAACTCGTCCACATTCTCAACTCGTACACAATGCCAAATCGTTCATATTGCCCACTCGCCCATACACCCAACTCATCTACATTGCCAACTCGTTCATATTACCAACTCGTCTTTATTGCCAACTCATCTATATTCCCAACTCGTCCACAATGCCAACTCATCCATATTGCTAACTCGTCCACATTTCCAACTCGTCCATACACCCAACTCGTCTACAATACCAACTCGTCCTTATTATTAACTCATCTTTATTGCCAATCTCGTCCATATTATTAACTCGTCCGTATTAGCAACTCGTCTTCATTGCCAACTCGTTTATATTCCCAACTCATCCACAATGCCAACGCGTCCATATTACTTGCTCGTCCACAATGCCAACTCGTCCACAAATACAACTCGTCCACATTTCCAACTCGTCCATATTCCCACCTCGTCCACAATTCCAAGTCGTCCACATTGCCAACTCATCCACATTTCTAACTCGTCCATATTCCCAACTCGATGATACACCCAACTCGTCTACAATACAAACTCGTCCTTATTATCAGCTCGTCTTTATTGCCAACTCGTCCATATTCCCAACTTGTTCATTTTGCCAACTCATCCACATTTCCAACTCGTCCATATTCTTAACTTGTCCACGTTGACAACTCGTCCGTATTACCAAGTCGTCTTCATTGCCCACTCGTCCGTGTTCCCAACTTGTTCATGCCAACTCATCCACATTCCCAACTCGTCCATATTCACAACTCGTCCATAATACCAACTTGTCCGTATTACCAACTCGTCTTCATTGCCAACTCGTCCATAATACGAACTCGTCCACATTGCCCCCTTGTCCATGTTCTCAACTTGTCAATTTTACCAACTCATTCATATTGCCAACTCATCCACATTTCCAACTCGTCCATATTCCCAACTCGACGATACACCCAACTTGTCTACAATACCAACTTGTCCTTATTATCAGCTCGTCTTTATTGCCAAATCTTCCATATCACCAACTCGTCCGTATTACCAAGTCGTCTTCATTGCCAACTTATCCGTATTACCAACTCGTCTTCACTGCCAACTCGTCCATAATGCGAACTCGTCCATAGTGCCCACTTGTCCATTTTCCCAACTTGTCAATTTTACCAACTCATCCACATTGCCAATTCATCCCCATTTCCAACTCGTCCATATTCCCAACTCGACGATACACCCAACTCGTCTACAATACCAACTTGTCCTTTTTATCAGCTCGTCTTTATTGCGAAATCTTCCATATCTACAACTCGTCCGTATTACCAAGTCGTCTTCATTGCCAACTCGTCCATATTCTCAACTCGTCCACATTGCCCACTCGTCCGTGTTCCCAACTTGTTTATTTTGCCAACTCATCCACATTTCCAACTCGTCCACATTGCCCACTCGTCCGTATTCCCAACTTGTTTACTTTGCCCACTCATCCACATTCCCAACTCGTCCATATTCCCAACTCGTCCATATTCCCAACTCGTCCACATTTCCAACTCGTCCATTTTACCAACTCATCCATATTACCAATGAAGATACATTCCCAACTTATCTACATTGTCAAGTCGTCCATATTCTCAACTCGGCCACATTTCCCATCCCGTCGACATGCAAGCGGAAGGACTAAGTTTCTTCTTGTAAAATACCATTTAATTTACCATAACTCATGCCATTTTCCTTGGAATTATTTTTTTGATGGACTTATATATTCATATTTATAATAATCTACCATAAATTTACATATTTGAATGACGTTTAAATTAGTTTTACTATTTTTTTTCTGCTTTGATTTAGATTTAGTAAAACTCGCCTATAGAAATAATCTATTCTTGAATGACGGTCAGTTTTTCTAGTCTTTCGAGCACCAGTCCAACTCACACTTGACCGGCTTTTTTCTCCACATTTTTAACAGGTATGCGAAATAAGTTTCCATATCAACATTTAAAAAAAAAAAACAACCTGGCAATTTAGAGCATTGACATAATAGCCCCCAATAAAAAAGACATTAAAAGTTGTCAGAATATGGCTACTGTCATTCATTGTCAACAAACTGTAAAATTATTTTTGCATATTTGTACATGTTTTAAGTGTTGCGGATATTATGTTGCCGACTCAAAAATAATATTTCATCATGCTGAACAACTTACTACAGGTTTGTGAGCAAATCATGCTTATTATTATTTGGTCATCTTATGTCAAAATAGGGATCACAGGTCACGTGGTCAAAGTCACGTGGTTAGCGCACAGTAGTTTTTTCAAATCCATTTTTCAGTACCTTTTCAGGAAAAAATTAAAATTCCAAGAGTTTTATGCACCTCTCCAGCATGAGACGAATCTAATGACATATCATTTATCAAAATCGGACCATAACTGTAGATCTGATGGGATGTACAAAAATCGGCCTCGCGTAATATATATATAGATAAGCAACATTAGACAAGTTTAGATATTAAGTAACATAGAAAGTAGTGTAAAATGGTGTCATATTGTACCTATAGTAAGGAAATAAAAGGCTTTTTATTTTATTTATTATTTTATTTATTATAATGTCGTGGAAAAAGTAAGCAAAATCTACTCCAGCTTGCCCTGAGTTTTTTTGACATCCCGCCACTATAAGCAGTCTATAGACAAGGTAATGTTAATAATCAAAGACGTCCACACACACACATTCTTATCTCAACCTCAACGTTAATCTGGATAATGCCGTTGAAGAAAACCACAAGCAAAGTTTATTCATTAAAGTTATCACCAGCCGGAACGAGGAAATATCCCCAGAACAAAGACCCAACACGGCCACTTGCAGTGTGGATAAAAGATCTAAAAAAGATAGAAACAGACACGGAGTCAAAACCGGAGGATAATTACATACAAATAGCGACAGCTTCATCAGCAGGGCACATAGCTCGAAGAACCGATGGCCGTTGGGGCAGAAAGGTTCTCGAGTGGAGACCACGTACCGGCAAGCGCAGCGTAGGACGGCCACCCGCAAGGTGGTCGGACGACCTGGTCAGGGTTGCGGGGACTCGCTGGATGCGGGTGGCTTCTATCCGGCCCATGTGGAAGTCAATTGAGGAGGCCTGTGTCCAGCAGTGACCTATGGCTGAAATGATGATTAATGATGATTAGGTACTTATAAAGTTTGCAGCCCCAACAAATTTAAGTAATTAGAGTCTTGATAGTCCCGGGATTTCTCACTAGAAATCTTCCATGACTACAACCCTAATTACCTACTCTATTACTATCTGTCGAAAATATGTCACAACACAATAACATGGACAGTGTCAACAATTTTCAAACACCCTAGCTTTTTGTACAAATGCAGCGCTACCGAAATAAAACACCCGTATCTCCGAAATCAGAGATCTGAACTATTGCAATAAGTGAAAAACTAACCTCGCCGGGTGCATTCAGCCGATGCCAACTCTGCAGGGCACCTCACGCTCGCTTATTTACTACCACCAAGCTTTAGGCTCAACTAAATCATTAGCACAACCAGCCACGCCGATTTGGACTCTCGTTTATTGGAGAGAAGTCAGTTGTGAGTTGGCAGGGTTTAATAGGATAAGTAGATGACGTTTGTGGTTGATGCTGAATTAATAGAAGTGGGGCTACTGGTTGGAGATTTATAGTGAGTTAATTGGAGTGTGGAGTTGTCTTGTTAGTATTAACAACGTTTGACTTAACACTGTAACAAGTTTTTTGGACTAAAATCAATTGCTCATTAGTATGAGAGCCCAGCTCGATGGGTTGCGTCGTTTTATCCAAGATTTACCATGACTACCTTGGGGTTCCATTATCAGATCAGCTCCATGTCATAATAATATTGCTTTAATCATCCAATTTATCATGTACATTTTAAATAATTCAGTTCCAATCGAAAACCGGAAAGAAGGTTAAATATGATATTATAAATATAATGACACATACAGTTTATTTAGAAAAGGCCTCACTTCCTACCGATATCGCTAAATTTGATCAAACATTTTATATTGAAAAAACAAAAACAAAAACAATTGACTATGGGTCTGTGTCATTTTTGACACTAACGTCATATTGCCTAATAACTATTTATTTTATAATGGGTACCCGACTGTGATCTCTAAATGTCAAATCTAATAAGTCTAGGCAATTAAACTGTGTCAAACGATTATCTAAATAGCAAAGCAATTAATCCTCCAATGTCATCACTAAGGATCTTAATTATAAAATAAACCTATCTCAGTCCATTGGAGGTCAACAGATAAAAGCCTTTTAAAACGTCATGTCACCTAACGAGTTCATTCATACTCTTCCATTACAACAGTCAATAGCAACCAATTCATTAGATACTCTCCGGTGAAAAAAAAAACAAACGAGCTTGTCAATGGATCTTCTAAATTACAGTCGAAACTTTTTCTTAGCGGCCAGCAAGCATTTCGTTTCTTCACGAAATTGACGCCTTTAATAGTTGGTGTTAAGAGTGTTTTTGTATTTGGAGGATGTAAAAAAGGGTTTTGAAAAACCCTATACGTACATAGGTATTCGTCACGGGTCGCTCAAGACGGACGGTTAAAAAAAGAAACCGATCGACGCCTTGTGAGGCCTAATTAAGATATGTATCCGATCCGATGTGACCAGCCCTCCGTTGTTTCAAACCTATTGTCCGTGTATGTGTAAGTTTGAATGAGACTGAAATTATTGCTTGCGTGTATTGCTTTCATAGCATCTTAAAATTATACAACTATATCTTTCTTATATACTTACATAAGTATATGATAAAGTTGTTCATAAATGGAATACCTACAGAAATGATGATACATAAAATGAAGACTGTTGTTTTCCGTAAGTGAAAACAGTATTTCCGATGAAACTGAAATCATATTATATAATAGTTCAAGACCAACATTCCCAGTAGCTAACTGATTGACTCCAAATGTAACTGGACCATTATTAATGCACGGAAAACCTATTTTCCTGGATCAAAAGAAGACATCAGTACTCATTCGTATTAATGAACTACAGTCGCTCTTGAAGAAACTCTGAGCTCTGTCGATGATAAGGCCACCCTCTAGTTGTGAAACGAATGCATTTGATATTGCTTATTCTCTTATTATCCTAGATACACTCGGCGTCAAAAAAATCGCTCCTTCGTCAAATTCTGCAACTAGCAATAATAGCTTTTGATGACTATGTGCTATCCTAATGATATTGGTGTCTATTAAAAGCTTGTTTATTGCCTTTTAAAATAACAATAATTTAATTTAGTGAAAGTAACAATAATTTAATTTAGTGAAAGTTTACAGTTAATGAGTGGGCGGGGCTTAAAAAAAACGTGTTTTTAAGGTGATTAGTTCTGACCCTTTCTGCAGGTATAAAAGGTTAGGTCCAGGTAATTTGTGACCCACGAAGTCCTGGCAGACCTCCCCTCGGACCACCGCCCAGTCCTGCTCACCATCAGGGACCTGCCAGTCACGACGATTGCCCCGTCGCCCAAGAGACGTATCTGCTGGGAGACTTTCTCGGCGGCAATGGATGAGAACTTCCTCTCCTTGCCGGTCTCCTCAGCAGAGCAAGTAGAAGAAGCCACCGCCTCCATCACTGCCAAGATCCAGAACTCACTCAGCACCGCGGCGCACACCGTTCCGGCCAGCTCAAGGCGAAAGCCCCTACCTGCCCGGATCCAGGAACTTATTGCACAGAAGCGCCAAACGAGACGGCAGTGGCGGAGGACGAGATGCCCCACCCTCAAAGCGTCGCTTAACGCACTGGTGGAGAGGGTGAAGGAGGCACTCCAAAAACACGCTGCGGAGAGCTGGGAGCAACACCTGGCGACCGTAAACGGGGACATGCCCTCTGTCCACCGTTTATGCCGACAACTCGGGATGACATCAGCGGCCACACATCCGTTGATCGATGAAACTGGGACTCCGCGCTACCACGCCGAAGACAGAGCCGAAATCTTCGCGAACAGCCTGCAAGCCCAGTTCCAGCCTAACCCTACCGACGATGTGGAGCACGTCACAGCAGTCGAGCAACACCTCGCACAATACTTCGCTGCACCTATCGAGGCGGAAGAGGACCCCGTCTTCTTCACACCGGAAACGATCCGGCGGACAAGAGGAGCAGCCACCAGACTCCGACCAGTCCTTGCCAGCAGCCTTCCCTTGCGCACGAAGCTAGGGATTTATAAGACCTACCTGCGGTCCCGCTTGACCTACGCGGCACCCGCATGGTACTGTCTTACATCAGCGACGAACAAGAAGAGGCTGCGTGCGCAGGAGACCCAAGCCCTGCGCACCATAGTCTCGGCTCCGCGATATATGCGGAACGAGACTATATTTCGCGACATCAAATGGCAAGGACTGGATGCCTTCATAGGGCAACTCGCCGAAGCCATGTTTCGCCGCGCTGATCACTCGGGGATTCCCAGCCTCGAGGGGATCGCGCCACTCCACGCTCGTCCTCCAAACGTACGGGGCCGGGCTCTACCGAGAGAGCTCGTGCCCCCCGACTGACTCCCCTGGAAACACCAGGTGCCCACAACGCCGAAGAAGGCCACCATATCCGCAAAGCCGCAGAAAGGCCAACGTGCTCGACTGCAGCTGAGCAAAAATCGCCACGCCACCAGCTTCAACGCCACCATCGCCAGCATCGCTACTTGGAACGACTGCTCACGAACTGTACACACCGCCAAAAAGGAAGAAATCAAGATTGACACATAAATCGTCTCAAAAGAGACGTCCCGTCCGTGGTTCACGGACGGAGGAGCTGCTGCCACAGAGGGCTAGGCCCTGACATGGCTTCCCCACACTCCCACGTCGGGATGTGTGTGACGCAAGAGTGATTTGTGACCTAAACACTATCCACACTTGTCGGAGGTCACACCTAGAGAGAATAAGCAAGAAAATACCCTCGGAAGATGGACACCACAGCTGATGAAGCCGCTCAAGTCGTAGCACTACTGCAAACAGGACTACGACAGTGTGAAGTTGCTCGGCGACTCAACCTGAACCGTTATGGTGTTCGTCGAGTATACCGGAGGTTCGAAGAGACTGGAGGCTACGTTAGAAGACATGGATGCGGACGACGACGCTGCACTTCAGAAAGAGACGACCGGTTCATCGTATCGAACTCCCTACGAAATCGGTTTAACAATGCTGTTGAGCTCCAGCAGCGTCATCGGCAGGCTCGCAGGACATCAGTTAGCATCTCTACAATTAGAAGAAGGCTTCGAGACAGGAATATTCGACCCCATCGAGCTGCTACAGGTCCCAAACTGACCGCAGAGCATCGCAGAGCCAGGCTACAGTTTGCACGCGACCACCTTGATTGGACGTCCAGGCAGTGGAGGACCGTTCTCTTCTCGGATGAGACGAGGATGTGCCTATTTTGCAATGACAGACGTAGAAGAGTCTACAGAAGAAGTGGAGAACGTTTCCAGCAAGTCTGCATTGAAGAAACCGTGAGCTACGGGGGGGGGGGGGGGGGGGGGGCTCGTGCATGTTCTGGGGCGGAATTTCTACGGGTGGAAAAACAGATCTTGTCTGCGTTTCCCGGCCAGGAGGACGTCGCGGTCAGGGGTATTTAACTTCTGATCGGTACATCAGAGAAATTCTGGAAGAGCATGTGGTCCCATATGCTGGTTTTATTGGCCGTGGGTTCATTTTAATGCACGACAACGCCCTCTCACACACCGCGAATATTGTCAAAGCTTACCTTCGAGAGGTCAGGATTCCTGTTATGGTCTGGCCAGCAAGAAGCCCTGACCTGAATCCGATAGAACACCTTTGGGATCAGTTAAAACGCCGAATACGATCACGGGATCCCGCTCCAGACAACCTCCAGGACCTCGAACGTGCAGTTGTAGAAGAATGGGAGGCCATTCCTCAGGAAGACGTCGTGAAGTTAGTACGATCCATGAAGGACCGCATGAGGGCAGTAATTAGGGCTAGGGGGGGCAACACTAGGTTTTAAGTTTAATTTTAAGGCGTTTTGTTTTAATTTTGTTTTGTTGATTAGCTTCGTAATTTTATCTTGAATAAACGATTTTTCGCATTTTCTTTAAAATACCTGTTTTTTTTACCTGGTTATATTTTTTTGGACTAAAATATTTTTATCGTAGAGATAATTAGATTATGCTTCAAATGATACCTCACACGTATATGGTTAAGCCAATTAAATAAGGTTAAAAGTTGATTGAAACTAAATTTTCCAAAGGGGCGATTTTTTTGACGCCGAGTGTACTTATTTATAAAATACGAATCAATTCAACCGAACGTCTGCATCAAAACCAAACAGACAACCTAAAAAAATGCATAATTTACATAATACTTAGTACCGATAGGTACTTACTCTTTATTTAATTAAAGACCAGCCGAAAAATTCGCGTGGGTTGACGATACGAATTATTGTCCATTGTTAAGGAACGCAGGACTTTAGAGCGATGAAGGCTAAAAATTGAATTGGGGGAGTATTTATTATTCTTATTTTTAACGCACTTTGACTACTTACTCAATACACATAATTCTCATAAAACAACAGTAGGTATACTTACCACTTTTTATGAAGATTTATCGCCGATAAAGAAAGTAGGATGAAGTAATATATCGAGACGAGACTTTGGCAATAAAGTGGTCGATTCGACTCTGGAAAAAGATCTAGAATGAAGCTTGAGGCCACCTAGACATATCGCTGAAAACATGAAGGAATTTAATGTTTCCGAAGGCAACGTTAAGGATAGGGCGAAGTGTAGGAAGACTGACTGAGAAGGTGGGATGTGGGACCACATGGTGGTGAGGTCAACTTTCTCAGTCAGTCTTATAGGCAGAAAGAAAGAAAGATAGAGAGAAAGAGAGGAGAGAGAGAGAGAGAGAGAGAGCATTTGGGCATGCTTCCGGTAGGTACACATCGACTACCGACCTCAACATTACTTTGGATTCAGACTAAGTAACCAACGAAACAAGATCACTGGAACGATAACACATGCAAGATGTCCGCCAAGTAATGATGAGTATGGGCATTGCGAAGAATTCTGATGAAGTAAAGTCCAACTGAAACAGATGGTGTAGTCATGTAAGTTTGCAATCGCAAAATATAAATAGGTATGAATTTTCGGGCAGTTTCAGAGCAGCAGCAGAGCAGAAAAAATATACTTTCTGTAATGTATCGAAACGCAGCTACAGACGTCTTAGAATGAGTCGATACATTAGAGATCCTTTTGACAGGCCTGTAGCGTGGCGTCGGTACAGACGCTTGTATAATGTGCTGAGTGACATTGAGGACTAGGCACTCCGTGAGAGACGAGCAAAGCTAACTGTTGTATCTAACCTAAATTAATAAAACCAAGTGCTTCAAAATAAAAACTCATTTATTTAATAATACTACATGGCGCAGTCGGTCATCGAACGTGTCTATTAATGGAAGTTTTATACTAAATGTTATTTAATGGCCACGGAAGAAAGTAACAAACCAGAAATCATGACGGCGAATGCGATTGAATTTAAAATGCCAGGACCGCTGCATTTCGATTCAGTAGCAGATATGTTGCCAAAATGGAATACTTTTAAGCAACAATTTAAAATTTTTATCGCAGCCGCTGGCTTGGCAAATGTGGCGGAAGTGAGAAAGTCGGCAATTTTGTTAAACTGTATTGGACAAGAAGGTTTGGAGCTGTACTACAATTTGATAAAAGACACTGAAGAAACACCAAAATATGAAGATCTCATCCGAGTTTTTGATGCGTATTTCGAACCGAAACAAAATGAGCTTATAAGTACATATAACTTCAATAACAGAAATCAAGAAGATGAAGAAAATTTCGACAATTTTTATGCGGCAATCAGAAAATTGGTGAAAAACTGCAACTTCAAGGATTTGGAGAACAGAATGTTGCGAGACAGAATTGTGATGGGTATAAAGGACAGAAAACTGCAACAAAAATTATTGGAAAATAAAGATCTCACACTGGAGCAAGCTGTTGAAAAATGCAGAGTAGCGGAGCTGTCAAAGGAGCATGTACGGGTCATCCAGAAAGAGGCTGTGTCGGTTCACGTTGTTAAAGGACACTCACACTCTAAATATCAAGCTAAGTACACTGATAATAATAGTAAAAAAGGTAGCAATTATAATCGGAATTTTTATAAATGTCTGAAATGTTTCCAAGAACATGGACCTGGTAACTGTCCAGCTTTTGGGAAAACTTGTTACAAATGTCAGAAATTAAATCATTTCGCTAAAGGTTGTAAAAATAAAAATGTTACTGCAGTTGAAGTTGAAAATACTGAGGAAAATAACTTTGTACATGACTTATGACTGCTTAAGGTTTGTCATTCTATTGGGGAAAGTATTAATATTAATAATAATGAATGGTGGACGGTATTAATGGCCGAAAACAAAAAAGTAAGTTTTAAATGCGATACTGGGGCTCAGGTAAATGTAATCTCATTAAAGGATTTGAAAAGGATTGTCGATGATGAGAGTCCTAAGTGGTCTGAGACAAATATTATCTTAGAAGCATTTGGGGGTACTAAAATTAAACCACTAGGGAAAATAATACTAAAAATGGGTTCGACAAATGTTGAAATGATTAAGACTGAGTTTATAATTATTAAAGAAAATGTTAAACCAATCTTAGGTTTGAATTCGTTAATTGAATTGAAACTATTAAAAAGTAGTAATATTAACAGTATTAGTATTAATGATAAGGAAAAAATTGTTAATAAATATTCATCACTTTTTCAGGGAGTTGGACAATTTGAAACGCCTCTTGAACTACACACTCAGCCCAATGCACAGCCAATAGTAAAACCACCCAGACGAGTTCCACATGCACTACGGGAGCGTTTGGCTAACAAATTAAAAAGTCTTCAGGAACAGCGAATTATTGAGAAAGTTGACCATCCCAAATCTTTTGTAAGTAATCTTGTAGTAATAGAAAAAAGTGATGGCAATTTAAGACTGTGTCTGGATCCTCAGGATTTGAATAAGGTTCTAATAAGGGAATATTATCTCATACCTAAGTTGGAAGAAATGTTAACAAAATTAAGTAATAAGTCTGTATTTTCTGTGTTGGATCTGTCAGATGGTTTTTACAATATCAAATTAACAGACAAATCAACAGATTTATGCACGTTTAGCAGTCCATTCGGTTGCTATAAATTTTTAAGGGTACCTTTCGGATTGTCGGTAGCGCCTGAAATCTTTCAGAAGTATAGCGAAAGAACATTTGGTGACATACCCGGGGTTGTCATTTACTGTGATGATCTGTTGATTTGTGCAGATAATGAAGAAGAACATGATAAAATATTAAAATCAGTTTTCGAAAGAGCAGCCCAGAGTAATGTGAAATTCAATAAAAGCAAATTTCAATATAAATTGAAGGAAGTTAAATATTTTGGTCATATATTTTCTAAAGACGGAATGAAAATTGATCCAGAAAGAATAAAAGCATTATTAAGTATTAAAAGTCCAGTTAATAAAACTGAATTGCAATCATTTCTGGGAATGATAAATTATTTAAGAAATTTTATTAATAATCTGGCAGATTTGGTAGCGCCTTTACAGGCCTTAATGAAACAACATGTTGGTTGGCTGTGGACGGAAATACATGAACAGGCTTTTTCTAATATTAAAAAATGTATAAGTTCAGCACCTGTATTGCAAAATTTTAATGTTTCTTTACCTGTGACTATACAGTGTGATGCAAGTAAGGATGGGCTTGGTTGTTGTTTAATGCAGAATGGAAAACCTGTTTGCTATGCATCAAGAAGTCTGAGTAATGCAGAGAAAAATTTTTCTCAAATAGAAAAAGAGTTGTTAAGTGTAGTATGGTCTACAAAAAAATTCCATTATTACATCTATGGTAAAAAATGCACTGTTCTCAATGATCATAAACCTTTAGAGAGTTTACTGAAAAAGGGCATTCATGAGATCCCTTCAACCAGATTACAAAGATTAAAATTAAAGTTATTAAAATATGATATTGAGTTCAAGTATTTAAAGGGCAGATTGATGCATATTGCAGACTTGTTGTCACGTAGTTATTTAGATGAAATAGATGAAGACCAGTCATATATGTATGAGGTTATTCATTGTATTGGATTAACAAATTATTTACAATGTACAGAGGAACAGAAAAAAGAATTAATAAGTGAAACATCAAAGGATGAAATTTTAGAAAAATTATTATTGTATACACAAGAAGGTTGGCCAGAGTCTATTAAAAAGGTGCCCGATGATTTGAAACATTTTTTTAAATTTAGACATGCTATAACAATAGATCAGAAATTGCTTTTCATGAATGATAGATTGATTGTTCCTCAGTCTTTAAGATTAACTATTTTAAAAAAACTACATGAAGGGCATTTAGGCATAGTAAAAATGAAACAAACTGTAAGGGGGTTGTATTATTGGCCACAAATGGATATTCACATTGAGTCTTTTGTTAAAAAATGCTTTGTATGCCAGACATATCAAAATAATAATATAAAAGAACCACTGTTATGTCATGATGTACCATCATTACCATTTTCAAAAATAGGAATTGATATAATGGATGTTAAAAGAAAGAGTTATTTAGTTATCTATGATTACATGTCAAAATGGTTAGAAATTAAACACATTTCGACTAAGTCGGCTCAGAGTATAATAAACGCTTTAATTGATGTTTTCAGTTGTTTTGGCATTCCATTGGAGGTTGTAGCAGATCATGTTCCATTCGATTCTTTTCAATGCAAACAATTTGCAAGTGAGTGGGGTTTTAAGTTCATCTATTCAAGTCCAAGATATCCTCAATCCAATGGCATGGCAGAACGTGGTGTACAGATAGCCAAAAAAATGTTAATAAAATGTAATGAAGACAAAACAGATTATAGAATGGCTTTATTAAAATATAGATCATCTCCGGTTTCTGGTACACATTTCACACCATCTCAACTGATGATGAATCGCAACTTAAAAACTAAATTACCATGTATGTATCATTATTTGACGCCAAAATTAAATAATAATACGAATATTGAATTTGATAAGACTAGAAATAGAAATATAAATAATTATAATAAAAATGTTAAAAGTAAGCCTCACTTGCAAATAGGTCAAAATGTATGGTTCAAAATGGATCCAAACTCTAAAAAATGGTTATCTGGGACGATTGTTACTAATAATAATTTCAGATCGTATAATATTAAAGATAATAAAGGATGTATTTATACTAGAACTTCATTTCATGTTCGACCTCAATAATTCGCAGTTATGAGTTGAGTGTGTAGTGCCAAAGGTGTACATAGTAGGGTAATATTTGTTTTCATTGTTTTAAGTAATATAGTTTACTGTAGTAATTGTAAAAAAAAAAAAAAAAAAATATATATATGTACATATATATATATATTTTTATTTTTTTTGTTTGAAAAGGGGTATGATGTAATGTATCGAAACGCAGCTACAGACGTCTTAGAATGAGTCGATACATTAGAGATCCTTTTGACAGGCCTGTAGCGTGGCGTCGGTACAGACGCTTGTATAATGTGCTGAGTGACATTGAGGACTAGGCACTCCGTGAGAGACGAGCAAAGCTAACTGTTGTATCTAACCTAAATTAATAAAACCAAGTGCTTCAAAATAAAAACTCATTTATTTAATAATACTACACTTTCCTCATTGTAACCTACGTAACGCATCTTGTTGCATACGAAGTCATTGTTTCCATTTCCCTTCTCATTAAATTTTTCCCTCTTTTCCTCGAATAGCATTCATGTTGACCTTAAAGCAGCTGGTCCAAGCTCAACAACGGTTCAATGTGGCCAAGACGACATAACGATCGAGTCAGGGTTGGATACTACATGTAATCCTTAGGGGTTCTCTCCTGAAAATTGGATTAGGTACATGTCACTAACACTTACAAAGTAAACTCGATGTTAATGAGGATTTACATGACTACCTGACTACCTTCCTTTGGCATTGGATTATTTTTCTCCTCCTGCTCTTCTTGGGATTGGATTATTTTTCTCCTCCTCTTCGTCTTTATTCTCTTCTTAGATTACATTTTCTCCACAAAAAACCGGTTATTTTCACAATACCACCGGTCTGTCATACTTTTGCCTCCACCTTTGAATATAATTATGAAATCAAAAGTCAGGTTATTTATACGTGTAGAGGAATCATCCCATAATGAGTTTATTAATACATAAACCATAACGATACTAGGCGTGTGCCGGCAAACTTCGTAAACGCACTTGCATCCCGTCTCGCCGCAAACCTCAATCGATCGCTAAAAAAATCACCGCATTATACTCGACGCGTAACTACCTACATAACTTTTAAACCGATATTAGCATACAAAACAGTTCTACCCTTAAAAACGAAGTAGAATCTTACAGCTCAGCTTCTAAGCTGGGAATCGACTGGTTTTTTAATGGAGTTGTGTCGTTTGTGAATGTAGAGCTATGAATACAATAATACGTGCATTGGGCCGGCGCGCGCGCAGGCTGATCTGACCACTACTGTGCATTTCCCACGGGCTGCGCACTCTTGCGCACCACTCACTCGGCATACGCGCGTCTCTTTCCCCCCTGATGGACTGCCGCTTCGTTCGAAACGTAGCGCACCCACACACGTCGGCATTTCAGATTGTTCCAAGCCACGGGCCAGCATAGATTATGTCGGCCCACGAAGCTAGGAGTTTGTTATCGATGTAGCACAAGCGCAGAGCTTGTTACTTACTGTAAGCATGCTTTTGAGCATAACAAGCCGTAAGTTAATGCTCGATAGGTATTTCGATTCGTTACGGTTAATGCCGCCATTATCTCGGATTTGAATACTTGTTTGTTTCGTACTTAGTCACGCGTAAACAAGGTAATGGCCAGCTAGATCTATTTGCTAACCGTAGTTGGAATTACCTCGAGCACTTACTAGGTATCTATTTATACCTGCCAGCTACTCAGATTCACTGCAGTTCATGGAATATTTGAACCGCTTACCTGTCCATCACAATTGTTTTTGACTCTAGTCATATATTATCTTTGAATTTATAATTTTCGACTGTTAATTATGGTAAGTAGGTTTGTACAACTACATAGGGTGACGTTTTGGAAAACAGGGCAAATCACATCGACAGTAAGTACCATAACCTCAGACTACGACACCTGTGACAGGTACATTTTTTTGGCACAATTTTTGTCAATGGGCAAGGTGACTTAAAGAGTAACTTGGCTACCAGCCCGTCTAGCACAACTAAGCTCCTAGACTCTTGTCGCGTGACATAGCCTCGCATGTCACTCTCTCACAGTTCAGCGAAGAAAGAGATAGGTAATATTTCTCGCGCGAGAAAAAGTCGCTTGTCACAGTTGTGCTACAGGTGCTGGGTAGGCTCCGACTTTAATAACCTTAGCCTGTTGTTATGGCACAGCTACAGAGAAAAGTAAAATTGTCGCCCATATTTACATAACAGCATGGCGAGGGAAATCCTGCTCTTTTTCCGACCTAATAATATATTAATAAAAAATCGGCCAAGAGCATGTCGGGCCACGCTCAGTGTAGGGTTCCGTAGTTCACAATAGACTAAAATTACGAGAAAGATTTCAAGCTGTATAAAAAGGTCGTAAACGCCAAAGTAATTACTTATTACCTTTTGGAAGTTATCGATCATACGCGCCAGATTGAGCGAAATGTTTTAAATGTTTACAAATGAAGCGAAAATTGAAAAATTTAATGATTCGGACAGGATGTTAACTGTCCGAATCATTAAATTTTTCAATTTTCGCTTCATTTGTAAACATTTAGTTTACGTTAGCAGATGTTACTGCTTTAATAAAAAATAAGAAATGTTTTAATATAGTATGGCACTTAACCAATATGTGTAACGTTCGAAGTGTAGGGACTCCGCGCGGCACTTACGTCATTTTAAAGAAAATTATGAATTTTTGCGATAACTCAAAAACGGCTCGATCGATTTTATTCATTAAAGTTTACTTATAAGGTCTCATTTTCATGAATTTTTCCATAATTTTTTGACCCGTGGTTGAAAAGTTAGAGGGGGAGGGGACACTATTTTCGGAATTACCCGAGTACACCTTATTAGTTTTTATTTTACCGTTTTGTTGGCGTGCTACACACTCATACCAAATTTCAGCTTTCTAGTACTAATGATCACGGAGCTAGGCCGCGGACGGACAGACAGACAGACGGACATGGCGAAACTATAAGGGTTCCTAGTTGACTACGGAACCCTAAAAAACGAATGCAATCCAAAATGACAAGGAATGTGTGTGGTGAATACCTATTATTGTAAAAAAAAGGTTGAAAAACGCAGGTCTAGAGACATTAGAGTGCATTTAATGAGATTGTAAATTGTGGCATGTAGATGTCCACACGCTTTTGCGGTAGGTACCTACAGATCTAAGAGCCTTATCAGCCATCATAGAATTTAAGCTGTTGCAATAACTTGTTAGTACCATTTGGTTTTCACATCATTAATCATCATAATCCACCGTATGAAAATGTCAAGAGTCGTAGAAATGTTAGTCAATTTTTCAGGCGCGCGAATTAAGTGAACGGCAGAGATTTAAGTTAAAAAAAATCTTTATTTAAACCAACAGAGTAACAGTACAGTTTTACAATCAAAAGTATTCTAATCTTAAAATTAATTAATATTACTATTTATAGCTAATTTCTGCATCTTCAGCATTGACGCATGTCCCAGAAAGGTGTTTACTGCGTTGATGCTGATATGCGATAATTATCGCTGACGCGAGAGGATTTGGGCGTTGCAGCACCCTTAACTCCTCCCTCCTCAAGAGAGAAGTTATCTGAAGGTGACACAGTTGGCTTCAGATAATTTCGTCTGAAAAATACAGAATGTAGCTTATGGGAGATATATGTTAATGCTATAATAAGTGCTGCGACGTATAACGCAATGGTCCACACACTGACTCTATAGCTAATGACATAGCTTTCACTATCATCACTATCACTATTGTACTTGACGCTGTTGAGGATGTCCTTTACATCGCTGAAGTCCACGCCTCGAAGATCTACCTCGTTCTCGTTCCTCTGGATCTGAAGCTGTGGTTCTGGTAATATTACAGACGGTAATGTATAGCTGGTTATTGTAGTATTGCTTGTTGCCTTTATGGTTATATCATCTATTTGGGTTTCGCAGTATTTGGTTGGTGTCAGTATGAATGTTCCTTCTAGGTTGTGTTTGGAGACTTCATCTCCGCAGGTTTCGGTTATCACTGCTCTTCTTCTGGTGTAGAGGAGCCAGTGGTCAGATGTAATTTTCTGGATAATTGTGTCTTCAGTTTTGATTGTCTGCTGGTTACATTTTGTTAGGCTATCTTTAAGTAGCATCAGTTGTTCTATACAGGTTGCTGCTGGATGCTGCACGACGTCATCATCAGTGCAGAGGTATTTGTCTTCCTCTATTTCCTCGCAATATCTAGCTACGGGTTTGAATTGCAATCTATTCATCATGAGGAATGGATATTTGGGAATTATTGTGAATGTTTTATCGGTTTCAGGTTTATATATTGGAATAGGGATAATCTTGTAATAAATATATGTGTTCTTTTCAATAAGTGGGATATCTAATACAAAAGTTAAGCGATTATTACTAATAAACGATTTTAATTCTATACTACGTTCTATCTTAACTAAATTTTCTTTTGAAACTGGATAAACTACAGTAGCGTGTTTCTCTATTTCAAAAAGAACATTAATTAATTCAGTTGAATTTATTACGGACTGGTGTAGCGTTGACAGTTTACTAAAAGCTATGGCGGTTTCTATTTCCTGAATAATATTATAAATAGTCCGAAAGTTATTTAGAATCTGGTAAACGCTGTTCATTATGGAAACCAAATTAAAAAGTTTAAACTCTTCTTTTTGAATTGACTCTAATTGTTTAGTTTTATAACCTAAATGTTTAACGTTAAAATTAATGTCACTTGAGACGTTTACTAATTTATCAAGAGCTTTTTGAAGTAATGTTACCTTATTTTCTACTGATATCTCCTTATGTTTCATATTATCGATTGCCGTATTAAATCTAATTGCATCGTCGTTATCTAAGTTTCCCGTAATTAGTTTAACAACTGATCCTAATGGGTTGAGAATACCTCGTTTTGTTCTTGCCGTTGGCAGAATCTGTAATAATCTATCTCTAGAAAGCTCTATAAAAGAATTTACTTGTACTTCTAAACCCATCAGTTCTCTTCTAGTATCTATGTTACTTTCAATAATTTGTTTCAACTTACAATACTGTTCTAAATTAGCTTCTAATAATAAACTTATCGATTCTAGATCTATTGTCTTAATAATGCTCCAGGAACTAGTCCTCATCAGAGCTGTACCCATCTTGACTGGAGCTATCCCCGGACTCCGCTCGAGGTTTTGGATGTTGAGGCTGCATCCCTGATGCGCCAGGGCCATCAGTAATATCACACGCCACCTGTGGAGGTCGTTTGATATTCTTGAGTGCTACTCGGGTGTTACGCTTTTTTACTTGGACAGGGATTATATTCCTATCTGGTTTGCCTATAACTTTAGCTTTTTCAAATCTAGGTAGCTCTTTAGCTTTACGGATTCTCGTGTCCTTCATAAAAATCGTATCGCCTTCCTTAATTTCTGGTGGGATTTCGCCTCCTTTCTTTTCCCTAACTTTGACCTTATCATTTACTAATTTCTCACTAACATATTCATATAGTACTTTCAATCGTTTCCTGTGGTCTATAAGCAATTTTTGCATAAGATTTCGTTCCCTATCTATATCGAACAGATTTCCGGTGTCTGTATGACCAAAAACCATTTCGAATGGGGTAAACGTTGTTGCGCTATGAATGGAGTTATTATAGGCCATTATAGCATAGGTCATGACAGATGCCGCGTCCTGTTCGCTTTTATCATATTTTGCTAAACGGTAAATTTCAATGAGAGTAGAATGAAATCGTTCTACTATAGCCATCGAATTAGGGTTATTTGGGGTTCCTATGTGCAATTCAATTTTATATAAGCTCAATAGTTCCTTCATTAGTTCGTTGTTGAATTCTGCGCCAGAATCACAACTGATTTTCCTGGGAATACCATACATGCTGAAATACTTAATCAAAGCTCTTACGACTTCTGGAGTGCTTCGATTTGGTATACCTATTGCCTGTGCTAATTTGCTAAAGGCATCTACTGCTGTTAGGTAATATTTACCTTCAATAAATAAGAGGTCTATAAAAATTTCCTGGAATGGTGATTCCTGACTCTGAGTGAGTTGGATAAATGGCTTGATGGGCTTTCTTTCATACTTCATCTTGCGACATTGTTCACATGAATTAATTATTGCGGAAATTGTTTCTTTCATATTGCTCCACCAATACGACCTTTTAAGTTTGGCTAAAGTTTCATTTATTCCCCTGTGACATGTCTTGCCTTCGTGATATTTTTTGACTAATTCTTTTATATCATCTTCATCCGTCATGTTCACAACTCGTTCTGTACATTCTACTAAGTTTTGCGTACCTTTCTTGTAAAGTTTCGTTACAACGTGACTGAAGGTCTTTCGAAACTCTGGTACTTCAAAATAAATATAGTATTTATTTTTAAAATCTACATATTCCTTTAAGAATTTCTTAACTAACTGTTCGTTCCCAACTGGCATGTGGACTTCAAGGATTTTCTGTTTTTTATTAGAACTATCCTTGACACTGATATCATTTTTGAACCAAGTATAGACTAAAATCTGTTTAGGTTTCATATCTATCGCTTCATTCATTATTGGGATACCTTCGTGTTCTCGGTTCGAGACAGAGTGAGCTGTAGCTCCATCATCTGAATCTGAAAGCTCTATAGTTTCTATTTCTGGTTCTGATTCAGGCCTACTGAGTTTTGTTATTTGATCAACAAGTGACTCTACGTGTTTTTGTATTTTTTGTTCTTGTTCGTCTACATTAACTGTCATTGACTCATTGTCATCGTTTGTTACATTAAGTTTTATACGAGACATAGCGTCAGCGTTCGTGTTCTGGTTACCTTTTTTATATAAAATTTCAAATGTGTACTCGTTTAACCTTAATCGCCATCGCGTAAGTTTACTGTTGGGTTCTTTCAATGAGTACAACCAAGCGAGGGGACGGTGATCAGTATAAATATAGAACTTATTTCCATACAGATAAGGTCTAAAATGTTTTACACCCTCTATTACGGCATAAAGTTCCTTTTCTATAGTACTGTATCTAACTTGAGTGTCGCTTAATGTTTTGCTAAAGTATGCTACGGGCTTATCTGAACCAATGGTTCCTTGAGATAATACTGCGCCTATTGCGTAGTTTGAAGCGTCTGTCGTCAAGATGAAAGGTTTCTTAAAATCTGGGAATTGCAACAATGGTGCGTTAGTTAATATTTTCTTACAAAGTTCAAAGCTTTCCTTGTATTCATCATCTAATAAAATCTTTTTCCCTTTCTTCAAACATACAGTCATTGGTCTCGTAATTTTTGCGAAATCCTTTATAAATTTCCTATAATATCCTATGAGCCCTAAAAAGCTTTTTATTTCAGTAGTGGTTTTTGGGATGGGGTAATTAAGTACCGCTGTAATTTTGTCGTCGTTTGGCTTAAGTCCTTCACTCGTTATGGTATGTCCGAGATAGAGGACTTCCTTCCTGAGAAAATGAGACTTATCCAATTGGACTTTTAAATTTGTTTCTCTGAACCTATCAAATACTGCTTTCAGTTTGATTATGTGCTCCTGAAGGCTGCTTGAGAAGATTATAACATCATCAAGGTATACAAGACAATGTATTCCTTGAAGTCCTCTCAGGACGTTGTCCATGGCTCGCTGGAACGTCGCTGGAGCCGTTTTCAGTCCAAAGGGCATCCTGTGGAACTCATAGTGGCCAAATGGCGTGCTGAAGCCTGTTTTGGGCTTATCTTCGTCATTCACTTCGATCTGGTGATACCCACTAGCCAGGTCCAAAGTGGTGAAGTATGTGCTTTTTCCCAGCATATCAAACAGGTCATTTATGTTTGGTAGCGGGTACTTGTCATCAACTGTGATGTCATTAAGACGTCTGTAGTCAATGACCATACGCCACTTTTGTTCCCCTGACATATCCATCTTCTTAGGTACTAAATGGACTGGGGCACTCCATGGAGAGTGTGACTCTTGAATGACGTTGTCATTAAGCATCTTTTCCACTTGTCTTTTAATTTCCTGTGTCTGGACAGGAGGCATTCTATGCGCTTTAATATATATAGGGTCTTCGTTGACCGTCCGAATTTTATGTTTCACTTGGTTAGTGAAAGATAACGGAATATGTTCACAATAAAATATGTCCTTATATTCCTCACATAGCTGACTTATTTGTTCTTTTTCCTCTTTATTCAGGTCATCCAATCTCAATTTTGAGAGATTTTCTGACAATAATTGGTTCGTGGAGGTCGCGTCTTGCGAAAAATTTAAATTTATTTTTTCATCAGAATAAGGCTCGACTTTGAAAGGTGCCGTAATTACTAAAGTCAATTTCTCTGACTTATAATTCTGAATCACAGTTGTAGCGTATCCATTGACACAGCTAACAAGTGCGGTTGGCATTCTAATGCCTTCAGTAAATTGTTTAAAGTCTAATATGGCATCGCCATTTAATAAATTTACCGGTAACTTGACCCGTAACTCGCTGCGAGGAGGTAATTCGAGTTTCTCTCGCATTGGCGGCGTGTAAACAATAGGGATTCGTGTTGTATTTGTATACAACATTTGACTTTTCATGTCAATATTTGCACCTAATTGTTTCAACAGGTCGCTACCAATTAATCCGTCGTATTTACTATCGACACTATATACATAAAACTTGTGCCGCTCTAAGCTATTGAAAATCTTAGGTAACGGGATAGAGACAACCGTGTCATGTTTGCTACATGCGTGGGTACTGACCACTTCAAATCTTTCCTGTTGCTTATAATTTTTGTAATATCTTTCTACCTTTTCGGGACTAATGAACGATCTAGTACTACCAGTATCTATCATAAATACGCCTTGTAGTTCGGGAACTAAAATGTGTGGCAGTCTACGTAACCTATTAAAATTTAACTCTATTCGCCTTCTATCGTGGAGGCCATTATGAAAAAATTTTCCGCCTCAGTATAGCTGTGGGATGGTCCCGGGGTTGGTTCCTCATTTGATTCAAAATGTATAGGGTTCGTATCATAATTTTCCGTATAATTAACACGTCTCGAACTAGCCGTTCTCATGGTGACGTCGGTGTTAGAGCCCGACGGTACATTACGCGGCGGCGGCACGTGTTGGTTTTGCGAAGCGAACGGTGAATAACCCGAAGGTTGCTGATTGTGCATTTGCGGCGGCCCCGATACCAGCGGTTGTTGCCATTGATTGCGCATATTATTAGAATTATTATTTTGTGGCCTGTTATTTCGATATTGGAATGAATTATTTGGTGAATTAAAATTATTTGGCGGTCTACGGTTACTATTTTGACTAACGGAATTAAAAATATTCCTATTCGGATGTCTATCCTGCCTATTATGAGGCTCGAAATTATTTTGATTATGGTTCTGCCTATTATTTACGTTGTTCCTGAAGGGATTCTTTAAATTATACACATTTTGGAGGTTCTGGCGTTCTAAAACTACCCTTAACGCGTCTTCTAACTTACTTACGCCTTTATCGTAAATTAATTCAACTAACTTCTGTGGTAAATTGTAAGTGAAGGTATCAAAAGCTAACTGATGGTAAAGCTCGCCTTTGGACCTTCGCGTATTCGGGTCTGCTACTGTCTCTGTGACTTTCGCAAGTAATATACCAAGATGATGCTGAATTCGTTGACAAAACTCTAAATAACTTTCGTCCTTTTGGATAACGAGTCCTTCTAAAGCCAATTTGAGGCCATGCTCGTTCCTATGATCCCCGAAATGCTTACTAAGGGCTAACTTAAGGTCATCCCATGTTGTGATGTCCTCCTGTTCGGCTATTAAAATAGCTGCTTGCCCTGTTAACCTACTAGTAATAATCTCGTACAGATATCGGTCCTGTTCGGGACTCCTAGTATACCTACTAATAACATACTCGCATTTCTTTATATAAACTGGCAATTGTCTCGTATTGCCTTCAAAAAGCGGGATAAGATTGATGAGTGACTGTGGAACTTCCGTAATTCCTTCCATTATTTTAAAATTGCGATATAAATACACTCAACAGAAATAACTACTTATTATTTTTATATAGTACCTAACTAACGATGTCAATTGAAAGTAGAATTTGATACCTTCAATGACGATATATTAATGTTATTACGGCGTTTTTAATCCCTAATAACACACATATATTTAATACAAGTGAGGATACGTATAAAAGGAGCAAGAAAAGGATGATGAAAAAGATTGACTCACATTCCCCCCGGCTGCTTTCACGAGTCCTCACTGTGGTGGAACCTTCTGGATTGTTTCCGGTCGGCTGGAGTTGGACAGCGTTCTGGATCGGCTGCTTGTTACTGCTGCGACTGGTCTTCTTGCGTTACTTAATAAATTTATTTGTTCGGCTTCCCGTTGAAACGTTGAAACGTACGTTGCCCGGCACGGTGCGATCGCGAAATATCGGTCACTGGACGTGTCAGGAAAACGACGGGAATCCTGTCCTCAGCGCCAATTAAGTGAACGGCAGAGATTTAAGTTAAAAAAAATCTTTATTTAAACCAACAGAGTAACAGTACAGTTTTACAATCAAAAGTATTCTAATCTTAAAATTAATTAATATTACTATTTATAGCTAATTTCTGCATCTTCAGCATTGACGCATGTCCCAGAAAGGTGTTTACTGCGTTGATGCTGATATGCGATAATTATCGCTGACGCGAGAGGATTTGGGCGTTGCAGCACCCTTAACTCGCGCACAGGTGATGTCAACTTCGTCCGCGTATTTCTTTTCTTTACCGTATTCGGATAAAAAGTATCCTATAACCATATTTGGATGTCCAGCTATCTCTGTACCAAAGTTAGTTACAAGCCAGCAAGCCGGTAATGGTGTGACACCTCACCATCGGTTCGGGCCTCAAACGCCTGCGAGCTTGGACATTCACGAATTCACCGCCCTGTATTTAATGTAGGTACTATTATTACCAATAGATGCCGCTGTAAGGCTTCGCTCCCTCACAATTCCTGCACCGCGCTGTTAATATTTTTCCTGAAATAATTACAATTTTATAAAGTACTAACTGCAAGAAAAAAAATACGCCGACGAAAGTTGCAGAGCAGACATCTCCTAGTTTGATGCTTTGAACTCTGAGTGAAGATTTCAAGCATTGTGTTTGGTGGTCACGATTCATTCCTCTATCCCAGCTTTTCGTCAGTATAGTTACTTACGCACTTACGAAACTGTCACACATTAAAATGTCTACTGCACTGCCACGAAATGAGTAGGTATCCCCTGAAACGTTTCCGGAGCACGTCAGCTCATTCATTCATTACATTTCATTAAAATAAATAATAATCTACACATTAAAGTTAACCTACAAACGAAGGCTGCCGCCGGAGGTTGCAAAAAAAACCAAACTTATTTTATTAAATTTAATTAAAATAGAAAAATTACAATTACTGAAACTCGGGAACGAGAACGGGAACTCGGCGGTTTGCATGGATTAGCTTTGCGTAACAACCTTTTGAACGCCCGGCGGTAAAGCTCACCCCCGGACGCCATAGAAAAAAAATTAAAATGCCCCAAAATCAACTGGGATAGAAAAATATCTGTAGCGGTTTGAATTGCAAAGTTTTTGTTCATTGAAATTTTGACGGCTGTGGCCGACATTGGCGTCAGTGGAGCAATTTTCCGCTGTCGGCCTCAGCCGCCTTTGGCGTCCAGAAGGTTAAATATAAGAGAGATAGTGATGGTAAGAAATTTGAATTTCGAAGTAAAGATACAATTCGCTTGGTAGGCAGTATCAAATAGTCCGTGGCAACCAAAGTAGGTAGGTATCAAAATATATTGAACAGTTTTTTATTTGCGTAGCATTTAGGTAAGTATTAAAATATTAGTTGCGATATATTTTCCATAACTATAATGATGCTCATTCACTGCTACACGAATATAGTAACTGTCCATGAGCGACGTTTAACACATCCCTTTAGTCGGCCGCTGACTCCACCTATTCGTCGATTTGTTTTTTTTTAAGTAAGTGTTCAATTAACCTAGGAGTCAAGTAACATTGTTTAGTTAAGGATCGCACGTGTTATACGTTAATATTTTTATTTTGAAATGCTTTAAAATCGTCAACCGTCACGACCAGCTATTAGGGCCATAAATCTGTTTTTTTTTTTATGTTGGAATGGTGAAAACTGTCGTAAGATCCGAAAAAATACTATAGTTTTGTTATAGGTGTTTCTGAAGTTCTTAGAGGTTAAAATAGGGGATAAAGTGAACTTATCCCATTCCCACAATACGAAATCATAGGATTCGAGCACATGGTTAAACCATAGTTTCAGTTTTTCGATGCGTGAGAAATTAACACGTTGAACGCCATACAAAAAACCACGTTTAGCCCAGGGGGCCGCAGCGGACACCATGTGACCTGAACATGTCGAGTCCATGGGGCCGCGTCGGACACCAAGTGTCCGCATGCTCACGATCACTTCAGAAGCCTATACGCGGCCGACGGACGACATTTGAAAGGTTTTTACTATGGTGAGTGACCCGCGCGGCCCCACAGAAGAACCTGGCCGCTTGGCACAAAAAAAAAACCAAAGTTCTTAAGATTTCTGGATATTTTTACATGATGTCTCCAAAAGTGTAGAAAGTAGGTATAAAAACCGAGTATTTATATCATTAAATAAAAAGCTTTTATAGTTACCACGTAGTTTTTGGTTTAAGAAGACATTAGAAATTCTTTAGATTTAAAAATTGCTTTTAATCTAGTCGGTATCAAATCAGAAACGGGTTCCGTACCTATTTGATACTTTACGTAAGAAATAACCTTTTCTGAATAAAATTTTCGGCTTGATTATATGTCGATGCCTTAAGAAAATCATAAAACCCGTTAAATTTTAATTTTAATAAATACTTACTATGTATATACCTAAATGTTTAGACCGACAGCGTGACCCGCGCGGCGCCTACGGAAGGAAATACGGTTGGACGCTGGCACAGGCCGCGACAGACACTGGTGTCTGTCATTTTAACTTTTCAGGAAATAATGAATATCTATATCGCTGTTTCTGTAAGTCGCCCATTATTTTTGAGATATTTCTTGACAATAATTACAAAAAAACACACCAACGATTTTGGGACGATTCTCTATTTATGGTCCGGCCCCTGGGGAAAGTATTCTGGCGGCCACATGGTGGCCGTCATGGCGTTCAACGTGTTAAGTACCTAGCTACTAATTATTTTTTATAGGAAATATGAATGCCCAAATTAAAATACACAAGCGGGTTTACTCACGTCGTAAAGTTGAATATCGCTCGACATGTTTCGAATCGGTACGTAATTCATAATCAGGAGAGCCGATCAGTTGCGGCGGCGGCAGCCAACCGAGCGATACTCGACTTCTATGACGTGAGTAACCCCGCTTTTGTATTTTAATATGTCTGACTCACGGTGGCTTTCTATGTAAAAATATGAATGTCATTCGCATAATTCGCAGCTAAGACGGCATGCACCCTTTAATCATTGCGTCAAGTTTGCTCCAATTCTCAATAGCTATTTAAATAGGCAATTTTATTTTTAAATTAACAAAATACATTCCCACCGTACTCAAATTACGACACTGATCAAGCATGGGTCACTTTGCACTTTGCGAATCAACCATGCACCAAAGGTTTTACTGAAGCAACGTTTTCTTCGAAAACCATTGCTGCGTGCCAATGTTAAGATTATTAAGGTTGTATGAGAACGCAGCAATGTATAGATTTTCTTGATGATTTCAGTTTTGTAGTCAGTAGATTGGTGATATAGTAGGTGGTTGTCTAATTCCCATGTTGGCGCGCGCGTCTGCTGTCAAGCAACGCCGCGAGCGAAAACACGATTGCGTCTAATTGGGGCGAATGTTCGAAGCGATTAGACGAATTCGATCGGCTTTCAGAGAAGTCCCAATTTACTGATTTGAGTTCGGGTAAGATTTGAATTTGAATAATTGTATGAAAGTTGGCCTCAAGGTCAAGTAATCGCTGAAACGGTAAAAAAACTGATCCGAAACATCTAGAAAAACGCTGAACGTTTAAACGGCCGAACTGGCTTTAAAGATTCATAATAACAGAAACTAAAGGCACTGTCAATTAAGTTCGTTCTAAAAAAAACTATATCTGAATTGGATCATCCGGTGAGAAGGTACGGTTGGTTATACCGACAGCACAGACCACCCCCACTAGACGGAGCATGTAAGGCACATGTAAGGCGACCCGCGCGCACCAACGATATGGTACGGCAAAACATTAAAGTACCAACACGGCGGCCACCGTTTAGTTGCGTCCATGTTTATGAGGTCTCTCTACACCACTTAACACTACAATTTACCATGTTATTTATTTAATTTCTTTTTTCGTTGACGTACGCAAGGATCATAAACATGGACGCAACTAAACGGTGGCCGCCGTGTTCATACTTTAATGTTCTGCCGTACCATATCGTTGGTGCGCGCGGGTCGCCTTACATGCTCCGTCTAGTGGGGGTTGTCTGTGACCGACAGACTTAACCCCTCGTATGTCAAAAACTTGACGTATGATAAAACAGGCTATGGACTACACGAAGCAGTTTTTTCAATGAAAACAAAGATATTTACAAAACATTTATTCATCTCACCTATATACAGACCTTTCTTTGTAGTACAGAATATATTATTAGTTGACGATTAAATTATACATGGCAACATTAAGAGGTTGAAAAGGCCGTGACAACACAACGGCGTCACAATCTACGTAAAAAGTTCTTTATCCTTCAACAATATAAACAAAAATAATACCTTTTCTCAAATAATTCACATTTTACCAGCACGGAAATGCGCTTAGAACTTTGAACAATATCATTCAGTTTTAAATTAAATAATAACATTTGTTTTTTTTTTATATCTTCATTATTGCTATGTCGCATTTTGTTGCTGTAGTGAGATGAAAAGTTTTGCAGTAGTATAATTATTTGGTTTCCCGTGCGTCGCTACGCTCAGGAACCTATGATTTGCACACTCGCTTCATTCGTTGTTTAATTTCAGATCCCTGAGTGTAAATTCAACCACGCGTACCAATTTACAAAAAAAAAGTATCTATTCTTAGATAATGACATAACAGATGAACTTTATTCTGGCTCTAAAAGCACTTTTACAAGTCTGAGTGTACCAGCATATGCGATGAAAATATGTACGTACTTTATCCCCCATTAAACTCTAGTCTCATCGTGATAATTGAGGGAATGGAAAATAAAAGTAGTGTATTGAAGTACACTTTCCTGTATTTTAACTTTCAAGAATGTGTATTTAATAAGAACATCGGCAAGTCGCACAGCGTTAAAAAAAATAAGGAATGTTTTATACAATACAAAAATAACTGGACGATAATCATCTACTTCTGCCCGAGCGTATGGAGAGCAACTGTTGGTAGTAACATTACAGTCAGAGTTTAGCCTGTCTAGCACCACAGTATAAGAAATAGTAAATCTTACAACAAAACACAGTGTGGTTGTATATCGGCTCGCGTCACAGCGACAGTTTCAGGCCTATTCATGCCCGTTTGCATGTGACGCGGGCGAAGCGCGTACATACACGGCGAGCACACATACAAACCGGGCGGGTGTACTTTGTTCGAATATTTACTACTGATATGTCTTTATACTGGCTTGAACTCGCGCATAAATCTTATAATTTAATTAATATCGATAATTTGTTCGCAATGTTTGGCATAGCGAAATCTTAACCTTTTGAACGTCAAGTGACGGAGCAACTCATCGTGCCAAAAAGTCGTGTGGCGGTCAAAAAGTTAAAGCAATTTTACTTTGTCAAATAAATTATACATGTCCATTGTACAATAACGACAGTTTCTTATTATTTATTAAGTACCCACCAGCTTTCTTATACTACCTACGTAAGAAAAATCTAGTTGTTAACGAACTATTGACTAGGTATAGGTATTATAAAAAATGTACGCTGAAAGTTTTTATCTTTCTAGGCCTTCATGAGGTTCTCGTCATGCGGAATGGTGATAATCGATTCGCGGAGATTAAAATGTTATAAATTAATCTGTCGTTTTGTACGTGACTGCTTCAATGTTGTCTTTTTTTTGTTATCGACTTGGAAATAATATGCCTTAGTGACTCTCCGGAACGACGGCATACCCTTGAAATATTCAGGAGTCTTAACTGGAAACTCCGGCCTTTCCTATTCAATCTTGTGAAAAGATCCTTCAAATCCGCCCGAAATCTTCGAGAAAGGCCGAAAAACAAACAGCGTAGGTAATGAGACGTCGGGCCTTTGATTCGAGATTCCTACAATAAGTGTGGTGGTACTAGTTTGATTGACATTGTTACTAGTAATGGATTATCCTACTTTAATTAAAAAAATACACTTTATCCTAATAATAACAATTTCTTTTGGAAAGGCACCTCTGGACTAATTACTGGAATCTAAAATATAAGCAAATAGAACACATATCTAGACACTTAGTATTTATTACAAGTCAAATATACTGGCGTTACACCAAACAGCCTCATTTACTTAAATCGAATACAGAGTCAATTTTGTTCAATTAAACTATGATTAAACTTAAAATTCAATTGATCAACAACTATATTTAAAACTAAAAGTTAATTAACAAGAACCATATTGGTTCGAAATAAAAATATCTTCTGGTAATATGATTATATAAAAAGTCAAAATCAATTTCCAGTTCGATGTTTTAATCAACTTAGTTCTTAAACAACAATCATAGACGAACACAATTGTGGGAAAGATATATTTATTAGGTGGGAGAAGAGAACTTACATACGGGCAAATATGCTTCCGATTATTTTATTATGCGGTTTACACACATGAAATTATCAGCAACGACCCGACACGTTTCGAACTCCTAAGGAGGTCTTCATCAGGGACCCGTACAGCGGCGCGGAAACTTCGTCACTGATTATCATTAGTCAAGTGTGCGTATAGATGACAAACGTGATGTTGGAGTGCCGGACGGACAAGCACCCCTCGCACGCGCCCCAAGCGGAGCGTCGATCAAAAGAAAACAGTGACGAAGTTACCGCGCCGCTGTACGGGTAGCGGTCCCTGATGAAGAGCTCCATAAGAGTTCGAAACATGTCGGGCCGTTCCTAACAATTTCACACGAGTGTAAACCGCTTAATACAATAATTAAAGATGTCTCACGAAAGTTTTAATGAGATAACGCTCCCAATTAATTCCTCAACTACTTTATTTAAAACTAGTAACATTTTCAGAACTATCATACAACCATTTTGGGTTATTAAATCTTGAAGAGATTTCATCTTCGTATATGAAACAGACTTGTGAAATGAAATGAGGTAGTTTAGGGAAAATGGTTACGCTAAATTATTTTCTTAAAAGTATATTTTCTAAGATTCTCCGTAAAAATCGGATTAAACCACATAACATTACGAACGTTTTTAGAAAGTAGTGTCGAAATTCAGGACAAAGTTTGATCGCAGAAATGTTCCATAAATTTAATAATAAGAAAATAGAAGGCAGTAAATTAATTAATCTCATCAATTGCGTAAATCGGTCTCTGTAACGATTAGTCAACATTTTTGATCTTCTGTTTATGATATTATTGTCATAGATTGAAGATAATTTATACTCACAGTATTACATATATGCATTGCTTGTAATACTTCTATTACAACAGGCCAGCAACACAACACGAACAATTTTATTTACAATAGGCGGTGTCGTCCTAGTTTTATTAATTACTAACTTTAAGCTGCGTTTCCACCAGGGATGTGTAGCGAGGGATGTGTTTTTGACCAATGGAATAACTTCACTTACTTATCCTCGCGCAGCGCAGCTAATTCTATTGGTTACCAAAAACACATCTCTCCCTACACGTCTCTGGTGGAAACGCAGCCTTATGTAATAAAGCTACGCTACGACTGATTTCTAACCGATCAATTCTTTAATACTTGGAAAATACTAAGGCTAGGACTCATTTGGAGAGCGACTCCGCCAGATAGGTAAAGCCTGACCAGAAATATATGAGGATTGTCAAGAGGTCGCTATTTATAAGATTTATATGGCAACAATTTTGCTACCAATCGCAACCCACTATAATGAATGACATTAGTTTCCAATACCTGTCAGTTCCACTATGTTAACCTCGTAATATCATTTAATGGAATGCACTCTTTTCCTGACTGTTTTTCGTGTTAGTTAACACTTGTACACTTTATTCATAATCTTACGTTCACGACTGTGAATGGTTTTCGACATTTTCTTTGGATAATTTACATAGATATTTAATATTTCTTTGGATATTTTAATATTTCTTTGGATAATTTCTAATTAAAATATGGCTTCCATCAAAGTTAATGATGATTTCGCCAATTTCGAGTTTGCTCGTAGCTCGTGCCGTTGTTCGGTGAGGTTTTGCTTTTTGTAAAGTGATAGCGATTTACAAAAAACCACGCAGACTATCGGGCCTTGACCCAGGAAGGGCTATGCACGCTTCAAGTTGAATTCTTCATTAGCTATTCACTCATACGTTAGATCACTGCACAATACGCTATCAATACTACACATTGAATAACAAAAATGAATAAATAACGAACAACAAAACTTAAACGCATGCGGCCATCTTGAGTCACGGACCGGAAGCCTTTGGATAATTTTAAATATTTGTCTTTTAAAGAAATCACCACGAATGACATTGACATTGTTGACAAACCATCATAAAATCATTGCCAGTGTGAGAAATTAGTTCCAGTGAAATTCCGCAATATGGCGCACCCTCATATATTTCTGCTCAGGCTTTATTAAGTTTATCGCACACCTAACCTCTCAGCACCAGACCAGCGCTGCCTCAACTGTTTAGCTCGTCTTCCAACCGTCGTCAACCAAACGCAATCAAGTAACGGCACTCAGCAGCTGACATGACGAGCGAAGTGTGAAGATGCGGTGTCTATTTTTAACGTTCAAAATGTTTGTTTTCCTGATCGAGTATAATGCCCCGATTTACGAAATTGTGACATTTACCTGTAGTTTTGCAGATGCGAGGTACGCGGATGTGCCATATGTCAAAATGTGCGTATGCCTATGGCTTCATGTGAAATTTGAGTACCAAAATAAACTTTTTGAGATTTTTTCGCTGGCTTGGATCGAGAATTTTTTTTTTTGAGCTCGCTATTCAAGAAACGGAAACATTGAATCACGGAATTGGATAAAGCTACAGTTTGAGCCATCTTAGGAGGCGGGTGGACAAAAAATGTAAGCGGTACCGGGTCGTTTAACTTCTTCTATTCTATTCTTTTAAAAAATGGCAACCGGGCACAGTTAAGCGACCATTACTGCCAATGTCTCGGTGCCAATCGCACACGGTGACAAGATAGAGGATTGATACCACGTTGTAACGGAGAGTTGAGATAATCGTGCTTTTTGTAAAGTGATAGCGATTTACAAAAAAACCACAGACTATCGGGCCTTGAACCAGGAAGGGCTATCTACATTTCAACTTGAATTCTTCATTAGCTATTCACTCATTCGTTAGATCACTGCACATTGCACAATACGCTATCAATACTACACATTGAATAACAAAAATGAAAATAATTTTTATACACGCGTACTGTAATCTGTCAATTATAATTTCAGAGACCAAACACACAACAAACCCACTTTTTAAACCTGTGCCAAAATTCTATACTCTATGGTACCCGCTACTGAACTCTAGTATTGGTAAGACAACTCTACTCAATTCAAATTAATTTCAAAAATATAACATAAAGCCTGACCAGAAATATATGAGGATTGTCAAGAGGGCGCAATTTATAAGATTTATATGGCAACAATTTTGCAACCAATCGCAACCCACTATAATGACATTAGTTTTAAGTACCTGTCAGTTCCACTATGTTATCCTCGTAATATAATTTAATGGAATGCACTCTTTTCCTGACTGTTTTTCGTGTAGTAAACACATGTACACTTTATTTATAATCTTACATTCACAATTGTGAATGGTTTTCGGCATTTTCTTTGGATAATTTTAAATATTTGTCTTTTAAAGAAATCACCACGAATGACATTGACATTGTTGACAAACCATCAAATTATTGCCAGTGTAAGAAATTAGTTCCAGTGAAATTCCGCAATATGGCGCATCCTCATATATTTCTGGTCAGGCTTTACATAGATAAATCACAGTAATGTTCCCTAATTGGTTAAAATTACTTATCAAAAAAAATTACCATTCACAAGGCACCCATGGCCATCGCGATCATAATTTTTTAATAGGTCGGTTTGAGTTGAACGAAATAGGTTACATCAAAAATTAAAATTAACTGTGGGAAATTACGATTATAGTAAAAAAAGAAAATCTGCGTTTACTCGACTTTAGGAACCCTATTGTGCAACGATTGCGTTGTTTAAAATACTATTGCAAAATTGTGTATGTGTTTGATAGTTCCGCGTAGTGTGAGATCTGTAGATTTTTGCGGTTGGTCTCATAAGCGCAGTAACCACGCGGGTTGCCGTTACTGAGTTGATAAGTTTGGAGTTTAGAGTTTCATACAAATATTACTGGACGGCTCGAGTTGAGATGGTGCCAATCCGGTGCAAAGCGGTACAGAAAAAACGGATGCATACAATTATAATAACGGTAGACAACAGGAGGTCTTATCGCTAAAGAACGATTTCTTCCAGACAACCTTGTATAGTGCAACAACATGACGGGTCTGTAGTTTTTTTGCTTTCGTGGTACCTGACTTGTGGAAGGTAACCTCAGTTATCAGGAAAGACGGTAGATAACAAAGCTCAGAGTAGTATATAATTATGTTGCGCAGCAAAATTTGTGTTTTTTTTTTAGTCTGAGCCTAACACACAATATAATACCAAAGACTATTTCCGCACCAGGAAAACTAGAACTACACCACCTTTTGTAATAAAAACGTCTGAGCGCGTCATATAGACTAGGAAATAAAAGTTTCGTCATTTTTCGATTTTATGTTATTGTATTAAGGTACCAAACCGGTAATAAGGTATTAAGGTGACGAACCTTTTCATTCCTCCACTGACTGTACACCGAATCGATGCTCGAAAACTGGCCTATAATGTACACGATAAGGCAGGTATATATGTCACTTAACCAAGCCGTTTGACAAACCGAATTGTGTCGTTCATCAAACAACATTTTTAACAATACTGACGAGTCTTACAGTTGCATAATGAAAAGGCAATTCGATACATACATCTGTGTCTATATAAAGCGAAAACAGAATTAGAATATGGGTGAGACTGTAGCCCAATAGTGATTTATTTATTCAAGTTCGCTTTAAATATAAACATTACTGCTAGTTACAGCTAGAGCGGCGACAGGCGGCCATAGGTGGGAGCGAAAGATGTCTCGCTCACTCCTATGGCCGCGGCTCGTCATTACCTTCTCCATAACAATATATTCACAACAGCTTGTCAAACGACTTAGTAACACCTCGAACAGTGACAGATATTTTACAAGAAGAACAGCCTATCCGACAGAACATCAGACGGCTGCTGCGTTATATTCTGTCCGACCAAGTACGCCAGTTTGTGTGCGTACTGGCAGGGCGCGGGCACGCGCACTGTGCCGGGCCAGTTGTAGTACAGGTGGCACATCTTGTAGGTGATCTTCTGGCTCTGGTCGGGCGTGAGGCCGCTGTCGTCGTGCACGACCACGTAGTGCGTCGGCGTGACGGTGCCTTGGTTGACTTTTTGTGAAACGATCAGGAAGTCGTACCTGGGGATTTAGACTTTTGATCAATAACTGGTAGACGCCGTAGGTTCGCGACGGAGGAAAAAACAACCCTCTTTTAATATAGCGAAGGTAGCGTGATAAGGCAATCCGACAATCCGACTGGCGTTATGGTGGTAACCCCATGCATTCCGCTGTTTCGATTTTTATTGTAATGAGAGCCCGATAAGCATCTAGGTTCATTAATTTCATAATAGTAAATAATAAATAAATAATAAAATAATAAATATCAGACACCCTCACACAAATCAACCTAGTCCCAAATTAAGCTCAAGAAGGCTTGTGTTATGGGTACTAGGCGACGATATACATACTTATATAGATAAATAAATACTTAAATACATATAGAACATCCATGACCCAGGCACAAATATTCGTGTTCATCACACAAATATTTGCCCTTGCCGGGATTCGAACCCGGGACCGTATGTTTATATATTTTGGTCATCGTAACGGAGATGTCACAACTTTACGCAAAAGCGGCAACGGTGGGCGGAACGTGTCTCGCTAACTCCCATGGCCGCTGCGCTCGGATCTCTCGCTCAACCGCTCGCTGCGCCACTGGTCGCGCAAAGTCGTGTCATCTCCTCCTTGTCACTGCGTTATCAAATAAATGACCCATATGAAGAGTTTAACCCTCTAATTGAAAGTTCGTACTCACCAATCTCTCCTCGTCACTGTGTGATCCAGCACGGTTCCAGGGTTCGGGTTCTCGAGCCCGCGGCCGCGCATGAATATCCTCGTGTTGATGCGCTTCTGCACGACGATGTATGTCAGCGTCGGCTTGTATGTCTCGCCGAGGATCGTGAAGCAGATCTTCATCTGAGGGATTTCGTAGTCTTTGACGACGTTCAGTTGGCCGTCGCCGACGCCGTCCCTGTTGATACGAAAATAAAGTAACCTTATTGTACACAACACATTAAGTACATTTTTAAAGAATATATATAGGCCTTTGCGTCTATTGAAGATGATTTATGGTGTAACTAGCTGTGCCCCGCGGTGTTACCCGCTCATCCCACGGGAACACTAAATTTATTCGGGATGGAAAGTATCCTATGTCCTTTCCCGGGTCTCAAACTATTTCCATACCAAATTTCATCTAAGTCGGTTCAGCGCTTAGCGTGAAGAGGTAACAGACAGACAGACACACTTTCGCATTTACAATATTAGTATGGATGTTCGGGAGGCACCGTTTCTGGTGGCTAACTAAACCGATACGAGATTGACACATTCCACCGCAGGCCTGACAGGAGAAGCGTGCGACAGGTCTTTGTTTCTTGTCAGCGAGAAAAATAAGCATATACAAAGGCGATTTATTCCTTAACGGGATGTCTTCAGTTAATATTGGAGTAAATTTGCGACCAATACATAATTAAATGGCATCTTTAACTTTCACTTGTGATACGTTGCGGGCTGCGTAAGCCTCGAGGGAGACAATTTATTACATAATTTCACATTGCGCACAGCAGATCTATCTATCATAAATGTGAGATTTACGAGGTGGGATAGAGAGACAGATTCTAGCCATAGTGAAACATATCTTAGTAGGTCGAGCAGAAAGGCTACTGCGATGTTCGTAGCTCGACCGTCAAATAGTGCCATCCCTCTCGGTTTCCTGTCAAAGTTTATTTGAGTGACAATATACAACGGTCGAAAATCGACCATCGTTTTGCTTGAGACCCTCGATAGGTACGATTTCAGGCCGTCCACGTTGTATCAATTTTCTTGACACACCCCCCTATTAAGGACTGTTCAATTTACTAAGCGGACATACATAAGTCAATATAGATCCTTATATTAAAAACTGACTGATATGTACTGGCTGGTTATAAAATAAACATAGATAAGTCTATCAACTGCTGTATACATTTGTTTAATTGTCAAAATTTTTTTCACGGTGGAGCGAATTCATATTGGTGATCGGAAATTAATCTTGCAAAAATGGTGTACAGGCCAATTTTCAATGCGGAAAATTGCGAATCAGTTGAAATGTTCCAAATCAGCCGTGTTTCAAATAATAAAAAAATTTGGGGAACATCATACGCTCGCCGATTTACCAAAATCGCGGCGAAGAAGTGGGCCGGCAAACCCGAATATGGAAGAAAATGTCGTGCGGCTGTTAAAATCAAAAAAATACATGTCCGTTCGTGAAATTGCAAAAAAATCAGGTACTAGCGTAGGCACCGTACAGAATATCAAGAAAAGAAATAACATACGGACATATAAAAAGCAAAAAATGCCAAAGAGAAGTGCCGAGCAGCAAATACGGTCCAAAAAAAGGTGCCGCAATTTATACGATATTTTGCTGCAAAACAAAACTCAATGCATTCTAATGGACGACGAAACGTACGTGAAGTTTGACAGCAGTACATTACCGGGGCCTCAGTATTACAATGCAGTTATAGGAGAAAATGTTCCAGATTCCGATAAAGCCATAAAACTTGATAAATTCGGGAAGAAAGTCCTTGTATGGCAAGCAATTTGTTCCTGTGGCCTCAAAAGTTCGTCTTACTTTGCAACCGGTACAATTGGTGGCGAAATTTATAGAAAGGAATGCATCACAAAACGGTTATATCCTCTGTATAAAAAGCACAATATTCCCCCTGTTTTGGCCTGATCTGGCGAGTGCTCACTATGCTGGTGAGACAGTGACGCTGCTAAATTCAAAAAACATTGATTTTGTTAAAAAAGACGACAATCCTCCAAACTGCCCGGAGCTCCGCCCCATCGAACGATACTGGGCTACCGTAACGAGACACTTGCGGAAGGATGGCCGCGAAGCTAGTACATTGGCAGAATTCAAACGGATGTGGTTTGCTGCTTGTAGAAAAGTGTCAAAAAGTGATGTGCAAACACTCATGCGACGAATCCGAGCTAAAGTCCGGAAATTTTACCGTTCTAATTAAATGTAGTGTTCTTGTGTAATATATTATTTTATTTTAATGTTGTTAGTAAGCATTCACCGTAAAAAAGATATATTTATAACTAGCTTTTGCGCGCGACTACGTCCGCGTGGAGCTTGGAAGTATGGAAGCAACCTCGTACAACACGATATATATCCACCTAATCACCTTAATTAATAAAAGAGCGCCTAAGCAAATGTAAGAGCAATTGTGATTTTGGTTTAATCATTAAATTTTCTACAGGGTCATCAATGTCATCATGAATTACTTACTCACTTTTCAATCTTTTTAGGGATAATTTCCAGGATGAAAACTATCCTATGTCCTTCCTCGGATCTTAAACTATCTCCATGCCAAATTTCATCAAAATCGATTCAGCGGTGTAAGCGTGAAGAGGTAACAGACAGACAGACAGACAGACACACTTTCGCATTTATAATATTAGTATGGATAAGAAATCCTTAAATGAGCCTATTTTTTTATGTCCGCTTAGTAAATTGAACAGTCCTTATAATGCTAACTTGGCACTGACCTGTACATGATGATCCTGTCGGGCAAGCGTCCGTTGACGCGCAGATAGTGCTTGAGAGCGTCCACGAGACACGACTTCAGTCCATCTACGATTTCCTGCCCCCGTTCTTGGAACACCGCCTTCGAGTACCAGTGCGTCATCGTCTGGTTATACGACGCCACGAAAGCTGGAAAACACGCAGAATTAGATTAGAACAGATACATATAAATTTGGTCCCACCGGAAGATAAGCGCTGGCTCCCGAGCTAGCATCTTGCTGAGGTGGGACCCTTTCGTGGCACAGCCATAAAAATAGTTACCTACTTATTGTTTTATTTTATTTTCTTATTTCTGTCACACCTTTTATGTAATTAATTTTTATGTCACGTCACGAATAAATGTATTTCTTTCTTTCTTTCTTTCTTTTCTTTCAATTTATGAAATATGTAATGTCTCATTTTTTTTTATGTGGGTACACCACAATTTTTATTTAGGAGCGAGGGTAGCAAAGTGGCTAACGCGCTGGATCGGTAATCCAGAGGTACCGGGTTCGATTCCCGGTCCCTCCACCAGGTAGCTCCTGTTTAAATTTTTCTTTAAGCTTTGATCTTTGTATTAATGGTTTAGATACATATTTTTTTTTATGTCATAGCGGGCATACAAGCAAACGGATTGCCTGATGGAAAGCGATTACCGTCGCCCATAGACACCGGCAACACCAGAGGAATCACAAGTGCGTTGCCGGTCTTTCAGGTGGGAGATATGATACCTACTTATCATGGGCAGGATGTGTACCAACTACTAATTTCCTATCCGCACACTACGCCTATTTCCAATCAGACTATTCTAGCACTTTCCACATACGCTACCCTTCTTCCGGCCAGCGTCGTGATAAGAGTCGATGCCGACGACCATGGAAGTCTTGAAGGATATGGAGATGTTCCACAACGTCCTGCCAAGCTTGCAGTTGATTTGTATTTGTTGTTTTGACGACGCGTTTGGCTCGGTTTGTAGACACCTGCCTACTGAGCCGGCGGTCCTGGGTTCGAATCCCGGCCAGGGCAAATATTTGTGTGATGAACTCGAATATTTGTGCTTGGGTCATGGTTGTTCTATGTATTTAAGTATATATTTATCTATATAAGTATGTATATCGTCGTCTAGTCCCCATAACTAGACCCCGTTATCTTGTCGCACTGACATTACTTTTCACTAGAGCGTGAATGCTTTTTTTTATCGACTATCTAAATGTCGATAGTGTATGTCACTGATAATTTCAATAAATTTTACACAACTGTACATCGTCACCGTAACTATGGGTTAAATAGGGATTTTCGTGATGACAAGTTCAAGATTCAGAAGGAACAGATATTGATTCTGCATATTTACCTTTCATGCAATTTTAGATAAACAATCGAAATTCTGTGTTATCCAATTTACTCCAAGGGATATTGCAAGAAATCATAAACTTTGTCAGATCCATATTAAAATCTCCTTGGTTTGCTTTTCCGCCTACTGTCTCATTGTGTTTCTTGGAATCTAGATGTTTTCTTATGGTGTCTCTTTTTGGAGTGATTTGTAAATTGCACCATGTGCAAAACAATTCGTTTCCTACTTTTATCAAGCAGGGAAAATCTTTAGTGTATTTTGTTTTTAACTCTTCCATATTATTAGGTACGTGCACACCAAGCAATTAAATAAATTCCACAATTAAACTAACACTATTCCAAAGAACTGCGAGTTAGAGTGTCTGTCAATGTGACATGCAATTGCTAGTAGGTAAATCATTTATCTAAGGTTATCGCTTCTCGTAAGGCCAATAAGGTTATGTACTTATTTGTAAACAAAAAGTTTTAATTGAAATTGAGTAGGTATACACTTAAAAGGCGAAAATTCAATTGCATTATATAAACATCGATATCAAGAAGGTCGATAAAAAAATCATTCACACTCTACTGAAAAAAAATATTTATGCGACAAGATAACGGGGTCTACCCATAACACAAGCCTTCTTGAGCTTAATTTGGGACTAGATCGACTTGTGTGAGGTTGTCCGATATTTATTTATTATTTATTGTAAGACTATTTAGTACTCACCACACACGCTACGTCTTTTCCGGCCAGCGTCGTGATACGAGTCGATGCCGACGACCATAGCCGTCTTGAATGGTATGGAGATGTTCCAAAGTGTACCCCCAAGCTTGCAGTTAATTTGCAGCAAGATTTTTTGGGTCACGGCTCGGACCTTTTGCGCGTTCATTATCGTACGGGCGTTTATAACCTGCAATCATGAAATAAAAAAAATATATAGCGGTATTTCATAGTATCAAAAATTATACGACGACCACATATTTTACGTATTGACAGGTCAAGAAGCTTCTTTTAACCATAGATTTCAGCGCAGCACAAAGGCCAAGCATATCTACAATTACCGAATGTGTGCTACCCTCATTATAGTCGGTCGGCTAGTTTTACTCCTTTGAATTGTAACTATGCTTGGTTTGTCTACCACTTACATTGGTATTTAGCACTCATTTACTCAAAAGTTAACTGAAAGAGATCCCTTAAAGGGATAAGTCCGCCTTTGTACATGCTTATTCTTTTGAATTATATTTCTTGTTTTTGTGTACAATAAAGTATTTACATACTTACATATCTCTTTACAAGCTAGGTGCTCAGTCAGTCAATATAGTAAAACCGAGTCAATATGGGAGGTTAATAATGTCTAGCAGTGGACTGTTATGAGCTGATGATGATGATGATATAAATAACTCCTTCTAGCGGCGTACCAGTAGTCTCTGGACGTAGGACATATATGCATGCTGAACGGGGGAGGTGATGGTTTTCTTAGGAACTTTCCCCTGAGTCCCAACAATCTTTGCGAGTACCTAATAACTATTTTTTATTTCTTACTTGGGACGGTACAGGGTTCTCCGCACAGCAGATCCTCTTAATAGCGGCATACCGATCGTCCCTGGACGTGGGACATATGCAGACCACGAGCTGTATCGCCGACGTGATAGTTTTCTTTAGAGACTGCACGTAAGTTTCCGTGCGGTCGTTGGGCATCATCACCATCTCCGGGTCCTGCACCACGACGCCCATGGGGCCGCAGCAACGGCGCAATGTCGCGTGGAAATCCTGCAAAATTCAGATTAACAGTGATCATTTAAGGGGCTCCCCGCTCTCAATGACCTTCGATCTGTTGCGATAGATTTTCCCATATTATAAATAGCTAATCATAATAACATAGTTTTTCCACAACAAAATACCGTATCAAGTACCTTTCACATGTCACAGACTTTGAGATACAGGCCGTCAAAGTTTACGATTTTTTCGGGGAAAAAGTTGTGGAAACGGTATTTTGCGTTTTTCTCGAAAAGTATTGAGAAAAATAGAAAAAGCTTCACAACAAATTTTGTGGAATATGGTTTAGAACAATAAAATGTAAGATATTTTCTACATATACACCGGGGATAAAAGTAGAAACGAGATTAGTGTATTTTTGGTCCTTCACCGAATATTTTTTTATAAAATACACAGTCGTTAAATCAAAATTCGGGTCACTACAAAGTGTTAAGCATAGACCATACTACAATATATATTAAATAGGACATTATAACTCTATAATCCACAAACTAAAAAATCATCAAATTGGCTGATTTCTGTAGGGAGCCCCTTAAACCATTGATATAAAGATCAAAGAATAATTGAAATGCGTAACCTGGTGAAAGTGACCGGGAGTCGAACCCGGTACCTCTGGATTACCGGTCCAGCGTGTTAACCACACAACCCAACCTTTCGTGTTTATAATTTAGCGGGATTCTTAATGCCATCGAAGATGTTCTTAATGAGATTTTTTTTGCACTGTCACGTTCATCTATTGGATTGAATCCGGCTACTTCAACTTCACAGAGACCTGCTTGCCGAAGTATAGTCTCTGGGGCGAGGCTCCAGGCAGTCAGGTTGACCGTGCCGGGGTGTATACTCAAGACTGGAAGCCCATCGACTGGACCTGCCTCATCATCAGCCCGGAGTCGTCCACTGCTGGACATAGGCCTTCCCCAGTTCGCGCCACCATACCCGGTCCTCAGCTTTCCGCATCCAACCGCTTCCCGCCACTCTTTTTAGGTCGTCGGACCTGCCTAAGTGCGGCCATTCTAAACTAAAATGGGCTTACAAAATAGAGCACCTACCTTCGTAACTTGCTCATCCCTCTTCGTATACAGAATCGCCCACCGAATAATATCCACTGGCTGCATCACACAATTCCTTGTGGCGTCGTTATTCCAGTCCGCATTCGGTTTCCCCTTCACAGACACCTGCTTGCCGAAGTACAGGGTCTCTGGGGCGAGGGTCCGTGCAGTCAGGTTGATTGTTTCGGGGTGTATACTTAGACCCCAGGCCTTCAGACGGTTGCGGGCGTTCTCATTGTCCAGGACGTTTTGGATGTACTGAAATTAAATTAGAGATTATGGTCAGTTTGTGTTTGACTAGCTGGGCCGCGCGTTGTTACCCGCTCATCCCACGGCAATTTCTTTTCCCTTTTAGCATATGATGATAAAAGATAAAGATAAAAGAACATTTAATCAAATAGGATCACAAGTTATCACTTTTGCATCGTCAAAAGCTAACACAATCATTGAAAATTAAACTTTAGCATTGTCTAAATAAAAAATTAAAATAATATTAAAATAACATTCATAATATTAGTATTATTCAAAATTGTACACATTCAATTATTGGTTTATTTTATACATGAAAGTAGTAGATGGTAGCTGACACCCTGGATTAACATTCAGGATGTCAGAGAGCCCCATCAGCTGGCACAGTTCGGGGACCAGACAGAACAAGAATTCTCTGTTGGAATAATGGAGTAGTTATCCCTTCGGTGGTCAAAAGTTAAGAGCTAGTATGAATCTAGGTTATGTTGCTATTACATCGGATTATAGAGGAGGGAACGTTCCTTATTCTCACAGACATTTAATCAGAAAACCCATTGACACACATTCACAAATGACCCATTTAAGCCACGGTCGGAAGTACCTTCTTGAAGGCAGCGTGTCTCTGGTTGGGGTCGATGCGGGTGTAGGTGGCCACGTCCTTCATCAGTCGGAAGTTGCTGCGCTGGTCGTCGGAGAGCCCCGTCAGCTGGCACAGTTCGGGGACCAGGCAGATCAAGAAGTCTCTGTTAGAATAATGGTGTATTTAAGCCACGTTCGGACGTACCTTCTTGAAGGCAGCGTGTCTCTGGTTGGGGTCGATGCGGGTGTAGGTGGCCACGTCCTTCATCAGTCGGAAGTTGCTGCGCTGGTCGTCGGAGAGCCCCGTCAGCTGGCACAGTTCGGGGACCAGGCAGATCAAGAAGTCTCTGTTAGAATAATGGTGTATTTAAGCCACGTTCGGACGTACCTTCTTGAAGGCAGCGTGTCTCTGGTTGGGGTCGATGCGGGTGTAGGTGGCCACGTCCTTCATCAGTCGGAAGTTGCTGCGCTGGTCGTCGGAGAGCCCCGTCAGCTGGCACAGTTCGGGGACCAGGCAGATCAAGAAGTCTCTGTTAGAATAATGGTGTATTTAAGCCACGTTCGGACGTACCTTCTTGAAGGCAGCGTGTCTCTGGTTGGGGTCGATGCGGGTGTAGGTGGCCACGTCCTTCATCAGTCGGAAGTTGCTGCGCTGGTCGTCGGAGAGCCCCGTCAGCTGGCACAGTTCGGGGACCAGGCAGATCAAGAAGTCTCTGTTAGAATAATGGTGTATTTAAGCCACGGTCGGACGTACCTTCTTGAAGGCAGCGTGTCTCTGGTTGGGGTCGATGCGGGTGTAGGTGGCCACGTCCTTCATCAGTCGGAAGTTGCTGCGCTGGTCGTCGGAGAGCCCCGTCAGCTGGCACAGTTCGGGGACCAGGCAGATCAAGAAGTCTGTGTTAGAATAATGGTGTATTTAAGCCACGTTCGGACGTACCTTCTTGAAGGCAGCGTGTCTCTGGTTGGGGTCGATGCGGGTGTAGGTGGCCACGTCCTTCATCAGTCGGAAGTTGCTGCGCTGGTCGTCGGAGAGCCCCGTCAGCTGGCACAGTTCGGGGACCAGGCAGATCAAGAAGTCTCTGTTAGAATAATGGTGTATTTAAGCCACGGTCGAAGGTACCTTCTTGAAGGCAGCGTGTCTCTGGTTGGGGTCGATGCGGGTGTAGGTGGCCACGTCCTTCATCAGTCGGAAGTTGCTGCGCTGGTCGTCGGAGAGCCCCGTCAGCTGGCACAGTTCGGGGACCAGGCAGATCAAGAAGTCTGTGTTAGAATAATGGTGTATTTAAGCCACGTTCGGACGTACCTTCTTGAAGGCAGCGTGTCTCTGGTTGGGGTCGATGCGGGTGTAGGTGGCCACGTCCTTCATCAGTCGGAAGTTGCTGCGCTGGTCGTCGGAGAGCCCCGTCAGCTGGCACAGTTCGGGGACCAGGCAGATCAGGAAGTCTGTCGGGACCTCAGAGCCGGGCATGCGTTTTGTGTCTCTGTTAGAATAATACATGGTCTGTTGAATTGTATGTTGAATGTGATGTTGCAAAAATAACGCCTATTGATTTATCAAGTGTTTGATTAAGGCTGGACTCAATCAAACTTTTATTCCAAGAATAATACTTAGTCTCAGATAGGAATGTCAAAACCCCGTAATAGAATGCATAGATAATTGATTCTACTATCTGAAAGTAAGCGTTTTTCTTAGTATGAAAGTTTGGTCGAACCTAGCCCTAATCGGTCCAATAATTTGTTTATGTATTTACACTCTATCGCATAAAAAAGTGTGTACAAATGGCGAACTTAATGCCATAAGGCCTTCATATTTCGCTACAAGATAAAACAAAGTATGTGCAGTGATTTTAATTACCCTTATTTTCTAAACAAGTGAAAGTAGAAGTGAACTTACCTTGATATGACTGTTAGAATAATACATGGTCTGTTGAATTGTATGTTGAATGTGATGTTGCAAAAATAACGCCTATTGATTTATCAAGTGTTTGATTAAGGCTGGACTCAATCAAACTTTTATTCCAAGAATAATACTTAGTCTCAGATAGGAATGTCAAAACCCCGTAATAGAATGCATAGATAATTGATTCTACTATCTGAAAGTAAGCGTTTTTCTTAGTATAAAAGTTTGGTCGAACCTAGCCCTAATCGGTCCAATAATTTGTTTATGTATTTACACTCTATCGCATAAAAAAGTGTGTACAAATGGCGAACTTAATGCCATAAGGCCTTCATATTTCGCTACAAGATAAAACAAAGTATGTGCAGTGATTTTAATTACCCTTATTTTCTAAACAAGTGAAAGTAGAAGTGAACTTACCTTGATATGAGCATAGGCTGGTCCCAGTCCTGAATGTCAATGCCGTAGTTTTTCTTATAGTAATCGATATAAGAAATTTGGATCTTCTCTCCTCCCTCGGTCTTTTCGAAAGTAGACCTTGGTGTCATCGTGTCATCTATGGAATCCACTCTGAAAACAGATTGATATTAATAATGGGATGATCATAATAATGGGATAAACACCATCACCATCATTCCTCTTAGGCTGCATTTTCACTTTCTATCAGGAAGATAGATGTAGCTTCGATTACTTCTTTGTGGTACGTCGTGTTTTTGTGTAATAAATATCATACATTGTAAAATATAATTAAAAATGTTTATTATGGATTCTGTAAATGTTTCACAAATAGACAAGGTTGGAGCCTCATAGAGCATTTAATTATGCTTGTGTCAGGAGACATCGCTCTTCCATAACAAGAATTGATGACAAACTATTTAAATCTAATTAAAAATATTAAAAAAAAATGCTTGGTATGGCGCTGTCGGGGCGAGCCATATCAACCTGAACTATAGCTTATAACCACACATGGTACTTACCTAAACAGTTTCTTGTTATATGTAGTCATAACCGAGCATCCGATGAGCAGTTCCGTCATAGCCTGCTTCCAGTTGGAGCCTTTTGTTTGCACTGTCTCCTTTATGAAGCTGAGCACCGATTGCGTGCGGAGAACCCGACTGGTCGAGTCCAGGGACAACATCAGGCCGCCTTCGAACTCATTTACCGTAGTCACATAGCTGGAATACAATAGTGATTACAAATAAACCCCATAATTTTATAAAAAACCTAAAATCAGAGAAAATTAGGTAACATCTTGGGTCGTGACACCGACAAATATTTTTCGATTTCATTTAAGAGGGTCATACCTGCCCCAGCAACCTGCTGCGATATTCCACCAAGTACTATAAATAAAAAACCTGATTCCTATCCCAAGATTGCCCATACCCTAAATCTATAAAATCGCTTAAGAACAGGGATATATACTTGATGAGTTCTCGGAAACATTCGAAATTTTAGGGAAGAATTCTAGATTGAAAACGGCTCGAGGGTGTTGGCACAGTTATAAGAGCACAGACCACCCCCACTAGACGGAGCATGTAAGGCGACCCGCGCGCACCAACGATATGGTACGGCAGAACATTAAAGTATCAACACGGCAGCCACCGTTTAGTTGTGTCCTTGTTTATGATCCATGCGCACGTCAACGAAAATAGAAATTAAATAAATAACATGGTAAATTGAAGTGTTAAGTGGTGTAGAGAGACCTCATAAACATGGACGCAACTAAACGGTGGCCGCCATGTTGGTACTTTAATGTTTTGCCGTACCATATCGTTGGTGCGCGCGGGTCGCCTTACATGTGCCTTACATGCTCCGTCTAGTGGGGGTGGTCTGTGTATAAAAGTATGGTGCTTTACTACAAACCGTTTTCAATCACGGCGAATGGTTTAATACAAACTTGTCGAACAATATTCGAATTAAACGACGTAAGTAAACCCGTTTTATATGCATTTAAATTTATGGTTTAATGCGGTAAACCTGCGAGCGTATCAATAATTCAATATAGCTTTACAAGTCTTATTTTACACATACCTGGTGGCAAGAGATTTACCCAGGCCAGACTTCCAGCTTGTGCCGCGGAACGCATCTCCGTGTAACACGGAGCCACGTATCTTAATTACACGGAGCCTAATTACACGTGCCGAACGGTCCGGATCTTTGTTGCAGTGTAACACGATCCGGCTACGGGTACACCAAACACGGACACTATTGGCAAGAGACTTACCCAGGCCATACTTCTACTGTAAAGCTACAGTACTGTACAGCAACTATACTAATACTGCACAGCGAAGTGTTCGTTGAAGTGCTGGCGGCCGAAGCGCACCATGTTGAGGTCCTTCATGATGCCTTTGAATAACGCACCTCCGTGTAACACGGAGCCACGTATCTTAATTACACGCCGAACGGTCCACATCTCCGTTGCCGTGTAACACGAAACACGGACACGACCTCGAGCCCTATTGGCAAGAGACTTACCCAGGCCATACTTCCAGCTTGTGCTGCGGTATCTGAACAGCGAGGTGTTCGTTGAAGTGCTGGCGGCCGAACCGCACCGTGTTGAGGTCCTTCATGACGCCTTTGAAGAACGCATCTCCGTGTAACACGGAGCCACGTATCTTAATTACACGTGCCGAACGGTCCACATCTCCGTTGCCGTGTAACACGAAACACGGACACGACCTCGAGCCCTATTGGCAAGAGACTTACCCAGGCCATACTTCCAGCTTGTGCTGCGGTATCTGAACAGCGAGGTGTTCGTTGAAGTGCTGGCGGCCGAACCGCGCCGTGTTGAGATCCTTCATGATGCCTTTGAATAACGCACCTCCGTGTAACACGGAGCCACGTATCTTAATTACACGTGCCGAACGGTCCACATCTCCGTTGCCGTGTAACACGAAACACGGACACGACCTCGAGCCCTATTGGCAAGACTTACCCAGGCCATACTTCCAGCTTGTGCTGCGGTATCTGAACAGCGAGGTGTTCGTTGAAGTGCTGGCGGCCGAACCGCGCCGTGATGAGGTCCTTCATGATGCCTTTGAAGAACGCATCTCCGTGTAACACGGAGCCACGTATCTTAATTACACGGAGCCTAATTACACGTGCCGAACGGTCCAGATCTCCGTTGCCGTGTAACACGATCCGGCTACGGGTACACAAAACACGGACACCGCGGGCCCTAATGACAAGACTTACCCAGGCCATACTTCCAGCTTGTGCTGCGGTATCTGAACAGCGAGGTGTTCGTTGAAGTGCTGGCGGCCGAACCGCGCCGTGTTGAGATCCTTCATGACGCCTTTGAAGAACGCATCTCCGTGTAACACGGAGCCACGTATCTTAATTACACGTGCCGAACGGTCCACATCTCCGTTGCCGTGTAACACGAAACACGGACACGACCTCGAGCCCTATTGGCAAGAGACTTACCCAGGCCATACTTCCAGCTTGTGCTGCGGTATCTGAACAGCGAGGTGTTCGTTGAAGTGCTGGCGGCCGAACCGCGCCGTGTTGAGATCCTTCATGACGCCTTTGAAGAACGCATCTCCGTGTAACACGGAGCCACGTATCTTAATTACACGTGCCGAACGGTCCACATCTCCGTTGCCGTGTAACACGAAACACGGACACGACCTCGAGCCCTATTGGCAAGAGACTTACCCAGGCCATACTTCCAGCTTGTGCTGCGGTATCTGAACAGCGAGGTGTTCGTTGAAGTGCTGGCGGCCGAACCGCACCATGTTGAGATCCTTCATGACGCCTTTGAAGAACGCATCTCCGTGTAACACGGAGCCACGTATGTTAATTACACGTGCCGAACGGTCCACATCTCCGTTGCCGTGTAACACGAAACACGGACACGACCTCGAGCCCTATTGGCAAGACTTACCCAGGCCATACTTCCAGCTTGTGCTGCGGTATCTGAACAGCGAGGTGTTCGTTGAAGTGCTGGCGGCCGAACCGCACCATGTTAAGGTCCTTCATGATGCCTTTGAAGAACGCATCTCCGTGTAACACGGAGCCACGTATCTTAATTACACGTGCCGAACGGTCCACATCTCCGTTGCCGTGTAACACGAAACACGGACACGACCTCGAGCCCTATTGGCAAGACTTACCCTGGCCATACTTCCAGCTTGTGCTGCGGTATCTGAACAGCGAGGTGTTCGTTGAAGTGCTGGCGGCCGAACCGCACCATGTTGAGATCCTTCATGACGCCTTTGAAGAACGCATCTCCGTGTAACACGGAGCCACGTATCTTAATTACACGTGCCGAACGGTCCACATCTCCGCTGCCGTGTAACACGAAACACGGACACGACCTCGAGCCCTATTGGCAAGAGACTTACCCAGGCCATACTTCCAGCTTGTGCTGCGGTATCTGAACAGCGAGGTGTTCGTTGAAGTGCTGGCGGCCGAACCGCGCCGTGATGAGGTCCTTCATGATGCCTTTGAAGAACGCATCTCCGTGTAACACGGAGCCACGTATCTTAATTACACGGAGCCTAATTACACGTGCCGAACGGTCCAGATCTCCGTTGCCGTGTAACACGATCCGGCTACGGGTACACAAAACACGGACACCGCGGGCCCTAATGACAAGACTTACCCAGGCCATACTTCCAGCTTGTGCTGCGGTATCTGAACAGCGAGGTGTTCGTTGAAGTGCTGGCGGCCGAACCGCACCATGTTAAGGTCCTTCATGATGCCTTTGAAGAACGCATCTCCGTGTAACACGGAGCCACGTATCTTAATTACACGTGCCGAACGGTCCACATCTCCGTTGCCGTGTAACACGAAACACGGACACGACCTCGAGCCCTATTGGCAAGACTTACCCTGGCCATACTTCCAGCTTGTGCTGCGGTATCTGAACAGCGAGGTGTTCGTTGAAGTGCTGGCGGCCGAACCGCGCCGTGTTGAGATCCTTCATGACGCCTTTGAAGAACGCATCTCCGTGTAACACGGAGCCACGTATCTTAATTACACGTGCCGAACGGTCCACATCTCCGCTGCCGTGTAACACGAAACACGGACACGACCTCGAGCCCTATTGGCAAGAGACTTACCCAGGCCATACTTCCAGCTTGTGCTGCGGTATCTGAACAGCGAGGTGTTCGTTGAAGTGCTGGCGGCCGAACCGCGCCGTGTTGAGGTCCTTCATGCCTTTGAAGAACGCATCTCCGTGTAACACGGAGCCACGTATCTTAATTACACGTGCCGAACGGTCCACATCTCCGTTGCCGTGTAACACGAAACACGGACACGACCTCGAGCCCTATTGGCAAGACTTACCCTGGCCATACTTCCAGCTTGTGCTGCGGTATCTGAACAGCGAGGTGTTCGTTGAAGTGCTGGCGGCCGAACCGCACCATGTTAAGGTCCTTCATGATGCCTTTGAAGAGCACGTTGTACAGATGGATCATCTCGCTCAGGCGGCGGGGACGACGGAATATTATCTATGGAATATATGAGATATTTTAATTTTTCTATCACATTTGGGAAAACCTTGTATTGTATGTATAAGTTTATGAAACATGTCTTTTTTTGTTGCGGTTACGCATCACTACTTTTATATTAAACCATACAAAGATCAAAGCTCAAAGAAACATTTAAATAAGTACTAGTGGAAGACCGGGATTCGAACCCGGCACCTTTGGATTACCGGTCCAGCACGTTAACCTTTCCGCTAACATAACGCCCAGATAACCTTTCGGATTTTCGGAAAGCACAACTTTGTGTGTCGATCCTTGCATTGTTTATTTGAAAATTCTTGTACTATTTAATTAGATGCTTTTTAGAAAAGTGCAATACTTTATGATCCGTCTAAAATTAAAAGTTTTAAAATGTTGACTCAAGTAACAAAGTAGATATATTACCAGTGAAAAACATCTTTAAAAAGTTTGGCTTAAGAGGCCTTATTCCTATTAAAATTGTTTTTTTCCTTATTATGACAAATATATTAATAATTTCAACAAAATTTTTGAACTGAATAATACTTTTCTCTGAGTTCTAAATAGTAACATAGCTATTTCACGCTATCATTGCGTGCAGTTGAAAAAAAGTAAAAAAAAAAACTTTTCTGCATGAATTTTTACAATAAGTAAGAGTAGTTTTTAAAACAAAAATTATTAATGAAAAATTCAAATATAGGTTTCGAGTATATTGTTCTAAGTAGTAACATGGATAATATGTTAAGAAACATGTTTGATCATACAGAAAAATATCTAAAACAATCAGCATTTTTGAACGGATAAGGCGAGCGAGGCGAGAGATCCAGAGATGGTAATGTAGGGACACATTTTGATGACCATGCATAAGCTGCCGACGGCACTTATGCATGGGTTGCGAAGCGCCGTCCCGCCAGTACGCCTTGCCCCCTTGTGTAGATAACTTGTGTGTTCTCTATTAAATAAATTAGTATTCAAAGTCAAGTATTCATATTAATCACCCACAAGTACAATCATCCCCACACTGGTGACCCCCGAATTTGAGCGCGTATAGTTTTTTTTTTTTTTTTTTCTTTTCTTTGTTTTTTGGGGGCAAGGCACTCAAACATGTGCGACCACGATGCCGTTTTCGAAACGCTTGACGTGGTGCGAGCGGAGGCGCTATTGGCAGATCACCAACCCGAGGGACTCCGGGCAGCACCGCCGTGCAGGGTCGGCCGGCCCGCCGCCCGCGCCGGGAGCTCGGCGGATGGCGGACAGGGGTCGGCCGGGCAGCGGCCCCGATGCGTCTCGGAGGCCCCACGGGCGGTAGCGTCGCCACTGCCACCATCACGCGGTGAGGTCAGGGGAGCCTCGCCGCGGAGCAGGCGGTCGGTGGCCTTCACCGAACAGCCCCGGTCCGCCAGATCACGCCCGGACTGGGAATGTTTCTACCATTTCCGTTTCGGGCCGGGGGCAGATCGGTGCGTGCGGCCGTGTCGCTGGCAGACGAGGTAGCCAGCGACACGAAATAGCGGATTCGCGGAGAGGCCTTGTCGCTGGCGGGCGCTATAGCCAGCGGCAGGTCACAGCGGTTTCGCGGCACCAGCAGGTCACTGGCGAACGGCGTAGCCAGTGACACAGCAGACTGTGCGAGAGTGCGGGTTACCTGGGCAGCAAGTCGGCCCAGGGGTATAGCAGTGCGCGTTTTTTTTTCATGTTTTTTTTTCCGTGTTTTAAGTGATAGTGTGCGTGTGTAGAGTATAAGCGGACATATGTAGTAAGTAAATTACGAACCATGTTTTAGCTAGGCTCAGCGCGTCATTGTTTAGGTTAACCTTGTTTTTAAGGGCCGTAAGCCCGCAATAATATTGCAAGTATGGTGCGAGCTTACGGATGGCCTTCATTTCCGTTAGGACGGCAGGCCACAGGTTTGCCTAGGGTGTTAAGTCTTTTTGCCGCTAAGGTTGTACCTCATCGTCCCTCAGCGGCAAACGTGATTTAGCGATGTTATTTCTGTTTTTTTTTTGTGTTAGTTAGTTCATTTCGAGTGGGTAAGCATGAACATGCTGAACCATTTGTAAATGTGAGTGTTTATTTAGTACTAGGTACGGGCAGTAGAGAATGCAGTTACTGTTTCGTACATAAGTAGTTATTTTTAGATCATTTGGGTGCCGTAGGTGTAAATACGCCGAACCACTTTTAATGTAAGTAGTTGTATGGTGCTAGGTACGAGCGGTAGACAATAAAGTTACCGTTTCGTACATAAGCAACGGCGTGTCAGCAGTAATGCTGGGTTGCGCATGCATAGATTAGCGGAAAGGCCACCCGCGAGTCAGGCATTGTATGTAGTTACTTAAGTTTAGTTAAGTTTCTTTTAGCATTAATAATTGTGCATTGTTTTTGTTGTGTTCTTTTGCATTGTGTAGCATTAGTTTTTATGACCCACGGGTCACCGTTAACCAAATGGTAAGAAATTACGTAATCTGTGTTAGGTAGCAGTGTGTATTCCTAGATTTTGCCCTTGGACATAGTTAGGTACACATCGGTCGCGGCACGTGGAACTTAGCGTCCCACAGGTGTCGATAACCGGACGCTCGGATTACGGGCGCAGGCACTTCTCGGAACGTTCGCGAGGTAAGCACGAGGGGCTGAATTCGCGTAACGTGCGAGTGTTTGCGTCCGGGCGTTTTGCAAGTTTGCAGTTAGGTTCGCGGTATTGCGAACAGCGCGATAGTGTTGTGTTTTTGGTTAACGGTTCCGTGAGGGTTTTATATTGTTAGATTTATAATAAGTTTTTTATATTGTTAAATTTTATTGTATGTTTCCTCTTGTTTTTAGGGGAGGGCTACTGTAGGGACACATTTTGATGACCATGCATAAGCTGCCGACGGCACTTATGCATGGGTTGCGAAGCGCCGTCCCGCCAGTACGCCTTGCCCCCTTGTGTAGATAACTTGTGTGTTCTCTATTAAATAAATTAGTATTCAAAGTCAAGTATTCATATTAATCACCCACAAGTACAATCATCCCCACAGTAATAAAGTTCGAAAAATTATTTTATGCAAGCATAATACATAGAGGAATAAATGAGTTTGACCTTACTACGCACCCTGTGGGATTATTTGATTCCGTATTACTCAAACTGTTTTCTGAAGAGTAATCGCCCAAGGGCTATCCAAAGAGCGTTGAAACTTAACCCTAGTTTACCCCCAATACCGATTTTTTTTAGTAGGTATGGTCGATCCCAAGATTTCCTATACAAAAAATCCCAGCAGCTCTAGCACAATTGTGACAAGCGACTCTTTCTCGCGCGAGATATATTACCTATCTCTTTCTGGACAGTACCGCGAAAGAGTGCCGGACGATTCTACGTCGCGCGACAAGAGCAAGCAAAGTTGCGCTAGACTAGCAGGATTGGAAGGATTACTTCAAACTTACCGTTATATTGACTTTGGACTCGTCGTACGGGTTCGTGGAGACCAGGTTGAGCGCCTCGTCCGGCAGCATGTGGGGCACGTACAGTGTGGTCCCGTCGAACGTCTTGGTCTTGAACAACTCCCTGTGTTCTACAATATGGAAACAAACTAATCAAAACACTGCCAATAAATAATAAAAACTGCCTCTTGAATCGTAGGTCATTGGTTTCCTGTTTGGGCATTGGAGTATTTTTTCTCCTCCCAGGAGCTTACCTCACTCGTACAATTTTACGATTTTAATGGCGTCAGGATAGAGTAAGCTATCGCAAAATAGTCTACGAAACAGTTATTCAGAGAGACCACGACCCTCAGCATTGAGGATATAGACTGAAGGATGAGCCATTTAGACGTGCCGCTTGTACAGCAGCAACTCGAGCCGGCGTTTATGCGTAAAATAGAACAACATCTTTTGCTAAAAAACAATAGAACCTATTGAAAAACCAGCAGACACGATTAAAGTAAACAAAATTACTCACTTATTGGTATATGTTTCATGTCTAAGCCATACTTTGTACTTGCAACAATTATAAGCCCATTCTTATGTAGACTATCTCATGACAATAGCAGTAATAGAAATGATTAACATTTATCTAAGAAGTTTAATTACTGTTGTCCCTTGGGTCACAGGAGAGAATAACAACAAGAAAAAGGTTATCTACCCCAAATCCAAGTTGATGATGATATTGATGATATGAGTTGATATATGTATAAAAAACTAGCAGAGCGTGTAGAATCGATTTCCGCTACACATCACCAATTCCTTTCACATTATATTGAAAAGAAGGGTATCAAAACACCATTTTGTCGTTGACATAGAGTCGCGCGTAAAAGTTGGGCTAGAAAAATTTATCACTGATCAGTATCATATTTATACAAGGTGTGTATCCTTTTCGTTAACTTAAACAGTCAGTACACATCAATACAAATAACTTTACCATGGGGAGAACATTTTGGAAATTAAAACAAAAACCGTATGGATTCTTTAACTAGGATTCATGTAAGTATAGCAATTCCATGACGCGCCTATCGTATGCCAAAAGGCGTGTCATGAAATTGCTGCATATTTTACCACCATTGTTACCTGTGATGACGAAATAAAGACTTCTATTCTATTCTATTCTATAGGTTCAGGAATAACTTACCATTTAATAACTTAAACCGAAGAGCCCTGTGGTCTTGCTCAGGCTGGAAGGTCACCTCATACTCAAACACGGAGTTCTCCTCGAAACTTAGACGAACATAATTCGCAGTAACTTCGCACGGAGTCCCAGATTCACCCTTCATTACCACTGGCGGTGTATCTTTTACTTCTCTCTGAAATATTATATGGGTATTTAATTTAAAAAAATGCTGGTTTTATGGCCAGTTACTTACCTATACTTTACCAAAAAGCGTTTCGTCGGGGATAGTGCAATACCGCGTAACAAGGTGTAGATACAAATCAATATTCAAACAAATGCTAAGTATTTTATTGAAATGAGAACTTTATCGACAGCTGTTATTTACGCACTATCCCGGACGATTTTGAACTGTTGAAATTAGAGCGACTTTTGTTTAAAGAATGTGAAGTATTACTTTTGCAAATATGTTAATTTAAAGCATTTGGGCCTTAACGGAACTTACAAAGCCAGGGTATAAGGGATGAAAAAAAACAGTGTTTCAGAGGTTTATCCTATCTTTTCCGTCATCCCGCGACGTTAGAATTACTGTCGCCATAACCTTCTGAAGTTTTCTAAATCTGGTAGCTTGCACTAACACATAGGCTAAGTACTTTTTATCCCGAAAAAATCTAGTGTTTCCGTCGGATGAGCGGGCAACACCGCAGGGCGCAGCTAGTCGTTTATAAAAAGTAGTATAGATGCCGGCAAACTTTTAGAACAAAAATGGCGGATCTGCGCATGTACATTTGTACGTAAATCGGCTACTGCGCAGTCAAGGTTATGCTCTAAAAGTTTGCCGGAAGCTGTATGAAATATTAACTATTCGAAGCATGATGTAACGTTCTTCAATGTATTAAAGAAATGGCTAACAACCAATGCTTTTTATAACATGGACGAATTTTACGAATTTAATAATGAAATAATATAATAATTAATATTACTAATAATGTAACTAGGTATTTCAATTTTTATTTAATAATTACTTAATGTTTTCTTTTAATAATTTGTATTTTGAAATTTAATAGAACTTTTATAATGTATTGACTTGTAAAATGTTGACATTTTATTAATAAATGAGTATGAGTATGAGTATGTATGAAGCTGCCATCGGGCTCATAAATACTTACAAAGTGCTTGTTCTTGGCGACCGAAGTCTGCGCGGACGTGGCGACTGATATCGTGCTCGCTGCCATCTTCTCCGTCAGCCCTGGCACGTCGGGCTTGCTGTGGCCGGTCACTTCTCCCGGTTTGGCCGCCGCGGCTTGAGCCGCTCGGTGAGCTTGCCTAATAAACAAAGGAATATCAATTATGAATTTATGAAACATGTAATGTCTCATTTTTTATAGTACACACCACAATTTTTAACGCACTGGACCGGCAATCCAGAGGTACCGGGTTCGATTCTCGGTCTCGTCCCCCATGTAACTCATTTAATTTTTTCTTTGAGCTTTGATATCTTTGTATCACTAGTTTAATGGGCAAATTTTTGTTTTGTTGTCGTTTTTTTTACAAGCTTTTATTTAACTTGCATTGTATGTTTAAAGTATGTTTGTTCGGGTGAAATCTTGCAACTCAATTTTGAAGCAGATATCGTCAACCGATTGAGCTGAAATTTTGCATACTTACGTAACTTTGATGACAATACAATAATATGGTACCATGGGGCTGATCTGATGATGGAGACGGAAGGTGGCCATAGGAACTCTATAATAGAAAAAGCAATCCTACCAAGCTTGGGCTCTTTAGAATCGTCTCAGTGAGCATTTGATGGATATCCAAAGAAAAGTACAGTCAGCTATAAAAGCTTGCCACTAAAATGACATTTTTGACAGAAACTTATTTTTCTCAGATTTCAATAAAATTTGGTGAGTTGGTAAAGTTGCTTATTCTGAACAAGGTAAGCGCAATTTTACGATATGTCCTACAAATTTTTCCATTGAGTTACAAAAAATTTATAAATTTTTTGTAACTCAATGGAAAATTTTGTAGACAACAAAATAAAAATTTGCCCTCATAGCAATTATGTTTTAATTTTCCGTCAGGTTAAGCCTTTTGAAGACAGAAGGAGTATAATCCCATATCTCCTGTATTTTTGTGCTCTTAAGCTTGAATAAATGACTTCAAAGGTACGCATTTTTTTTAATCCAAAAGTAATTTTGAAATTGTTTTCAGAACCCTCGTAATTTAACAAAACTATAATTGTATGACAACCATCAATTTAAACGCACACTATCACGGCGAAAATAGATATTACTTATTGTCTCCATACAAATATTGGTACCCATAACCCATAACATATAATGATGTCACGATTAGGTTAGGGTTAGCGTTATTACTTTATTATCGCTGCATAGGAATTTTGAACTTTGACGGTCATTTCTGACCTTTAAAACAGTCTAAATGTAGTTAGTTTGATCCCAATATGATCCCAATAAAAAATTGAATCTATTGTCATCCTCAACAAAAAAAAATCGTGCCTATTGAGGGTTGGGATGAGGTTTCACAACAGAGTATGGCGCAGCTCTGTTCATGAGGCCGTGACTGATTTTGAGGAGCATCGCTTGCAAGACCTCGACGCAACGAGGGCACTGAGATTTACTGTTTTATACTTTACTGTTTATAGTGCAAGAATAGGAGCCTTTCAGATAGGAGTACGCTCTTTTCTTGAAGATCGATCAGAAAATACCACGAGCGGTTCATTCCAAAGTTTAGCCGTTCGAGGCAGAAAGTACTGGAAAACGCACAATTGAGGGCTGCCAACCAACCATCTAAGTGGTACAGGTGTCAATGTTGTCTCATACAGCTATGGCAGAAAGTAACGGTGACAATATAATACTCACAAGTGTTGAAGCAGCTTCCCGCGCCCGGTTCCACCGGCTTTAGGCGCAGCCGCGGGAGGCGGGAGCGACGGACTCACGTCGGAGGCCGGACTGAACGGGGGTGCTGCGATTTGATATTTCAAAATTCAATTTCAAAATTATTTATTTGTCAGAATACAGTTATATTTGTATTATGAGACAGCCCATAACAGCCTTTCAAATAAAGTATTTATAAAATGATAATATGTACATGCAACATGTATACATTATCCCTCATATCGCCTAGTAACTGGCACCAATACTCACAAAAAATTCTGTGTGAATTTATCGAGTTTTGGTTACCAACAGGAGATTAAAAATTAAAAATTAAAATTATTTATTGTTTATCTTTGGATGACACAAAACTGGCTCGAATCCGCCTTTTAAGCTTAAGGCTTGTGTTAGGAGGTATTCGCTCCTTCATGCAGAGGGATACAGTGTTGGGGTTTAAACATGAAGTTAGTTTCTGTTACACATAATTATACAATACTTATTCTACTAAACGGATAACATTGTAATATATTGCTAACAAAAAGAAAAAAAAGAGTAACTAAGCTAAGTAGTCCAATTTTACTACACTACTGTTCCATGTACTACACTAATGTTAACATGTAGGTACCAAAACGAAATTCTGTGCATATTTATGTTCTAACTTAATAATAGAAGTTCTGTTTCATCATAGTTTTTACATTTTAACCACATGCTAATTTCTTTTTTACACTCTCTATATGTTTTAGCATACCTAAATATTAGTTTTTCTATTAACCTTATTATAGAGAGAAATAGATAGAAATGTAAATTGTCTTCTAGAAAATTAAGTTTAGAGTTAGATACATAGGTATATTCATGAAATGACAAGTATTTAGATATCAAATTTATGTAACTGGAAACTTTAATTGGAATCAAAGTTGAATGTCTTCTCGATGTTATTTTTATGTAACTGATTGACATATTAATCATTATATTCAAAAATGATATATTTGTATAAGTAAAAATAATAAGTAAAGCACCTTTTATATGTAGTTGTGATCAGTTCGAATAGACAATACATATTAAAATTTGTAACAAACAACAAATGCCTATTTCAACAATCTACTATACCTATTACATGCAGAGGTGCTTTACTAAGTCATTTTAAATATAAATCATTATACCTAGTCCTACTGGTATTTCGCATTGCATTAGTTTCATTTATTTATTTATTTATTGCAATACCATGGTCATAAGGTTTTTCTTTATTTGCTTGGATTGCATCTCAAAGTTTAATTTGTCATCAAAAAATAAAATCAAGAAGATATATTTATTTATTTTAAACAGTAATATATATTATTTTATAACCCAAAACAACACAAATACTTATTAAAAAACTTACTTATTACTTAAACTAAATACGTAATAAACAACTAAAATATAAATATAATTAAAATAGACACTAAAGGTTGTAAATACCCGCCAGGTTGCCTTCAGTAGATATTGTACCTAGAAGGCTGGCAGCGTTGCCTCTTTGGATGGCGAGGCTCAGTCGCTGTCCAAAGTAGCTGCCAGCCCTCTGGTCCCCTGAAGCTTCGACCAGGCGGTCCGATATCTCTAATTAGCTAACTTTTAGTTTCATAACCAGATGTTACTCACACGTCTTGTGAAATCCATTTGTGTATCCTTGGAATAGCAATAAAAAAATTGTTAGGATTAAGTAATGCATCTTGCCGAGTAAGCCGCATAGCTGAGGCTCTAGATTTATTACAATCCAAATAAAAATTAAATATTGTGCTACTCGCGGCAAAAATGAACTTGGAAAGAGGGAGGTAGTTGCCCTAATGGCATTTCAACGGGGCGCAAAATTTAATTAATTTGAGGATAATTATTCGCAAAGCACTCAGCAAAGGGACCGCTTTTGTATCCGGGTTTGGTGGTTATTGTACGGATTTTCAACTATGTACATACTCCAACTTTGCCAAATGATAACTTTTAATTTTAGACATCACTTATAGCCCAATATACCAGAAAACAAGAAGCTGCTATGAATATAAGTCATTTACTTCCAGGGAACACTAACCACAAAGTCAAACGTAGTCAGTCTTACTCAAGGGACATTTGAAACGCAAGTCCATTCCAAATGGAGTAAGAAGTAAGGTAAGAATGTGCTACTTAGATTTGTTAATGTTTTTGGAGAATACACACCTCCAGCTTGCTGTTGTTGTTGTCTCTTAGCAAGCATCATGGCCGCAATATGGCCACGACCACTTCCGCCGATAGTAGAGGCCGAGATTGTTGTTGCACTAACCTAATAATTTATAACAATGTATTAGAGACTATTCTGCGGAGAATTATGCATGCATACCAAATTTAAAATTTTAGTGCATTCATAAGAATTTTGTATATGAAGTATTGTTTTGAATATAAAAAGTAAGATACAACACAATCTACTAATGCAGTGCCGCAGCGGTCCTTCACCTTTTGCCGTCCACGGACCCCTATGAAACCAAGCACAAGTTCCAAGGACCCCTTAATAAAAAAAACAACATAAATTTCAGACCATTTATTTAAGTACTGCAAATTCACAAAATATGCTATTGTTGAAGGTTGTTGACTTGCAACTAAGTTGTATTATTGGCTGATGTTAACTGTTACAACTGAGTTGCAATCATAAATCAGTCTCCACTTGTAATCTTTGTTTATTTTTTTCGTTATAAAGGTACAAGAGAAGAGAATGCCTTTTCACAGAGGTATGTAGCTTAGAAAAGCAGTAAATGTTTCAGTGATTGATCTGATATTTATCTTTTTCATATTTAACCAAAAACATTTATTTATTTCCAATTATTAAAAAGAAAAATAAGTTGAGACCGAGGACCCCTCTACATCATGAATATAAAAAGTAAGATACATTTTGTACAAGAAGAAAGATTATTACAAGTAGAACTATTATGAAATAAGGATTCAAGTGCAAAAGACAAATATAAACCTGGATTCTGTGTGGTATAACCTAGCACTGGTGGCTATACCACTAGAAAAATGACTTAAATCTTGAAGATTGACTTTTATATTGAGCCGTGTTGAACTATAGGAATTATAGGCCGAAGGATGAGCTGAGGATAGGAGGTCGTCTCGCGAGCTTATGAAGGCCCTCTGCACATTCAGGGTGTCTTAGAGCAAAACAGTTTATATACTTACAACGCTTGCCGCAGGAGTATCACCAGGAGATTCCTCTGATGCAGATCCTGATCCCGAGTCCCCTGATTGGAACTTCTTCAAGGCCATCATCATGGCAATGCCACGGCCCCTGCCCTTGTTGGGTTCCATTTTACCTGATTTAAAATACAAATGTTAGAACTATACTTTGCAGGTAGGAGGTCGCATATATAGCAGGGCCTAAATCCCCTTGGTGAGTCTTATGATTGAACACAATTCTAAAGAAAAGGTAACAGCAAAAGTAGCATTGAGTAATTGGCGTTAGTCTTTTAAGGTATGACACACCAGGCCTTTTACAAAGTCTCTTCTCTCTCAATTCGTTTAGACTCCATGACTAACTCATGGTATTGGTGACTTTCAAATAAACATCCCCGCTATCTCCATGTAATATTTACTTACTAATGAAATGTATTTGTAGCTATTAGAAGTGAAGAATATTTAGTCAGTTTTCCAACTTTGCTTGAGACTTTCTCTGTAGGTAAAATGTTCTAATATTAGGTATAATTGAATAAACCAGGGATTAATCCTGTATTGTGACAAAACGTGATATGAACAATTGAATTGTAATTATTACAAACAAGTAACTCTGAAAATAAGAACGTGCTAACAGCAGACCTCATAATGTTAAGAATATTGTGGTAATAAAGATAAAGACCAAACAATTATACAAAGTTATAACTACCTACTTATTGCAAACAAGCTGGAAAAGTTTATGTAGCTTTCTAATCTGTAATACAAGTGTTAATCAAATCATTGAATTATCAAATACATAAAAGAATATTAGCTTAAATGAAAACAAAGCGTAAATTTATGCTCCAAAAATTTACATACCTTAATACAAAATGCTGGACATGCAAAAACAGAAACACAGCACACTCAGCTATACACAATAAAATAAACATGTAGCTGATCATCGACAATAAACGATTTTTTTTCAATGTACAGTATTGCCAGACCAGATATAAAATATAAAGCCTTCTATTAACTGTCAGATTTATTTTGCCCAGCAAAACAGGTATAAAAGCCGAAATAATAGGCTAGTAGACCCAGTTTTGAAATATATTTGAAATGAATATGAATGATCCTACTAGCTCTAAAAAAATGTCTTATATTTTTGTGAAAGCAATAAACCTAAATTTTATGAATTGAAAATTAGAAATTTCATGAACAGTAAAAACGCCGTCCGCCATTTGCTAATTTGTGGCGTGACGTAGAATTACCTGTAAATATTCGAAATTCGACCGTCGTATAGTGCCATTCCGCTCACTCCAATATACTTTGACAGCAGATCGAGAAGGACGGCACTATTCGTAGTGGTCAAAGTAGACTTTTAGTTATCTTGACAGGACCGATGACGTCACTGTCATAAGCGAAAATGGCGGGCAGCGTTTTATGCATTTCAAAATACAGACTACATGGCAGCGCATCACGAGAGAAGCGGTGGCGAAATAATCGACCTAACCATGACCACGAGCACTCTGCAAAGAGTGCACGACTACGAAGAAGAATTTAATATTGTTGCCTTGCCCGTGAAGTAGCTTTATAGCCCTCGCCATGTTGAGGAATTCTAGCGATACTAATTTATTTTAGTAGCAACCACACCTTTTTGCTAATCTCACTGTTGTGAAAAGTTTTAACTAAATAAAGCCTAATAATTCGGCTAATTATTCTTTATCTCATTCACTACGCTTTACGTCGGACTGCCTACGCCCGCATAGATAGCTTTTATGCAGCATGGGCAACACCGCTTAATACCGAATTTCAATCTGTGGATAAAATTCGCCAAGTCTGGAAGCTATTTAAGTTACTCGTTCATCATGCTAGATTGTGAATGGACTGCCTGTCGCTGCTGGTTAAGGCTGCGTGCTACAACTTGTATCATTTCGCCGATCCGATCCGATCCCCGTCGCGTATGGCTCCGTCCACACTTGTATCATTTCGCCGATCCGATCCCCGTCGCGTATCTTCACCGCGTATCATGAACGGTAAGTGTGGACGTCGCGCCGTCGCGATCATGCAACGCTCGCGCGAAATCCATGTTGATACGCGTATCTTCAGTACCCCGCACACTCGCGATCACGAAAGCATTGCATGATCGCGACGGCGTGACGTCCACACTTTCGTTCATGATACGCGGTGAGGATATGGGGTGAGGATCGGCCGTGATCCATCTCGAGTGGGTTTTTGCCCGATCATCAAAGGCGCTATTTGAGTCATCGATCCACGCTGCGGTCATTGGTTTTTAATCCATAATCTTTACGATAATTAAAAAATACCATATACCACTGATGGACTGTCTACTTTGTTAGGCCTTCCATGCGGCGTCTTCCGGCACGCGGTTTCCACTCGAGAACCTTTCTGCCGCATGCCATAAAACAAACACAGTCATACGAAGGCCATGTCTCCGTGAGCGGGTGCCTTAATCGAAGGCCTCACCATGCGGCGTCTTCCAGCACGCGGTTTCCACTCGAGAACCTTTCTGTCGCATTATGTATTATAAAACGAGCACAGTCATGTGCTAAATCTCCATGAGCAGATGACAAAAATGAAGGCCTTCCTCGCTGCGACTTCCGGTACACGGCCCCCACTCAAGAATATTTCTGTCCCAAGGTTCAGTGAGCGATCTCAGTGGGCGACATTTTTAAATGGGACGCAACTCCGCACAGAACAACGATCACAAACGAAATGAAATGTTCGGCGAAAACGAAATGCCAAAATGATCGGGGCGGTGATACGGTGCTACGATACGGATAGCGTCCAAACTACTGCACGCCGAAATGATCGGTGCGGCGATACGCGACGAGGATACGATACGGCAAGTGTGGACGCGTTTCTTCGCGCGACGGCGCAAATGATACGGAGTGCCCGCAGTGAGCGTCCAAACAGCACGATACGCGGTGGAGATACGCAATGGGGATCGGATCGGCGAAATGATACAAGTGTGGACGCACCTTATCATGAACGGTAGTGTGGACGTCGCGCCGTCGCGATAAACCCCGCTCCAGACCTTCCGATCCGATCCGATTTATCGGAAGCAATCGGATAATGTGTAGTCATTGTGTAGTGCAATAATTGACAACATTTCATATTTATAACAGGTGGAAATTAATATAGAGATCGACAGGGCTTTATGTCGTGTACCTTGAAAAAAAATCTTGGAATTTATTCTTCTGTATTTAAGGAAATATAAGAAAATACATCAAATAACTGCAATCTAAGACAATACGGGCTGAATAGGGTTGTTGTCTAAACCAAAGAGCGAAAACATAGATTTTTTTTTTATTTGACGTTGACAGATGACAGATGCATACCCAGTTTTATTAAGTTTTTTTAATAAGAAAACTGACTAAAGTAACCGTTCCATTAAGTTCTGGTTTTGGTGTTGCCACATTTTAAAATGAGCATGTTTTTATAAATTAATAATAAAATAAATAATCATCTCAGAAAATAAATAAAAACAGAGATTACTTCATCTTTTTAAGCAGAATTGAGAAAAGTAATAAAATGATAGTCTTAAAAATATGAAATGTTGTCAATTGTTAGGACATTTCTTCCGATAAATCGGATCGGATCGGAAGGTCTGGAGCGGGTTTTATGCTTACGTTTTTTGACATTTTTGCCATAAAAATAATAAACTGAAATAAAATGGGTCACGATAGCTGTTGTGTGGTAAATTGCAAAAATACAGGACGAAATAGCAATTGCAAATTTTATCGCTTTCCTACACCGAGTTGGAAACAGGACCAGAAAATGAAATGGATCGCTGCTGTTAGAAGAATAAAGTAACTGTATTAAACTGAACATATTTTTATCTACCTACTAGCTTTGCCCCGCGGTGTTACCCGCTCATCCCACGGGAACACTAAATTTATTCGGGATGAAAAGTATCCTATGTCCTTTCCCGGGTCTCAAACTATCTCCATACCAAATTTCATCTAAGTCGATTCAGCGGTTTAAGCGTGAAGAGGTAACAGACAGACAGACACACTCGCATTTATAATACACTAGCTGTGCCCCGCGGTGTTACCCGCTCATCCCACGGGAACACTAAATTTATTCGGGATGAAAAGTATCCTATGTCCTTCCCCGGGACTTAAACTATCTATATACCAAATTTCATCTAAATCGGTTCAGCGGTTTTAGCGTGAAGAGGTAACAGACAGACAGACAGACAGACAGACAGACAGACACACTTTCGCATTTGTAATATTAGTATGGATATACTAGTTTTTGCCCGCGACTACGTACGCGTGGAACTTGATAAAAGGGATTATTAAAAGCGCCTAAGCAAATTACAGGGTCACCGCACCCCAACAGAAATGTTCACTCACTTTTCAATCTTTTTAGGTATAATTTCCAGGATGAAAACTATGGTAACCTATCTCAAACACTAAAAACCATTGACCGAATTTCATTTGCCCGAAAACTATTCGAATTATTATCGTTTCTCCGATGACAGGATTCGTACATTTTTCTTTTCACCATTTTACATTTAGTAGAAGTATCGTTTGTCCGAAAAACTTTTCCCGTCATATTCACTTGCCCTATGAGTTGTTACGTATTTTTTTTCGTAGCCCATTTTTCATTTACCCTATGATACTTTTGGCACTGCATACATTTGAACAAATTTTCAGTTCACCTTTTAACTTTTCCCGCCCCGTTCACTTGCCATCTGAATTGCGACGTCTTTTGTTTAATACCCATTTTTTCATTTAGCCAAATTTTCAGTTCACCTTATTAACTTTTCCCGCCTCATTCACTTGCCATCTGAATTGAGATGTCTTTTGTTTAATACCCATTTTTGTTAGAACTGTGACCACAACAGCGCGAGCCGAGCTAGCGAAGCTACCGTGCTGCGGCAGCAGCCGACAAACCGCCAAAACCGACCTCGTTGGGTTAGGTTAGGTTAGAACTGTGACCACAACAGCGCGAGCCGAGCGAGCGAAGCTACCGTGCTGTGGCAGCAGCCGACAAACCGCCAAAACCGACCTGGTTGGGTTAGGTTAGGTTAGAACTGTGACCACAACAGCGCGAGCCGAGCTAGCGAAGCTACCGTGCTGCGGCAGCAGCCGACAAACCGCCAAAACCGACCTGGTTGGGTTAGGTTAGGTTAGAACTGTGACCACAACAGCGCGAGCCGAGCGAGCGAAGCTACCGTGCTGTGGCAGCAGCCGACAAACCGCCAAAACCGACCTGGTTGGGTTAGGTTAGGTTAGAACTGTGACCACAACAGCGCGAGCCGAGCTAGCGAAGCTACGGTGCTGCGGCAGCAGCCGACAAACCGCCAAAACCGACCTGGTTGGGTTAGGTTAGGTTAGAACTGTGACCACAACAGCGCGAGCCAAGCGAGCGAAGCTACCGTGCTGTGGCAGCAGCCGACAAACCGCCAAAATCGACCTGGTTGTGTTAGGTTAGGTTAGAACTGCGACCACAACAGCCCGCGAGCCGAGCGAGCGAAGCTACTGTGCTGCGGCAGCAGTTGACAAACCGCCAAAACCGACCTGGTTGGGTTAGGTTAGTTTAGAACTTTTGGATTAGAGATCTAATCCTTAAAAATTGGGTTAAAATAAATCAGACTCGGATAATGCAAAATAAATTTATATTCGTGGAATAATTCTTGTTTGCTCAACAAAAGAAGAAAAAATACATGTTACTTTACAATCAAAACAGCTTTGTTTTTAGTGTGTGACGATTCATAAGTATATTTGGTTTGGTTTGGTTGGTTTTCTAGTAATTCCTTGAAAATTTCAGATTTGTTGTTTTGTACAATCTGACAAACTTTAAGTCCACTTATGGCGTCTTTCTTAATTTTTTCCGAAAAATCTGCAATTTCCTTGCGTAAAGGAGACGGTTCATGATTATGTTCACCCCGTGTTTTAATGATATCATGGCGTTGATGATTACAGTCCATTACCTTAGACACAATTGACACATCACACTTATAAATCTCATTTTTTCGGCACTCACATACCCAATAATAAGTTTCTTTGACCACTCTGTTTTTGTCATAGGTATAACCGCCACAATACAGTTTTAATCCACCTCTTTGTGATTTAAATGAATCACCGTACTGATTAGCCATGTTTAAATAAGTATTTACTACCGTGAACAATGCTACTCGCTGTTAGATTATTAATACGCCATATAACAAGTTTTATGTGGCGGGTAGGGTTATCTTTATCAAAGTACAAAGCGGGTAAATTGTTGCAGACTAGTTTGCCAGGTATAAATATGCATCATTGTCAATTATAATGCCGACTATACACAAACATTATGTTAATTTGACAAATGGTTGAAAAAGGATACAATAATATGACTAAAATTAAAAAGTCCACTTGAGAACAGTCGAGTAGTTAATAAACCGAATCGTTACATCGGACAAATGAAATAAAAGTCATGCAAAAAAAGTCGAGTAGTTAATAAATCGAATCGTTACATCGGTCAAATGAAATCAAAGTCATACAAAAAAAGTCGAGTAGTTAATAAACCGAAACGTTACATCGGAAAACTGATATTACGGACAAATGAGATATAGGGAAACGTGTCATTAGTCGAGTGAATAAAAATCCTAAACAATTAATGCCCAATCGTAAATTATCGAATTGAATTTTCGGACAAATGAAAAAAAGTTAAAATGATATTTGTCGAATCGTTTTTGTCGAAATGAAATTCGGACTAACGTTTTTAGTGTTTCAGATAGGTAACCTGAAAACTATCCTATGTCCTTCCTCGGATCTTAAACTATCTCTATGCCAAATTTCATCAAAATCGATTCAGCGGTTTAAGCGTGAAGAGGTAACAGACAGACAGACAGACACACTTTCGCATTTATTATATTATTTTATTTATTTTATTTTATTTATTTTATTTATTTATAAGACACACCAACAGTACATAAACAAAACCAAGTAAATAGTATAAAATACACAGACACAAAAACCTGTTTATGAACCAATGACAGGTGTGCATCAGCATTCAAATACGATCGTATATTATAGTATATAGTATGGAATGGATTAGTAAAATATTAGTAATATTAGTATAGAAGTATGAATTTAGTGCAAGAATAATATTATGATAGAATGATTATAATGTTTCAAAAATATAAAATGTAGAATTACTTATAATTTGTAAATGTTTATTGTTCCAGTACTGATGGATCTTCATGGACCCCTCGAGCTCAAGATCGTATATGCAGTGCACATTTCATCGGTGGAAAAAAGGCAGATGAGACAGCCAGCCCTAGTTATGTTCCTCGAATATTCCCTTCACTGCGTAATTCGAAGAAGATTAATGAAGCTGCTGTTTTAAAAAGATATGAAAGGTTTAAGGCACGATTTAAGAGAAATATTACAGATGACATTTTAATTTCAAATTCACAGTCACAGGAAATCATTGAAGTAAATTCTGCTCAACATTCAAAAGTAGATCGAGGTTGCCAAATTGATATGTTTTTGGAGTTTGAAAATAAGGAGTTTACATTCACTTCTAATAGATATATTTATAGTGAATTTTCCCATGCTGAAATTCAAACTGAGATACCAAGAAACTCCAGAGTTGTGGCAAATTCCATATACAAAAAAGATAAAGGTTGCAGTACCTACTTACCATAAAACACTTACAGATCAGTCAACTGCAGCGAAGAGTAATGATTTTGTTGTTGGTAAAGGTAGGTCTAAGTGGATTTACATGTAAAAGAGTTTGTATGAAACATTTGTATGGAGTTAATGTGACAGAAGTTTGTCTAATTATGTCCGCACGTATAAATAAATAAATATCGGACAACCTCACACAAAACGATCTAGTCCCAAATTAAGCTCAAGAAGGCTTGTGTTATGAGTACTAGACGACGATATACGTACTTATATAGATAAATATATACTGAAATACATAGAACAACCATGACCCAAGCACAAATATTCGAGTTCATCACACAAATATTTGCCCCGGCCGGGATTCGAACCCGGGACCGCCGGCTCAGTAGGCAGGTGTCTACAAACCGAGCCAAACGCGTCGTCAATGCTGCGTCCGGGTGTGTACAATGAAACAAAGGATTTTTAAAAATGTAAAAATGCGTTTATTCCGTTAATTTTAATATAGTATTTTATGCAACCGTTGTATAAGAGGGGGCAAAAAACGCGAGTGGCATGGGTTACGATGTGAGCGTAGCGAACATCGTAAGAAAGATGCCACGAGCGTTTTTTGACCTACTTATACAACGTTGCATACAATAGTTTTTCTACGACTCGACATTTCATAAATAAAATGCAAATAAACAACAAAGAAAATAATGACATGTTCCCGCTCGGAATCAACAAAATTAAGAAAAAAAATAGTCTCTGATAAACTTTTTTTTATTGACGTCTATCTGTCAAATATAAATATAAACTTATACATAAAGGTATACGTTCACTATACTGAACATCTGTAAAAAAAATATGAACTTCTACATAAAGGTATACGCTCACTATACTAAACATCCATGCACTGAAGATAAAACTTTTTTTTTAAGTTGGCAGCAATGCCTTAGTACAATAAGTTTTTTTTTAAATTGCAAATTGTGTGAATGCAGCTGGTTATCTTGTAACCTGTGGTACTAAGTGATGCTTTTTTGGCGACATTATAACATCGTATAGCAGTGTTTTTTTGGGAAATAGAGTATAGACTTTTACAGACTTTCATAATTTATGTCTTTATATTAGAGTTAGTAACTATATAAATGACAGAAAAAAGTACTGGAGTAGAAAAAATGTAAAATAACGGCACAACCGTTGCCAGCATAAAAATAGGGTGTGGGTATTAAGGCCCGTCTGACCGTTACAAGTTCAAATTTTCAAATTTTAAATTCGCTGTCCGTTGAGATAGTACTGCCCTGATGGTGGCCTTGGGACGGGGCGCGGCCGGTGGTCACGGACAGACGTGCTGTTCAGCCAGGAACGGGCGGTGAAAGCGGAATGTCACCCACGGTGACTCGGCAGTTCCGGAACTCCTCCTCGAACGTATGCAATAACTACGACTGTTGCATCGTAACTCTTCCACATTCGTAACGTGATGTGCTAGAACTAATAGCTTCCCTTTACTTACGGTTTGAGGCTGAAACTTTATGTTGTAACCGATGCTTTCAGAACCAGTTTTAATAATAGTTGTAATTTTTCAATTATCTGGAAACATAATAAAACATGGTGTTTTTCCTTTAATTTGCAAGGAAACAAAGAAGTAAATTAACATAATAATACTAAACACACATACCTAATTATATAATAATTACTTTCTTCAATAAAGCTAAGAACCAAATGCGTTTCCCATTAAAAACAAACAGATTTTGCACTTGTTATGTGCTCTACAATCAATATTTTCAATTATTTACAATACAATACAATACACGTACTCTTTAATGCACACTTCATAAAACATACAGGAGAAATAGAATGCACAAAATTACAATTAGAGGTAAACAACAGGCAGTCTTATCGCTAGAGAGCGATCTCTTCCAGACAACCTTTGGGTAGTGGAGAAGTTGAAAAAAAAAAGATTTTGTTATTAGGTGGTGAAAAAATCGGAAAATAATAATAATAATATACAGGGTGTCCCAAGAAGTAGTGATATACTGAAGCTGGGAGGTAGAGGACCTAGAGGGCTATCTAAATCACCCCTATGTATGTTCCGCGATTTTTCGTATTTTCGGAGTTATGATTTTTTTTTTAATTTTTCACCTATCGCCGAGTACGATGAGATTTTTATTAGTGGTGACGTGAATTATTGCGGTAGATGCATGATTTTTTTTGTGTGCTAAGCTGATAGATAGGCCAATTCAGTATGGTAACATTTACTATCGTTAGATCTTTGAAAGGAGTAAAAAAAAAATTAAATGCCAAGAAAGATAAAATTACCCAGTATGTTCACAACTTCAAGGGCCTTTAAAAAAATAAAATCACAAAAAAAAATTTATCGTTTGGCTTTTAAAAACTTGCTCTATCTATCAGGTAGCTACCCTGAAAATTTCATTTTATTATTCATAAGTCTTCAATCAAAAAATTGAAATCTAAATGTGGTAAGTGTAAAATTTTAATTTACATGATGATTAATGCAAACAAAGTAAAACCAATTACAAGGTGTTTAATTACAAGAAATTGTCAAAATGGCCCCCCTATTGCCTAATGCAAGTGCGACATCGCCGGAAAAAGTTGTCTTTCAAACGTCTGAATGCACTGGATTCATATGCTAGAGGGAATGCGGCGGAAGCTTTCAGGCTGTACCGGGAACATGTGGAACGAAGAGGCGGGCCTCAACCTGAAACGTTTCCTGACTGTTGCATGATCTTCATAATGCGTTTTTGGAAGGTCACATACCGGGTACTAGATCAGGCCGTATGGCCACTATGCCGGATCCTGATGTAGATGCAGTTGTTGAAGTAGTAGAAAGAGACCCGTCGACCAGTGTGAGAGTTATGGAACGTCGTACCGGACTTTCTAAATCTCAGGTACACCGTACACTACAGAGCGTAGGATATCATCCGTTTCACATTAGAAAAGTACAACAGTTGAAACCGGAAGATTACAATCGGCGAATTGAATTCTGTCAGGAAATGCTGAAAACGAAATTTTTTTTTACCAAATCCTGTGGACGGACGAATGCCACTTTAGACGCAATGGGATTTTTAGGACAATACTCACTCATGGGCAATTGAAAATCCGAATTTTAAAAGGGAATCGACATTCCAAGAACTTTAGTGTTAACCTTTGGTCTGGCATACTTAACGGTCAGCCAATCGGGCCCTTTCAGCTGCCAGAGCGCTTGGGCGGCAATCTCTTTTTAAATTTTCTACGCGTCGATCTGCCCCTGCTGTTAGAAGATGTGGACTTGGAGACACGCAGAAGCATAGTACTGCAGTGTGATGGTGCACCATACCATTTTGCCTTGGACGTGAGAAACTATTAAAATCAAAGATACCCTGAAAGATGGATTGGTCGTTGCGGCTGGGGTGACACCTGCCTTATAGCCTGGTCCCCCAACCTAAACCCCATTGATTTTTTTGTATGGGGATACTACAAAGACCTCGTCTACTCGAGAGAATGCCGCAATTTGGACGCGAGTTAACCCGGAAATTGAGAGTAGCAGGAGAAACCATTAAAAATAATAGAAGTGCATTCAGACGTTTAAAAGACTACTTTTTCCGGCGATGTCGCACTTGCATTAAGCAACAGGGGGGCAATTTTGATTTTTTTTTTATTAAAAACCTTGTAATTGGTTTTACTTTGTTTGCATTCATCATCATGTAAATTAAAATTTTGCACTTACCACATTTAGATTTCTATTTTTTGATTGAAGCCTTATGAATAATAAAATGAAATTTTCAGGGTAGCTACCTGATAGATAGAGCCAGTTTTTAAAAGCCAAACGGTAATTTATTTTTATGTGATTTTATTTTTTTAAACGCCCTTGAAGTTGTGAACATACTGGGTAATTTTATCTTTCTTGGCATTTAATTTTTTTTTTATTCCATTCAAAGATCTAACGATAGTAAATGTTACCATACTGAATTGGCCTATCTATCAGCTTAGCACACAAAAAAAATCAAGCATCTACCGCAATATTCACGTCACCATAAATAAAAATCTCATCGTACTCGGCGATAGATGAAAAATTAAAAAAAACTTCATAACTCCGAAAATACGAAAAATCGCGGAACATACATGGGGGTGATTTAGATAGCCCTCTAGGTCCTCTACCTCCCAGCTTCAGTATATCACTACTTCTTGGGACACCCTGTATACATGAAAAATAAATAAATACATAAATATAATAAACAATAAATACATAGCTATGTAGTGATGATAAGTGCAAGCATCGCTGCTGACGTCTGTCAGTTACCTCATCACGCGCAAACCACAACCGATTTAGATGAAATCAGGTAAGGAAATAGTCGTGTTCCAGAGAAGGACATAGGATTTACTATGAGAGTTATCACTCCTACTACCCAAATAAAATCAACAAATAGTGTTAAGTCATTTTATTTAAGCATTTTATAGGCATTGATGATTGTGGCGATTAATTAATTCTACACAGACAAAGTCACAGGCAGTAGCTAGTAATAGTGAACTTTTCCTAAATGCCTCTTTGGTAAGAAACGTTGATTTGAAAAGGTATCATTAAAATTTACAGGGGTGTTACATTAGATTTTATTCAAATTATCTACAATATGTTCAATATCTATACATAAAATAATATATGAATGACTAATGGGCCAATCTAATTCTTATTCCTTTTTTTCTTTAGCTTTTGCCTGCTCAAACTCCCTAAAAATCTTTTCACTTAATTTTTCGCCTTCATCATCAATTTGTTCTACTGAGAGCACTTCCGGAATATAGAACTGCATCATATTCTGAACCTGAAAATAAAATACAATAGGAATGTTAACAGTTTCGATTATGGCAGACGTTTTAAAACATACTACTTATAGATCTTCATGGAAGCAAATCATTCACTATATGTTAGCAATCCAGTGATGACTCCTCAGTCATGAGGGAGAGGGAATGACAGGAGAGAATTGAAATATTACATATTCTATTCTATTCTTCTGCACCTCTAGCACAACTGTCACAAGCGACTCTCGCGTAAGATAATTGCGTGTCTCTTTCTGTGCAGTAATGTGAGAGGGTGACGTTTAGCGCTATGTCGTGAGTCAAGAGTCGCAAAGCATAGTTATTCTAGACGCTGCTCGCTGAACCCTATTTTCAATACAATACAAAACAAATTTTTTTTTCGGCAATTTTTTTAATTATTTTCGGCGGAGAAAAGTAACCCTCGTGCCAACAAATATTTGTTCCTCTATTTTCTTGGCTACACTTGATCACAAATGTGAAAGTTTATAAGTAGGTACACAGATAGATGGTTTAGGTGTTCACTCCAGCACTATCTATATCTTCATCGATAGGGTGAAGTCTTAAAAGATCTCAGGGACCTAGGCATCCGTAACTTGCGAGACCTGACTCAGGATTCTGAAGTGTGGCTTCAACTGGCGTTGGAGTCTGTGTGATTAACTTGTGTGTTACTCACCCCATTTTTCAATGTGACAATAGAGCTAGGGCATGACGAACATGAGCCCTGCATTTTTAGTCTTAATACTCCATCTTTAAAGTCCACAAACAAGACATCGCCACCGTCTTCCTGTACAGTTGGTCTGATTCGGGTATCAAGAAGTTCCTTTATCATTTGGACAGTTTCATCATCATCTTCATTGATTTCTGTAAATTTAGTTGAGGTCCTAAATAAAAGTGCTATATGTTATTTATAAGATGCCTATTGAAACAAATATAACACACTCATTTGTTTCTTGCATAGAATCTTGAATAGCAGGCTATAGAAAACCAAAATTTTATAGGATATATTCAAAATTCTAATATTTCTTACTTGACAATTACAATGTTAAAACTTTGCAAGAGTTCATTGAATTGAATATGGGTCAATCAACTTTTTTCTGTTACTCGTTGCCATGGTGATGTCCCCTAGGTCACTTTTTAAAACACCGATTTTCCGCGGTTATATTTAGCTAATGTAATTTAAGCAGTTATAAGCCTATTCTTATGTAGACTATCTCCTTACACTACCAGTAATATAAAATTATCAACACTTCTTAGAAGTTCAATTACTATTGTCTCCTGGGTCACGGGACAGAATAACAGCAAGAAAAAGTTGATCCACCCATATATCACTGCCAAGCTTTAGTTTTCTGTCCTATTATAGTGAACCCTGACCCGTATATGTATATTTTGACCATATACATATACGCCAGATACTAATAAAATGTGTGAAACATGTAAATGTATACCTACTATCTATAATAAAAATATTCTATTCTATTCTTGGGACATTATATAACTGCAAAAAAAATATTGTTCTGTATCAATAATATTTACTTGTAAGTTCTAATAAGTACTTACGAGTATCTCCAGAAGTTTTAGCATCAGTAACAACTGGCAAGCCACTTGCAAAGAAGTCCATAATGGTAGCAAATATTTCGGGTCTTAGCAGTTTCCATTCCACATCATCATCCTGTTTCGTAACTGTCACAAAGTCAGCCCCAAAGAAGACTGCTTTCACACCATCAATGCGAAAGAGCATTTTAGCTGGAAAAAAAGAAATTGTTTGGATATTCATTACTAAACTAGTGGCTGTGTAAGCTGTAAACTTTGTAAAGAATTTTAAAGGCTGAATTATATATTCTCTAAGAAAAATTTCGAATATCTGACACAAAATAGATACCAAGCAAATAGGCTGGGACAGACAGACTTACAACCGAATAGTCCTATAAGGGTTCCAGTTTTTCATTCGGAGGCATGAAATCCTAAAAAGAACAATATCACTAACTTGCTCAAAAAAGGTAAAGAGAATCGGTTGAGAATTCAGACACAAAAGTATTCATAACCAAGTTAAAACAGTGATGCTTCATTAAATTGGTTAATAACTTGATAAGTATTAACACTTTCGACACCACCAACCCGGAGGCCGGGCGCTCGTAAACTTTGTTCAGATGCCGGCCAACCCGGTAGACGGGTTGATGCTATAAAAGTCGGCTCGGCCGGTTTCTGGGATATGTCTTACTTTTTGTCTGGTTGCAAAAGTGTTAAATGAATTTTGGTCATACATGGGATCACATGATCAATTACAAAATAAGCTACTTAGTTCTTACGTAATATAAGAATTCATAGTATTCATACCATCATACAATAGTAGCACGGGTAGAATCTGACTTTCCATTAATTGCCAAAAGTGTAACAGATAGCAAGTACACTCGAGAGCAAAAGTTTCGGGTCACTAGCATTTACTTCAATATCTTGAAAACGAATAAAGCTATCGTATTGAAATAAAATGAAGCTTATAGACAATTTAATGTTACTAAAATAAAATGCATAACATTTACTACTGACCATTTATTTTATTATGTTTAAAACGACAAATTATAAATGGCGTCATTTTGCTTGCAAAACCAAAACTGAAAATATTGAACTTTTTATATTTACAAGTAGTTTTTACACAGTTTAGTACTTGGTATTACCCCCACGTGCTGTTTGGACTGCTGCAATGCGATTCGGCATGCTGTACACCAAGTTTCTGAAACACTGTTGGGGAATGTTCTCTCATTCCTCTACCAATGCATGTTTCAAGTCACGAAGCGTAATTAAAGGAGGATCTCGTTGTCTTACACGTCGTCCGAGCTCGTCCCAGGCGTGCTCAATCGGGTTGAGGTCGGGGCTACGTGCTGGCCACACCATAGGACGAATATTCACCTCATCAAAGTAGTATTGCACTACATGAGCAGTGTGGGGACGGGCGTTATCGTGCATAAAGATGGCATTCTCACCAAGTCTTGCCATAAATGGACCAACGTGCTCGTTGAGGATTTCATCCACGTATCTTACGCCATTAAGAGTACCGTTTTCGATCAGTACAAGCTCTGTTCGGCTTTCCGCAGAAATTCCGGCCCACACGAGTACCGAACCACCACCGTATGCCACCTTTTCTTCAATACAGGCTTGCATAAATCTTTCTCCTGGTCTTCTGTACACCTTTGCCCTTCCGTCGTGTGTATACAGCATAAATTTTGATTCGTCCGAGAACACGACATTTGACCAATTTTCAATCGTCCAATGCGAGTGTTCGCGTGCATAAATTCGTCTTGCTATACGATGGTGCCTCTCGAGTTTCGGACCATTTGCGGGTCTAAATGGTTTCAAATTACCTTCAGCAAGTCGCCATCTTACAGTCCAAGCAGAAGGGTTGCTTCCATCAAGCCCTAAAAAATGATGAGTCAGTGCTGTTCCCGTTTTCGCAGCATAGAGTTGACTAGATATTGATCTTCCCGTGCCGTCGTACACCTGGGTCTGCCTGTTGTTGGTCTGCGTAGGTTTGAACCAGTTTCTAGAAACCGCTGGCGAACACACTGAACTGTAGACAACGATACACCGACTATTCTTGCTGTTTCTCGCTGACTGCTCCCATTTTCCAGGATCGTGAGGATTCTCGTACATTCCTCAGGTGTGAGTGACATAATTACTACTTTAATAATGATTATTGGATACCTGGAAGACTTCTTATAAATACATTTTATGACAGAACAAAAACAAAAGCAAAAAAAGTTGCGAAAATTAGAAGTTCTGATTTGAAAAAAAGAGATCATTATGTTTATAACTTTTTTAATGCCATTACTTCCCGCCAACCAATAAGTTTTTATACGTGTAATGAAGGATTATTAAATTGTCAATAAGGTTCAATTTATTTCAATACAATAGCTTTATTCGTTTTCAAGATATTGAAGTAAATGCTAGTGACCCTAAACTTTTGCTCTCGAGTGTATAAAAATAAGTATGTTATTATTGTAATTCAAATTACCACTGAATGTCAAATTATGTATAAAGAAAATGTAAATTTCAATCAGGTACGGTATGTCAACAACATTTATTTATTTAATCTTTATTGCACTAAAGAAAACTTATCGTACAAAAGGCAGACTTAATGCCGTGAGGCATTCTCTACCAGTCAACCTTCGGGCAAAGCAGATAAATTCATTTGAATTATTCAACATTATTTTGAATAATTGTTTGGATAGGAAATTCATGTGTTAACCCTATCACACGTTTTATAATTTTATATTATTAGTAAAAAATATCTGTACCTAATGGACTGCAGTAAGCGGATTGAATATTGGGAAAATCCAAGGTATGCCCCGGCTCCAAGACTTTAACGCCGGGTAAAAACTTCACGCTGTTAGGATTCGGCGTGTCCTGCGTTTGGATAAACATGCTGCGACATTGGCAGTTTCCAAAAACTTTCACACCATTTCGCCTGCTTGACGATGGGACTGTAATGCCACTGAACTGTCTAGTATCACCGCATCTGAGAAATATATGAAGAACTCAACAAATATAACAAAATTCGAGAACAATACCTAGCGGCGTAGAGTGGAATATTTTGATCCAAATATTCGATAAAAATGTGTACTACTAGAAACAATACCTGTTTAAAGTGACGGCACAAACTCGTCCGCATTGATTTCCTAGTCTTAAAACTTTTAGTGAATTCCGCAACATATTTACAGTTTAATTATGACGAAATTGGCCGATTTCCACCGATGTAAGCAAAGATTTTTCTCATTGACGTTTGAAATGTCAATAATTCACATGTTTGACATTTTTGACCGTGTATGACAGTTAAATCAGTGTTGCTAGCATATTACCAGTAGGGCGTTGAGGTTGGGCGAAAATTGATGAAAAAATGATTGTATAGTGGTGAGGCAATTCCGTTGGAGAGAGCCATACTTCAGTCAGCAGGATTGGTCAACTTCGCGAGTAGTGTGGAGTGTAGATTTGAGCAAATCGTGATCAACAGAAAAATGGTGTCACAAAATTAAAAAGGCGGTAAATTAAAAAAATACACCCAACTATTATATTCCTTGCTTTTAAGTATTATATTCCTTGCTTGTACACAAATGAGTAAGGAAAATTCAAAATCAATGCACAGTGATCAACAAAAACGACTAATTGACTAACGTGCATTTATGAAACTTTACAGTAGCACAAAAACAAAGTATTTTTTTCGGAAAAAAAATCACAACTTTTTTTCTTTTTGTTATACGATAAAATGATGTATTGACGAGTAGAAGATAATTGCGATGCAAATTTAACTATGATTGCTATTTTTCGAAATAACGTGTATTTTAGAAATAAATTGCACGTTAGCCAAACGGCCTCTAATTGCGAAGCGGGAAAAAGGCTTAACTGCCATTTTTAGCATTGCTTTCAGTACGGGTAGTCAACTAAAGTGAGTGTTAACTTCAAACATTAAACCATAAAAATGCATAACTAGGCTAGTATTACAAAACTGTAGCCGAATAAAAGGCATTACTGAACATTTGCTCCATTAAGCAAGTCATGTATAATATCTTAAGAAACACTTGCACTAAAGTAAATCCTTTCTTTAGTTTTTGTGCCATAATGCAAACTAGAATTAATTGTTAAATTTCCGATATGGAGTCTTGAATTGAGTTTAATTTCTGCAAATCTTCCATTTAAGATTAAAATTCGCTTAATAATAGAACATGGCTTCAATATAGACGTGTAGGATTATTTTAAAGGGCTTAAATATAAAAAAATAATTTACTATGATCCCGTATGGATATCTCCTTGCTAGTTCGAAATATATGTCGGGCCGTTCCTGACAAAGTTTATGTTATAAGAAAATCTTATAATAACATTACTTAACCAGAATGGCTATAATTATGTAACAGAATAATATGGAGCATAGAGAAATGGAGCCAATTAAAAAAAAACTTGGCTGCACCAGTTTTATGTTCTTCTGAGGTGCACATTGAAATTTTCTTGCACAAGTTCATCTCCTATCAAAGTATTAAGCATGATCTTGATAATTTTATTTCGGTTAGTACGAAAGACAGGCATTTTTTTGCTATGTCCAGACATTGCCAATAAATTATCTTGACACTAAAAAATAATAATAAGTCCATCAGGTGGCGGGGATGGCCCTCCTTTTTTATGTCATAGGGAGCAAACGTGCAAACGGATCGCCTGATGAAAAGCTATAACGGTCGTCCATCGCCCATCGCCCACCTGCAACACCAGAGGAGTTACAAGTGCACTGCCAGCACTTTCAAGTGGGAGTACGCTCTTTTCTTGAAGGTCATATCGCCCGGAAATACCGCAAACGACATTTCATTTCACAATGCAGTCGTGCGAGTCAAGAAATTTCTAGTAAAACGCACAGTTGTGGACTGCTAACTATCTAAGTGGTGAGAGTTATATATGGAAGTGATAAAAGATGCAGAGAGAGGCTACATCTCTACGCAGCGCCAAGGAGTCAAGGCGATCTGAAATTCACTGGTAGCCGTCGATACGAGTCACTCTCCGTTGAATGCGGTCTAGAGGGAGAAGCTGGTACCATATGTACTTGATCGCCCTAGCCAACAGATAAGAACAGTATTCCTGGTCTGCAGGATTTGATAAGGATTGAGAGAGGTATTTTCCAAGTTGACAAATTAAGTCCTCAGTGGTTCTGTCTAGCCCTGATTCAGCTCATCACTCTGCTCAAGGATTCAGGACTAGGTTAACCCCCTCTTAGAAGCCGGGAATTCCCGGCTTTTAAGAGGGGGTGAGGTCATTTCTCATCTGCTGTAAATGGACGACCTCAAGCTGTAACTATGCACCAAAACACCACAATATGGTGGAACTACTGGAAGTAACTGAAACCTTCAGTCGCGCCCTCAAACGGAACGGAACGGCGCCATCGGAACGGATCGGAACAGACCTATCTCCGAAGCTGGAACCTACAAGTACCTTGGTATGACACAGTCATTGGGTATTGCGGGCGGAAACATTAGGCAGGCGTTAAAGGACCGTTTTTTTTGGTCGCTTGACAAAAGTATTTAACAGTATTTTGTCCGGTGGCGATCAGGCGTGCACTTGTGATACCCCTCCTCACTTACTCCTTTGGCGTACTAAGGTGGACTCAGACCGAACGAGACGCTCTGAATCCGAGGGTCCGTCAGATGCTCACTACACATCGCATGGGGCAGCCACGCTCACCAGTTGATGAGACTGTACATCTTACGTAAGTGTGGATGCCGTGGCTTTTTAAACGCCAAGGATAACTGCCAGGTGTACAGTCTTAGGAAGTATTTCCTAAACAACGAGTGTGCAATTTATCGCGATGTAGTAGCAGTTGACAAACGCCTCACCGCTCTCTCCTTGACAAACGAAAACTGGCGCAGACCAAAGGTGCTTCACATCGATGACCGCAGGTATGTATGGAAGAGCAGGGAGCTACACGGATGGTTCTACAAGGCCCGGGGCCCGGTGTAGATCCGCTCGCGTCAATGAACTGGCTACGCTTTGGTTCGGCTGATTTCTACGGAAAAACCGAAGGTTTTGTCTGTGCAATTGCGGACGAAGTAATGATGATGAACAACTACCGGTGATATATCCTGAAGGACGGTACGGTCGACATTTGTCGGGCATCCCGCCGTCACATCTTGCTAACGGCGAGTGCTTGCACAGACATAACCAAGTAGCCAGGATCATTTACCAGCAATTTGCTCTTCGATACGGTCTTGTGGAGTCTGAGGTGCCATACTACAAGTATGCACCGATGGCAGTTCTCGAGACAGGTCGTGCCACGCTCTAGTGGGATCGATCTATCACCACAGACAGGACTATATTGTAGCCAATAAGCCTGATATCGTGTTGGTAGATCGATCCAAGCACCAGACAGTACTCGTCGACATCACCATCCCGCATGACGAGAACCACTTGGGCTTTGCCCCGCTGCTAGCGGCACCCTAGGTTAATATAAAGTATATTTGTCATTTATTTTGTATATTTCACTTTGGTATAAATATATAAAAAGTAAAATAACTTTTTATATTTAATATACCATTTGTACAATTGTTGTATGAAAAACCTGTCCAAAGAAATGTGAAATGAGTGAATAAGTGACAAAACTTATTAATTACATCCCTACATTTGCACAAGTATGACAGTAGGGACTTACACCCCCGCAACATGCACGCGCAGAAATAACGACCATCGGACGCGTTAATATAACTCAATACTGCCTACTCACATGTGCTTGTGCACGGTTCGTTTGTTAAAAATAATATTTACAAAAAGGCGGCTTGCCAATTATTTACCTATTTTGTGAATAAATATCATAATAAACATGTATTTAAACTTAAGTGTGTCATCGTTAATTCAAGCAGTCAAAACAGTTTAATGTAAATAACACTATTTAAAACTAACCCGATATTCACGAAAAGTAAAATGGACTCTCGATCAGCAAAATTTGGCACGAAAGTCGACACATCCTTCCTCGAGTAGCTTTGACCGACGACTAACGAGCCGGACCTCTCCTAAGTTCTTGAAAATTTTTACGCTTACCCGCAGTATTTTGTTTTTATGGAGCCCAGAATGAAACGGTTAAACTTCGGATGTAACATTATAATTTTCTAGACTATTAGCGTAAATACCATAAACTTGTGCTTCACCAGTTGGTATAAACAGCTAACGTGCAATACCCATGTATCACGATTTTAGAAAAAGGTCTAACCTCCACTAAAGCATTTTTTTGACCCCAGCAAAATGGCTATTTAGCCAACGGGAATGAAATTTCCGAAAACAAAAACCGCTAAAGGCAATAAAATATTTTACGTTTTAACTAACGGGCATTTTTTTTAAATCTCGACAAAATGCTGGCTCTTTAGGCAAAAGTTTTTTAGTAAATCTACTTTTTCTGAATTGCTAACATGCCAAAAAAGTCCTCCGATCGAGCTGAAACCCGGCTCATTAGACGCAGAAAAATTCGCTGATTTCAACGGTGTATATAGTTATATATGGAGTTCCATTTGCCCAAAAATGGCTCGTTAGTCAATTAGTCATTCCAGCGTCGAAATGCTTCAGTGACGTGGCGGCGCGTGACGATGAGGCTCAAAGTCACCCATAGAGTAATGAAGAGATATTCAATGTTTCTCTACGAGATCGAATCAGGAGTAATGAGAACCGTAGAAATGTTGTCCATTAGGAATTTAGGATGGAAGACTTGTCGACACAAGTATCCAAAATCGTCTCATTAAGGCGACTCCTATTCCCAACGTCCTTGAGGATCTGGGCGGAGCCTAACGTTATTCCCCCCGCCGACCGTGCGCCCCCGGAACATTACTTCGTTCATAATCTCGTTGAGTCTCGGCGTCCAAGCAGCTTCATACACTCGCATAGTCCGAGCGAAAGTTGAAGATGAATAAACCTTATAATATTTAAAGGCATTGAAAAATCTCGAAGTAAAATAAATCATTTAAACAATGATATAATTATTGCGGATTACTAAATATCTATTTACCCACTACAGTAGAATATTAAAAATAAAATGCGTTAGAGCTATTTTCCAAAAAAATAAGTGAAATTGGCCATTTGGAAGTCTCGCATCGAAAAATACTTTTTAGTTTCTTTTGTATGTGTAGGTACCTACCAAAAATAGTTAAAATGCCGACAAGATTCTTGATTATACGTGTAAAATCATGCAGAAATAAAAAAATATCGTTTTTTCAATAAATAAATCATATCGTGACCGAGCGGATGAACCGATATTTTAACATAGTAGTGGATGCACAGCTTTATCCCCCGGGTCATGCTGCTCTAATGAAAAGATAAACTATAAATAATAGAGCGACAAACTCAACTCTACCGTTGGAAAACGGATTTACGTCCTTTACCTACTTATAAACAGTGATAGTTTTTTATGACTACATTAGTAATGTTCTCAGATTTTCCCCTATACCTGTTGGATATTGACGATATTTTACTAGACGAATTTTTTGGCTAATTTCAATGTTCAAGGTCAATGGATACCCTATAAATGTTAATTTACTTGAGTGTCAAAATATGCCGATGCTGGAAAGGAGAACTTATCTAGCGGCATTTTTGGGGATATTGAGTTTATACACACTGTTGGGATCGGCAGATTTTTCTGCATCGAATGGGTTGGGTCTCGTATACAGTCTGTCTGACGTCCTTTTGTGTCGCTTATCCCGTCGGTGATTTAGAGAATCTCTACTTTTTTTTCTACTAAACGACTTGATTTTTGAGGTTTTTTAGCAAAATGGAGATTACATAAAAAGTTTTTTGCATAATAATGAACGTTAGAGCTTTTTTACTTATTTGTCAAAACAGATCAAACAACTTGGATAATTTTTCTTTATTGCAACTAACCTTGCACTTGTTGGTTAACTGTTTTTACCTGATCGTAAAATATATTTTAATGTCGTTTGAGGCATTTTACCTATGTCTTTATGATCAAATTAACATTAAAGGTAAATTATGAAAGAAAAATTGAATGTGATCCACTGCAATGTAAGCAGGACTCGAACCTGCGACCCTACGTTTCCGGCGTAGTGCTCTACCAACTGAGCTATCATATCGTTACGTCAATCACACTAAATCTTTGATTCCATAATTCTTCGCTACTGGAGCGCCCTCTGTGTCATGTGTGTTTAAAATGCTTATGCGCATTAGCCAAAAAGTAAAAATGTGGTATTTCCACATTATTAAACAGAATCGATATAAGATTCTATTAAAAAAATAACATAGATTAAATTACCTGATTGTCGTATCTTAACTATTGGCGTTTATCCAAATTTACCTGCTTTGATACTATGAAACCCTTGTGGCTTATCCTTTTTTACCTGATATGACTTTGATCGACTACTGTCGCTTATCTTGAATTGCTTGAATGACAATTGAGTCGTATTTGTCGCATAGAATGTACTCAAAAACAAATATTTTCGTTAAATTGTTAGTTAGGCAACTTTACCGGTTCTGTTTTATAAAATATCACACATTTAGTAGTAATTCAATATATTTATAAAGGCCGTTAGGCCGCCATCTGCGGTGTAAATCTGTGTCTGTGGCGCTAAGGCATTACTTTGGACTCGCTTGAACCCCAAACGCCATCTCACTCAAACAGTGTCTTACGAGACGTCACTTATACCACACAGAGTTGTAGGTAGTTTTGTTATTCTTGTTAGGATAGGAGATATTATCTCATTGCAATTGTAAAACTTGAAATTTCACGTAGTTCGTGATTTAAAATTCCTTAATGAGTACCGAGTGACTGCAGTCTTGAGAACTCTTGTGCTGTTCTCATTAGTCATAGCTATCGTTTGCTACCATACATTGGTCTAGAACTACTGGAAATCTTTCAGCAGATCACACATAAAAATTGATAAAATTGAAATTTCACGCTGATGAATAAATCTTTAACATTTCTAAAGCAGTTTTTTTTGTATTTGCGTAATTGGACCATAAGTTTTTGTCTTAGAGAACTTTAAATGTCGCTTCATTAATTTTAATGTTTGAAAATAAATATTTTCCTCTAATTAAAACATTAATCATGAGGTATTATTGTACGAGAAATAGATTTTCACTAAAACCCACACCAAAAGTGTTATTTTCTGGGAATCCTGTCTGGTGTGGGCCCATGACTGAGAATATCTAAGTATCCAAATGTGTCCGGGAATGCTAAGCAATGACATTTTTTTTATAAGTACTTAAAATTAATAGATACCTAAATACGAAAAAAAACAGTTGAATTTAATTCTATATGAAAATGAGTGCTTTTTGTTATGTCGCATAGCGTAGTCGTGTGAAAAAACGAACTACACTCTCTTAAAATACACTTCAAACGCACGAAGACAGATCGAACCTCCGCGGGATCCGGTACTATAACAATTTTCCGAAACTAGATGGATCGCGAGAGCAAGTGACACAGCCTTCCCCTTCGACGGTTAGATTTACACTGAGCTCGCAGCCCGGGCACGGCCGCGCTCGCGGAAATTCAGTTTTTTTTATGCTTTATTAGACCGAATTTCCATTTTACTAACTTTTAAACAATACGATTAAAGATCAATGAATTGTCAATGTTCTTGCGAAAGAACCGTGTAAATATCACTTGTAGTTTAGAAGCCTTAGGGAATTGAAAATTGAAAACGACCCTATTTCAACATTATTTTTTCCATAGTAATTATTGCTTTAAAAAAAAATCCAACTATAATTTTTTAGAAGAAATAGTCAAAAATAACATATATATTTTTCAGATTTTTCCGTTGGCTAGATTACGAGCCTTAGGACTTTAAAAATCACCATTCCACGTACGGAGTCGCCTTAACAGAGCCGGGAATAGGTAGTGCCTATTTACCTAAACATTGCGTTAAGAGATCACTCTTAATTATCACCAAAAATAATAATTACTTACCTACTTTTAATTGAAAGTTGAAACCGGTTCTTCTCTGATTAGTTTACATACTTCAAATGCGTTAAGTGGACTTCATACGAGCAGTCCCTTGACCATAGGAATCTAAACTGTAGGTATACAATTCCAAATGGCTTTTGAGTACCTAGGTAATATGGGAAAATAAGCACTAGGTACCTATTGCGGGCTCTGGTCATTAACTTAATAATAACCATTCAAAATAAAAATACATTTAGGATTCATTGCACTTTATTAACTAAATAACTTGGTTTTCTCTTAATTATAATCTACGTGTCGTATTGGACATGCCTAATAGGTAATATTACACAAATATTAATTCGCACGTCCGTAACCAAACCGCGAAATGTACATTTACTTTATGAATTTCTTCTTGGCTGTGTTAGGTGTGTATGTACCTAGATCATTTATCGTGTTCATCGAGACTCATCTGTGACCAAATTCACGTTTCTATCTCATTTTTCTCATGGTTGTAAAACTTACTAAACCACGAAATGTACATTTACTTTATGAATTTCTTCTTGGCTGTGTTAGGTGTGTATGTACCTAGATCATTTATCGTGTTCATCGAGACTCATCTGTGACCAAATTCACGTTTCTATCTCATTTTTCTCATGGTTGTAAAACTTACTAAACCACGAAATGTACATTTACTTTATGAATTTCTTCTTGGCTGTGTTAGGTGTGTATGTACCTAGATCATTTATCGTGTTCATCGAGACTCATCTGTGACCAAATTCACGTTTCTATCTCATTTTTCTCATGGTTGTAAAACTTACTAAACCACGAAATGTACATTTACTTTATGAATTTCTTCTTGGCTGTGTTAGGTGTGTATGTACCTAGATCATTTATCGTGTTCATCGAGACTCATCTGTGACCAAATTCACGTTTCTATCTCATTTTTCTCATGGTTGTAAAACAGTAACTCAGCACCCCTAGCACAACTGTGACGGGTGACGCTATGTCGCGCGCTAAAGTCGCAAAGCATTAGAGGGACTGGTCACTGAGAGTAATTCGAAATGTATCTCATTATCCCGTTGCCCGTTAATTCAAATAGAGGTAATGGGCGAATCAACTTTTTGAATGACACTTTCGACTGTCTCCGGCGTTACCCAAAATATATCTGGAGTTACTAAGAAATCGGGCTTCTACGTCTTGCTTTGACCAGGAGTGAGACTTTCTCCACACTTACAGCCTAAGGTGGCGTGGTGCCAATGTTTGTGCACTTTACCAGAGATAACAGGTATCAGAATATCAAAATAACTAAACATCGGTATAGAAAAATCAGAGTAAGTTATTAGTAACTTATATCAATATTAGAAAAATTACAAACTATTCGCTTAAAATAAGTACATTATTAAGGTACGATCTACGTGTAATATGAAGGAATGAATTTTATATTTATTCTAATAAATAAATCAAAATGTACTGTACAATGGCAGTGTTTCTCTTTATAACTAATCAATGTTAACTTCTACGCTTATGGGAAATTCCTGAATAGTAAAAAAGGAAGCCAAAATTTACCTATAAATGTAAAATATATACATTGGACAGAAATTTCTATTCAATTAATAAATAAAAATAATTTCGCATTTATTAACTCTTAAGCTGGCAATCAATTACTTTATACACGAAATACAAAACTTTACATTAAGTACTTAAATCGAGATATCTATCGATCTCGATCGTGACAACTATAAATCCAGCATCTGTCAATGTAGCCGAGCTGACTGATTTGACTAAGCACGTTAATCAGTAATCACGCATTTTTCACTGACGCGTACGCATGATTTTGACTATTTCGAGCAAACAAGCAAACATGATATACTCCACCTAGCTATGTGTGAGCGCAAACGCTTAACGCACCCAATATCTTGCTTCGCTTTTACAAAATTTAGCGTTGCATGTATATATGTTACGGTCCGGCTACGATATCGGCGGCAAGCGGCAGCGAGCGGGGGCCATAAGAGGGAGCAGGACACCGCACTCGGACCTTCCGCTTCCTCTTAATGGCCACCGTCGCCGCTGCGGCCGGGGCGTAAGCACCATACAATTTCAGATCAGTTACTTGATGAGTATAAACTTTTTAAATGGAGACCAACTACGCTTCCAACGTGTGGCTATTTACCAGAGGAAATAAAGAATAAAGGGCCCTGAGTGAAGACTAATGAACTAGAAGACGTGGCATCGCGTAAGGCAACCATCCATGCGACAGTGGATAAAATTAAGGAAAGAAGAACGAATGATGATAGTGGGAAAACGTTCATAATGAAAATTATCTACGAACTGAAGGATGCTACTTGTGTGTGTCTCACAAGACACCTATCGATTCGATGACGTTGTCAAATGTGAAAATCATGAAGAGTTTAAATACAGAGTTACTGAATAAATTATTTTATTTCGTCAACACAAACTCGCGTGACAACAGTCAATAACCAATTGAAGACAGTTTGGCGCGTAGTTAGAAGAAGAAATTAGCGGTGTGCGCAAAAGCGATATAGCGGCTGAATATCAAATATTGAAAGCTGGTAATGTCGCCATAATTCGGGAGACCGCATCGTGGAGTAGGTTTGTTCGTCGTTACGGGTTACACCGGCACACGCAGCAAGAGGGGAAGAGGAACCAATCCATGAAGATACCGGCGCAGTCGTCGTTGGGGTCATATGCCAGAAGCCTGTGCCACTTGTACTTCTGTTCGCAGCCGCAGTCTCCTTTACACCGTGCTGTTGACTTGCCGCTGGAAGGGAAAACAATGCTTCATTGAAAAATCTTCTAATCATTTAACCAATTTTGCAGATTATGTTGTCGCTAACGAAGCGCTACATTGGAGCGGGCTGTATGTTACTTTAATTTAATATTTATGTTAGTTTCTTTTAGTCAAACTGTAAGCTTAGTTGGAGCGGAGCGAGCGAAGCGAGCGAAGCTCCCATGGATCGACTCGAATGGACTTTGTGACAATGCGCAGATCTCAGCGAGTTCTCAACCGATTTTAGAATTTTTTGTTTTAAAATGCAAAAATTAAATTTCGCTAGGTAGTGACGAAGAGAAAATTTCGAAAAAAAAAAAACGCTCCAATCTATGGTGCAAGCTTAGCCGGTGGCTGACTCTGCATCGCTGTGCTGGTAGGTAGGAAAGTGACTTTTTCTGACACCGACTTGTTTATAATGTACGATCGACGCTAAAAAGGGTTTACAATGAAGCGAAAAATCGAAAAATCTAATGGTTCAGACAGGATTCGAACCTGCGTTTCCGCTTTAATAAAAATTATTAAAAAAAAGTAGTAACGTAGACGTTACTGCTTTAATAAAAATTATTAAAAAAAAAATAGCTAAAAAGGGTGTTGTTTTTGTGGTACCATAGCCATAGCACATAAACTGACAAACTGACTTTATTACGTAAAAGAGGACTTCATTCAGAGTGTTCATCTGTTTTAAAAGCATCATCACCTAGAAGTATCAAGAATTTTATCATTTTAGCGAGTTTAGTAATCACCTGCAAACTTCCTGATGTATAGCTTGCTCGAAGTGCATGGTGTTCACGATGGCCCGCAGTTTTCTTGCAGAGTTAAGAGCCCAGTACGGTGTCATTATCTCAGTTTTGCTCTGACAAGAGTCCACTCTGAAACATAAAGAAGAATTGAATAGGCAAGGGACATTCCAGAGGCACTAAAGAGTTGTTACAAGATGGATAAACTAATTGGAGCGGAGCGAGGGAAGCGAGCGAAGCTCCCATGGATCGACTCGTCGACTTTGTAACAATGCGCAGATCTCTGCGACTTCTCAACCGATTTTAGAAATTTTTGTTTTCAAATGCATAAATTAAATTTCGCTAGGTCGTGACGAAGAGAAAATTTCGAAAAAAAAAAAAACTCCGCTCCAATCTATGGTGCAAGCTTAGCCGGTGGCTGACTTGATTATCTTGCTGATCATGTCACTTAACGATCAAATCTGAAGAGTTAGAAACAAAAATGAAGTTAGTGACGTCATGGCGTGATACGGATTTGAGGTAGACACAATTCTGACATACCCATCCTCAGAACGTTAAGCTAAACGTCTCGTAAGACGGACCAGACTGTAAAACGGGGGGCACAAAATCGTCACATGAAGGATGACGAGATCGGATGGATGGGCTTTATAGACATAATTTAAAAGGGCTGTAATATAAATGGTTTTGCTGATTTAAATTTAACCCCTTATGACTTGGATTAATTTAATTTAGTACTAAGGGTTAGGATTCTAGGGAATTGGGCATTAGGGAATTCTTTACTATATTGTTAACAAAGGTTCTCTAAGTTATTAGAAGTTAGATGTATGTTTTACTTTTGGGAGAACCATTAGATGCTAATTAATTTGATTTTAATGCTAGATTATAATGGGTTTATGGTTGAAGTTGTGATCTATCAACTGACCTGCCAGTATTATTGACTGCCCCTGGGTCTGGGAGCTGAGTGTTAGACGCCTGCCTCACATGACGAAAGTAGGAGTCTCCTGCGTGCAGGTCTGGAACCCCCGGCGCGCGCCGCACGCGGTTCCCGCCGGGGGTCCCGAATGACCCGTACATTCGCTTTATCAGGGCCTTGTTCTCGTCTATAAACTCCTCGATTTTGTCTCTGGAATGAGAAGTATTTGATTAGAAGTTAAACACTTCTGTTCTATGTATATTACATTTAAACACACAGAATGAAAAAGTAGTGTCAAAAGGTTTTTGCAAAAGTCGCCTGAGAACTAAACTGATTTATTCCGTCGCATGCCACGCAAATGATATATAATTATGTAGAAAAGGGTTCTATACCGCCCGCAATAAACAATTAGATTTTTTTTATGACACTTGTGTGATTCATCATATTATATTTTTCAACTTTCACTTGTACTTGCCGTTTTGCAGTACAAAGTCGATAGTAAACTCAAAATACTAAGGAGATAGAATAAAACGTAGGTATCTAACTAATTAGCAAACGCATGCAATTGTTATTAAATTGGCCTATGTTTTACGATTTTAATTAAAAAAAAATAACAAAAAAAAGAACCGATTTCACTAAAACTAAAAAGCCAAAAATAACCCGTTTTAGTACAGATTACATTTGACTCACCCTTTGAAGTCGAATTAGTGGAGTCGGTTCATAGTTTTGTTAAAAATTTTTTTTTTGAATTTTTGTGATTCATATAAAATACTTATGGCGGGGTGATCAGGGAGGTCTTGAAGGCATGCATCTGGTTTGAATTATCTCCTAACTCCTAACCGTTAAGAAGTTGTACCTTCCATCATCAGCTCAGCATTGGAAGATGATGACTACCATATGCAAATACTTAAATAGTTTTAGAAAATATATGAAAAATAGTACGAGTGCCTATAAAATTTCAGGAATTCCTTCGATTCCTCATGGATCTCGTCATCCAATCTTCACCAAAATTTAATGGTAAATAACCTTGAGATGTCTATACATGAACCTAAAAATAATTTTCCAAATCGATTCATAAATGACGGAGTTCTGAGGTACCTAACAAACATTAAAAAGAAAAAAAAAACAACGAACTGAGAACCCCCTCCTTTTTTTTAAGTCGGTTAAAAATGGGTTTTTATTCTTTAGGTATATTCTCAATTCATCGTGACGCCCGGCGAAATTATCGAACGACGATCGACCGACAAGTTCTTCTTCTGTTCGTTTAGGCACTCATCACTGTTTTGTCACAAATGAAACAACGCGATGTCATCGTCACAGGTGAATGGTGAGCTGCTAATAATTAGATACCTAAATTTTCGTTCCGCTTGACCTACGCTTCTCCGTTTCATAGGAAGCTGGAAGCCCCGTGGAGCTAGAGAGTGCGTGGAGAGTAAGGGTACGTTTCTAACTTTCTACTGACGCGGAGCGGAGACGAACGATCCGAGAAACTAAGGCATGGACTTCTGGACTGCACCAATGAGCAAAGACGTGCAGAATCGATTAATCACCCGAGTTGAAATAATTATGTAGCTCTGCTTCACATATGTTTGACTCTGAACGTCTCCCCTCTGCTCCGCTTTGAAGCCTCCCTAAATTCTAGAAATCTCCACTTCGCGTCAATGGATTTTCTGCGGCCGAAGTTTCGGCTATTTCCGTTTGAATGGAAACATGAAAATATAATACAGAATACTTCATTGCACACCAAAAAAAGTTTACGAATTAAGCACAGATATTATATTTTTTAGAAGTTGACCGAGGTTAAACGAATAGGAAAGTGTGGAGAGGCACCTTTGTGATACTTCGTCTAACTTAACCTCGTCTCAGGCGATGTCGGTTTGAGAAGCTTTGAAACCTGGATTTTGCTATACTCACAGAGGATAGGTGTTGCCAGCCGTCGGACAGTACAGCTGGAAGTTCCGTTTGACGCACGGCACACCTCTGATGATCTGCCCTTGGAGCTCATACCCAAGAGCGACCGAGAGAGCAGTCCATAGGATCTGGAAAAAGACACAGTGAATTGTCATTACTACGAAATTTTAAAGCATTTGGATTGAGATTTTTGATAGCTCATAACTATGTTCCTTATAATTATGTTTAACAAGATGCTATGTGAGTTCTTTCTTTATTTTATTAGTTGGGGCTTAGGCTGCTTAGGCAGTTCAAATACGAAAAAACTCAGGCAGGAACATTTAACAGCAGATTATAGATGTGTAGACTGATGTTGAGTTATACAATACTAGAATAAATGAATAAAAATAAGCTCAGTGTAATGAAATAAAGAAAAAAAAAATGCTTTCAAATAAGTGATTTCAAGGTACTTTTATGATCTTAGGGGGTGATGAGATGACGTCACTTTTCGCTAGCCACTTGGTACTTTCAGCGCTCCGTGGGAATGTTAAAGTAATCACCCTTAGGCTGCATTTAACCTAACTCTTATTCCAAAAAAAAAAACGCTTACCTACTCTCGGGTAGTACTAATGTCAAACTAATATGGGGTTTTGACATCACTGTCTAAGGATAAGGGATATTCTTGAAATAACAGTTTGTTTTAATCCAACCTTAGTGGCTTAATGTATTTTTTTTTTGTAAATGATGGCAAATCATATTAGCTAATTAAAAAAATTGCAAATTGAAACTGCAGTACAGTTAATTGTAATCACTTTTGTACAAACCTATTTGTAATCCCGTTATTACATTTACGAGAAAGTAGTTGGGTTCTTAATACTTTTATAATTACCTTAATACAATTTCATTGCATTGCGCAGCCGCAAAAGTTTTTAAACACAATAATATTATGAATGCGATAGTTTTTGAGTGTGTCTGTATGTTAGCTACTTCTTCACGCTCAATAGCTGGACTAATTTTGATAAAATTTGGCATTGAGGTAGCTGTCATTTTGGATTAACGTGTAGGCTACTTTTTATCCCGAAAAATGAAGTGTTCCCGTTGGATGAGCGGGTAACAACGCAAGGCTCAGCTAGTGTTACGAATAAGTAGTTTTATCTATGTAGGTAAACTAAAGTTTAGCTTAATTAAAGGAAGATAATTTTATATTAACAAGCACTACTTACGTGTATAAGACAGAACAGTTATAACATAGTTTATGAAAGGTAAAACAATGGCTTGCACATGGTTATTATATTTATACACAAACGCATTATTAACTCTCAACTTATCAATCTAAGTACCTTACATCACCCGGTAAAACAAAAGAAGACACAATAAAAAACAAAATGACAAACAAAACTCAAACAATAAAACTCACGAAGCGGCTCGGGCAGAACAAATCCATATCCGCTGACGAATTACTCAATTACAGTGTTCATTACAATGTTCATTAACACGTCCTGCTTGCTAAGAGCTCACTAATTATCTGAGCAAATCCAAAGTGAGCTACCGAAAAAACGAAGCACCTAGGCGTTTTCTTACCACGGCACACAATGTAACTTCAACCTGAGATATATCCTGCGATAACGTTTGTGTAAGACGCGTTGAATAATTGCGCTGCCACTGACATGAACTTGTATGTCGGAATGATGTAATAGAAAACATTACTAATTGATTGCATGAGAAACAGTCTAATTTTAAACTTGATGTGAGTCAACTTAATGAACTAGTCCAAAATAAAATGTGAACCAAATCTCCGCTCATTTAAATGTGTGATTTATTGTTTTATAGTATTGAGATTAATTTAAACGTGTAAATAAACATGATTTGTCATGATCCGTTACGAAATGTTATGAGAAAATAATACAAAATTGGATCGTTTCACAGGAGGCGCCTAACGTTTTGTAATTCAAAGCTAGTCATGTCTTTTAGACGCAAGTATGTCAATAACCTTGCACGGTACGAAATATATTAACATATATTTTGTAAGCAAAAAAAATGCGAGTGCTCATCTTCTGGCGCCTGAACTTATTCGCAAATGATTTATTACGATTTATGTCTCTAGGTGCCTGTTCTGTTTTTGCGCACTGTAAAGTGTAAAGTTCATCCGGGGACCGCTTTAAGCTGCGTCCACACTTGTATCATTTCGCCGATCCGATCCCCGTTGCGTATCTCCACCGCGTATCGTGCTGTTTGGACGCTCACTGCGGGCACTCCGTATCATTTGCGCCGTCGCGCGAAGAAACGCGTCCACACTTGCCGTATCGTATCCTCGTCGCGTATCGCCGCACCGATCATTTCGGCGTGCAGTAGTTTGGACGCTATCCGTATCGTAGCACCGTATCACCGCCCCGATCATTTTGGCATTTCGCTTTCGCCGAACATTTCATTTCGTTTGTGATCGTTGTTCTGTGCGGAGTTGCGTCCCATTTAAAAATGTCGCCCGCTGAGATCGCTAACTGAACCTTGACAGAAATATTCTTGAGTGGGGGCCGTGTACCGGAAGTCGCAGCGAGGAACGCCTTCATTTTTGTCATCTGCTCATGGAGATTTAGCACATGACTGTGCTCGTTTTATAATACGTAATGCGGCAGAAAGGTTCTCGAGTGGAAACCACGTGCTGGAAGACGCCGCGTGGGGAGGCCTTCGATTAAGGCACCCGCTCACGGAGAAATGGCCTTCGTATGACTGTGTTTGTTTTATGGCATGCGGCAGAAAGGTTCTCGAGTGGAAACCGCGTGCCGGAAGACGCCGCATGGAAAGGCCTAACAAATTAGACAGTCCATCAGTGGTATATGGTATTTTTTAATTATCGTAAAGATTAAGGATTAAAAACCAATGACCGCAGCGTGGATCGATGACTCAAATAGCGCCTTTGATGATCGGGCAAAAACCCACTCGAGATGGATCACGGCCGATCCTCACCCCGTATCCTCACCGCGTATCATGAACGAAAGTGTGGACGTCAAGCCGTCGCGATCATGCAATGCTTTCGTGATCGCGAGTGTGCGGGGTACTGAAGATACGCGTATCAACATGGATTTCGCGCGAGCGTTGCATGATCGCGACGACGCGACGTCCACACTTACCGTTCATGATACGCGGTGAAAGATACGCGACGGGGATCGGATCGGCGAAATGATACAAGTGTGGACGGAGCCTTAGATAATCATTATTTGAAGGTTTATGACGCTGTTTCGTCTTTACTATCTGCCAACGACCGGTGTAAGGTCATAATAAAAACCAGCCAAGAATATGTCGGGCCATTCTCAGTGAAGGGAATCGCTACTGCATAAAAGCATCTTACAGTTTTCATTAATTAACTATGTATGATTAATTTAATTTTTACTTCGTTATATGTATAAATGTATAATATGAACAATTTTATTTTTTTTCACAGAGGCAATAAAGCAAGTTAAAGTAATTTTTACTTACAACAATATTGGTATCTTAACTACACATTTTTGTCGGTCAGGGGTTAGTTGTCCACAAACCTAAATGTATTCTGGTTTTCATAAATAGTTATTTGTTATGCAAGGCTGCAAAGTTGTTATTTGGCGCGAGTGTTGAAATTGAAAGCTGAGCGAGCGAAGGAATCTAAGATAAGAGATAGATTCCTGAGCGTAGCGAAGCTTTCAAGACACGAGAAGCTAAATAATTTTGCAGCCATGCGGAACACACAACTTTTCACCTCACTACAGCGAGGAAAATGGAAGTTCAAGAAAAACAATTAAAATATAAAAATAATCATATTTAATTTTACCTTCTATTTAACACATCAAATTTAAAACATTAACACACTCAAATTCAAAGCAAATAAATACGAGAGAAGCACACATATTAAAAATATGGCCGTAATTTGTATTACCGTCGTGTATATTTTATCGTTGAGTTTTTCTTAAGCACTGTTATATTATATTTGTATTTGAAACTACTTGACATATTCGTTGTGAATGTGGGAGAATGGCATTCTGGGAAGGATTAGTTGGCCACTCGGAAGTATTTTCCATAACACTTGCTTTGGAAGTTATTGGACGATGGGATCCGCACAAGATTATTTCGGCTTTATCTTCTTTAAAAACGCCAATAGTTTCGGTAAATTACTTATCGTCTCCAAATATTTATAACAAATCCTTTTTCGTTTTTATGCAGGCTTGTAGCATTGAATAAATACTCCAAATTGGGCTTAACTTTCTTGTTTTCCATATTTCTATAAAGTAAGACAACAGTAGGTATGTATTCTCCACAGAACCAATTTACGTTGTTTACGTGAATTGTGAAAACTTCCAACTTTTTAATTATTATTTTTTTTCTCGGGTGCGTTCAGAAATTACACTCTTATGTTCCAACTTTTATAACAAATAAATATTAAAATTTGTGATGTATTTAATATATTTACTAGTCAAAATATGTAAATGAAACTGAAATACTTACTATTAATATATATAAACATATTCAACATAAAAAAGTGTAGGAAAAATAAAAACTTAAAAATCTGTAACCGCAAACCAGGTTTCTAGACGTGATATTGTAGGTGTATTTTTTTAAAAAGAAGTATTCAAACGTACATATGATTTTAGCCGGCCAGACCAGTTCGCCCTTTATTAGCGTGCGTTGATTGGTTATTCGAAGATTTATCGACTGATGAAATCAGTCACGCGTTGAAGGAGTATTAAATATAAAAAAGTTACATGCACCACAGAGAATCAAAATCGTCGTGTTCGAAATTCAAATGACTTTTGCACGCTAGCGGATAAAATAGACTTTTGCACGCAGATTTCGCCCTATAAACGGAGGTTTTCCGAGCGAGTGAGGTGAAAATGTATGTTACCTAAGTAGTTATTCTTTTACAATGTTTTTCTGGGCCAACAATTCTTGCCAAGGGTATTCTTTTCCCACGTTAAGGCAAGGAACTCTAAAACACATAAAAGTTCATACAGAGCAAGCTTTGATAACTGGATTCAATTTCGCATATTTTTAATTCATTGCGTTAGTCATTACCGGTTATCTATATATATGTATATATATATACTCGTATAAATGCAAGTGTCCTGACTGACTGACTGACTCATCAACGCAGAGCCGAAACTACAAATGCTAGAGAGTTGAAATTTGTACAGTAGATTGCATTTATAAAGTGTACAAGAGATAAGAAGCGATTTTGAAAAATTCAACCCCTAAGGGGGTTAAAAAGGGGATGAAAGGTTGTATGGGGTACAAGTTTTTTTTTATATTAGGAACTTGAAACTTCGTAAAAATGTATTAAAATAAAATATAAGAAAACTGATTTCAGCGTTTTTGAAAATTCATCCCCTAAGATGGTAAAATAGGGGTTGAAAGTTTGTATGGAGATCAAATATTTTTTTGAGTGCGGGACTTGAATCTTTGTATAAAGGCATATTATTAGAATACGAGAAAAGTAATTTCAGCGTTTTCAAAAATTCATCCCCTAAAAGGGATAAAAAATGGTTGAAAGTTTAAATCCATTACAAATTCTTTGAAAATTCTTATAAAGGCATATATAAAAATAAAAAAATAAAATTAATTGATCGTTATTAAAAATTCAACCTCTAAGGGGGTTAAAAGGGGGATGAAAGTTTGTCATGGGGTTCAAATTTAATTTTAAGCTAGGAACTTGAAACTTCGTAAAAAGGTATTAAAATAAAATAAAAGAAAACTAATTTCAGCGTTTTTGAAAATTCATCCCCTTAAAGGGTTAAAAAGGGGTTGAAAGTATGTATGACGATCAAACATGTATTTGAGTGCGGGACTTGAAACATTATATAAAAGCATATTATAAAAATACAAGAAAAGTAATTTTAGCGTTTTTGAAAAAAGAAAGGGGATGAAAAGTTGTATGAAGATCATTTTTTTTTTTGATTGCGGGATTTTAAACTTTGTATAAAGGCATTTAATTAGAATATAAGAAAAAAAAAAACAGTGTTTTTGAAAATTCTACCCCTAAGGGGGTTAAAAAGGGGTTGAAAGTTTGTTTGAAGATCAAAAATTTTTTTGAGTGCGGGACTTGAAACTTTATATAAAAACATATTATTAAAATACAAGAAAAGTTATTTCAGCATTTCTGAAAATTCAGCCCCGAAGGTGGTGAAAAAGGGGTTGAAAATTTGTATGTAGATCAAACATTTTTTTGAGTGCGGTACTTGAAACTTTGTCTAAAGGCATTATTATTTGAATCAAAGAATTTATAAACGTCGTTCTTTCGATCGAATTTAATAAAGCTATTCGTTCGTAGATGTGTTTGATTTTTTAATGATACCGCGTAATTAGAGCAAATTAGCCGAAAAAAAAGTAAAAAAAGGCCAAGAGCGAGTCGGACTCGCGTACGAAGGGTTCGTTACTTAGCAATTTCAACATTACTTAGATCTGAAAATAATAAAGATGTAAAATGTTCAAGATAAAGGTTCCACGTGGACGAAGTCGCGGGCAACAGCTAGTTATTTATAAAATAAAACATAAATGAAGTCATGACATGTTTATGTTATATTTTTAGACAATATCTCGAGATCTATTGCAACGTCAAGACGCGATGTGTGTTTTTCGCTCATCAATGGCGTAAAATACAGCCAAATTAACTTCAGTCTTGCATTCACGGTTCCTGAGTTCAAAGAGATGAATACGAAGAAATAGTTCTCGCATTAAAATATTTTAGGCACGATTGGGCCAACCCGGCGACCAGGTATATCGCCACTTCGGAGATCTGTGACATATCAGCGGATATACAAAATGGAATTAGGGCCAATAGGGTTGCCACCTCTCTACTTTTTCGCAAAGCCAGCCATATAAGGTGAAATGACATGACCGAACGATGCGTGTGTGTCGAATAGGTACAAACGACCGTTTTTGAACGAAAATAGCTGAAAGACCGAGATAGAGATACCTAAATCAACAAACTTTTAAACGGCAAAGAAATCGAGGTATCTATATTTAATAGGAATCCTTTTTTGATGCAGAATCCACTTCGCTTTGTTATTACAAACAAATGGGACCAAAGCGAAGTGAATTCGACCTCAAAAAAGGAATTCTACTATACCTACCTGGATGGGCATCCAGGTGTGCGTCCAGTGAGTAAGGTAGATACTATCGGTGTTCGTTGTACGAAGTGAGCTTATCTTGGATTGCATATAATATATCCCTTGCGACGATGACTACCCCCATTCAGAAACATCCAAAAATGTCCGAAGTTTTATTTATACGAATATGTCATTACTTCGAAAACGTAAACTCGCTCAACAAACGTTAGTGCAGTAGATGCTAATATAATGTTACACAATCATCATCATCATCATCATCATCAGCCCGGAGTCGTCCACTGCTGGTCATAGGCCTTCCCCAGTTCGCGCCACCATACCCGGTCCTCAGCTTTCCGCATCCAACCGCTTCCCGCCACTCTTTTTAGGTCGTCGGTCCACCTGGCGGGAGGCCGTCCTACAGGGCGTGTCGTTCGTGGTCTCCACTCTAGAACTCGTCTGCCCCATCGACCATCGGCTCTACGACAAATATGCCCCGCCCACTGCCACTTCAACTTGCATATCTTAAGGACTATGTCGGTCACTTTGGTTCTCCGTCGGATCTCCTGGTTCCGGATTTTGTCCTTCAGAGAAACTCCGAGCATAGCCCTCTCCATAGCTTGTTGAGCAACTTGGAATTTGTGGACGAGGCCTTTTGTTAGTGTCCACGTCTCGGCCCCATAAATAAGGACCGGAAGGACGCACTGGTCGAAGACTTTGGACTTAAGGCACTGGGGCAGTGATGATGACTGAAAAATATGGCGCAACTTCCCATATGCTGCCCAGCCCAACCTGATTCTTCTGTCAGCTTCCTTGTCGAAGTTGTTTCTACCTAGCTGGACCATCTGGCCTAGGTACGTGTACTCTTTAACAACTTCGATGCTAACATTATCGACGGTGATCGGTATTGGGTCTACGAATGAATTGAACATAACTTTAGTTTTATCCACATTCATTCCCAGACCCACCCGTCTGGAAGAAACATTTAGGCTCCGCAACATCTCCGACAAGTCCTCCAGCGATTCAGCCAAAATGACTATGTCGTCGGCGAATCGAAGGTGTGAAATATATTCACCGTTTATATTGATGCCCCGTCCATTCCAGTCCAGTGTTTTAAAGTTCACGAACGCTCTGGAGGACGTATTTAATGTTACACAATATAATTAGGTAATTATCTTAATATCAAGTAGGGTTGTATGATTATCTTGATATACAAAAAAGAATATCAAAACATTTCATTACAAAGTGGTTTTCGGAATTATGAAAATTCGGAATAATAATGCTTTCGGACAAATTAAACTTCGGAGTACGTACTCTAGTGTAGGGGTACATACCCCTTCCCTTCAGGCGGCGTTATCATCGCATAGAGTGCCTCTTGCTAAATAAAAATACCGGTCAAGCGCGAGTCGGGCTCGCGCACCGAGGGCTCCGTACAAACACTTTCCATCCTTAAGTGGTTAAGTTAAGTTTGCACCTGGTATGTATAGCGTTCCATACAAATGAGGTGCAAAGTTAACGCAACCAATCCCGTTTGTTGTATGGGAGCCCCCCTTAAATATTTATTTTATTTTATTTTTAGTATTTGTTGTTATAGCGGCAATAGAAATACATCATCTGTGAAAATTTCAACTGTCTAGCTATCACCGTTCTTGAGATACAGTCTGGTGACAGACGGACAGATGGACGGACGGACGGACGGACAGCGAAGTCTCAGTAATAGGGTCCCGTTTTTACCCTTTGGGTACGGAACCCTAAAAATATGTATAAAGTCAAAAACGTGAGTTTGGGGAGGGAGGAAGGGAGCGCCATCATATAAGTACATTTTTATCTACCTATCGATATTTAAAATAGATCTACTCTAAGTTACCAAAATCATTGTTCTAGTGACTCATCCTAAATGTCACGTTCAAGTAACGTGGACTGAATAGCGACAGACGCGCAGAACCCGCGGTCCCGCAAATGTCATGGTTTGCATTTAGATTTAATACCTAAATCTTTTAGCATATTCTGTCTTTAACCGTGTAATGGTCACATTGACTTTGATCCAACAACAAGGGACAAACTGAAATAATAACTGTTTGGGGACAATATTCAAATCGATCTGGTCCCAAACTAAGCAATGCTTATACTATGGGTAGGTACTGCAACGATAAATATAATATACATATTTCGCAGAAAACCTCCAAGATCCAAGAATTGATACCTATTCGACCACATCACACAAATCTAAATTTGAAGCCAAGACTGCCAGCTTTCTTTATGAAGAGCGACGCAAACGAAACGGGAACACAACAGTTGCATAATAGTTAGAATCTTATTAAAAATGGTTGAATGTTTTAAATTGGTTAGGGTATGCAATACTGTACTATTGTTATTTACGTAACAACCGATTTCAAGTGCCTTCTTGTCTTAGTGCTTTTGTTTTCATGCTAAAGTAACTCTCTCTCTTACTCTAACTCATTAAGTCAAACTTATTTAGAGCAAGAAAGTCTAGAGTAGCGTAGGTATATAGTAGGAATCCTTTTTGAGTTCGAATTCACTTTGCTTTGGTCCCACTTGTTTGTTAAAACAAAGCGAAGTGAATTCAGCCTAAATAAAAACGATTCGTACTTAGGTGCCTCGATTTTTTTGCTGTCTAAACGATTGTTGATTTAACGCTGGATTAATATTTAATTATAAAACACATGTTTATTCTATCACTTCACAGCTATCACAGCGGCCACCCTGTACAAAAGTTTTACTGCTAAAAATAATTATACGATTTTAAAACTGTTTACTTAGGTCGTTAGGCCTCCTCATGCCACGCAACATGGGATACGTTGTTCACCTTTTCTGGGATCGGGTAACTAAAAAAGTCACTTGTCATCCAATAGTTTCCATTAGCGAGAGGATTATTGAAGGCTACAAAGAAAGGAATAGGACGGTTGCTTTTGCTTCTTATTTTCTTGTATTATAAGGCTTCTGTTTTAATCGCGTTTTATCCCCAATTGGATTAAATTTTCACTTTTCGTGATAGGGGAATTCTACAGACATTTGTTTCCTCCTTGTATTTATTCTTCCTTGAATTTCCTAGACTTTATATTTATGTTCAACTTCCGGTCATCCTTTAATTTTACAAATGCGAGGGCGAACTCTCTTGAAATATAATAGGTCTGAAATCCTTCATCAATCTCATATACACTTTTTTTGCTATCGTGTTATAAGTTAACCTTTCAATGATATTAATGGTATCTTCAATCGTTAGCAGATTCTAAAATAAAGCCTCGAACTATGTAGAAACAGTCTACATTCCGAACGGCCCACGCAGATCACTTTTTCTCTAGATATCTACAAAATCTGAATCATCAAGTAGGTCGTAATAAATTACAATTTTGATCTAGAATAGTCTTTGATGTCTTCTGTTCAAACAGGGAAATAGAAACGACCACAAGTCAGGATATATGACAGAATCTATATTCTATAGTGCAAGCGATTTAGACCATCAACAATGTTTGGTACACGGGGACTACTAGTAGCTGAACAGATGATTATTTACTCGATATTTAAGAGGCCTTATTCCTTTTAAAATTTATTTTTTTCATATTATGACAAATATATTGATAATTTGAACCAACTTTTTAAAGTGAATAATACATTTCCCCGAGTTCTAGGTAGTTACATAGCTATTTCATGCTTTTATCGCGTGCATTCGAAAATAAGTTGAAAAAACTAATTTTCCGCGTGAATTTTGTCAATTTCGAGTAGTTTTTGAAACACAAATCATCAATGAAAAATTCAAACTGTAGGTTTCAAATATATACCAATAAATCCCAATAGCCCTCTTCTAGGTAGTAACATCAATAATATGTTAAGAAACATGTTTGATCATAGAAAAAAATCTCTAAAAAATCAGCATTTTAAAAGGAATAAGGCCTCTGAACGGAACAGAAAAATGAGGGTTATAGCTTTTTCTTCCGCGTGGTTGAAAAACGGCGACACCTTCCGCCACAGGTCCGGTTATATAAATAATACCGAATAATTTTCCTCTACCGAAGTCGGATAAAGAAAATTCAAATGGTCATTTTTGAATGCCCGGCCGTTTTGTAATGATAATGCCTCAAAGAATTTCCATAAGACTTCGTCTTGTAGGTAATAAAAAATTACAATTCCCTTGGCCGCATAGGAAAACTGCAAACGTGTGAAAGATCACAGATAATGCAAGTTGAATGCTCTCCCAGAGTAGCCGTCCGAGGCTCGGTTATATAAATAATACCCTTTTTAGGGTTCCGTTGTCAACTAGGAACCCTTATAGTTTCGCTATGTCCGTCTGTCTGTCTGTCTGTCCGTCCGCGGCTTAGCTTCGTGATCATTAGTACTAGAAAGCTGAAATTTGGTATGAGTATGTGTATAGGTAATGTATCACGCCGACAAAACGGTAAAATAAAAACAAAAAAAAAACTTTTTTTCGGGTACCTCCCGTACACGTAAAGTGGGGGTATTTTTTTTTTCGTTCCAACACTAGTGTTTGGGCCGTTTGGGGTGTCGTTGAATAGGTCTTTTAAAAATAATAGGGGTCTACAAACATCATGATAAATGAGATAAAGTTAGCAGTTTTGTAAATATTCGGTCCGAAAATAAAAAAAATAGCGCCCCCCTCTAACTTCTCAACCAAAAAATTATAGAAAAAATGAGGCCTTATAATACTTTCAACGAAAACTATATTGAATAAAATCAGTCGAGCCGTTTTTGAGTTATCGCAAAAATACATAATTTTCTTTAAAATGACGTAAGTGCCGCGCGGTGTCCTTATACTTCGAACGTTACACGTATTAGTTATGTGACATACTGTATTAAAACATTTCGCTCAATCTTGCGCGTATAATCGATAACTTCCAGAAGGTAATATGTAATTACTGTTACTTTGGCGTTTACGACCTTTTTATAGAGCTTAAAATCTTTCTCGTAATTTCCTCTATTGTGAAGGATGGGCAACTACGGAACCCTACACTGAGCGTGGCCCGACATGCTCTTGGCCGGTTTTTTTTCGGTACCGTAGTCGGACAAAGAGTTTATACAAACGATTTGCATGTCAGGCCGTTTTGAAATGATGATACCGCAGAGAATTTTGATAAGAAAAGGTTTTGTGTAAAAATTACTATACTCGTAGCTATGGATATCTGAATACTGCCAAAAAAATTTCGGCTTTGCCCTAAGGTTGACTAGTAAATGCCTCAAGGGCATGATAATGTCTGCTTTTCATACGATAAGTTTTCTGTTGTGCAATAACGATTAAATGATTTACTGTCATCAAGTACAAAAAGTTGTCCACAGGGAATTAGACGTCAAATTGGAAAAAGTGCCAATTTTAAATATTACCTGTAAGGAAAGTCGTCCATCCATTATATTAAAATAACAATTCCGTCCAACCGCATAGGAAAATTGCATAAGTGTGAAAGATCCAAGATATGCAAGGTGAACGCTCTCCCAGCAGCCGCGCTCGGTAATATAAATCGTTCACGTACATTATCTGTGGGTGCCCACGCGCATGAGTCAGTTGGACGTTTCCTGCGGTCCTACGCTGCCGCAATTTCAATGATGGGTTAGGTTTTGAGCATTAGCGATTTAGGAAAGGATCTGATTATAAGTACTTAGGGTGAACACTGAGAGGTTCCTATCTGGATCGCGTATAAGAGCGAGCGAAACAGGTATAAAGCGAGAAATACGTTCAGCTCACACACTGTACTAAAGTTATATCGTATTAAAACTTTCGTGAGATATATTTAATTATTATATTAAGCGTTTACAGTCATGTGAAATTGTCAGATCCGGATAGGAACCTATCAGTTTTCACCCAAAACCAAATCCCAATCTGAGAGCTCATGGAGTGTACATGAATGTACTTGAACTGTATTAATACGCTTCGTGCCCTTATTATGTAATACTATTAAGTATTCTGTGCCCTTAGCTCAAGATTACGTTCTGTGGCCAAAATCGGCTAGGCATTCTGGAGTGCTGAAGTGCACAATTTTCATTCGTTCGTAGTTACTTAATTCTGGATGCACTAATTTCAGATTTACAACTACTCGTATTTTTATGACATTTATTACGAAAAACGACCACAATGGGAGAGGGAGGCTGCTAGCTAGTGCACACCGGAACGATATCCCATTAACACATATAATCCCATTTTTTATCACTGCTGGAAATATTTAGAGTGTATAACGCCTTTATAGAGGCCGAACGCCTATATATTGTAAACAAAATCGACTTAAATGACTATCCCCGAAAGCTTATTTATTCGCCAACCTGGTATATGAAAAAGTATTCTTCAATTTAATTTTCTTTAATTATCTTTGTAATTACGCCATGTTCTTCTTAATTATACCATTCCAATCAACGCTTGGGCAAGTTAGGCGGTTAAGTATTCGACTTATTTTAATAACTCTGCTTTTTGCGGCCATTATGTACATAAATACAGATTGAAGCGCATCGCAAAGCATTCCAGTCATCTTCGATTCATCTCAATAAAGTCTTAATCCAAGCATTTAATTGCACCATTAAGATTCCCACTAAATAATTATCAGAATGTAATTAAGTGTACTTGTATGTAAGACTCTTAACCCAAATTCTATACCAGGTGAGATGAAATAAATTACGTTAATTAAAGATAAATCCCTACCTATTCTGTTTGACGCTCTGCGAAACTGAAGCAACATATATCCATTCATGTTATCTGTCCGAGGGATCTATCTACATGAGATTTATATTTTAGTGTTATGCGCTATTTTAAGTCGGCTGTTCTATAGATGGAAAATTTGTTAATGTCCGTTACGGTACTCTTTTTTAGGGTTCCGTACCCAAAGGGTAAAAACGGGACCCTATTACTGAGACTTCGCTGTCCGTCCGTCCGTCCGTCCGTCCGTCCGTCCGTCCGTCCGTCCGTCTGTCACCAGGCTGTATCTCAAGAACGGTGATAGACACTTGAAATTTTCACAGATGATGTATTTCTATTGCCGCTATAACAACAAATACTAAAAATGAAAAAAAAAATATTTAAGGGGGGCTCCCATACAACAAACTTGTAATACCTATATATACATATGTATAGGTACGGAACCCTTCATGCGCGAGTCAGACTCGCACTTGCCCAATTTTTTATTTATAGAGGTAAAATTTAAAACGTAGTAGTAGAAGAGCGGGATTTCGTGACACAGGTATCATTATACTCACTAGAAGATCCCAGCGTCATTATTGACCTAGCACATGCTGAGACTGAGACCCATTGCCTCACTTTATCCTGTTTTGTATTGTTTTTTTTTAGTTACTAGCAATGTAATTCTTAGGATAAGTTTTTTAAGGCAATAAATAATATTCTGATTCTGATTATTATTGTGTCTACTTTAAAGAAATAAAATATTTTCATTTTCATTTTCATTTCATAATACCACCAGTAACGTACTGTAGGCCGACTATAAAAAAGTATTTGGTTTAAATAAAGATTCTGTCACTGTCAGGTGAACGATATAAAAAAAAATATCTTATTGTTCCTTTACGAGTTGCCACCGAACTAACAAACTATGTTTATAGTATTTCGGTCGTAATAGACCAAAATTACCAAGTAATGAGTTTCCCTGAGCCTCCACCCCACAGTACAAAGGACAGGACCGAGTTCTAATCTAATTTTACCATAATTATTTCCTTCAAAATGTCAACTTGTTAATGTTACTAAATGCTACTCGAACAGTTAAAATTGATTTATTTCTAATATAATGCCATAACGTTGCCAAGATATTGCACTCTTTTCTCTGTGGCTCCACTTCGCCTGATGGTAAGTAAAAAGGGGAGCCCAAGTCGCAATGGCAACTGACAAAAAACCAAAAGTGCCTTGTCAGTTGACACTGCCGTGCTGCCCCGTGAGATGCTTCTTCACGCTTCATTTGAAGAGTCCCATGTTGTAAGAAGGAGAAAATACATAATTATAATTTGAATGGAGATATTGAAAACCTTCGTCGAATTACAGCCCTTCGAAACAGAAGCAGCATATTATGGTATTTTTAACACGATTAATAAACTTATATAAGATCTCTAAATTACGATATCCTTTAATATGCGGCTGACAGTTGCATTGCAAAATAAGTGGATGACATTTTAGCGATTGCCAAGAGAACTTAAAGAATTTAACATAAATTGTGTAAGTATATTACGGTCAATTAATTTTGATTGAAGACATGGCTAATGCTGTAAACCTATATTGCACGTGGGGTTTTAAGTCAATGGCCTTAGTTAGACTTTACGATTTAAGTAGGCACTCAGGACCTAGTTTGGCTATCAGTCGGTGACTAGAAGTGGGAAGTTGCTAAATAATGGAATAGATTGCTGTTATGCCTACTAAGTTCAAAGCGGCTACCAAATTATGTCCCAAGCATTATTTCCGAACAACACAACATGCTCTGTTGCTAAATATTATGTCTCATCATTTTTAAAGTGGATATACCACATTTTTTTATTGAACCAATGATACAAAGATAAAAACTCAAAGAAAATAAATAAACCCGTGTAAAGAAAGCTTTTCAATTTCAAATAAGTAATGCAAGTTGTATCAACACACAAAGCACTAGGAAAAAATCGAAAGCTATTCTTGCGTTAGGGTGGTGGAGTGGCTGACACGTTGGACCGGTAATCCAGCGGTATCGGCTTCTTTCGTCTTTTCCGCCAGGTTTCGCATTTCAATTTTATCTTTGTGCTTTGATCTTTGGATGTGTCAATGGTTTAAATCTTTCAACCGCGTCGATATCAAAACTGTGTAAAAAACACTTCTAAACATAACTTAACAACATTATTAAGTTAAAATTGTTACTAACATCCTATGGATCATTGGTCTGCAATAAACTATTTTTATTTTATTTTTTTTATTTACAACTGTACTATTTTCTCACTACGGCGAACAAAAGTGACGGCGGTTTCCTATCCTAATACCGCGTGCATTTAATGATCATAAACATAACATAAGATACATAAATATTACACATATATGTATACACAATACAATTACTTTACTAAGACACACATTTAAACATTGACAATTCGTTGATTTGCCCTTTAGATAAGGGATTCGTGGAAGGTATCCCGTATAAAAGTAAATCTGACACTAAAGTCAAACTGTTACCAAAGTTTTACCTATTTACTTCATTAAAGCAACCATATTGTACACACACGCTTATTGTAAACGTTACATGGAAATAACACTCGAAAACGTGCACAACTCGTAAAATAATAGACCTAAGAGTAAACCGAATTTCGCCAACTCGCTAATTCCGAACTACAGACTGTTGACACGCGAGGCTATGAGCGTTTCTTCACGCAATTAGCACCTCTGTTGTTGACTAAGCTGTGACGCGTGCTGAGAAATTCGTCAAATAGGTAGTCTAGGAAATACAATTTGGTGGACAAATTGTGTTTATTGTGTTATAATAGGTATTTAGGTTTCCTTTATACACATATCATAGGTACTTTTTATACTTATTTGCGGATATTTTGAAAAACTCAGACCCGTTTACATTTTGTCACCTTTATACTGTATTATACTAGTATCATGTAAACCACACATAGGCATTAAAGGAAACCTATGATATTTGGTTTCCAACGCCTACTCATATAAGGTGCAGTTGCGTGAGAACAACGCATGTTTAAGAAATGAGATCACTATCGTACATAATGAATAAGACATAAAAATACTGAACACTTGTTATAAATCTAATAACGAATTCCATAAATACTGGTAATGCAAAGGGCACATTTATTAGAGACCCCCTTTTTTTAAAAATATTCTAATTAAGGAGCTTTGATCATTTTGATGAACATGCCAGCTCCAGTAGGCCTAATACACAACAAGAGATACCCTATTCCGCGCCTTTTGAGCTGCGCTGCGACAAAGCAACGTTGGCGGGACTTCGCTAAATGTCCAACAATGGCAACAACTTTGCGAGACCAGCGGATTTTTTTTTGTTTACTTGCGTATCCTTAGGGGCCCTTTGCACGGTTTGTTGGTGACAAATCTCGTCCTTTAGGACAAAACGCCGAGAAAAGACCAGCGGAGTAGCGAGCGGCGGCCATAGGAGTGAGCGTGACCGCGATCGGACGTTCCGCTTCCACCTATGGCCGCCACTCGTTGTGCAAAGTGACCGGGCCGTAGAGTCAGCCCACGCTAAACGCGCTCTTCCAATAAAATGAACTGTCAAACTATACAAACTGACTTTGCTTGGAAGAGTTTGCGTGGTCAGACTCTAACATCTTTCGAACCGTAACGTCTTGCCAGCGGCATCGCTGATAATGCACAGCACAACGCAATCTCATCACCCCGCTACAGCGGCCGGCAAACTTTTGAGCATGACCTTGACTGCGCAGCAGCCGATTTACGTACAAATGTACATGCGCAGATCCGCCATTTTTGTTCTAAAAGTTTGCCGGCAACTATACCGCGACGCACTACCCTGAGATTAGAGAAAGACGAAGATGTTCAAAAATAAAAAAAAACCGGCCAAGTGCGAGTCGGACTCGCGCACCGAGGGTTCCGTACAATCACTTTCCATCCCTAAGTGGTTAAGTTAAGTTTGCACCTGGTATGTATAGCGCCCCATATAAAGTAGGTGTAAAGTTAGGTATTAAAAAAAAACTACTTACTAGATCTCGTTCAAAACAATTTTCGTTGGTAGTTTTTATAGTAATGTACATCATATGTTTTTTTTAGATTTTTCATTTTCTTATTTTAGAAGTTAGAGGGGGGGGGGGGGACCAACTTTTTTCCACTTTGGAAGCGTCAGTCACGCAAACTATTCGGTTTAGAAAAAAATATTGTAGAAACCTCGATATCATTTTTGAAGACCTATCCATAGATACCCCACACGTATGTGTTTGATGAAAAAAAAATTTTTGAATTTCAGTTCTAAGTATGGGGAGCCCCCAATATTTATTATTATTTTTTTATTTTTGCATCAAAATCTTAATGCGGTTCACAAAATACATCTACCTACCAAGTTTCAACAGTATAGCTCTTATAGTTTCGGAAAAAAATGGCTGTGACATTCGGACGGACAGATGGACAGACAGACATGACGAATCTATAAGGGTTCCGTTTTTTGCCATTTGGCTACGGAACCCTAAAAAGACGTTGAGTCGCCGCTGCACGAATGTTGCGTCGCCGCTGACGCTTAAACGACGCTAGTGTGGGGTGTCTCTAAGCAGAATTGAGTAATGGCTCAACTTGAGCAACACGACGCACAATTATTTGCTTTGCATTTGTTTACTATGGTTTGTGTGGTTGACCGGTATTTGACATGACACTATTAATTTTGTGTAGAGTAGATAGTTGTTAAAATCCAATAGCCAATTCTCTTCTTAGCTATTCTCGTGCATGTAGGTAGTCATAATTACCGAGTTATAATTAAATTTGAAATGTTTTATTTAAATCCAGCGGAATGAGAGACAACTCCTTCAAATATTCACTCAATGGCCTCATAAGTTTGCCTTTGTATAAAGCTGCAGAATTGAATGAATTCATTCATAAATGGGCCATGCATTTGTGCAGAATAGTATACGTACCTTACATGTAATATTTGTTATAAACGTATTTTAACCTGTTTTTGTAAGTGTTTGTAAATTGACATGTAAAAATTAACTGGTAACTTTCAGAGCCTCAAACAAGAGCTCACACTTGTACATTTCGAAAAAAAATCCGTCTTTTATATAGTTACCAACTCTAATAAAGATATGTACTTTATAAAAGCCTTGTAAAAGTCTATTGCCTATAGCCCAAAAACGCACTCCGAAACGATGTTATAGGTATGTCACAAAAAAAGGGGCTTTCCGGGCATATTCAAATTAAGTAGATAATTTAAGGTCATTCACCCCAAATTGCACATCTAATCCAAACACTGGCAATTTGACATATGCTAGTAGTAAAATAGTCACCTACTTTTGATGCTGACTGTGTACAACTTAGTCAAACATATCGCCGTGTTTGCGATCTTATACATTCAAATGCCGTTATAGTATGAAAGACTTACTGGTATTTGGTAGAAGGATCCATTATTAACAGTCTGGTAGGAAGTGAGAGGAACAACAGGAACTGATCCGTTTCTGAGCAGAATTGGCCCTTGCACCGGCGTCACTGCAGGCTGGCCCGAATCTGGAAACATTATAAGCTTTCATAAAAAAAATACGCGATCCACTACATTGCGGGTAGAGATGGAACCTACTACATCTACATATCCGGAGTAGTGCTCTGAGGCGGTTGTTACACTGGTTGTGCTGCGGATTTTTAGTTTTAGCGGAGATGCGGTGGCAATGTGTTATACCCTGCGGGTTTTGTGTACAAATCAAGATTCTACAGTACAAAGTTAAAAACCGCAGCACTGGACGCCGCTCCGATGTGCGGAGCAGTGTGACAACCGCCTGAATCATGAGCTACAGCGACGTTACGCACAACGAGTGAAATTAAGCATTATATTCCGCCAAGTGGCCTCTGTAGCATTCAAATTAATTAACCAAAAGTCAACTAATGTTTCACCGGAGATTGATTGATACGATCTAAGAAATTCATTGCAAAAATTATCAATCGAGTAGATGGCCCATCGTTGGTCACTTTTCATTTGTAGGCGAAAATACCAACAACGGCATCTAAGATAAGCTTTTCCGGTGGACACAATTACCTCTATATTCACTGGTTTCACTAGTAAAATAGCTCTATTTCTTAGAACTTAAGTCAATATGAAAAGTAACTGACCATGTTTAGTACCTTTTCACTACATCTGCTTTGACACATTTTAACTGTCGCTCTACCAATCATTACTTTGAAAAAGTACTTAAACTTGTTGGCTATACTCGTCTAAGTCTGTGTTTCGAATCTGTGCTAACTCTACGAAACTTCGGCATCCACAGAGGCCCAAGAAGTGGCCCGTGAAGGTTGGAATAAATTATGTCTTCATGGTAGGTACAGCGGAAGTACTAAACTAAGAAATGTTTGGATGGTCAGAACTCGACAAATAAATATAGGTTTTATATCTGCTCTAAATGGTAGCGACCATTTATATTTTATCGGTAGACGACTAGACGGGGATAATGTGGTGTCGTCCACCGCGAGGGATATATTAATATAATACTGGATGTTTTTTTAATCGTGAATGGGAGTGCCATGGTTTGCTGGGGAGGGTTACACTGAGCAACTTTTAGTATCGAACCAATAATGAAATCGAGATGAACAAAATAAGTAATTAAGGGTCAATTAAATATCAGACAAATAAATATCAGACATTGTTAGGTAATTGAGAACTAATCATCGAAAATATATGGAACAGCTGAGTTTTTCTTCTCGATTTCATTGTTGACCCCATAGTAAAAGTTGCTCAGTGTGACCTTTTCCAGCAACCCCTGGCACTGCCATTTACGACTAAAAAGTCACCCAGGAAATACATAATAAATTACGATCGCCTGCTATATTTGCAACGACACCATCTTGTCGTCCACTGACAAAAAACCGACAATTGCGTCCACTGAGCGGTTTGTTCCAGTTTCCTCTCATATTTTAGTATACTTTAGACGACAAATCCAGCTCATATAAACTCAAGCCCGGCGATACGCAAACACTAACCAATACTAATTACTCACAAACAGAACAGCTGCAGTTCATTGACTCGATATATACAAACAATTTACGGTTAAAACTTCTTCGGTAATTTTACAATTTACGGTTAAGACTTCTTCGCTAATTCACTGCCGAAACGTGCATCTTCGTTCGATGCTTTTGCAAACTGAAGAGTTACGGACATTCTGCCCCTCTTAAAATTCGAGGGTCAATTGAAATACGGTTCACACGTAACTACAAATATTTGGTGGTCATTCTATTATAATTCTTACAAAAATTACGCGTTAGTTGAATAAGTAGGTGAGTTTGCTTGACTGTCAAAGAGAATTTTGAAAATGTAACTCTTGGGTTTGTCTTTCCTTAGAGATGATGCATATACCTATATAATACAGGGTGTAACCGACGGTGTACCGAAAACTGAAACCATGGCTTCAGACCATTATTCTGGCCTGGAAAATCGTGGAAATTTCTTTGAGAAAATTCACAATTTTTCCTCGTGAGTTTTCCTTTTTTCTTTATTTTTCCGTTAATCGAACTCTACCGGTAACAATTTTTCATGAAAAATCGCATGAAAATAGCATTTTCCGCAGAACACGCAATGTATCACAAACAGTATTATGTAAGCTTTACGGTAAAACAGAGAGTGGAGTGGGACAGATAACGGTACTGGTCGGTCATTGATCGGCCAGGCCAGTCAGTGCGATCGCGCAGCGCGTTGCGGTCGGACGCATGAATGTTTACCTACCCGCACATTTTATTTGCTTTACTTGCTTGAATGAAAATAATCTTGTTAGACTGTTTTAATTTATCGGTCAGTTGTTATTGGTGTTAGGTAGTACACTAGTTGTGATCTGTGGTTGCGTTGTTTTTGTGGTTGCATTCATTCATGTCACTCGATGCGCATTGGCGTAACGGTATGTTTTGCGCTGACGCGTGAGTGGAATGGGGAGCGCCCGGACCGGTCGATGCTTGCCGCGTGCTCCCCTCCCCGCGCGTCTGCACCCGAGAGAATTGGACGCAATACATTGCGCGTCAAGTTTTATAATTTATTTTGGAAAATCTTATCCTTGAGTTTTCCGAGAAAATGAACACTCGTTTTCAGTTCGTGAATATGGTCTAAAACTACAGTTTTCGTTTTCGGTACGCTGTCGGTTACACCCTGTATAATAAAGAGTAAACGTATAAAGGACATTTATATACACAAAGAAGTTAATTGAATAAAACCCACTGAATAAAACGCTATAGAGGACTCTGTCTTTTCTTCTTCGTAAAAGTCGCCTTCAGCGGTTCTCACACTTTTCTAGCTCCGTCGCCATCTTTTGAAACACTCTGTTTTACGGACCCCCAAAACAGATGCACTTCATTTAATACCACCTACATATACAATGACAATCAGGAAAATGGTTTTGACTCTATTAAGAAGCAAACATATAACGGAGACTAAGGATTTTCTGATATTATTTTTCTTTATTTGTAACCAACATTAAAAAGAAAACAGTTACTCAGTTCAGTTGTTTTTTATTTACTATCAGGTTAAAAAAGTTGTCAGGTTGATATGAGTTTGGTCGAGCCTTCCAAAGGGCTTCGCGTAGCGACTGACAGACCCATCCGACTGAATACGATCACCCGAACAAAAGTAAAAAGCGAAGCAGTATACCTGATACTTAGTATATTGCACCGTTTAACGATTAGCTGTTATCGTGACACGCGATGAGTGAGCTCATGGTGCTTCGTCCATTTGTAGCGATTCATTCTTGCAACTAACGGCCAGAATGTTTACGATGCCACACCACTTTTTCACTACCTATCAGTATGTGAAACATAGTAATGTCTCATTATCCTTAATGTGGATACGCCACAATTTTTTATACTGAATCTAAGCACAAAATTTTGGCTATTTTGTTGTTTGCGTAAAATGTGACGCGGTTGATCGTGTTCTAGCACTGTCTATTTAGCACTGGCTACGAGTGTGGAACCAAGCACACAGGTGCGCACATTAAGGCTCTCTCTGACATATTACTACGTGTCAGGCAAGAAAATATTGTTTTATTGAAAACTATAAGACTATGCCCACTAATACGTTTCTTCCGATCAGAAGGGTTACTCCAACGTAAGAAATTCGAACTACGTATCGGGCCGCTCATTAAAGTATTGTTTGACGCGAGATCGAGAGAGGTGGCACGGATAATACTTCCAATTTCAATCGTCGGAGTAGCAATTCTGTACCGTCGCGTGTCACGCATGAAGCTTCAAAACGACAAGCACGGCTGGAACGGAAATGAGCCCTCCTTGACAGCGGGACGATGATGAGGTTAGCGATTCAAAATCACGTTTCGCTTGTATAGTCAAACCACGCTAATTCTTCCAAGCAAATGAACTGTCAAACCATACAAACTTACTCACTTTGTGGCGTGGTTTGACTTTAGTCCAGAGTCCACCATTCCGCGTCATCGCTATGGATCGTGTTCGTGTCATAGGCATTACAAGAAAAACAAGGTAATTTCATCATAGCGCTAGGCGCGTCACCTTATCCAGGTCAAATGTTACAAAACTAGTAATCTCTTCACATGTAGCCACTTAAGGGGTATATGGGGCAGCGATTGCATTGTTTTTAGTTTACTAGACTACGATATTAAATATATTAAATTGTTTTGTCGTTTATTAATCAATTTGGTCTACAAGTTATCATCATTTGAGAATCGGACGACTAAAGTATGCGCGCAGGTACGACTGGGTGGAAACAAGGCTGAAATAAATGGAACGCGGAGCTGGTACATTATGGGCTTAAGTATGATGGTTAAATTTACACGCAAGTATTCGTGGAATTAGCGAGATTCCTAGTAAGGCAGACACATATATAGTTATTGTCTCTGACATGATTTAGTTAAAACATACTCAAACGTTTTCACGCGAAATTAAATTTTGTACAAAGCAATGTCTTAACTACAGAGTTACTCAATACTCACCCTTAAGCGCGTGGCGGTAACGTAAAAGAAGACATTATAAGATTGACGTGTTCATACATAAACATTAATGTAATTGCCTAATTGGTCTTACCTCGCTCCCAGACCGTTTGATTAATATGTGAAACGAGCTCCGACAAATTGTAAGCATTTTACACTAATCGTGGCCATTAAAGAGCCTTACAGTAATTGGAGAAACTGTGATTTGTAGTTTTTATTTTAGTTTATTAGGATAACTTAAGATAGGCTTAAGGATGTGAGGACTGCATCGCCCGCTGGTATCACCAGCACCTCTAGCACAACTGTCACAAGTGACTATTTCTCGTGCGAGATAATTGCCTGTCTCTTTCTGTGCAGTAATGTGAGAGGGTGACGGGTAAGCGCTATGTCTTGCGACAAGAGTCGCGAAGCATAATTGTGCTAGACTGGTAGGGCAGCCAGTCAACGCAGTCGAACTGAGCCTGACGGCTCACTCTAACGGGGGCTTGACCTTGAGACTGGAGGTAGGAAGCCGGGCTCCAGACAGGATTTAATAGTATAATGGGTTACGGCCTGGTTTGTAGCACAGGGCCGTGGAGGGCCCGTGCAGCCTAAAGCCCGGGTGGCAAATGCCGCTATATGCCAGTCCAGTGCTGGTCAACGCAGGTCAGGGCAGCTTATGGGGATCTAGTGGAGATCCGGACTCACCTAAAGGCAGTCAGAGTGCACCGTAAGACGTGCTGTTCTAACAAGGAAGGGTACCCAACTGTCAGACTCTGATTTGATTCATACAATACAATGCAAATACTCTTTTCACCTCACCAGCTCAAACATGGCGGCTTTGCTGCGACATAACAGTGAACAAAATGCGATTTTGTTTCGAGCGTGACTAGAAAGTATAATAATAACAATAAAAATATATTTTTTTTTAATTTTTGATCACGAATTGTCATTTCTCAGCCACAGGTTAATTATAAAATTTTAATCATTCGAATTTTGATGCACACTGTCTCTTTCATATCTATATGAAAAAGAGAGTGATAAAGACATATCGATGCGAAATTCGATTTTCGAATCCGACTTCAAATAAGAACACGTTCCGATCGACGCGTTGTACCTACCAAAAAAAATTAAAAAAATACCCGAAGGAGTTTTTATTACAAAATACTGTTTTGAACGACCGAATGTTTAAATAATTGTGTCTTTTATATAAATCAAATAGATTATTGTCTCAATAAGTTAAGATTTTTCAACTTTATTCTGTAAATACATGTACAAATAATTTATGACTTCACCATTTTATCATAGACGCAGTTTCGAATCATAGGTACTTACTTAAAAAAATATTGAGTTCAAATTGTTATTTTCTTTTGTATTCATTTTGTTTAGTGCTTTACGAGTTAAAATATTAATTAAACTATAAACAATGAAATCTCGTATAAAATAAATAAACACGTAATGTATCTGCTCAATCTTTAAATTTGATCAAACAATGACAACCATGGTGGTTGTGAGGGACTGGTACAGTGTTGGAACGTATTATTTCAATTTATTTAGATTTTTTTTTTCATTTCAAGCAGCGGGTATCTATTTTCTAATTAATAATGTCATTGAAATCAGCAACAAAGACAATACCTACACCTGAATGGTTGGAAGAAAAAGTACAAAAAGTCGAACCTAATATGTTCTCGCTGTCGAGGTGAAAAGTTGTGTGTGCTACACGAGAGCAAAGTTTTTTGCATCTCGTGCTGTTGAGTCCCTCGCTACACTCAGGATTCTAAATTAGAATCACTCGCTACGCTCGTGATTCAAACATAGACTCCTTCGCTTGCTCGGGACTCAAAATCAGCACTCGCAACAAAAAACAACTTTGCTCTCTTGTTGCACAAATAACTTAATTATTGCACACCTCAAACATCAAGGAATATACAACACAACATGAGATAAATTAAAATAACAGGCAGAGGTAAACAACAGGCGGTCTTCATTTTGATATATTATGTTATTTTGTATATGTTTTTTTCATATCAAATATGAGTTTGAGGTGAAATGACAAAACATGTGTCCATTATTTGTTCATGTTCTCCAACATACAATGATGGAACCACTACTAATTAATTATCGATTATCGATTTGCTTGAACAAATCTCTCTACAGAAGTTAGAGGGTTTGGTAAATTTTCAGTACTTTGAAGGACAATTTCTCCTAACAGGTTAAATTTGGGCAGCTAAAAAAATACGTGTCTGCTATTTTAGTCTACTCTATAACATATATAAAAATTAATCAAATCGGAGTCTGACAGTCGGGTACCCTTCCTTGTAAGTTAAATTTTCCGCAGTATATTAGCATGATTACATGATTAGACTCATCGCGATTGTGACTAAAGCTTTTAAATTCTGATTTAAATCTCGACACGGCTTAAATTTAGTATCTCTGTTCAACGTTTTGCAATTTTATCAGAATTTGAGACTAGGTCAAAACATCCGATCCTAAATTATAAGCTTAACATACCGATGTCGAAAATCTTGACCTTAAATGCTCTGGGAACTTTAGAAACTTAAATGATTCATCCATTCGTGACATAGAACAATAAAAAATTACAATGTATTTAAATGATTGCGCATGAATCGAAATTAAAAATGTAACAAGTCTGTTGATGTCCCTTAAAACCACAGATTTTATAAGCACATGTTATTTAGTTTAATAGTGGCTTAATGAGTATGTATATATTTTTATATTTTGCCTCACTTACAAGCCACACCCGTTGTTTTAATGATATTGCCTGCCAAGCTTTTTTTACGTGTTGTCAGTAAATTTGACCGCTCGCTGGTATCTGTAAAATGAGTGGTAAAATCAGCGGCTCCACATTCAACCACGAAATCTAAAGTTATGCAACTTTGTTTAGCGTGGTTCTAGTTCCATGACCAGTCCTTTCTATTGACTATACTAGCTCCTTTGACGAAAAAACCTAAAGAAGTAATAGCTGTAACGTTATAAAATACTCCTGCGCTCTGAACCAGTAAAAAAACCGTCAATTTTCATACAATTTCATCGTTATGTATACAGAATCGGAAGCAGAGCATCGTTTTAGATACACTACATACGTTAACCTTATAATTATATTCCTCATTTTCCTACATACGAGTATTTCCAATTAATATAATAAAAAGTATGAAATGTCATGTTCAGTCGGGCGCGCGCATTTTGCGAATAGAAATAAATCAGCTACAAACCTGACCGAATTTTCTTCACATAATTTGCGCGGAAACTCGTTTTACTAGCATTTTATTATACTGTTAATATGTACATAATGTATAATGGTTACAGTTTCCAAGTATCTCAGCTGTGAGACCAAGTGACCTTGCTTCCGATAACAAGTCGAATTGGCCAATGCCGCATCCTCAAAACTGGCGTTTGCCAATAAATTAACATATCTAACTATAAATAATGCTGAGGTCGCAATCAACGGAACACGTAAGATATACTCAATTAATACAACATAATAAATGGCTGATAATTTGACCTCTTGGCTCTGAAGCTAATTATAATGGCTTATGATCTGAATCAAACTCGAAACTTAGACCACTTTGTATCGTGGCTTATTGATTTTAACTTACATTTTTTTCCACAAACGGTGACTTGCTCGAATCAATATAATTTATGTCTTCTTTTGATACCTTCTTGAGTCGGGAAGTATAATTCTGAACACTTTGAAGAGCTTTGGACTTTTTTGCATAAATGTCACTTAAGCGGACAGAACCACCAAAGAGCGGAAAATCATTGTGGCAGCATAAGAATAGTTTTCGAGGGATTCATTGTATGTAGTTGGGTTAATAATTTACTTTATCGCGAACAATGATTTGCATAAGTATCTGTTTGTGACGGGAATTACTTTTCGCCTCTTTCTAACGACGAACATGAGTTTAAACTTAACTCTCTTTAGTAGATTTACCAAAAATATGATGCTCACACGATATATATAAATAAATAGATAAATGATATAATTATATAATTGTGTATCTTTTCTTAGAATAATGAGAAAAATACTAATTTTTATCGTCTATTACATTAATTGGTAACCTATAAGATCTACAGTGCTCTAGACTCTATCTAAATTAAATTGTTTGCATTTAGTTACTTTGTGCTTGCTTACTTTTCCCCTACGTACATAATAAAGTTCATTATTTCATTGTTTGCAGTTAAGATTTTAAACAAATTGAAATTTTACTCGTTTCTGGTTCTAAACTTGTTTTAGGTTCTGAATGTATTAGTTCAGACTGACTGACTAATGCCTATGCTACCCCACCTGGGATAATCGTCATGATTTTACAAGTATACTTTGCGTTTACACCAAGTGACTGGTCCGTTTCGATTGTATCGCGTAAGGTCGGCGTTCGAAAGAGCTGTCTGGGTTATTTATGGGCACCACTTGGACTTATTGCTGTGAAATATTGCCGCTTTTGTAAGCAGTCTGGATTTCTGTACTCACGTACTTTACTGCTATGAAATTACCTTTTGTGTCTGTTATATCAAATTGATAAATTGCGCAATATTCTAGAACATTTTGATGACGCTGACGCTGAGACGTGAACACCTGATTAGTGACACAGAACTGGCAAGATTTCTCATTTCTGTGGCGTGAAAATATTCCCGTTAGTGGGTTTGTACACTTACACAAATTCCAACTCACTGGTAGTGAGGGCTAACTAGCACTGCTACACTTCAATCCAAATCTTTAAAAAAAATACTAGTAAGAAATAAACAAGCATTAGAAGCGTTGAGCCCAAATTTGACGAAGAAACAAGCATCGAAATATATATCACAAAATGATGGTTTGATTTCGGGAAAAATTGTCTTGAACTACTCTTGTGAGCGGTGTGATTGATACGGGTATATTACCTACTCGTTTCAAGATTTGCGCCACAAAAAAGCACCTTTTGTTTTTAAGGACGACACGGCTTCCTTCCTTTTCAATTTGTTGAATGTAAATCTTCTCCTTTTGTAATTAGAAAACTAATGTGACTTTCATGACGTGCGTTAACATTGGTAATTTCACTCCTGTTCTATGACAATTTATTTACGTTCTGCTACAACATTATGAATCAGCCTTTTCTCCGATATCTGCTGAAAGTAGTATTCTGTTTAGTTCTATGTCCCCTTTTCTATTTTTCTTAGAAAAAGTAGATTTTCTATCTCATAACGAGAGAAGGTGACACTTCCCTGGTGTGTTTCAATTTCAAACTCTAGGGCAGCCTGTTTTGCTTCATGCATTGATCCTTCCCTCAATATAACAATAGTGTTCTTTTCCACATTTAAATTTAAAACAAACTCTTCACGTTTTACACGTTGTTGTCCGTATTTATTATGACACAAACAACTTACTCTGTCAGGCACGTTTTGATGCTACACGACAAAAAGCTCCTTTCACACGCGTCTTGTTTCGACACTTTATGAACCTGCACAGTTACATAAACAACTCGCACGATGCAACTCGAATATTGTAGATGTTAAACTTGTTCCACATGAATTGAGATTATTTTAACAGGTTTAATTTGATCCTAGGTTACTGTGACTCTTGGTGGAGTCTTGCAATTTAATTGTCGATGTTAAAATTGCTTGAATTGATTTTAAGTCATCATAATGTAATTTTTAATATAAACTAAGATGGCGCAACGGTTCAAGCAAACGATGTCCTGGAATTTTGGGAGGCGTACGTGGAGTTAAAGCTAACAAGTGGAGGCATTTATTAATGATATTTTAGGAATGCCGCACAGATACTATACCAGCCCCGGTCATGATATAGTGTGTGTTGTTGCCCATGGCTAGTGGCATAGATAGGAAGTCGATAACGATGAAGACCTCCCGCTAGATCTGATGAGTCTCGCATATAGTGGTTTAAGGGTAAGGGTATCAGTGCGAAAGACCGAGGGTGGAAAGGTTTCACTGAACTTTAAATTGAAGTGATCTCGCCACTTCGTTTCGACAACCACCCTTGAGCCTTAGCTCTTGTGATTTCCCATGACCGGCCTGTTAAGGCATTGATGATGCACCTTAAAACCCCCTATCGTAGGTAAAAATCCCAAATCGACTATAATTTGTAAGCAGGATGAAAGAACTGCGCGCGAGAACTGTGCTAATACCACGTTGCTCGATATTCCACATTTGTTCTTGCGCTTCGGGCGCGCTTTAGTAGCCACTTCCAGTGGCACGCACGCGCCAGTTGATTGCGTCGCGATGCCCACGATGAAATTAATTTAAATTTTCGAGCGGCTTATAGGAAGATCAAAGGTGAGAACCTACTATCGTGCTTTAAATGTTTTGTGCTGATGGTAATCGCTGTTGTCACTTGGAATTTGCTCGTTAATTGTATATGGTCGGTCAGTGCTTAAAGCAGCATCATATGATACTTTCTCTCAAAAGGTTGCATCACGCGTTCCAAATCCGAATGCCCGACCTGCGCGCTCGCGAGCTTGAAAGCGAAACCAAGGTCAGATGCGTATGATCATACGCGATTGAATCAATGAGATGTGCTCTGGGTCAGAGTCTTTGGCTCATTCTAAATAAACTGCTCCCTCACTATTTAAAAGAGTAAAAAAAACGATTTTGTTTAACGGAATCTTTTTTAAGTAAGTTCCTCACTTACTCTATATATGCTTTTAAAATAGGTACTATAAGATGTATGGACCATTTAGTTTTTTTTTTTTAATTTTATGCAAATTCCACATAGAACCTCTTTCGCGATCAGATCGCCCGTTGTCAACCGTTTTTAGGGTTTAATACCTGAATAGGTGAAAACGGAGCCCTTAGGTATAGGACCATTTTGTTATTTAATGTGGCATGAATTTTGTTTAAATTGCAGCGGAGTTGATTTGCTTTACATTTTATGCAAGCAGTTAATATTATGATTGTATTACTTTGTTGCAATATCGTGACTGGGTTCCAGATACAACGAAATAAAACTAGTATTTATATATACAGGTTTAGATTGGGTTAGGCTAGGAACTCAGTGGTATTAGTACTTAGAAGACGTCCCGTAAACTTCGTCCACGTAGAAAGAAAAAAAAACATACGTATAATATAACCCATTCTTGTGTTTCTTCATTTTCAGGTAAAATTGTAATAATGTCTAATTACGCCTAGTTAAGATTTTTCTTCAGATCATGACCCCAATAAGGTAACTAGAGATGTCAATGGAAATACCACATTTGAATCTTTTTAAATATTGACACAATGGTTAATTATCAAAGAAAAATTAAATGTGACTTACTGCAATGTAAGCAGGACTCTGCGACCCTACGTTTCCAGTTCATTGTTCTCCCAACTGAGCCATCACATGTTCAACATCATTACGTTAATTAAGTACACCAAATCTTTGATTCCATAACTATCCGCTACGAAAGTGCCCACTACGTCATCATTTTTTAAATACTTAAGCGCATTAGCAGTACCATACGATCTGCGTTTTATTATCTTTATAAAAAATGTAGACCAAACATGAAACGTTCCCAAATGAGCCAAAAGCCATAATCATGAAATTTCAATTAAATTTAACGTTTGCATGTGATTGCAATCTTTATGGGTGATTCTTGTCACGACGTTTCCGCTTTATCTGGCAAAATCGTCCTTTTAATTGCTCTAAAATCCAGATTCATCTGATCTAATAGTTTTGGCATTCATGTAGGAGGTTGTGGAAGTCGCAGACGGCTTTACCGAGGCCAATATGAGATTATCCGGGGTTAGTAGCTCTGGATTATATAGGCTTGAATATCTAAGGTTGAAAAATATGAACCGCATCAATTTGCATTTTAAACGATTTCGCAGCGCCAATCTTACCACCATCATGGAAAGTAACCAACCGTAATATCCATTGTGAAACTCAGGGTGGCAGTGAGTTATCCATTTTACGATTTTCGCTCACGCTAAGACAAACCTATGTAAATACAGTCACAGCTTTAAAATCTTAAGCCTAAATATCTAACGATAATTTATGCAAGTGAAACTAAATACGAGGTAGTTTTGCTTAAAGTAGGATTTGTTCTGAGCAATACATCAATGTAAGTATTTGATTTTACTGATACATAGAGGTTACTTTATTTACCTATGCCAAGTCAAGTTAATCACGATTAAAATAAGACAAGTGTAAGATAACTGACACGCATTAGCTGGTTCAGTTTAACGCTCTCCTTTTGTTCGGCGCGCCGCCGAAGGCCACACGTCTACCATCGACTGATAGTGGAAGTAATTGGTCCAATCGTAGCACTACTTCACTGTCTACCAGACGTTTAAATAGACTATTCGCAGATCACGATCATTCGCGTGCTAAATGTTATCTAGATCAATATAAACTACCCAAGTTGTCCACTGAATTGTAAACACTGGCGTTTAATCGGCGGACTGACATAATGCTTATGTTTATTCAAGACTTGCTGTTGCCCGCGACTTCGTCCGCGTGCAACCTTTATCTTGAAAATTTTACATCTTTATTATTTTCAGATCTAAGTACTTAATGTTGAAATTGCTAAACGTGCTTTTTTTTGCAATTGTTCACGAAATAGTAACGAACCCTTCGTATGCGAGTTCGACTCGCTCTTGGCCTTTTTTTCTTTTTTTTAGGCTAATTTGCTCTAATTACGCGGTATCATTATAAAATCAGGTACATCTACGAACGAATAGCTTTACTAAATTAGATGAGTTTAAGAATGACGTTTATAAATTCTTTGATTCGAATAATAATGCCTATACACAAACCCCGTTTTCAACCCCTTTTTCACCACCTTCGGGGCTGAATTTTCAAAAACACTGAAATTACTTTTCTTTTATTTTTATAATATGCTTTTATGTAAAGTTTCAAGTCCCGCACTCAAAATCATTTTTGATCGTCATACATACTTTCAACCCCTTTTTAACCCTTTTAGGGGATGAATTTTCAAAAACGCTAAAAGCAGTTTTGTTTTTTTTTTTATTTAAATACCTTTTTACGAAGTTTCAAGCTCCTAGCTTAAAATTAATTTTGAACCCAAGACAAATTTTCATCCCCCTTTTAACCCCCTTAGAGGTTGAATTTTTAATAACGATCAATTAATGTAATTTTTTTATTCTTATATATGCCTTTATAAGAAGTTTCAAAGAATTTGTAATGGATTTAAACTTTCAACCCCTTTTTAACCCTTTTAGGGGATGAATTTTTGAAAACGCTGAAATAACTTTTTTCGTATTTTAATAGTATGCCTTTATACAAAGATTCAAGTCCCGCACTCATAAAAATATTTGATCTCCATACAAACTTTCAACCCCTATTTTACCACCTTAGGGGATGAATTTTTAAAAACGCTGAAATAAGTTTTCTTTTATTTTATTTTAATAAATTTTTACGTAGTTTCAAAATCCTAACATAAAAAGAAACTTGTACCCCATACAACATTTCATCCCCTTTTTAACCCCCTTAGGGGTTGAATTTATCAAAATCGCTTCTTATTTCTTGTATACTTATAATTGCAACCTACTCTGCAAATTTCAACTCTCTATCATTTGTAGTTTCGGCTCTGCGTTGATGAGTCAGTCAGTCAGGAGTTCAGGACACTTGCATTTATATATAATTATATACATTAAGATAAAGATTTACCTGAGCCAGTATCGTCGTCGTAATATTCGTCGTCGTAATCGAGGATTGCGTGCAGTTGCGTTTTGCCTCCAGATCCTCCGGTCTCCACTTTTGTGAAACCAGGAGGGCGATCGGAGGGCTTCTGACCACTGCTGCTGCCACTACCACCTTTTGTCCCAGTATTACTATGCTGTCGAGGCGGCAACGGCGACGGAGTTGTCACAGGTCCATTCACAAAGTTGAAATTATTCACATTCTGGTTCGGGGGCCCCTCGAACCGTCGACTAGAAGTTGAGCTCGGAGTTGTCGCGGGCGGATAAGGCGCATCCGAGTATCCTGGACTATATAGCGGTCTTTGACCACCTTTCTGGTTTATTCTTCTTTGTTCGTAATCGTAATCCCCAGTCGGGTCGTGGACATATTGCCCCGTGTTATCGTACTGAGGATTCACTTCTTGCACTCGTTGGTTTTCTATCTGTATGTCTAGCCTAGTATTTTGCTGGTATATTTGGGTATGAAGTTGACCTGTGTAGGGGTTTTGTGGGACGTCGTCGTGACGTGGGTAATGTGTATACTGGTTGGGGGGAGGTAGGTAAGCGGTGCCAGCACGTTTTCGAATCTTATTAGGCCTTCTTTGCTGTTGGTTTGCCGGTGGAGTGAAGGGTTCATTGCTAGACGGCGCAGGACCGCTATCTGGCTGGAACTCAGGGGAGTAGAGGAGGTCATCAAAACCAAGCCGCAGGGGTCCAGGCGCCGGAGACGTGTCTGCGAGCGCCGGAGGGGCCGCCGCAACCGACGCCAGCGTAAAATTCGCCAACGCCATTCTCAGTAATTTGGCATTGGCGTGAAATGTCAACTCGCTAAGTCAATATAATGTACGTTCGAGGCGCTATTACGGCCGCGGTTGCATAATGCCGTGAGAGGTTCGAAGGCGTCTAGGCGCGCGGCCGTCTTCGCATCGTCGGAACACAGACTGACGGCACCGGTGAACTGCGCCACCGTGTATCACATGACCCGCAGAAATCGATGTTTCCAACCTATCTGAAACAATTGAGATCATATTTATTACACCAATCTATTTAGCAATTCTAAACAATATGATAGACAAATGAAAATTTACGACCCAATCGTTTTAGAGCGACGTTTGAATCAGTTTCTGCACTCTGTCAGGCGTTTTATGGCCGGATTTCCCCTCATTTTGCTGTATCCTTGCCACTTTATAAATGGCATTTGGTTCGAAATGCGAGAATCGTGATGCCATTCGATCGTCGCGAATGATTTTGGTACCGAAACTAGGGAAAACCCCACTCCAAATATGCTGAACGTTCTAAGTCGTAGACAAAAGAGCCATATCAGATCACAAAAGAATGCTTGATTATAAAATAATGTATACGAAATGGGAATTTTCTGTATGTACATGAATAACAACGCAAACGATTCGATCGATAGATACTACGTGTATTTTAGATTTGTCCTTTGTTTACGCGCCTGGCTTTTGTAACACCTATTGAATTATTATAATGTTTTCATGACTATATTTATCGTAATTTAGATTTATTTATGGTACATTGTAAGCGCCACAGGAACTATTAAATTACAGACAATTGCAACACCAAGATTTAACGTTACATAGATTGTAATCGTTAGGTAAAGTGGGTGTTGACTACGAAGAAAATGTAGATTGTAAATGATGTCGGCTAACTATGTAAAATATTATGGCAAGGAGTACCTATAGTATTTTTAGCCACCATAGTATCTACACTTCTATACTATTGTAAAATCCTAGATCGCCATTGAAAATCAGTTTTCTCTGGAGAGGGGTCATGATTTCAGGAAAACTCTTTATAGCGTGATGCAGGATCGTCATTTGTTTTGTATGGGCGCGCCCTCTGATCACGCTAACCAAAACGGCTAGACAAATTTTAACAAAATTTGGCACAGGAATAGCTAGACTTCCAAAGATGGTTATACCATAATTTTTACCGCGCGCGAAATATACGCGTACGAAGTTAAATTCGTTAAAATGTACTCATGTGAAATAGACTATAGCATGTATAAATATACATATTATCTAGACATCTTGCCGTATAAACTTGTATTTAAATCTGACCAAGAATGCCCAATAATAATTATAATCTAATAATAACACTGTATATTACAAGAGCTTATAGTAATCGTTAAATTATAAACTCACAGACATAATTATCCTAATCATTGATGCAAAAGAGGGTAGTATAGTAACAAATCATTTATTTCGTAACACATATTCAAACAGGTTTTAAATGCCCCGAATATGGCAGGAATGTTGTTTTAAGTGTTTTTATGACTCATTCGTAATAAGGAATTAGTTTAAGTCATTAAGTAATATGACGTTTCGTTTCCTTTTAAATAAGGCTCTGTAGAATAATTCCTCCATTCGCATTCGTTGACGTGCGAATGAAATCATTACTTTTAACATCAATAATCTTGATTACACTAGTTCTATATTACATTTTATTATGTTTTATGTTATTATAGATCCGGCACGATTTGGAACCTGAAGAATGGTCTAAAATAATTAACAGAATAATAGGATGACCGATGATGCCATTTTTAAAGTGACTTCAGTTTCCGTATGATCTTGAATGGCGATGCCGGATAGGGGCACGATTGCACAAAACTATAAATTTTGGCCAATTAATAATTATGAGTAACAAATTGTTATTCATTGTCTCATTCAAGCACCAATGATATATGACTTGATCTAATAAGTTGATGGATGAGACAATATACCATGAATTTAGTTACATCACACTACAAAAGGGTCTGTCCTTAGATCCTCGCAAAACTGAAGACAATTGAATTTGATTGGGTCTCTGTGTAAAATGTGTGGGGTGTGGCTACTAGACCCCGTGGGACTGCCTGCGAACGTTCGCCGTATATAGCTATATACATATATTTAGAATAAAAATAAATAACCCATTTTTTTTTATTCGTAAAATATAGACGGATTTAAGATAATTATTTCATTTATTTGCAAATTAGACGCGTTTAATTGTGATTTCCTTGGTAATTATTTTGTGATGACGTCACTTGTGCTGTAAAAGGGCCTGGACAGTGAAAGTAGTTTTTTTTAATGAATTACTTTTCCTCCTCAATCGATCCCTCAATATGAATACTAAGGAACGTGCCTCAGCCGACGTAGTCTACCAAGTATTTCTCTCCATGAAGCTCGATTGGTTGCATGTTAAGGCGACTCCTATTCCCAACGTCCTTGAGGATCTGGGCGGAGCCTAACGTTATTCCCCCCGCCGACCGTGCGCCCCCGGAACATTACTTCGTTCATAATCTCGTTGAGTGGCGTCCAAGTAGCTTCATACACTCGCATAGTCCGAGCGAAAGTTGAAGATGAATAAACCTTATAATATTTAAAGGCATTGAAAAATCTCGAAGTAAAATAAATCATTTAAACAATGATATAATTATTGCGGATTACTAAATATCTATTTACCCACTACAGTAGAATATTAAAAATAAAATGCGTTAGAGCTATTTTCCAAAAAAATAAGTGAAATTGGCCATTTGGAAGTCTCGCATCGAAAAATACTTTTTAGTTTCTTTTGTATGTGTAGGTACCTACCAAAAATAGTTAAAATGCCGACAAGATTCTTGATTATACGTGTAAAATCATGCAGAAATAAAAAAATATCGTTTTTTAATAAATAAATCATATCGTGACCTAGCGGATGAACCGATATTTTAACATAGTAGTGGATGCACAGCTTTATCCCCCGGGTCATGCTGCTCTAATGAAAAGATAAACTATAAATAATAGAGCGACAAACTCAACTTTACCGTTGGAAAACGGATTTACGTCCTTTACCTACTTATAAACAGTGATAGTTTTTTATGACTACATTAGTAATGTTCTCAGATTTTCCCCTATACCTGTTGGATATTGACGATATTTTACTAGACGAATTTTTTGGCTAATTTCAATGTTCAAGGTCAATGGATACCCTATAAATGTTAATTTACTTGAGTGTCAAAATATGCCGATGCTGGAAAGGAGAACTTATCCAGCGGCATTTTTGGGGATATTGAGTTTTATACACACTGTTGGGATCGGCAGATTTTTCTGCATCGAATGGGTTGGGTCTCGTATACATCTGTCTGACGTCCTTTTGTGTCGCTTATCCCGTCGGTGATTTAGAGAATCTCTACTTTTTTTTCTACTAAACGACTTGATTTTTGAGGTTTTTTAGCAAAATGGAGATTACATAAAAAGTTTTTTGCATAATAATGAACGTTAGAGCTTTTTTACTTATTTGTCAAAACAGATCAAACAACTTGGATAATTTTTCTTTATTGCAACTAACCTTGCACTTGTTGGTTAACTGTTTTTACCTGATCGTAAAATATATTTTAATGTCGTTTGAGGCATTTTACCTATGTCTTTATGATCAAATTAACATAAAGGTAAATTATGAAAGAAAAATTGAATGTGATCCACTGCAATGTAAGCAGGACTCGAACCTGCGACCCTACGTTTCCGGCGTAGTGCTCTACCAACTGAGCTATCATATCGTTACGTCAATCACACTAAATCTTTGATTCCATAATTCTTCGCTACTGGAGCGCCCTCTGTGTCATGTGTGTTTAAAATGCTTATGCGCATTAGCCAAAAAGTAAAAATGTGGTATTTCCACATTATTAAACAGAATCGATATAAGATTCTATTAAAAAAATAACATAGATTAAATTACCTGATTGTCGTATCTTAACTATTGGCGTTTATCCAAATTTACCTGCTTTGATACTATGAAACCCTTGTGGCTTATCCTTTTTTACCTGATATGACTTTGATCGACTACTGTCGCTTATCTTGAATTGCTTGAATGACAATTGAGTCGTATTTGTCGCATAGAATGTACTCAAAAACAAATATTTTCGTTAAATTGTTAGTTAGGCAACTTTACCGGTTCTGTTTTATAAAATATCACACATTTAGTAGTAATTCAATATATTTATAAAGGCCGTTAGGCCGCCATCTGCGGTGTAAATCTGTGTCTGTGGCGCTAAGGCATTACTTTGGACTCGCTTGATGGACCCAAACGCCATCTCACTCAAACAGTGTCTTACGAGACGTCACTTATACCACACAGAGTTGTAGGTAGTTTTGTTATTCTTGTTAGGATAGGATATTATCTCATTGTAATTGTAAAACTTGAAATTTCACGTAGTTCGTGATTTAAAATTCCTTAATGAGTACCGAGTGACTGCAGTCTTGAGAACTCTTGTGCTGTTCTCATTAGTCATAGCTATCGTTTGCTACCATACATTGGTCTAGAACTACAGGAAATCTTTCAGCAGATCACACATAAAAATTGATAAAATTGAAATTTCACGCTGATGAATAAATCTTTAACATTTCTAAAGCAGTTTTTTTTGTATTTGCGTAATTGGACCATAAGTTTTTGTCTTAGAGAACTTTAAATGTCGCTTCATTAATTTTAATGTTTGAAAATAAATATTTTCCTCTAATTAAAACATTAATCATGAGGTATTATTGTACGAGAAATAGATTTTCACTAAAACCCACACCAAAAGTGTTATTTTCTGGGAATCCTGTCTGGTGTGGGCCCATGACTGAGAATATCTAAGTATCCAAATGTGTCCGGGAATGCTAAGCAATGACATTTTTTTTATAAGTACTTAAAATTAATAGATACCTAAATACGAAAAAAAACAGTTGAATTTAATTCTATATGAAAATGAGTGCTTTTTGTTATGTCGCATAGCGTAGTCGTGTGAAAAAACGAACTACACTCTCTTAAAATACACTTCAAACGCACGAAGACAGATCGAACCTCCGCGGGATCCGGTACTATAACAATTTTCCGAAACTAGATGGATCGCGAGAGCAAGTGACACAGCCTTCCCCTTCGACGGTTAGATTTACACTGAGCTCGCAGCCCGGGCACGGCCGCGCTCGCGGAAATTCAGTTTTTTTTATGCTTTATTAGACCGAATTTCCATTTTACTAACTTTTAAACAATACGATTAAAGATCAATGAATTGTCAATGTTCTTGCGAAAGAACCGTGTAAATATCACTTGTAGTTTAGAAGCCTTAGGGAATTGAAAATTGAAAACGACCCTATTTCAACATTATTTTTTCCAAAGTAATTATTGCTTTAAAAAAAAATCCAACTATAATTTTTTAGAAGAAATAGTCAAAAATAACATATATTTTTTTCAGATTTTTCCGTTGGCTAGAATACGAGCATACGAGCCTTAGGACTTTAAAAATCACCATTCCACGTACGGAGTTGCCTTAAAGGGCTGAATTACTTTTTACAGGTGTGTCATATTGTCACAATCTAATTGTTTATTGCAGTAAAGAGCCATATACCCAGAAATAGTTTTTGAATCAAGCCTAGAATCATGAAACTTTAAACCGCACTGGAGTTCCTTGGGTCGTTAGAGTTAATTTTAGTACCACCCGTACTACGTAGGTACGGACACTAACATTTTAATGTTCGGATATTGCAGGTGGTGGCCTCGTTTAATCACAACAGCCTTAATTGAAAACCTCATTTACGCGATTCAATTTGAAATCCTTTACTATAAGTAACTATTTAAAAGGCGCCCGGGAAAAAAGTTGCAACAAGTAAAGCAAAGAGGGATGTCAGAAAAGGCCGCAAAGAACCGTGATGTTTTTTCTTATTTGAATATGTTTGATCATGTTTCAATTGTAACTTAGTGGACTTTGTTTAAAAATTAGATTTCTGCCAAAATACAGTGGGCGCATGGGTGAATAGGAACTGGTGGGTGGACCCACTGTCCTCATTTCCCAGTATAAAATAAACAGTAAGTGGCGGAAAATCTATAGTGAATATCGCCGTAAATGGGTTACAACTGATTCTTGGATAAGTATGCGTTTTAAGAAGTGGAGTGTCATCTAAAAAGTGGACTGTATCTTAGATTGTATTTTAAAATGAAATTTGAATATCTTTAAAAGCAGACAACGAATATGACATTTTAGATGGTGGATATTTAGTAAAAAACTTTACTAACAGTTGAACTACTTTGTAGTTTCCTAGATACTAAAAATCTTAAGATATTTACATTTTTAACTTACGAATAATGTGTGGACTGAGTGAGCACTTACAAACATGTATTATCCAAAAATCTGCCACGTTAGCGGTTTGTTTTGTATTTTACAAATTCCCATATGACTTTTACTAAATTATATACATATATAGAAGTTTCAATTTGCAGTATTTTCATCAGAAATCGGGTTTTCAAAAGTGTGCGGATTGAGTGAGAATACGAAATAATTTGTAAAACTTTAAATACGTAACCAGGTGATCTACAAATTATTACCTACGTTAAGCATAAGTTTTACTAAAAATTAGGATATAAATATTATATGTTAAATAAACACATTCACAGATTTCGTTGGTTGTTTGTGAGAACTGAGTGAGCATACGTTAATGAATGTATTTTTTTTATTTATCGTTTTACAAATTCATCAATTAGTTTTACAATTGTTTTAGAACTTTTACTAAATGATCAGCACATTTTTTTTCATTTTTGAAGGGTGCTCACTCAATCCACACGCACACAAAATAAACATATAGCATAACTGCAAGATAAGCGTCGGTTTTAAACCGTCAGTTTCAATTTGTCATTAACCAAATTGAAAACATTTTTTACCGGAATGCTGCTCAATCCTTCGTTCTTCTGGCGAAATAAAATTACTGAATCCTATTGAAAAAAAAAACGACTCATCACTGTGAATAGTTTTGGCTATGTTATGCAAACATAACTTGCAATTTGCGAAATATTTAGTACTGTTTTCTCTTTGTTTACATCAGTGTCATTCACCGACTTTCAGCGTCAGTTACAAAAAAGAACCACTAAAAATCCGCGATATAGCACGTGTTGAAAAACATCCTGTGGGGCTATAAAAAACTCCCGTTGGACTATAAATTCTGTCTAAGACTATTTTAGCACGTCTTACACGATTGGGGTGCAAAATTCGGCATTGCCAGCGCAGCGCGAGCGCGACTATCGCCGAAGATTATCAGGATCACGACGCAAGCGCACGCCGTGGGAAACCCAGTGACTGCAACACTTACAGTATGACGCCGTCTGTGCCATCTGTTAGATCAGTTACGCATCGTGTTTCATTTGAATTTGAATTGTTTTTCTGTCTCTTCGGTTTTGCAAGTCCTGACGACTTGAATATGTTACTGATTTTATAGTCCTTAGCGGCAATCACTAATACATCTCATTAAGGCTCCTTATCCGTTAAAAAATGCTGATTGTTTTAGATATTTTTCTATGATCAAACATGTTTCTTAACATATAATCAATGTTACTACTTAGAACAGGACTATGGACATTAATGTGCTGTGGTCAAAAATATCCGCTCATTTTCATTTTATGGGATCGAAATAATCTTGTTGTAGGTAGGTAATGATGTTGCTCTGCATTCGCATGGGAAATCGATCAGTAGGTAATTAATGAATGGAAAAAGGAGTTACGAAACTACGACTATATTTGTGCTAGGGAATTGTGCGTTATCCGCGTATGTAGTAATTACTAGGTTCTTTGATATATAGTGTTACCATTCTCTAGGTATACTTACGTGAAAAAAGTTTTCTTACACGTTGATATTACGGTTATTACGATTCATCAATCGATCAATCTGCTTGGATCTCAGGATAACTAAGTTTCAAAACAGTTTTATTAAGTTTATGTTATGTACTGTTTTCCCTTATTTTTAAGGGAAATTTAGATTCAAACCAAGTCTGTGTTCCCCAAAAATGCCAAGAGCACAATTTTAATAGTGCCATTACTTGATATTATGTGTCTCTTCTATTTAATTCGGGAAAATTAGTTTAGTTCGTTTTTGACATATGTATATTATGGGTTGACACTTATTTAGCGCACCACAGACATCAACAACAATTTAACGAAATGATTCTAAGTGACGAGCGTCACAGTGAGTAACACCATAACGGTGTATGAAATATTTAAATAACAAGGTAAATAAACTACGTATTACTACATATCGATTTATTTTCTTCATTTTGGCGTATTGAACACTAATTAAAATGACATCGAAGCCAATTTGTGCAAAATGCGACAAGAAAATACGAACTAAACATTACCTTGTATGCTCACATTGCAATAATGCATTCGACTTAGCATGTACGAATAGCGAGTACCTTTATAATTTAATGAGTAAAGAGCGCAAAGCTGCTTGGACCTGTCCACAATGCCAGCAGATTAAACGGCAACGAACAAAAAAAACAAGTACACCTATTTCCTCGAAACAGATCATTGCTAGTCCGTCAACCAGTAAGCAAAACACCTGTCAAAGGGCAAGGGTCGAGGGGGCTAGCTCACAAGCGATTTCTTCGCCCAATGAACAGCGGCAAATACAAGAGGCAGGGAAGAGTAACTGTACAACCGAGGGAGCGTCGTTAGCGATTTCCTCGCCCCAGAGACGGCAACATCTTCAAGGGTCGCGGGAAGATAGTGCAATGGAGGTTATTTCATTAACGAATGCGTCGTTCCAGGAGCAGCGAGAATTACATATGTCAACAGATAATGTTACTGTGCGGAGATATAACGTACCTGTATATAACTCCTTCGATTCTTTATCCACCGAGGTGAGCGACAGTAGTTCTAATATTCATGATACGCTTAACAGGAGCTGCCCTGATCTCAGTAAAAACTTTAAAGGTGAACTAGTATCACTTAAGGGAAAAATCAGAGTACTTCAAGACAAACTGGTTTCTTCTGATACCCTTACCACGAGTTTACTTTTAGAAAATGAGGAGTTAAAGAAGCAAATAGTTCATCTAAGTTTCCAAATTGAGCAACTGAAAACTATATGTTCATCCACGAACAAAACAAGTAAGCCGTCGAAAAGTCTTAATCTAAATAAATCTGGTTCCGTGCCCGCCACAGAAGCAAACATTAACATAGGTAAAGAGGTTAAAGAAATAAGTAATGAAAACCATATTATGGACCAACACAATATCAGCACAGCAGAAAATGTTAAAAATTATGCACCAGAAGTGGTAACGGATGTCCCATGTGACGCAGTGGAAAAACCAGGTGTTGAAACCTACAATAATATTTATATTCTAGGAGGGAAGCTATGCACGGGATTAGCTTCTGGTTTACTTCGTTCTAGGGAGAAATCCACTTATGGTAAATATAAAGTTAGCTCGGTCATCAAACCCTGTGCGCGGAGTGAAGACATACTAAAATCAGAAGACACTTTAAATGCTACCACGGATGACGTAATTATTGTTAACATAGGTGATTACGACTCTAACCCTGTAAAACTAATTGCAGAACTCTGTTTCTTCATAAAATCGCATTCGAAACCATTCATCATTGTAGTAGGAGTTAAGAATAGTTTGTGCCTAAATGAAAAGAAACTAAATGATACCTTAAAGTTATATTGTAACAACTTTAATAACTGTGAATTTCTGACCTTAGATGACTTAGAATGCTCGGATGTTAAATTTATGAGTATATTTTGCTCAAGAATTAACTTTCTCATAGATTCTAAGTACTATTACAATAAATACTTAGTTCATAAGCACAAAAAGCGAGGATGTAAAAATGAATGTAACTCGCAATCAACACATTTTCAGAAGCCGGACGTTCAGTATATGGGTAATGGCAATAGTAATGTCAATTCTACAGGTGTTTGCATTCAAAAACGTATTACGGACTTTTTTCCTAAGCAGAACATAGCCGAAAATATTCGACCGCTAAATGCCAAGCATTGTTTTCGCAACTAGTGATAAGTTTAATGGTTTGTCCCATCAAAACAGTGTTTGCGTACTTCACCAAAACATTGCAGGCATCTTAAACAAGCTAGATATGTTATATGCAGTTATAAAAGAATTGGAAGAAAGTTTCCATAGCATTGACATTATATGTCTTAGCGAGACATTCATACTAGCGGGTGATGAACGAAACGTCTCATTAGACAATTATGTACTAGGTTCTCACTGGTCCAGGCCAAAAGTAAAAAGAGGAGGTGTGTGTATTTTAGTTAAAAAAAGTATACATTTTGCTAAATTGGAAATCACAAAAGAATTTTCAATGCTAAACGTCTTTGAATGTTGTGGCGTTTCATTTCCAGGCAGTAATTTAATCGTTATTTGCATATACACGACCCCCAATTCTGATAAGCTACTATTCTTGAAGAAACTTGAATCTTTATTGTTCAGACTTACTAAAAAAAGCAATAAGAAAATTGTAGTGGCTGGTGATCTCAATATCGATATACTGGAAAATACCAAATATTCCAAACTGTTAAAAAGTATTTGCAAAACATTCAATACAAAACTTCATATATCCGAGCCAACTCGAAAAAAGGCTTGCATTGATCAGTTTATCAGTAATATTAAATCTGCGACCGGTACAGTCCATAAACTAGGACTCTCAGATCATGACACGGGGCAAATTTTAAAATTTAAAAAGAAAATTGAAAAAGCTCCTAGGTCGTGGTTTGAAAGAAAAAGAGATTTTGGTACTCCGAATTTAAGTAAGTTCCGTGAATGTATGGAATCTCTTACATTTAACGATGTGCTGTGCGAAACAAACAGTGAATTAGCATTTAACGAATTTCAAGATATTGTTACACTATTATACAACTTAAATTTTCCTGTTATAACTGTAAAAAAACGTAATGTAAATAAATGTAAAACGTTGTGGTTATCTAAAAGCCTGAAAAAAAGTTGTATTGTTAAAAGAAGATTATATTTTCAATATCAATATGCCACAAAGAATAAACCACATTTTAAGTACGTTTATAAAAAGTACTCGAAAACTCTTAAGAAGTGTATTAATGAAGCGAAACGCAAAAGTAACATAAATTACGTTAATAATGCTAAAAACAAATGCAGAGCAGTTTGGCAAATAATACAAACACAATCAGGAGAAAGCTGCCCCACAGACTTTACTAAGAAAATAAATACTAATAACATTGTACTAACAAAGCCATGCGACATTGCAAACGCTTTTAACAATTATTTCATAGATACCACTAACAAACAAACAGATAACCTCACAACATCGAATCAGATTCCAAATCAATCGTCTAGTATGTTTATAAAACCAACAGATGAAAGAGAAGTGTTAAATATTATCAAAGGTTTGAAAAATACTGGTTCGGTAGGGTATGATGACCTTTCAACAAAAATTATTAAATTATGTGCTCCAGTGTTTGCGAAAGTTCTTGCCCACTTAATTAATCTGTCTTTTACAGATGGAATTTTTCCTGAAAGACTTAAGAAGTCTATTGTCAAACCCTTATACAAAAAGGGCGATTCTAATGAAATGGGTAATTATAGACCCATTACTTTAGTTCCAATAATTTCAAAAATTTACGAAAAAGTCATGTTTTCCAGACTAGACCACTATCTAAATCAACACAATATTATAAAACAAGAGCAAAATGGTTTTCGAAAAAATAAGTCAACTTCTCTTGCTGTTTTCAAACTGATAAAAACTGTAACGAATAGTGTTAACAAAGGCGAATTAGTTGTAGTCTTATTTTTAGATATGACTAAAGCTTTTGACTATGTACATCATGGCAGGTTAATAAATAAACTAAACAAATATGGTATACGAGGAATAGTAGAACAATGGCTGAGTAGTTATTTAAGTAAACGCTCTCAATACACAGAAATAACTCAACTGCAAGCGAACAATCACAAAAAAGCTTTTCAATCAGATATGAGGCTAAATTGTTATGGGGTGCCGCAAGGAAGTGTGTTGGGCCCTCTTCTATTCCTTGCGTACATTAACGATTTACCAGATAACATAAAACATGAATGCATCTTATTTGCCGACGATACGTCAATTATCATAAAAGGTAAAGATAGAGAAGTTTTAGAATATGAGATTAACCTAACTTTAAATTCAGTTATAAACTGGCTCAAAGAAAATAATCTGCAAGTTAATATACTAAAAACGCAGTTTATGCGTTTTCATACTCAGCGGGCTTCACCCATTGGTTTTAAAATTTCATATGAGAATGAATTAATTACAGAAGTCAAACACACTAATTTTCTTGGAATAATCATAGATAGCCACTGTTCTTGGAGTTCGCATATAGACAAAGTTTGTAATAAAATAAGTAGTTTTATATTTGCACTTCGGCGTTTAAGACAAGTAGCATCGGAGGCTACTAGTTTAACAGCATACCATGGCTATGTGGCATCGGTGCTTCAATATGGATTGTTGCTGTGGGGGAACTCGGTGCATGTAAATAAGGTATTCATTCTACAAAAAAAATGCGTACGAGCTATTTGTGGTGCGTATATAACGGACTCATGTAAGCCACTTTTCAAGAGATTAAAATTACTTACCTTGCCGTGCCTATATATTAAGCAGCTAGCAATATTTGTAAAACAATATCCAGATTTGTTTAAAAAAATAACTGATGTAAGTAGCAGAACACAAAGAACATGTAATGATGGTAAATTATTCCTTCCTAAACTGAAATTGCAAATTTATAAGAGAAATGCTTATATTATGGCTATCAGAGTATTTAACAAGTTGCCCAGGGACCTGTGTAATCTGCCTCTGAATAGATTCAAGACAAATCTACATACATGGTTGTTGGACCGACCCTTTTACTCTATTAATGAGTTCTTTAGTTATTAAGTATGCTTGCAAGTATTCTGGTTTGCAAAATATTCGCACGCCAGAAATGGCGTAATATGCTTGTTCTAATTTTAATTTAAGAAGACCCCTGTAACCATATTACTGCGAATAAATGATTTGATTTGATTTGATTTGAACATTTTCACATGGTGTCTATAAAATGTAATACAAATACCCTGTAATAATGTTTTCTTTTATGGTGTAGGTACGTATGTTTTATAGCTAACAAATTTTTGTCATTCCTAATATAAATGTGATCAGTAAATTGGGTGCCTACGTAGGTACCCTATTTCGCAATCGAATACATAAATCATAGAATTTTCATGGAGTTTTTATGGTGTCTCTTTTTTTTTTTTTTTTTTTTTTTTATGTCATAGGGGCAAACCAATCGCCGGATGGAAAGCGATTACCGTCGCCCATAGACACCTGCAACACTAGAGGAGTCACAAGTGAAGTACAACTCAGCTCAGGACACAAAAGTAATGAACATCCGAATAAATTTGCAGAGTACCTACCTATTTCCCAGAACCCCATTTGCAATGGTTTTTGAAGACGTTTTCTTGAAAGTTGAAACGGTTTTTTAATAACCATGGGTCGAAAATAATAATCTAACTCATATCCAATGACGGACGGCAACATTTTGGGCGTGATTTCACGAATTTTACGCGAATCGCTCAACTGTTACCGATGTGTGATGATCATTGATCACCAATACTCCAAGACCAGTCCACAATCCATCATTCTACATTGGATTTAAATGTCAGTGTTAACATATATATGCGTATATGTGTCAATAGATCGTATATGATTTAAATACATTATGCCTAACAGCAAGAACCTTTGGCGTGTTGACATAAACAGGTCCTCAAGATTTGCTTAAACAAACTTCAGCTAAGACTCGCCAACTTGCGCCAACTCAAGGAAGTGACGTTTAAATGCGTTTCAAGTTAATAAGGAAATAGTAAAAAAAGTCTGTCTTCGAATACATTAATTAATTAATGAAAAAATATACTTGGGTCTTATGTTCATGACACAATCGTGCGAAAAGAGCATCAAGGGTGTCTTTCTAAAGGTTTTTGGAAGCATTTGCTTACTACAATACAATTTTTAACTCAAGTACTATGTAATTCAACATTTTAATCATCAATTAAACCCATATTTTATTTAATACTGGTTGCAACTGGATTGGAAGGGATAAACTTCACAGTTAAAGGTTAAGTTCGATGTCCTTACCGAGAAGATAATGCCCCTCCGTTCCTAACTTATAACCCGCTTAAGAAAATCCGAATATGCATTATACTTCAATATCCGTAGTGTTTGTATCTATGGCGAAACAAGCATTTTACGTCTGTGCGTTGGTTTCCCTATTATTAATGATAATAATGATTCATTTATCGTAAGAGAGCGTATTGCAAAATGATAACATCCACGTCTCCGAGCACACGGGCCGAAACCAGTGCGTCCACGCTTCGGTCCGCGACCTTGTCACTACAATTCGAGCAGTTCGATGGAATGTAACCGTGACCGTGTAGTGGTTGTGTAATAATTGGAAGATTTTTCCTGGGTTCTGTAGCTATGCCCAAGTTAGACACGAAGCAGCGACACCTGTGAGTTTAAAATAGTGGCCTTGAATTAATAATTTTATAACCCTGTTAGGATTATATCAAGATGCTATAAAATTTTATGGATTCAGATCGTATAAACAAAAGCTATCAAAACCATCAATATTAATGCGTAATCGGAGCTGATTGACAGAAATAGGTCGTGTATAGTATTACAAAATTCTATAGTTGTATTGAAAATCAGGTTTCTATGGAGAGGTATACCTATGTGATGCAGGATTTGTATGGGCGCGAGGCTCCGGCCCAACAGTACGCACTATCTCTTGGTAAAAATTTATTTACCGCTAAATATTCACCCCGAAACAGCCGGATGGATATTAAACAAATTCTAGTATAAGGTGGTATAGGGATAGATGAACATCCAAAGATGGCTGTAGGATACGTTTTACCAGACAACGATTAAGAAAAAGGGTTCCTGCTTGTTATAAATAACTCCAAAGTCTCAAATATGTAATGTGATGATACTTGCATGATGATATTCTTATGCGGATGATATTATTCATTATAACCAATGGAATTTAATAGACAGATGGTACTCATTATTGATTACATTAAGATCCTTATCGGTTGTTAATAGCCGTATAGTTTAATGTGTAACTATTAGAAATCCTCAATTTTATAACTTGAATAGCTTTTTAGTGATGTTTGTTATACTTAAAATCTATTTCTGGGCATCAAGCTCGATTTATATTTGTAAGCCGGCAAGTGACATTTCTATGAGCCCAATTTTAATATCATTTAGGTGCGTGGGTGCTTGAAAAAGTTTTGTGTCAGTGTGACTCAATAGTTCAATACACGTTATCATTGCAAGAAAATCCATTGAATCCATGGAAAACTCACATAAAACAAATAAAAAAAAACTCTCTTTCAAGTTGACTAGAAGATACCGCTATTAAGCGATAAAACCACCTAAGAAAGAACACGTGAAACTGCCCCAATTTGGGTTGGGGTCCTTTCATGTAAATTCCCAACGAATAGACGAATCACTTGAGTTGAAATCTGTATCTCAGCTGTGCTTTCACTTTTGTGATTGATCGATTCCGCAAGTCTCCGCTCCGCTCCACTTCAGTGGATAACGCACCCTTAACCTAGCAGGCGGAATACTTTACCTTTCACTCAAATATGACTATTCTAGAATTTGGTTCTATTCTATAACCGATTTGGTTCATGGTTTTAGATCCGATCTGCCTAACAATCTTTGTGTTACAATTAAGTTACTTCGTCATCAAATATACTCCAAGAATTTATCTGTATAGTAGTAGTAAGTACAACACACTTAAAATTGCGCTTGCAACATAATCAAGAACGAAATTAAGAACCTTCGTACGAGCTGGTCAATAAATTGGCTCCCGGACATAAAGGCCTTAAAACATTGGCATTTAAACTAACTTGCTTTCCAATTAGTGTCTCATACGTGACTTTCCTTATAACTTATATCAGATATCAACATTTCACAAAATGGCAATACGCAACAGGTGTCAACGACTTGACAAGGTTACCCGGAAAAGCGTAGTCGTACCCCAGCGGCGAATTAATCGAACACTTTTTCGCCTTATTATAAGGTCGAAAATGTTCGATTGTTGTACACTGTACGTCGTGCAAGTTTATATGCCGATGGTCATAATTGCCAGATTTAAGGTCGGGGTAGGAAAAAAATGTGGCAGTATGTGACACTGGATATAAATTTTTTTAAATTAATTGAGTCCTTGCGTAGGTCAAGCGTTATCAATGTATAACGTGTACAGTACTGTGGGTTTAATTATAATTAACAATAGGCTACATGACCGTAATTGGTAATATTTATATTCTATAGTGTTATAATGGAACTCCCACACTAGTGCAAATGAAGCTATCAACAGGTGCTAATACTCGCAAATATGCATCACGCGTAATCTCTGAGGATTCAGTCTCTGAGGATTTCAGCCATAGAAAATCGTAAGCTGACTCTTCTGGAAGCGTCCTTTCTATTTGACACAAAGTGCCAAAATATTCCAATTACGACACAGGATTTTGATCCTCGATTTCAGAAGACTCAGTCTAAGTATTAGTCTACGAATCGAGTCCGTGATAACACTAAATACGTCCATAAAACTTTCATATGATTGTTGACCAATAATTAATATCCCGGTACAAAACGTCATGTTACTAAGTTTTACTACACCCCGTTTAGGCTGTGTTAGATTAAAAAAACCAGACAAGTGGGAGTCGAACTGGCCCAACAAGGGTTCCGTACTTTAAACCGTTGCTTAAGCTCGATGACTGATGATTTATCATATCAGCCGAAAGACGTCCATTGCTGGACAAAGGCCCCATTGATCTTGCGCCGCCCTCATCAAATTTCTGCCCGCGTTCCTAACCAGGTTGTCAGTCCACCTAGTTGGGGGCCTTCGCACGCTGCGTCTTCCGGTAGGCAGTTGTCACTCAAGAACCTTTCTGCCCCAACGACTGATGATAACGTACTTTAAAATAGAGACTAAGTATATTTTTTATGATTTAATTACAAATGTATAGTTTCTGCTTTTAATTTCTACTCAATACCTCTACGCGTTCCCCAGTTAAAGAGCCTTGTCAGACAGACGGGCGGACAGACAACAAAGTGAACCTATAAGAGTTCTGTTTTTTTCCTTTTGATGTACCCTAAAAATATAACTGTTGCAATACTTGTACGTATTCGCTCGACAAGTCTCATGAAAGAGCACAATAGAATTACAGAATCTTGTTGAATTGAATTAATTCATCATTTATCTATTGTGACGCGTTGATACTGTGATTATGTCGTCTCTAACTGGATTTGTAACTGGTATTTAATTAAGTATAACATATTAATGTATTTAATCATAGTTATAGGTGGCGATAACCTTGTTTTATTTATAACATAGATTTGTACACAATAAGTGTCAACGGGACTCTTTTACTACTTTTGTCTGTCTGTCTGTCACTGGGCTTCATCTCCCACTTACGATAATAAGCAGACATTAGAGATTTTCACAAAATATGTATTTCTGTTCCCGCGATAATAGAAAATAGTATTATTCTTATATATACTATTTTGCTATCCTCTTGGATGCCAACACGATCACTTTTATTTTTAGATAGTGAAATATGGTAGGAAGAAAAGGAAATGTATTCAGACTATGAATAAAATTTAATACATAGTACATTGCGTAACAAATGGTAAACGAGGAATTACAAACGAGTGTCTATTAGAACCGAAGCCGAAGGCGAGGGCTTTAATGACACGAGTTTGGAATTCCTTGACACCAGAGTCACGTACGACGTTTTTCATCACAGTTTGGAGGAAATAAAACAAAAGTAGTAGTAGTCAATACCAAAATTACTAACCGCCCTAGGGCGTAATATACGACTTACCGCCCTAGGGCATAATTTACGGCTTACCGCCCGCTTTTCTAGCATGTCGACCCTTGTTTACGAGCAAGTGTGATGAAAAAGTGTATTACCTAAAAGAACTTAGAATTTGAAAGTGTAGGACACTATGTAGCAAGTACTATATTTATATGCAGGGTGACTTGTTAGTCATGGGTCATAGTAAAAGTTGCTCAGTGTGCCCCTACCCATCACCCCCTGCTACTAGCAGGCTGCTACTCCCATTCACGCTTAAAAAGTCACTTTGTATATAAATATAATAACTCGTCCTACACCAAATTCTAGCTTATTTTAGGTTATCAAGATAGACTTTTTACATTTTACGCATGATCCGAATACAAGCTAACACTTCCGTTTTCAATACAGGCGTAACTAATCAATTCTTCTTTATATTGAGTATGTAAAAAAAAAATAACAAAAAATTCAGTATAGTAGAGTTCATAAATGAACAAAAATGTGATCAAAAATATCTGAACCTGACAGCCAAGGAAATAAACAAGGAAATTGAAACTTTTTTGATTTTGTCACAGTGACAATTACGCGTATTGGTTTCCTTTACAGTACCGAAACGTACCGAACGTTTCGATCTCCTGACATTGTTAGTACACTTTTCTTCAGGGTACGCGTTTCTTCTAAACTTCTAAAGCAGTACCGAGTTTTTACCAAACGTAATAATATGACAGGTTATGACTGTGGTAGTTGCGTTATGTCATTGACTAAGTCTGACCATATCTAAAAGCCTTTGCGTAAATATTGGCGACACTGACTCAAGGTTGTTCCAATTCGTTCGTTGTCTGAATAAATCTCAATAAATATATGCAGACCGCTTTTTTGATATGAAATTCAAGTACTTACGTACCAAATAGTTTACGCAATATTTAATACGATAAACATACTTCAACGAGCAATTTGGAAGTTTGTGCCTCAATACAGTAAACAAAAACTTTCGACGGAAACAAGTAATTCAACACTATTTAAAATTAATGTAATTTTTTTTGAACAGGTTATTGAAACAGAAATATAACATTAGTGGAACACTTAATATTAAAATGTATTACCTTAATTTGTCCTTGTTTTACGCCTTAATGCAAACTAGAACTTCAATTGTTTACTTTTTAAATCAAACAAGTCACTGTTCAGCGTCAATTCCAACGTGTCACATTTGAAAAATCACGTTCCATTTTCGAAATGTTCGTAAAATTTTGGGCGGTTTTTTTTCCGCAGTACGCGTGCGTCAGCGAGTACCGACTCGCGAGAACTGAGTCCGATCAAATTGTACCTTTTACTCGGCGGACCTGACTCCGTCGTGTCACTGTATGTCACTGGCTGGTTATAGTATTGAGCACTTTTTAATAAGCTTCCGATGATGTATTGCGTTCCGGTTCGTATTTATAATTTTCAATGGTTCACTGAATAGTACGCGGAAACTGTGGCGGATGAAATTGTATCGATGTGTCATTCGGACAATCCGCGACAAATGATGTATTTGCTTTGAAAAACTGTTTGTAGAGCCGTGATGGTCATTACCACGGATTTAGGCTACCTACAAATGAACTGACATCAGATAACAATATAGGTATTAAAGCATCAGAATATCCGATTCCTACTTCCGTATGGCCAATTTCACGGTAATTAAAATTTTCTTATGGCTAATTACGTCTGAACCTGAACACTGCAAATAGTTCTCTTTAGGTATATTTTTTTTAAAAGCCGCCTTAAAACTGTATTTTATGGGTATTTGTGTAAATTTCGTACTCGTGCCAGCGGCAACAAATGCAGCATAAAGGCTCGTATATCTTTATAAATATAAATAAAATAAATATTTGACAACCTCACACAAATCAATCTAGTCCCATAGTAAGCTCTAGTAGGCTTGTGTCATGGGCATTAGACGACGATAAAGATACTTATATGGATTAATACATACTTAAATACAAATAACATCCATGACCCAGGCACAAATATTCGAGTTCATCAGTCAAATATTTGCCCTTGCCCGCCAACGCGTCGTCAAAATATATCGTATCTTTTGATTTCGTTGACTTAGAAGTTATGAAACACGGATACAGAAGATAGACAGACAGACAATAAAGTGATCCAACAAGCTCTCCGTTTTTGCCGATTAAGGTACGGGACCCTAAAAAAATTGTTACTCGGTTTTCAAATAGTCAATTAAAAATTATCAATTACTAGGCCGACTTTTCACAGATAGCTTATAAATAGAAGTTGTTTTAACTATATAAATATAATCGGCGCTTCCGACTAGTCGACTCATCTCTAGACAAACAATATTATTTTCTCATCACCATCATCACGCAATATCACTTCAAGCATTTAGAGATTTTAGAGCCTTGTCATTGTCACACTTGTGAGTTGCGAATATCAGTCGCGGCGAACTCGCTGCTAGATCGCCTTACAAAATTCGCTCGCAACTCGCAAATGTGATAAGGCCTTTAGTAGTCGCCAATACACCCAGTAGGGGCAGTAGGTATCTATTTTGCGACGGCGCACCACGGAATAAACCTTTTGTCACGTTCTTTGTATTGTAAATTACCCAAATAGACTGTCGATGGAAACATAATAGACGAAATAATAATAATACAATGACAATACGTTTTGCACCTGACAAGAATAACTTGAACTAATTTATTAACAGCATTGCGGTTGATTTCATTATTAGCTGTCTTAAAAGTGCAAGTTAAGTGCAGTTATTAAATTCACATATATAATTATGGTTAATGTAGGTACATATTATAGTTTAGGTCCTAATAGCTTAAGTTAGGTTTAATTAGATCATATATTTCGGTTTAGTTAATATATACATAATGCAAAAAATAGGCAACTATTAGGCATGTAAATTCAATACTACTATTTATATCCCTAACTGATGGGAAAAGGAGCAAAAAAGAGAGGAATGGCGTTCTCTTGTGTCAGAGGCCAAGAACCTCCTGGGTCACTGAGCCAGACTAGTAAATAAGTAAATATATTTTAAATAGGGATTGCTTGATCAGTTTTTCGTGTAGGTATTGTATTGTTATTTATACAGGATGGCCTATTGACATCGGTCAGAATGGGAAAGTCTGAAACTATAAGAATAATAAGAAGATCTGTTCTTAGGAACGTCATCGATTTTAATAACAAGAAAAACTGCATTCATACATTTAAAAAAAAACCTATACTCAGCTCAGGAATTGGACCCGGACGTTTTTCAGTAGGTATACATATACATGCCTTAGCCGTGAAAAGGGCTTGCCGGCTTCGTATCACTATTCCGTTTATACCTACTCACCCGGCAAGCCTTTCTTTCCCGTTGTCTGCGGTAATGTACTTTTATTGTGCACCACAAGGAAAATAATACAACAATGAAGCAATATAACAAACAGTAGGCCAACGACAGGATGAACAGGAAAGTAGTCATGAGAGTAACGGAAGATAGGCATGGCATATTCAATGTATACTCCAACAAACTGCCAAAGCAATCTTCCGACTCAGCAGTTTGTTCGTGAGCACGCAGCAATAGCTGTATCGTTGTCAATTAAACGGCAGTAATTAGAGACGGAACGCTGAATGACCGCGACACCTGTCTGCGAACAATGAATTTTTATTTAAACTCGGGTTTTCCAGAGATGCTAACGCACTTGCTCGTGTCGCGTGGATGTCACTACTTGGACAGTGAGATAGGGTTGCCACATTGCCAATGATGAAACATTGCAGGTTTTTTTGGCGACGTGACTGATGTGAAAATCTATAGACATAGACATAGACATAGACATAGACATAGACATAGACATAGACATCATTTATTGGTAATTGAGTAGGTTAATTACAAGTCACTTATTCGCTATAAGTATATTATATACATATACAGCGTGTCTATTTGATATAACCGCAAATTGAAGACAGACGTAGATTTTAGTACTATAATCTGAAATTGATAACAATTATTAAATTAGCGTTAACTGCCATAGCGTACCTAGTTATTTTTTGAAATTTTTTTGAGCGGCAATGTATGGCGTACACTTATTAAAAGTTATTACTAGTGACAGTTGTGCCATCACGATGTTAAGTGTCAACAAACAACGAAAAACAATACAATGCGTGCTGTTCCATTTTATATCGAAAAAAAAGTTCGATTTTTTTAATAATTTACGGATTAATAAGTGCTATATTAAGACCCCGTAAAGTTTGCGGTTATATCAAATATACACGCTGTTTAATCGTGTTTCAGTGTAGGTATGATGTCGTGATGTGGAATATTGTGTGAAATTACAAAATTCAGTTGCCAGGATCTTCTAAACGCTAGGACGTCTTGAGTGTCTGAAGGTCCAGACGACTAGTCAGATTTTTTATTTTTAGGGTTCCGTACCCAAAGGGTAAAAACGGGACCCTATTACTGAGACTTCGCTGTCCGTCCGTCCGTCCGTCTGTCACCAGGCTGTATCTCAACAACGGTGATAGCTAGACAGTTGAAATTTTCACAGATGATGTATTTCTATTGCCGGTATAACAACAAATACTAAAAATAAAATAAAATATTATTTAAGGGGGGCTCCCATACAACAAACTTGTTATAGATTATATATATGTATAGGTACGGAACCCTTCATGCGCGAGTCGGGCTCGCACTTGCTAAATTTTTTTTTAATACAGGCGTAAAATAACACCTCAAAAATGTTAGAGAATGCATTTTATCCGATTCAATTCAAGCAGAAATGAGGGTTATCTTTTTTCCTCCTGCGCGAACGTAGTTACAGATACCTAAAGTAATCTATTTCGAGCTCTTGTACGATGTCACTTTATTTTTGGTAACATAATAGGTATGTGTGTAACATTGACATTGATTAACATTACGTTATAATGTGACGCAATAGTAAATTTTGGTGGCAGCCCTGTATAATATTACGACTATTTAAATGAGTTGTATTAGCATGTCTAAAGTCATTACACGGTCTGTTACATTTTTTTCCAAGCAAGTTTGACTAACTAAGCAGTTAATATCATAGAAAAACCTAGTTCCATTAGTGCTTGTAATTTGTAATGTAACGATCTAACGATGCAGTACAAGAGTTTCCTGTGGAGGTTTAATTTCATGTGTGTACTTAAACATGTATGTATTTATAGCCTCAAGTTATGCTGAGAATCGATAGTACCTAACGATACGTTTCACCCAAACTAATTATAATAATAATAAATAATAAATATCGGACAACCTCACACAAATCGATCTAGTCCCAAATTAAGCTCAAGAAGGCTTGTGATATGGGTACTAGACGACGATATACGTACTTAATTAGATAAATATATACTTAAATACATAGAATAACCATGATCCAAGCACAAATATTCGAGTTCATCACACAAATATTTGCCCCGGCCGGGATTCGAACCCGGGACTGCCGGCTCAGTAGGCAGGTGTCTACAAACCAAGCCAAACGCGCCGCCAATTAACGTCAATTAAGTTAAGCACGTGGTATCCTATCACAACACCGAAATATTGAAATTTTAATTTGTCCAAAACTCTTTTCTTTCCTAAAAACCATACAATAATATTTTCAGGATTTTAGAAACATCGTTTTAAAGAATAACCTAATGGGTTCTTCGTTGGTTATCTATGGAAAACAATGGCTCTCAGACAAATGAAAATTTGGCGAAACGTTACAGAACAAAAATTCGGACTTACGATGGGGAACCGTAGCACAAAGTTATGAAGTCTGAATCTTTGCGGTAGATGGCGCTACGATGCTACCCTAAGGCATGCAAGAGGTGAAGCAACGCAGTTGATAAACTCAATATCTCTCGCATCGATTCAGTGGTCAGTAGGCCCGTGTTAGCCCGAAATCCGTTGGAAACCCGGGTTCAAACCCCGCCTAAACAAACCTTTTTTTTTTTCGCTTCATTGTAAACATTTGGTTTACGCTAGCAGACGTTACTGTTTAAATTAAAAATCAATGCATTCGACAAATCTACAATATACATATGTATGTAAGTACGTAACAATAAAGCAACAGACTATTGGTGCGTTTGTACCTATTGTATTAGATAACTAGGTACTTACGTATAATTGGATCTCACCACGGCTATTATGCCAAGATTAATTTCCCTTTACGTTTCAGTTATGGCGGTGGGATTTCCTCACTTCCGCGTCGGGGTTTTCGCCACATTACTATGGTTTTTGCTCTCGGATCTGCTTAGAGCCGGACGCATTTTTTCTGGACCGTTTAGCGGTCATCGGTAGGAGCTGTGTCATTGATGTACTCGGCATTTGTTAAGTCCCGTTTTGGACGGTCTATGGGTAAGTAAGTATGTAAGAAAAAGTTGGACGAAAACCCGTAGTTTTAGCCATACAAAACTAGAAAAAAAAGCAACTGGAAAAAGTTCCATTGTGTTGGCTGAAGGCAAATGTCCCTTCCAATTTATTAAAAACATTTTGGGAAACCCACAGTAAAAACATTTACCAATTTATTAAAAACATTTTGGGAAAACCACAGTACAGAGAAATTCATGACGCAGTTTACAGATCCTTACAGCAAGGACTATTGAAAAAAAAAATTATTGATCTTCGAAATATTTTACTAATTCGCTGAGTAGGTACTTGGTTAAAACTACGTCATTTAAAATCCAAAATTAATCTTTTTTGCTTTGTTGTCATGCTGTATTTAAGGGGGTTAAAATCGGCATCAAAAATTACGTGTCCTTTATAAATAAATAAATAAATAAATAAAATAAATATCAGACAACCTCACACAAATCGATCTAGTCCAAAATTAAGCTCATGAAGGCTTTAGTATATCTTTTTGAGTCATCTGTTTTAAAACTGTGCTCTCAGTTTAAACCGTTTTGTACTTGTACTTAGATAAAATCAACTTGTAGGTCGCAGTAATTATTCTTAAGTAAGTACATTTTACACGACATATCGTAAGAGCGACTTAACTATTAATAATATTTTAGCAATTTGTCACTTTGAAATACTGTGTATGTAATTGCCGAGTTTTACAATGATTAATAGCTCAATGGTTACTGCCTACATATAAGGAATGCAGAACAGACAGAAAACATAAAGTTAAAGTTTAAAAAAATGTTACAAATGTCAGACATGAGTAATACAACTGTAGTCTTTGTGGTGAAAATGTCGAACTTATAAATAAATAAAGCTACCTATAATTGCTTCGAACATGGACTTGTGATTCATGAAGACTGCCAATGTTTTCTATTATTCTGAATTGACTAGCCGGTACGCTGTTATCGTGTGACGCTATGTTATGGTGGTAAGCTTGCTGCAGCGGGATCCTCTTCTTTCATAGAAAAACACTTCACCTTCATGCTTCATTTCAGAGACAATTTTTTCCTTGGAAGTCATAGATTTTTCAGAATTCCTGAAAATATAAACCTATAGATTAGTTTAGGTTAGATTAGGTTTGTGTTTTTATTCCAGAATATTTTATGGTTTCAGAAAAAAAAACATGAAATGAAAGTTCGATGAAACGTTTGTATGAGCATGAACCTCGGCACCAAGTGTGGAGTGCTGTGTCGCCCTAGCGCTCGGAACAGCGACAGCGGATAAGTACTAGCTAAGTACAAAGCTGCCCTCTTGCCATGTCAGTTTGCACTAGTCGTCTATCTTTACATTGATTTGGGAGACACTGCCAATAACTACACAAAGTTGTGTTCCACCTATTCTTCTCTAGAACTCTAGATGACGTGTGTTACGAAAAGTGTGTTAAGTAAAGGTTTTGCTAAAATCCATACATAATGTAAGGGATAGAGAAGCCGCTAAAGAGGTACCGTTTACAACAGATAATTGAAATGTGACTTTGTATGGATATACTATAAAATAACAGCAGTCTTCTTGAATGATTAACCAACGCTTCAAAGTATCTAAGTAACTTGTAAGTAAAATCTCAACTAGGCGTATCGAAGCGATTTTATTACCTCTATTTGTAAAATAGGCCAACGTAGTAAATAACAGATCGCATTCCTTCTGTGTTGGTTACTGCAAGCTATGGCATGCCGGGGATATTCTTATCGGTTGGAATTATAACCTTTAATATTGGTTGAGAGTTGAGAGTAACTAGTATAGTAGTTTAGTTCCAGTAAAAACTGAAAATCTTGGAGACGACTGCTTGTATTTCCACCAAACATAGCTTAGACTCACATCGACATACAAAAACTTCGATTAAAAACCTCTCTCAAACTCAAATCGGTTGATCCGTTTGACAGACATATAGACACAAATAGGTACTATGGGCTGCATAAACAAAATATATATATATCCCTTGTTTTTCGTAGGGGGTTATTCAAGACGTCTTATTTATTTGGTTAAGCGACTACTATGCAAACATTTTTCGGTTTGCCCTCGTTTTATCGACATACTTGTACGTCGATAGTGATATTGGTAAATAAGGCAAGTCGCTAGACTACAATAAGGAACCGGTAATAGGATCTTAAAGTACAGTGAGCTGCATTGCATGGCCCATTTATGAATAAATTCATTCATAAATGGGCCATGCATTTGTGCAGCCCATATTACGTCGTTCGATGGTTAATTGTCGTCGCAATGGAAACTTTCATACCAATTTTGATTGAGCGAGTTAACTTTGGCCTTAACCCTTGTGCGTAAGCACACGAGTTTCCCTTTAGTTATACTATCCGTTTATTTTCAAACTTACTATTTTTTCAATGTTCACTATTATATGTATATCCGGTTGTTAATATTTGCGTTATGGTAATAAAATTATTATTGTTTTATAACAAGCAGATAAAACTTCGCGACAGCAATATGTCACGGTTGTCTTAATCATATTGACAGTCGGAGTTAAGGCGTCGTGCTATTATTGATAATAATTAAATATTATAATGAAATTATACCCAATTATTGGTAAATATTTTGGAATTCATCTAGGTAGTTAAGTACCTAATATTGCTAATAGTTTACGCTTCAATTGACTAAAATATAACGCGAATTATATGGGTGATTTGTTTTTAATTGACGACGTGGTTGGCGTAGCTTGCAGTGCTTGCCTACTGAGTGCTACTGCCTACTTTTTTCCTGAAATAATTACTCCCCTCGGGCAGGATTCGAACCTGCGTTTCCATCGGCTTTCCGGGCCAACACGGGCGTCCTACCAACTGGACCGCTTCATTGTAAACATTTGGTTTACGTTAGCAGACGTTACTGCTTTAATAAAAAATAATTAATTACTCCCCACCATAGAAAAGTGATTATCAATACAATTTTATAATTTTATAATGATATGGATTTACTTGGAGTTACTTTATTCATCACAAATGATAAACAAGTAAAAAGAACAGCAAAAACCAAATTAATCTAAAGAACCTAGCTAAATCCGATGTCCCAAGATCACCATGATGCAGGCTACATGCATAGCCAAGCTAATCCTCTGGTCGAGGAATGAGCCGGCTCTGTGGTCCGAAGAACGTTCCGACCGTTTTTTTTCTAATTAACTGTATGCAGTCTGTGGGCACCCGGGCTCCACGGTCAGTGTGTCTCCACTCACCAATAATTATATATAGGTATGTGGCGTTAGCCGCAAATATGTAGTTATTAGTGAGGCCTAAATATTTGGCGCTTTGCCGTCTCAGCTTTATTAAGGAAAATAGGCAATTTATTATACAAACATTGTAACCACTCAGCCTTAACAATAGCCAAGGCGTGGTACGTTCACTACCACCGGTCAAGCGCGCCTATCTATTCAGGAATTTATAGCTACCTAAATTAAACCACAGCCACTTAACCGTTCGTGAAACAGCTTGAGACGTATATATAAGGACTATTATACCTCGATTGAGTAGATTTGTGTTGGTTGTAAGCAGCCGTATGCGGTAGTGTCGCATTGATGTAATGCTAGGGTTTAAGGCTATCATTGTTAGCCTAGTTCCTTATATTAATATGTTTTCATTACCCATAACGATTGATGGCGTTTGTGGTCATTATGTCAGAAGCTGTATTGATTAACTTATGTATTGCATATAATAACTTACAAAACTAACAAGCATCGGGGACACTGATATTTAAGATGTGCATTGCCAATTAATATTTATTTTTTATTTCCAGAAAAAAAATGTTCGGGTTGGTCTGACAGCCTGGTCTCAACAGTGGTGTCCGCTTGTGAAGCACTGGTAGACTCAGACATGTAAAAGTGCCCTTGTGGCCTACTTATAGAATAAAGTTCTTTATTTCATTTGCAAATGCATGTATCTACTAAAAGCGCCGTAATTTCTATATACGTGCATACAAAACTTGAGGAGTTCTGTCGATAATTTGTGGACCCTGGAATTATAGATTTACGGATCATCACACAAGTATAGAATATAAAAATATCAAAATTGGTTCATAATCATAAGTAATAACAGAGTTCTGAGACAACACCATAAACACGCATGTTGAAGCACATTCTCTTTTTGAAGAAGGGTAAAAAAAATGCTCACTAAATGAGAATCGATAAGTTATTTCGTATCGTGTCGTGTACCCCATCATATACCTACTTAATAAGCATGCAGTTATTTGTTTTGCAAGTGATTGAATTCAAATCCCAACGGAAAAAAAGGCTTTCAAGGTGTCAAAATAGATTTCGTACAATTATAATCAGTGGCCATGCTAGGTCGAGTCTTAATCCTTTCTGCACTAGGGCAGAACTCAACTTCATTGTTACACTACACGCGGTAGTCGCCTGTTAATTGCGTGTAAGTCATTACTTTAATGTCCTTTTACGCTCGAGCTGACAATATATCACACAATTCAACAACGTCATAAGTGCCGACGGTATCATGGTAACATACCGCTTTATTCTTTTAAAAGTCTATCGGTATTTGTTTAATTAGATTCATAAATTTAACCGGACCCTTCAACGGTTGGCGCATGTATCGTGATCGAGGTTTGAGGCTTTGGAAAGTTGATACAGTATTATTAACATAGTTACAGATCTTTAATTAGATAAAAATAATGTCTGATTAATTAGTTTGTGGTAGTGTTTCTGCTAGTTAATTGTCTCTTTATCTGCTATTAATAAATTAATTGAGCGATTCAATCAAGCGACTGTGAAATATATTAGTATCTTACCTATAGATAGACAACATTTTGAAGTTATTGTAAAAACTAACTTTACCCGCGGCTTTTTTCCATAGAAATTAGACCATTTCTAATATATCTAAAACAGAGAAGGGCACATGAATCCTTTGTGAAATGAACCATTTTGTTTTCTACTGTTCTTATTTCTTTTTAGATGATTACCGTGTTTACATTTAGTTTTAATTCCATGAATTTTAAACTTATTAACCGCACTCATTTATGATTAAACATAGAACATATCGGGAAGAAAAAGAAGGAAAACACATTTACAGAAGATAGATCTGCAATATTTAGTAGACTGTACAAGGAAAAATAACCGATAAAAATTTCGCAAAATGGAAATAAATACCCAATTTAAATCCACCCCAATTATAACAAGAATGTAGAATATTTTACCATTGATCTTTCTCTTTATAGTATGCATCCGGGAAAATGAGAAGTTAACACGTCAACTAAAATGGAAACGTATAATTACGATGCAGTGTATTTTGATGAAGTCCATAATCACCTTACTTTACTTAATTAAACAGCCTTTTATTTTAATGAACCATGAGTAAATTACAGATTAATTATGACATTTATATCAGATATATTATAAGAACTGGTTTGTATATGGCATCTAAACATTTTGCTAGTGTAAGTTATTCTTTTCCACTATGTTTTTGTAGTTATGCGTGAGGATGAGGCCCACGGAAAATAGAATATCCTCGTATCTTGTCAATCTGTTATATTATCTCTAAATATGTTTCTGTGCATGATTAATTAACTGTGAAGCCGACCTAACCTAAGGATTTTGGATTAAATTACAATTCGCAGATATTAATTTCGCTTCCTTCAGCTTCACCAAAGTATTTATAATCCTTGTTGATCGGAGTACATCGTCCATTCTCTATTTCCAGTGATCGCTTTACAAAACAAGAACGCTTTCGATTACGATCACGCATTCGGAATATTAAATGAATTAATTGAGGGTATTTGTCATAATTACTGTCAGAGCCGGGCGGCGCGTTTTGGACGTGCGCCACATTAATTGGACTAAGATTGAGATAAGTTGGTGCTTTGTGGAGTTTAAAAGATAACATATTAGATTACTGTGGTTTGCGACTCATGTCGCGCGACAAGACGACCCGTCACTCTCTGACAGTGCTGTATAGAAAGAGATAGGTAGTATATCTCGCGCGAGAAAGAGTCGCGTGTCACAGTTGTGCTAGAGGTGCAGGGTACGCTTTATGTATGTAGAGTCGGCTCAGATCACGTTTAAGCCTGCAAAATGCGCATCCACCAGGGATGTGCCATCCAATCCATCTGGTGTTTTGGGCATGACTTGAATTGGAACAGATATGGCTAGGTCTTGTTAACAGTAAGTCAGGCTTAGTTTGGGGGTACAAACCCACTAACGTGAATGCTAGGAGTAATTAGTGGGGACGAGTGGAAAAGGGTTACGTACTATAGTTTCAACCAGCGCAACTTGACTTGGGGCGTGGGAGAAAAGAGGAAGAATAGGTAGGTTGTAGGTAGCTAGGTGGGTACCGCCACTACGTGCACTCAGCTCGTTTGTGGTGCGCGTACCGCGGCCGCTGCAGGGCACCATCGCAAGTGCAGACTTCTGGCCGAAGGGTGTTTTATTTCGGCGGTTTCGGGGCAATCTGCCGAATTCTGCAACAGAGCCACGCTGTTACGTCGCCTAAATGAAACTAGATTTAAGCTTTTTTAAAATATAGTTTGTAGTTCACAGTGTCTTGGTTTATACTGTAATGCTGTGTAGCTAATTTGAATAAATAAATAGCGGTACGAGGATGTGAAACTAATGCGTGTAGAAACTAAGGTCCACTGAACTGTGTGTGGATGGGCGTAGCGAGGGTGCGTACTCTTTTTAGGTACGCAGCATGCGGGGCGAGGTGGTAGAACAAGTCATAGAGTAGTTGCAATAAGAGGTAATTGGACAAAATATCCCACAGGATCGAAGCAAAATCTTAAGGACTAAAGGTACGTGGGGTGCTTTTTCGTACACTTTCCTAAGATATATTGCTCTCATAGCACGAGTTTTATATTATCCAGATCCTCACACTCACTCTGTGCCCTTCTAATATCCTTTCGTAGACCTGACCAAAGCAATATCAATTCTCGTAAACAGATAATTATATTCGCAACGCACTTGGCTCGTGGCTACTGCTACCGGATCAAAATAGTTTCAATTGCGTGTTGATATAAATATTAGATTACATTTGTAATTCATAAGGCGAGGCGGAACAGCCTAACCTACTCGCATGCATATTTCGCCTCCATTGTCCAGCGGGTAATAACACTAAACAATGTGTTTTATGATCTGAACCATTTCCTGCGTAATTTTTGATACGTTTCTTGACTTCTTTTTTCTTTGTCCGAACTTAGAATTCGCATCGTTTATGTCGGTGTCTCAACAGTTAGCCTCTCATTTCGTCTACCGAATATTTAGTGCGACTACTGTATTCCTCATCTCACGTAAAAGTAGGGGTACCAAAGTTATTGCGCAAATAGTCAATTAAGTATACTACGCCATTGCGCCATTGCGCAGTATACTGTGCTGTATCAAACTCATTAGTTTGTTAGCTAAATTGATAGGCACAAACTTATACTGCATAGGGATCAACATTGTCGCGACGACTCGCGATTATATTCATACTTCTTTGACAACGTCTTGGCTTACCACATTACTTATTCTTCTTAGATTGTCTATGGTGAGATATTTGAATTTCTTATTTTTACTATTCAATTATTTTCTTTGACAAGGCAATTTAGTTTGTTTTTAGACCCTTTGAGTGCACATGAATATTAATTAAAGTATTTTGTGATTGCTCCAGCTCGCCTGCTCTATCAGTTAAGTTTGTTGCTTTGTGTCTCTTATTGCCAATATAATTACACATTATTTGCAGTTTTATACGCATCGCCCAGTCAGGCGGATGCTTTCCCGGGCATATTGTGATAGCATTCGTTTTGACCGGGGACGCATTGGGAACGGGTAACTTATGTGGAGAAGTATTCTCCTTACTTACTTACTTATTTGTACCTAGTTGTACCTATTTATTTGATCGGAAGATTGACGAATCTGATGGTCCCTATATGCTGGCTTAACATGCTCCTCGTATCCCCTCAACGCTCTGTCGCAGACGAGTGATTGAAGTTCGTAATGGATGAGATCAGGTCCAATCCTCGTAAATGGTGTATTCCATGAGGACTGTGGGGAACTGACTTCATACTGTACCATATGTTTTAATATATTAACTGCAAGACGTTACACAGAGATAAATAGTCTGGTAATGTCAACTTTATGCGAGGACACAAGGCGCAAACAATACATGACAATGGAAGTCATGTATATACCACTTTCAGAAAGGAGACGACAATCCTGTGAGAGGAGATTCCTGTGAGATGAAGGAACACAAATAATGATACTACACGGATGTGAGGATAGCGGCAGAGTCTGGAGCGAGCTTGTAAATTAGCAGGTATGAACTATTGCATTACATCTGACGCATTCCTATTCAACAAATTCAAGGGCTGTTATTTCAGTAGCGAAGCGAGTTACAGGTTAGGTTAAATACTATGAACCCGGGCAATGTTAAATTAGTTTGTTGTCGCAGTAACCCCTCATGCTGTGGCGACAAACATATAGAGGCCTAAAACACCAGCTAATTTAGATCATGGACAATACATGGTTTCGATGTGATAAACAAGATTTCGACGCAGTCAAAGCCAAAAGAAAAGCTTGTGTTATAGGTTATAGGTACTTAATTATAATCAAGTAATCTTTGGGGATTTCACTTTCTTAAATAAGAAAATCCCTCATTAATATCAGTTACTAAGCCGTTCTAATTACCATAACACTAATTGTTAACTCATAGAAAACCCTTAATTATAAGGATAATGATAATACCGGTACAATTCACATCCGACACAATGAATTTTGCAGAACTGACCGGTTAAACCGCTTTCCAGTACCAGGAAATGGTTTCCTCGGCAATTAGTGCTCGTTTAGTTGTCTTGCGGACACGCACTGAAATTATTGGAGACAGCTAGAGGACTTAATGCTGATTTATTTCATGGGAAACTTGGAATTCGTTGGATATCAAGCAGAGGCTTAAGAGCTGTACAAACAGTTTATATTTACTTGTGTATTACAGGTTTCTATAGCCTTACAAAGTGTTGGTCCGGGCCAGGGATAGTAGCGCTACAGACAGCTTTCATGACGACGCGTTTGGCTCGGTTTGTAGACACCTGCCTACTGAGTCGGCGGTCCCGGGTTCGAATCCCGGCCGGGGCAAATATTTGTTCTTGGGTCATGGATGTTATCTATATATGTATTTATATATTATGTATATCGTCGTCTAGTACCCATAGTACAAGCTTTGCTTAGTTTGGGACTAGGTCGATTTGTGTATGATTGTCCCTTAATATTTATTTATTATTTATTATGACAATAATGTGCATACCTCATATTGCATTATTTGCATTATTAAACGTCAACAGCGAATGTCAAGGATTTGTTATTAACCAAATTCCAAACATTTTTAAAGGAATGCTGCTAAATCCTTCGTTCTATTTGCGAAATAGGTAAATAAGTATATTGAATCCTATTGAAAATAACTTGACTTTCATCACTGTGGATATTAATTTTGACTTTATTATGCAAAAATTACTTGAAATTTGCGGAATATTTAGTCCTGTGTCCTCTTTCCTCAACCTCGGTTTCCAAAAAAATTTCGTTACTAGTTTGATAAACTAGTACCACTAAAAATCCAAAACGTGGCGTGGGTTGTAAAACCTAGGCTAAGGCTATACCTAGCTCAGAAGTCAATAACTTAATTTAGAGCCTTAGTAACACACGCCCCACTCTGGCGATTTTTCGTTCAGTGTTCCTAGTGGTACTGCTTTTCGCAGAAATATTTTTGATCGAATGTTTCATTTCGCCGAATTTTCACTTGGCAAAATGTTTATTCTGTAGACATACATTTTTCATAATTAAATAATAATAAATACAATCATACACAAATCGACCTGGTCCCAAACTAAGCAAAGCTTGTACTATGGGTACTAGACGAAGATATACATAATATACATATATAGATAACAACCATGACCCAAGAACAAATATTCGAGTTCATCACACAAATATTTGCCCTGGCCGGGATTCGAACCCGGGACCGCCGACTCAGTAGGCAGGTGTCTACAAACCGAGCCAAACGCGTCGTGCTTGCAAATATCCTCCTATTGATAAGGTTAGGTTTGTTTTATAACAATCCCAAATAGTTAAAGGTTTCAGAGAAAAATGCTTACTACGACACTTTTCGTATTGAAACATTCGGCGAGAATCTAATTTTACAATGATTTAGTGAACCGTTCTGAATACTGCACCGTTAATAATCTTCGCATATTGACTGTTTGACGCTATCTATGTAGTACTAAAAATCTTTATACCTATTATGAAAGCGAAAGTTTGTTTAAATTGGTTCGTCCCTCTTTCACATACCAGGGTAACAACTATTGATATTGACGTACGAGTATTTTTTTGCAGAATAATATACAGAACATAGGCAATGGATAAAATTAAGTACAGTGCGAGAGCTGATAGAATGTGATTCGAGTTTACACCTGTCTCGTTCGCCTTTATGTGACCCAGATAAGGACCTCTCAGTTTTCACATAAACACGAATCCCAATATGAGAAATCACGGACTGTACGAATGCGACAGATTGTGATGACGCGCAGTTTAACATGGATGAAAACTGCAGGATATTTATTTCCTTGTAGTTCTTTTTTTAATCAATATTTCCTAAGAAACAGGCATTAGGTAACCTATATCCTTCTGTCGACATGATTCGGTCGGCTCAAAGAATGCGGTGTGCCCTTGTGCCGACTACACTCACGACTTCAACTTTACGACTCAAATATTTGTCTGTCGGTATTGTTTGCTGGTATGGTTGTTATTTCCTCTGGCCGACGGCGATTGTCCAATAGCCACTGTCTACAACAGGTTGGATTTATGTGACTGTTGATGGCCGTTGAGACAAGTGTTTTCTGTGGTTCTCTGCTTTTTCGCCGAATTATTTCTAGACAAATGTTTCATTTCACCGAATCGTTATTTCGTAGAAATTTTCTTCTGAAACCGTAAACTATTTGAGATTGTTGTAAAACAAAGGTAACCTAACATGATAAACAATACGATAATATTTTCAAGAATTATGAAAAATGTATGACTTCAAAGGGGGAAAAATCGGCAAAGTGAAATTAGTGAAAATTGGATGAAAGTAAACATTCGATTAAAAATTGTTCGGAGAAAAAGCTTTTGTTTTTATATTGTTGTACAATTGTTCAATAGTAATCTCCAAACAAATTTCACTCGTCAAATATAAATTCAATTTGAATTCCTACTTGGTCGTAGTGACGGTGTCTCATCAATATGTGACTTTCTTTTTCTTCTATTTGGTCTCTCATTGCTGAAGATCGTGCTCACTGGAGCATCTAAGATGGCGTCGGCTTGATGAAATTTTGGTGGATTATTTCACTTTATTATAACAACACGGGACTTATTCGAGTTCCAAAGTGTGTTTACTATTTAATAACCACGATGTTTTGGACCTGATGTTAGGTTACGTCTATTGGAAGGGCCTCGAAGAGCGGAAAGGGAAGAACTAGAAGGGAGTATGTATTGTGTATAGTCACTGTCAGGCTATCATGTTGGCGGTCTACCACGTGTTCTCTTGCGTTCCGTGTTGGTGTTGCCAACAATGACCAGCTTTTCAAAGTTGCTATCGCCTCTACACATGACGGAGTGAATTTAGCACGTTTTGCAAAGATGTGGTGTGCAGATATACACACACTACACTTTCTATATATTTTCTCCCAATTCTTACTGAACCTTTGCTTTCAATATTTTTTGTTTATAAACTCAATCTTAGAAGCGCAAGACCGTAGATGTCCATTCTTTATTGACCGAGCGTGTGAAGCATCTGCTGTTCAGCTTGGGCAGAAAATCTTTTGTATTTGCAGATGCCTAATTCTCGCTCTAAGCCACTTTTATTCTCGAAGTTTGTAGTTAAAACTCTTATTAGTCATAAAACAATCTAGTTTTAACTTCAACAATCGGTGCGTTTTACCTACCACTGCGCCGACATTCCGACAAACGTACAAATCCTTTCACTTCACGACATTTTGTATCTGCCGAACTAATTCTCGGAACGTACCCAAGGTATGTACTTGTACTTAGTTATTGTCTGTGTAGGATTACAGGAAATGTCAGAGTTTATTCTATGTTCAATTAATTAATGGGAAATGGATGCAATTTAAAAAATCTTGGGTTTTGTTACAGGTAGGAATATCCCTCTATTCCGAGAAAAAAAATACAGCGCTTTGACACTTTACTTAAAATACAGTTCACTTTCACGGCGCAATAATTTTTATTAAATAAAAAATAAAAATAAAAAAGCTTTATATTTCTTACTCAACAATACAAAAACTTAATTCTTATTATCTAAACAGTATTATTATATTTAAACTTATACTTAAAATTGTTTTATTGTTATGTATGTACATACCTACATATAACAATGAAAGAACCCCTCTTTCTCGAAGGTGAAGGCCTCCGCTAGAGATTTCCACGTGTCTCGGTTCTTTGCGGTCTCCATCTATAGTTTACTAGCCACTTGTATAAGCTCATCTGCCCATCGTGCAGCTGGTCTATCTCTCTTCCTGTTACCTGGTGGTCCATTCCAGGATGTTATCGTGTGTGTCCATGGTTTGTATTTTAATCTAGCTATGTGCCCAGCCCAACGCCACTTAGGCTTTTTGCAGTAAATCAGAGCATCGGTAAACGTTTGTATTTTTACTAATACTAGAATAAGGTATTTTTTGCATTTTATTATTTTTTATTATCAATCGATAGTCAAAAAGGAGTGTGAACGACTCACAACCTACATCACTCAGGCGGGGGTCCAAGCCAACCTCACCTGTTTGGTGCACGCTGCTGACGAACGAGGCCCGACCCATAGATTATGAGTGTATTACTGGTAATAGATAGCCCACTTCACATACACTTTGGTCCAGACTAAAGCGCCACGGAGCGGTTAGTTTAGTAACATATTTATACCTAGAAAACTCAGCGACTGCATATATAGGTAGGTATACTTGATTGCGTTAATATGATTTTCATGTTTCGTTATTACCTATATATTTATTGCCCGCCAACCCACATTGGACACATACATAAGTACTTATTTCTAGCTCTAGCACACTTACTTAAAAAGAGACACCAAATAATGTCTATACATTATTGTATCCAAGTAAAGTAAAGAAATCTTTCTTTAAAGTTTTAAACAGTGCATATACCTGATAAACTGGAACCATTTTTAAAAGCGATTACAAATGAAGTGTCAACAAAGTAATATTTATTATGTACTTTGGTACCAAAGGGCAAATAACTCTTGTAAATGAATCACTTCACACTCACAGCTGTGTACACCTATTCCATTAAATGAATAAGTTTTAAGATTACAAAACGAATAAAAATTTAATTGAATTTGTTATTCTGGAAATATTGATTTCGAAGAATTGGCAGTGATGTAGTTTTTTAAGTAACAAGGCTGCATCAGTTATTCAGAAAGAATGCGACTAGTCATACTAGGATAGGGATGATGACTGATGTTAAATTCCACAGCATATTGTAGTTATATGACTAAAATATTAAAATATACTTTTTTTTGAAAAATGTGACTTCTGTATGTTTTTTTAATCCAAAAGAAATTTTGAAATTGTTTTCAGAATTTTCATAATTTAACAATTGTATGATAATCATGAACTTAAATGAACTTTTAACGGTTAAAATTAAAATGGGAGATTAAGATTACTTACTGTCTCCATACAGATATTGGTTTTTAGCGCTCCGTAGGAATGTTGAATTTATACGGTCATTTCTGACATTTAGAGCAGTCTTTTCTAAATCTAGTTAGTCCCATATAGACATTAGACCCCTATAAAAAATAGAACCGATTAACATCCTCAAAAAATATTTTCGTCATGCCATGTTTCATTTCGCCAAAAGCATTTTTCACTGAAACTGTTAACTATTTCGGATTGTTGTAAATATCATCCTTTAGATCAGGTTAGGTTAGGTTAGGTTTGTTTTATAACAATCCGAAATAGTTTACAGTTTCAGTGAAAAATGCTTTTGGCGAAATGAAACATTTGACGAAATGAAACGTTTGACGAAACATAATTCGGCGAAGGGTCATTGTCAGTTCAAATAAGTTTCTGACAAAAAAAAACATTTTAGTGACAAGCTTTTATAGCCGACTGTATTTTTTTTTGGATACCAATCAAATGCACTGAGATGATTCTAAAGAGCCCAAGCCCGGTAGGATTGCTTTTTCTATTATAGAGTTCCTATGGCCACCTTCCGGCTCCATCATCAGATTAGCCCCATGGTACCATATTATTGTATTGTCATTAAAGTAAAGTAAATATGCAAAATTTCAGCTCAATCGGTTGACGATATCTACTTCAAAATTGAGTTGCAAGATTCCACCCGAACAAACATACTTATACTTATACTTACATACAATGCAAGTTAAATAAAAGCTTGTTAAAACAAAAGTTGTCTCTTCGGTGACCAATAGTTAACAGCGTATGTACATAGAAGTTATGTTTTAACACGCAAGCCCATAGAAAGGGAAACGTTGTTTATGCTAATAAATAGGTATAATTTTGATCGGAAAACTAGGCCTAAAGTGGGCTTAAACTTTGTACGTGTCCACCGAAAATACGCGAACCTAAATCTGACAATGACCCGCCTATTTTTATAGATTGATCCGTTGATGTTTACGGGGGCTCTAGGCGGTTATCACATTGACGTCGCATTTCGCTGCGAACGCGCGCGCGCACGGCCATAGAAGATCAACCGCTGTCACGTAAATAAGAGTCTCTTTAGCTTAAGGACCTAATACGGAACAAAAAAAACAAGATTTTAAAAAATAACAATTACAATTTTATTTAAACTAAATATTTTCTTACATAAATATTATTCTACTCACTATTTTCGACTTTATTAAAACTATAAGCAAGGCAGGATTTAGATCTAATGATTAAGATAAGTTGAGTCCAATTAATTATATTATTTAGTATTTAGTTAAGTTAATTTAAGTTTACCTTTAAGATTCTTATTAAATAATATTTAGTTAAGTTAATTTAAGTTTAGTTTTAAGATTCTATAGAATTTAGTTTAAAATTTAGTTTAGTATTTAACGTAGATAAATAGTCCTAACGATCTCAGGCAAATGAGTTCGGCCTAGCTAAAAGGTCAGTGTACAAGAATGTCGCCGAGCAGCTTCCGGAATACCCCACGTCCCTGGAGCGCGAATGTGGACGAAACGGCGACGGCGCGTCCAGAGGGCGAAAAGCAGTTCGAGCGTCAGGTCTTCGACGCGACCGGTTCTATCGCCAGGTCGTTAGGCGGGACGTGTGGCTCTCCATCATAGGTGATGGGCCAGGTGAAGGGCGGCCTGCTGCGGCCACGCAGCTGGATAGGTAATCAATCCCGTAGGGTGTTCCTGGAACGCATCCAATCGTAACAATTAGGGCGGTGCAATTATTCTGCCCTCGACTGTCGAACATCATACACGTGCGCACCAAGGAGTGGGTATTTACAATGAAGCAGTCTAAAGTGTATGATGGGCAGTCCAGGTACATGAAAGGCAAAGCGGTGATGCGAGAATCAATTGTCAAGCACAATTTATATTAAAAGGGTACGAGCGAAAAGCACAAGCAATGCCAAAGGCGGAATGTATTATTTATTTCGCAATAACATGAGATTCTCACTTCATTACAATGAAAACAGCGTAGCGTAAAATCAGCAGTAGGCTTATAAATATTTACGGCGTTACGAATATTTAGTCATATCCTATAGATAAATATTACAAAAACTACTTATTATATTCAGCATTTATATTTCTATTTAATTTCATTTATCGTTATAGCACTATTAATTTTCCCATTATAGTTATTAAGCATTAAAACTTATTTTAAATAACCTATTAAATACAATTATATTGTAATATTCATCTATAAGAAAGATTTAATTACAAGTTTTAAACGGGCAAAATCATCTTCGAAGAACCATGGTTTGCAATAATGAGAAGAATCGCCTTTTTAATGGTATCTACAGAATATGAAAAGCGTGAATATCTACGTAAGATACAGATTGAAAGAAGATATGAAAGATTACAATTAGGTAATGCATGATCAGTAATAAGAAGCGCAGTTTAACCGAGAACGTTCGACGAGACAAAGCAAGGTTACGGCAAGGTGACCGCTAACGGTACCAAGTTAACTGTACATTCTTGGTTCTACTGATTAATTATTCTAAATGAACACTACAACTACTTATTTTAATAGATAATTGCAACACTTACCCAATTTGGGATAACAAACTCACAGAATTTAAAATCAAGAAAATAATTAAGTTTATATTCGCTCCGTAGTGAGCGTACGAGAACTGATTCTTAGGCAAGGTGACGCGGGCTCACAGGCAAGAGCCGGCGGCAGAGTGTATGACGCGGCGAGTGCAGCACGTACTCGGGCGCCGCGATCTAGCGGGGCGCGTTCGTACAACTTCGGCTGCACTTCGTATCTCGCTGAGCTGTGAGTCAGCGCGCGCGCGGGTTAACTAGTTCGTATTACGATTTATTTTGTCAAGTAGTATTTGTTATTGAAATTTAAGTTGATTTACGAGTAAGATGTAATTAAAATACGTTTCTTTATTTAATTAGGTTAAGTTTATAATAAGTTAGTTATAGGTTGTATAGTTAAGGTAAAGCATTAGCTTTAAATTAAAGATATACAAAAGTTATTAACGTTTTAATACGTTACAGTACCCCGTCTCCTAGAAGAAGGATTTTTCCTAGGTGAATAAAAATCCGCCCTTTAACTCAGAAATTTGTGTTACAAAATTAGCATAAACACCAATCAGAAAATGTGAACTCATCACCCGCTTCTGTTTGAGACACTCCTTCAAGGGAAAGATTGCCTCCGGTCAAGGCGTTTCACATAGATCAGAGTATCATTTGTGAAACCTACTCAGTTTTTATTTATAAAACTCAGGGTACCACTATGAAACACAAGTTCAAGGCACAGTAATTAGGCTAGGAAGAAGCCATATAAAAAAAAAAAACTCACAATACACGACTACTTAACACTTTCATATTTCACCTTTCACGCAATCATATCAATCAAATTGTTTTCTTACTTTGTTATTGATGTAAGGAAACTCCTATTAAAATGAGAATCGCATACCGTTATGCGATGCTCGAGTAGCAGCTTTGAGACTTTCTTAAACTGTATAAGAATTTAAGATATAATATGTGAAGTCACCACCCGCTTCAGATTGAGTTTTCTTACAAGGAATATGTGAAAGCTCAGGTGAAGGCTTTAAGACCAGACATAAGAACTTGCAAGTTGCAAGAGGCAATACAAATCCTTAAACTACAGCTGATCCATACAATATAACTAGGAAACGGCTGCTCAGTTAGACGCCTTTTACGTCACGCTATCTGGCGGCGGTAGGGAAACGTATTCTTACACCCGTCCCTACACGGGGATGGTAATTCTATAACATCATGACTTTACGTTATGAGGTATTAGCTGCATTACAAATTTTGAAATCTTTGACATGCCAAGCTCCCAAGTCACGGCCAGCCATGTCTTCAACGACATAAACTAGAGGTGAGCGCTTAACTTTAATTCGACATTTCTGGAATTTGGGTGCTAGTTTCTTACTAAAATAGGCACCCTTGTCGCTTTGGAAATAACAGCGTTTCCAGACAATGTCTCCGACGTTAAAGTCAATCTCCTTCCTTCTGGTGTTATATCGCTCAGAGTTTTTCTTATGACTTTGCCAGAGAGCCGCTTGGACGTTGTCAAAGACGCCTGACAAACAACCTAGGTTTTCCGCGTAACTGTCTCGAGGTATGAAAACTAGTTCGTTTGGGGTATCATTCTCAGTATAATGAGACCCGCACGTAACTAGCTCGCGACCATGGACTAGGAACGATGGTGTATACCCGGTCACTTCGTTCACAGAGTTATTGATAGCAAATTGGATTTTAGATAAATTTAGGTCCCAAGTCCTGTGATCGTCGTCTACAAAAGTTGCTATAGCCGTCACGATCGTTTTATTATAGCGTTCAACGTTATTTATCTGCGGTGTATACTTAGGTGTAAAGTGGACATTAGGGACTTTATATTTTTTAAATAAGTCTATAGTCTCGTGGCAATTGAACTGGCTCCCGTTATCTAGGATGACTGTTTGCGGAATACCATGCACTAAAAATACGTTGTCCTCGATGATTTTACACACGGCGTCAGCAGTAGCACGTCTCAAGGGAAATATCAGACAGTATTTAGAAAAGCAACAGGTGACTACAAATATGTAGCTATGCTGTTTCCGTGTGTTAGGCAAGGGACCCACGAGATCCATGGAGATAACCTGCCAAGGTCTACAGCAATCTTTTGGCCTTCCCATCTTACCTAAAGTGCCGTGTGTAACATGTTTATAAGATAAACATGTTTCACAGGTAGAAATGTATTTTACAACATCGCTGTACATTTTGGGCCAATAAAAACTAAGAGACAGTCGCTTGTAGGTTTTGAACACACCGAAATGTCCCGCAGTAGGTTCACTATGACATTTGGATAGTATTTGAGGACGGTTTTCAGCACACACTACTTCTTTCCAAGCAAATTCCGAGGTTAAAACATTCTTGTTAGCCATGCGTCTATATAATTTATTGTTTTTAACTAAGTAGTTAGGAAAGCTGGTTGGCGAATTCAGGCAACCGTTAAATATATTGAGATACCACGGGTCAGATGTAGTAGGAGGGCTACTGTGAGATAACTCAGTTACCGGCACACACCTAGAAAGACTGTCGGGTATGACATTGTCCTTCCCTTTACGATGTTTAATAGAGAAATCGAATGCGGACAATCTCACACCCCACCTTGCCAAGCGGCCGGTTGGGTTAGTCAAGGATAAAAACCATTTCAAGGCTGAGTGGTCAGTATAGACTGTAAAAGGACGGCCGTTTTCTAGGTAGCACCTCCAATGCTCTAGGGCTGTTAAAACTGCGAGGGCCTCCCTCTCTGTCACACTGTAATTCCGTTCAGGACCGGTCAGACTCTTACTCATGAATGCCACCGGATGTTCCACACCGTCTACTGTCTGTGAAAGCATAGCACCCACTCCGTAATTACTAGCGTCTGTGTGGACATCAAATGGCAATTCATAGTTTGGGCAGGCCAAGATCGGTGCCTGTACGAGACGAGATTTAAGATCTACGAAAGCCCTGTCAGCCTCAGCCGTCCACTCGAATGGTGCAGATTTAATTTTAGTCGAGGTAAGCTTATTCAGCGGGCCCGCGATGGTGCTGAAGTTCGGAATAAAACGCCTGTACCAGGAAGCTGTGCCCAGGAAACGCTTCACTTCCTTACGGCTGGTTGGAACAGGATAGTTAAAGATGGCCTGCACCTTATCGGGGTCCGTTCGAAGTCCGTGACAGTCCACAACGTAGCCTAAATATGTTAGCGACTCCCTGAAGAAACGACACTTATCAAAATTAATAGTTAAGTTTGCTTTCTTAAGCTTGTCGAGCACTCTCAGAAGAATAGCAACGTGTTCTTCAAAGGTATCACTAACAATGATTACGTCATCGAGGTAACAAAAGGCTTTGAGCTCTAGGTCAGGCATAAACAACGAGTCTACGAGGCGTTGTTGTGTCGCAGGAGCATTTGTCAGACCAAAGGCTGTTACATTGAACATCATGGTTCCGCGACCTGGTACATAAAATGCAGTCTTCTCCTTATCTTCCTCGTGAATAGGAATCTGCCAAAATGCTTTTGAGAGGTCCAGACTAGTAAGGTACTTAGCATTTTTAAGATTATCCAGTATTTCAGATACATATGGAAGGCTGTAGGCATCCTTTTTGGTAACGGAATTAAGTTTTCTGCTGTCAAGACAGAAACGCGGTTTTCCGTCTTTTTTTTTTACTACCAACACCGGTGAAGACCATGGACTTTCGCATGGAGAGATGACGCCTAACGACAGCATCTCGTCAACTTGTTCCGTGATAATGCGTTTTTTCTCAGGCGACAGACGATAATACCGTTGTTTAATGGGCTCGGCGTTTCCGGTGTCAATACGGTGTGTAATTAGCGAGGTCCGGCCTAAGCCTTTACTTTCGAACGAGATCTCTTTAAATTGGTCAATTAAATTATCTGCGATGAGTCTCTCTGAGTCATCAAGGTTGCTATAAGAGCGTATGTGTACATTAGATGTATCAATATTGATATGAGATAAACAAGGCTCTGACAAGGATATATAGTTAATGTTGTCTAGGAATTTAGGACAAATTTTAAAATCTTTCCAAAAGTCGATTCCGAGGATGAGGTTAGATTCAATTTCAGGTATAACGTACGCTTTTATTACTTTTTTAACATTTTCGAATATCAAGGGTAGTAATATGTAACCAAGAGATTGTATTTTCTGACCACCTGCTGCTACAACAGAAAGATTCTCATTTGTAAATAAATTGTAGCCAAGTTTAAGAAAATGTAAATGAGAATTGTTGCCAAGGATTGTAACAACAGAGCCAGAATCAAGGAGACCGTAAATGTTAAAATCTGGAATGTTATCTATAGCGACGTTGATATATGGACGAGGATCACTTGAAGGCTTTGTATTGAAAATTGTCGCGACTTTGTAAGTGTTAAAGAAGTGCTTTATTGTTGTCAGCCAACTGTTCCAGTCAGTTACATCGAACTTAGGCTCGCGACAACTTTCACAATTTAGTTTTTTGGCTGTGCTGTTTCAACCGGATCATCGGTTGTGGCATTGCGAGGGTTACATTTGGGGCAGTCAGGTAGCCGATAGTCTTTAAGACCGCATCGGAAACAAAATATCGTGCGATCTGCAGGACACTGTCTCATAGTGTGGGTATTTACTCGGCAGCGGTAGCAAAAGTCTTCTTTTCGCACTGCCGCAACATATGATGGTCGATTGGGACTAGACTTAGGGTAAGATGGGTTGCTTTGGCTAGGGCCAGCGTGTGCTTGGGTGTAAGTAGGCTTGAAGCTATTCCTAAAAGTATCCTTCCTAGTATACGCGTAGTCAGGAGCCAGAGTATTACCCGTAGCCGAAGGAGGCTCTTTGAAGTCCCCAGAACGTGCCTTAATTTGCTCGTAGTTTTTACATAGTTTCCTGAGGTCAGCAATAGTATTAAGATCAGGGCAAGTTGTAAGAACATTAGAGTAGCATGGCCTAATGTTGTGTAATATTATTTCTAATTGCTCCTGCTCGCTCAACTTCCTTGAAAGCCTAGTGAACATACCATGCATGATAGCTAAGTAGATAGTGATAGTTTCAGACGGCCCTTGACTACGGTTCCTAATTTCGTTTAACATCCGATAATCATAGTCTACGATATCAAAATCTTCTTTTAACAGAGCAAGGAGGTCTCCCCAAGAGGTTATACCGTCTCTAACGCTACGATACCAATGTAAGGCATCTCCGGTTAGAATTTCAGTAGCGTATGAGAGCATACTCGAATCGGAGACATCCCTGGCCAAGCGAAATTCTTCTATCCGCGATATGAACGACCGAACGCAAGATTTTCCGTCAAATTTAATTTTTGCTACTTCAGACGTGAGGCGGCCGCGTTCACAAGTTACTTTAATATTCTGAAGTGCAGCATTTTGAGACTTTAAATCAGCAATAGTTGCAGCCACATCCCTTTCACCAGCAGCAGTAGGGTTTGAAAGCAAATCTGCCTGCGGAGCTGTAGCACGCGCAAGCTGTATATCAGATACGCCGAGGGTGACAAGGATTTGCTGGAACTTAGACCATTGTTCCTCATAAAACTCCCGAGTTTCATGTAACAAACCCAAATCCGAGGATTCTTTGGGTGTTGCGATCCTAGACAATCTATGAAAGATATGGTTCAAATAAGTATTTGTACGTTCCTGCAGGTTCCTTTGATGAGGATCTTGTTGAAGACAAGCTATATTAATAGCAACTTTAGCCAAGGTGTGCTTAATACCTGCAATATCCTCATTGAACTCGTAACATGAATCTAAAATATCTTCAGATGGGAACGAGATTGCGAGCTTGGATATCTGTTGTCTTAAATCCTCAACCCTATCCTTAGGCTCCTCCGCGCGTATTTTAACTTCGTAAGTCAACTCAGATTTCGTAAGTTGCAAAAACTTAATCGGGCGAGACATATTGAATAGAACGTAATTTAATGAGTTATAATTAAACCAGGTAAGTGTTGCAAGGATGGTAACAAAATCAAAGACACAATAATGTAATTTTCCAAAGTGATACACAACTTAAACTAGGTTTAGCACTACAGATTTAATGATTAGCTTAGTCTGGGACGTGCACACACCAACACCAAGAAAGCTTAAAAAAAAATGAAGACAACTCACCGACACTCCTGTACACATTAGAGACCCAAGAGCTATTAAAAAAAAAACACGTATGGGCGCCAAACTGTCACGTAAATAAGAGTCTCTTTAGCTTAAGGACCTAATACGGAACAAAAAAAACAAGATTTTAAAAAATAACAATTACAATTTTATTTAAACTAAATATTTTCTTACATAAATATTATTCTACTCACTATTTTCGACTTTATTAAAACTATAAGCAAGGCAGGATTTAGATCTAATGATTAAGATAAGTTGAGTCCAATTAATTATATTATTTAGTATTTAGTTAAGTTAATTTAAGTTTACCTTTAAGATTCTTATTAAATAATATTTAGTTAAGTTAATTTAAGTTTAGTTTTAAGATTCTATAGAATTTAGTTTAAAATTTAGTTTAGTATTTAACGTAGATAAATAGTCCTAACGATCTCAGGCAAATGAGTTCGGCCTAGCTAAAAGGTCAGTGTACAAGAATGTCGCCGAGCAGCTTCCGGAATACCCCACGTCCCTGGAGCGCGAATGTGGACGAAACGGCGACGGCGCGTCCAGAGGGCGAAAAGCAGTTCGAGCGTCAGGTCTTCGACGCGACCGGTTCTATCGCCAGGTCGTTAGGCGGGACGTGTGGCTCTCCATCATAGGTGATGGGCCAGGTGAAGGGCGGCCTGCTGCGGCCACGCAGCTGGATAGGTAATCAATCCCGTAGGGTGTTCCTGGAACGCATCCAATCGTAACAATTAGGGCGGTGCAATTATTCTGCCCTCGACTGTCGAACATCATACACGTGCGCACCAAGGAGTGGGTATTTACAATGAAGCAGTCTAAAGTGTATGATGGGCAGTCCAGGTACATGAAAGGCAAAGCGGTGATGCGAGAATCAATTGTCAAGCACAATTTATATTAAAAGGGTACGAGCGAAAAGCACAAGCAATGCCAAAGGCGGAATGTATTATTTATTTCGCAATAACATGAGATTCTCACTTCATTACAATGAAAACAGCGTAGCGTAAAATCAGCAGTAGGCTTATAAATATTTACGGCGTTACGAATATTTAGTCATATCCTATAGATAAATATTACAAAAACTACTTATTATATTCAGCATTTATATTTCTATTTAATTTCATTTATCGTTATAGCACTATTAATTTTCCCATTATAGTTATTAAGCATTAAAACTTATTTTAAATAACCTATTAAATACAATTATATTGTAATATTCATCTATAAGAAAGATTTAATTACAAGTTTTAAACGGGCAAAATCATCTTCGAAGAACCATGGTTTGCAATAATGAGAAGAATCGCCTTTTTAATGGTATCTACAGAATATGAAAAGCGTGAATATCTACGTAAGATACAGATTGAAAGAAGATATGAAAGATTACAATTAGGTAATGCATGATCAGTAATAAGAAGCGCAGTTTAACCGAGAACGTTCGACGAGACAAAGCAAGGTTACGGCAAGGTGACCGCTAACGGTACCAAGTTAACTGTACATTCTTGGTTCTACTGATTAATTATTCTAAATGAACACTACAACTACTTATTTTAATAGATAATTGCAACACTTACCCAATTTGGGATAACAAACTCACAGAATTTAAAATCAAGAAAATAATTAAGTTTATATTCGCTCCGTAGTGAGCGTACGAGAACTGATTCTTAGGCAAGGTGACGCGGGCTCACAGGCAAGAGCCGGCGGCAGAGTGTATGACGCGGCGAGTGCAGCACGTACTCGGGCGCCGCGATCTAGCGGGGCGCGTTCGTACAACTTCGGCTGCACTTCGTATCTCGCTGAGCTGTGAGTCAGCGCGCGCGCGGGTTAACTAGTTCGTATTACGATTTATTTTGTCAAGTAGTATTTGTTATTGAAATTTAAGTTGATTTACGAGTAAGATGTAATTAAAATACGTTTCTTTATTTAATTAGGTTAAGTTTATAATAAGTTAGTTATAGGTTGTATAGTTAAGGTAAAGCATTAGCTTTAAATTAAAGATATACAAAAGTTATTAACGTTTTAATACGTTACACCGCTCGTAGATGCTACAGTGTGTTGTACCATGCGGTTTCTACTTACAAATCAAGATTTTACAGTCCAAATAAAAAAACGTAGTTCGCACTTTGCAGCTGGATATAGTGGCAATGAGACATTTTACCACCTTAATCACATTTGTTAAAGATCTCGCCAATATTGTCTTCTTAACAATGTAGAGACACACATAAACACATATATACCTAAGCATAAAACTGGTAAGTAAACAAGAGACGGCGCTGCAATGGTTTTCCCATGAACACGCATATTATATCAACTGAAATGTTCGATATTTGACCGACTTACTAGACTTATTAACCGACTTCAAAAAAGGAGGGGGTTCTCAATTCGCTTGTATTTTTTTTAAATGTCTGTTACCTTAGAACTCCGTCTTTTATGAGTCCATTTGGAAAATTCTTTTTTGGTTCATGAGTCTCTCTCCAAGTTAGTCCCATAAAATTTTGGTGAAGATCTGATGACGAGACCCATGAGGAATAAGGTGGAGCGATTTTTTTTTTTTTGAAATTCAACTCAGAACGTCTCTAAAACGTTGCATTAGGCTGCCAGATGTACGAGAAAAATAATAATAAAAATATTCAATACTACTTTTAGCCCTCTACTGTGATTTTGAATATTATGATCAAGCCCATATTGAAAAAAAAAAAATATTTATCAAAATCTTGTTTTTTTCAATGAAAGTCAAGTGATTTTTTTCTATGCACATAATACTCGAAATAAAAGATATTTATTGCATAAAAATATAACAATATTAAAAATATTTTTTTTTTTTAAATACTTACTGAAATTTAATTTGGGTCACAGGTTCACGTAGTAGGTAGTTGCCGTAAGTATGAAATAAGCTCAAAACATTTGGAGATGAAACCCTTCTTTATAAATCTAATACTAATTAGGTAAAAAAAAAGTTTTTTTTACCAATTACGAGTAAAAAAAATTTTTTCTAGCTCAAGTAAAGGGCTGAAACATATTTATAATCAATTACATATATACTCGTATTTTAATTTTTTAGGAATGTTAAGTTTTAGTTTTAGTATTTAGAATATTATGTAGATTGAATATAAAACTTATTAAATAATCAGAATTGTAAGATAACGATGTATTACATATATATATAATATCTTATCTAAAGGCAACATACTACAAATGTTCCAGGTCGATCAGACAACTTTTTTTTTCTCCAGACATCTGCGCTCCACCCTAATGAGGAATCGAAGGACTTCCTCAAATATTATGGGCACATCTATGGCGATTTCGGTATTTATTACAATAGTTCAAGCATTTACTCGAAAATCACCATTTGTTGAAGATAAACTGATAATGAAGACATTAAGCCACCAGTTAGTACTGTCCTCAGTACTACACTTTACCAGTGTTATTTAATTCACGGATCGTAAGTCGATTTGAAAATTATTTTTTCGTTCAAGAGTATTAGGCATCTCCAAGTTGGTCCCATAAATGAAGATCTGATGAAGAAATCGACGAGAAATCGAAGGAATTCCTCAAATATTATGGGCACATCTATGGCGATTTCAGTGTTTATTACCTACAGTAGTTCAAGCATTTGCACTCGAAAACCAACATTTGGTAAACAGAAACTGATGATGAAGACAAGCCTCAGTTACTACTGAGGGCTCAATCAGTAAAGCATTTGTTACACTTAGGAGAAGGTTTTAGTAGTTAGACCGACTTCAAAAATAAAACGGTTCTCAGAGTTTGACCCGCATATATATGTACCTAGTATTTGTCCGCGATTATGAAATAATCTTGCACAACCTAAATCTTAAATGAACAACGTTTTAATTTGCGCCTGATAGTCATCCTCTTCCTATGCTGAGCTGATGATGGAAGGTATAACTCCTTAACGGTTAGGAGTTAGGAGATAATTCAAACGAGATGCATGCCTTCAAGAGACCTCCCCGATCACCCCGCCATAAGTATTTTAATATAAATCACTAAAAAGCAAAAAAAAATTTTTTATCAAAAAAGAACCGACTTCAATAAAACTAAAAAGCCAAACATAACCCGTTCAAGTACAGATTACATTTGAATCACCTTTTGAAGTCGGTGCTAAACCTCACGTAAACTATAAAACTATAATATATAAATATAATAATTGAGTGGTTTGGCACCGGCTTCAAAAGGTGATTCAAATGTAATCTGTACTTGAACGGGTTATTTTTGGCTTTTTAGTTTTATTGAAGTCGGTTCTTTTTTTGTTATTTTTTTTTTAAATTACACGTCCTATGAAAAAATACTTCAATACATACTTTTACAGAAAATCACGTCGAAAAATATACTGAGTATCTTCCCAAGTAGCACTTATACAGCCTTTATATATTAAATTAGAGTTATAATGTCTGTATAACCTCTTATACAGCCTGTTTGCTACCCTGTGGGCCGTCATTGTCAAGTCAAGCAAACGCGCGCGCCGGCACGCCGTACCATCTTTTTCTCGAAGCCATTTAAACATTTTCGAACCCCCTGCACCTCTAGCATAACTTACCTACTGTCATACGCGACTATTTCTCGCGCGAGATAATTACCTGTCTCTTTCTATGCAATAATGTGAGAGAGTGACGGGTAGCGCTATGTCGCGCGATAAGGGTCGATAAGCATATAGTTGTGTTAGACGGACTGTATTAGTTCTTTCTCAAGGAAATTACCTGCTTTAAATCTCAAACGTGTCAAAAAAAATATTTATTTATTCGCAATGGAAACAGAATTGCCTACATTGCGGTCAAAGGTTACCGAAACCGTTCCACCTGTTGATACGATGGACCTCAAATATCTCATAACGCAAGTGTTTGTGCACAGCCGATAGTGAAACGGTTTGCTCAATGTGCGACAGTGTGCTCCTGAATATTTTTTATCACTGGCACATATACCTATAGTTTCTCGAAGACATACAAAATATTCATTCTTTTAAGGGCTTGTGCACAAATCACGTGAGGTTTTTTCGGCTACTTTTTGACCCCCCCCTCCCCCTGGTGATAATTGGTGAGGTTCTTTGCTAACCCCCCTACCCCTCACTACCTCACGTGTACTTTTTGCCAAAATTTCGTAAAATAGACTCGCTATTTTGAAGTATTTAACAAGTGAAGTTTTATTTTTAACGCAACCGAGAAAAACATATCGATTTTTTCTTAGTTCATTATACCCCTCCCTCCCCCAACGTGATAATATCGTGATTTTTTCGTGACCCCCCCTTTCCCCTATTGAACCTCACGTGATTTGTGCACAAGCCCTAATTTGCCTGACGTCATTAAAAATTTACTAATGCTACTAATACCTATTATAAATGCGAAAGTAAATTTACTCAATACCAACTGCAGATATTTAGATGAAAAAATTGATTTGCTGAGAATCGTTAGATGAGGTAGTGGGAGGCCCAAGATCGTTACTCTTGGTTGTTGCCAGTTTGTATCTATCCCTTGCAGTAAATATCTGTGTCCTATATATAAATATAACGACGATGATTACCTACTAAAAAAACAATATTTTTACAATATAAACCTAACTTAAGTGTATATACTTATACTTACATACAGCCGGTAGCGGTGCAGAGCTCCAAGCTAGTGGTGACGAGACTGCAGAAAGAAGAAACACCAGGTGACATGCGCCGTGTTCAGGTTTAGTTAGAATCTCTTAAGAAGTTGATGGAGGCACTTTAACATACATAAGACCGTTGCCAAAATGACAATCGACTGTGACGTTGGAATTAAGTATTATTCTAGTGAGACAGCAGCACAGTGGCAGTGCAGTTGCCTACTGACGTTCTAGGTTCCAATCCCGGCAAGGGCAAATATTAAATTATGAATATTTCTTCCTGGGTCATGGATGTTGTATGTATGTAAGCATATATTACTTTATATAAGTGCATACGTCCTTTAGTACCCATAACACAAGCCTAATAGAGCTTAATTTTGAACTAGGCCGACCTCTGTACGGTTACTACGGTTTTGGTATATTTTACTAGTTTCGCCGCGCGGTGTTACGCATTCATCCCACGGGAACACTATTTTTTTCCGGATGTAAAGTAGCCTATGTGTTAGTTCAGGGTGTCAGCCACTTCATACTAAAATTTATCAATATTGGCCCAGCCGTTTGAGCGTGAAAAAGTAACAAAATGCACATAAACACATTTACAAACTTTCCTCTATAATATTAGTGTGATGATTTATTTTAATGATGTAGCTGCGCGTCCATCTGCGCGCGCTCAGCACTAAGTCCGATTTCGTAATGTCTCGTGGAAAGGTCGCTGGCTGATGGCAGCCGTGAACTTTTATTCCACCGCATTATGTATGCACTTATAAGTCTTATAACGCTAGTGGCGCTTTAATTAACTCTGTGGACATTATAACTTGAGCTGTGAGTATTCCGGTAGGTTTAGGCTAAGTTTCGACTAATTCGAATTAAGGTATAAATTAACCGGAATATCTAATTATAGCTTAAGTTTTTTTTATATTAGCAATTATAACGATAATAGGTATTATACATTGTTGTGCACTACATGAAAAAGAAAGGGAGTACCTAACACATCACATAAATGACATATTGCTGACCGTACCACAGCCATATAAAAGATATAATATGTATAAACTTTTGCTATTCGAATTTAGATTTATTTGCATTAAATGACATTGACAAGTTGACATTTTAAAGGAAATCTGTACCAAAATTTAGACATACCTATTTGCTGTGCTCGCATCTGTCGATGTCGTTTCACTTTAGTGATACAATTCAACTTAGCTCTGAAACCTATCAATGTATGTAACCTATATCTAAGATGGATTTAATAAACGTACGAATACTCACTAATAAAACTATTTTATATTTTTAAACCGTTCCACAAATGAACAATTACGATTACAAGCATGTCAATTCCAATCACATTGTTATAATTATACCACACAACGGTTGACAATTGCCTACTATAAAAAATAGAACGATATAATAACTCACTATGAACTCATAGTCATTCTTGACAGCTTATAACTGTTAAATCCCTAATTTACCTTCTGCGTAGCTGGAAGTCTCCATATTCCTAAGTTTATTATACAAACAATATTTGCGTCCGCACAATTCTTTATTTCTTCATAAAGTAAAACTAACATGACAAGCAACATCAAATATCATCAAAGACAAAGTAGTCGACAGCATAAAACCTCATCATCCCCCCGCAATTCTAATTCACCCCGGAATAAGAATTGTCGCAATCATAAAGTTAGAAACAAACTAATAACTATATCTATAACTAAAGTTAAACATTGAAAAACAAATAAATAATAAAACAAACAAGACAAAATACTAACCGCTCAGTATAAGAAGGATAGTGGTCTTCACTCTAACTCCTTCCCCCCTCAATGTTAAACTTTTGTTTTAGATGACAATAAAACGTAGATGAACATTAAACCTCATAATAATTATGATAACACTTTTGGCATACAAATAAACTATTCAATTAAACCTAGTTTCTCTACAAAATAATTATGTTTCTGTTTTCCTAAAGCTTTTGTTAAAATGTCTGCAACATTTTCTTTCGTGTTCACATACTTTACAATTACTAATCGTTTGCTAATCAAATCTTTAATAAAATGATATTTAATATCAATATGCTTTGACCTCTTACTGTTTTCATTTGACTCCATCAGTTTGATAGCGCTCTGATTATCTACAAGTAACGTTGAGTTTGAAAGACAGTTAAAATCTTGTAACAACCCCTTTAAACTAACTAACTCTGCACACGCTAGAGCCGCAGCTATATATTCAGCTTCGGCTGTTGATAAGGCGACAACGTTTTGTTTCTTACAGAACCAGGCTAACAAATTATTGCCATAGAAGACTACAGAACCACTCATACTTTTTCTGTCTGTTTTGTCGCCTGCCCAGTCAGCATCGGTATAGGCAATCAAGGGACAACTGCTATCCTGTTTGTATACCAAACATTTTGATTTGGTGTGTTTTAGATATCGCAAAACACGTTTCGCTGCTTGCCACAGTGACATAGTTGGCTTATCCAAAAATCTACTCAAAAAGGATACTGCGAAGCAAATATCTGGCCTACTTGAAGTAGCTAAGTATAAAAGGCAACCTATGAGCTCACGATATGGTATATCCAAGGTGATACATTCATTGACATCAGTAGTGAAATTTACCTCCATTGGTGTCTCCGCCCCTTTACAATCTGCCATGTTAAATTTATCAAGCAATCTATTTATTGCTGATTCTTGAGAAATAGAGATTGATTCTGAGGTTCTCACAATATCCAACCCTAAGTACGCACTCACCTCTCCAAGGTCCTTCACATTAAATTCCAATTTTAAATATTCATGTGCTTTATATAGGTTTGTTGCACTTTTAGACATTAAAATGATATCATCAACATACACTAATAAAAATACATCTTCCAAAATATATAAACAAAAATCATGTTTTGATTGTAAAAATCCTTTATCAACTAAAAAGCCATGAAGTCTTTCGTTCCAGCATTTAGGTGCTTGTTTTAACCCATACAGAGATCTTTTTAGTTTTAAATATATGCCTTTTCCAACTTTAACTCCTAACGGTGGTTTTATATAAACGTCTTCCTTTAAGAACCCGTTTAAAAAGGCCGTTGGAACGTCTAATTGTTTCATGTACATGTCATTTTGTATAGCTTGACTAAGCATCATACGAATTGTAGGCATACGAGCTACTGGTGAATACACATTAAATAATGTTTCTTCTTGAAACCCTTTCGCCACTAATCGGGCCTTTTTTGTACCATCCTTTTTAGTAGTGAATACCCATTTGGTATCTATAGCCTTTTTATCTTTCGGCAATTCTGATTCTTCCCATGTTTCCAATGATTTCAGCGAATTTAATTCTTTATCTATTGCGTCTTGCCACTCTTGACCTCTTTCAACAGCTTCTTTGTAAGAACCTGGATCACCCGTACACAAACAGAAGGCGACATGTGTTTCATAATCTTCCAATCTTTTTGGAGGTTTAATAATTCTGCCACTTCTTGTTCTTGTCACATGCTCATTTCTAACATCTTGTCCCTCATTTATGTTCTCTTCAGCACAATCTTCAAACATTTCTTCTGGTTCTATAATTTCCTCATCAACATTCTTATTGATGACCTCTTCTCTATTTCCATTATCTTGTTCAGGCTCAGTAATCCCATCAGTATTTATGGGATTTGTTTCTGAAATACTTACTCTTAACCACTCTCGTTCGTTATCAGTCTGCTCACTTTCTTTGTAAACAATATCATTTTCATCGAATCTCACATCTCGTGACACAATTATTTTGTTATTTCTAGGATCCCATAAACTATATCCTGTTCTGCTGTATCCTACCATCCTACACTCACGTGCTCTCTCCGAAAGTTTATCATGTTTAGGTAAGATATATGCCCACGCCTTTGCACCAAATGCACGAAGTTTGTTTAAGTCTCTTGTCCCATACATAATTTCACAAGGAGTTTTGAAATTAATAGCCACAGACGAACAACGGTTCAACTGATAAGCTGCACATTTTACTGCTTCACCCCACAAAGTCTTTGGCAGCATAGTTTCAATAAGCATAGTCCTTGCTTTGTTATACAAACTTCGATTCATTCTCTCTGCAACGCCATTACTAGCTGGTGAATATGGTAAACTATATTCCAAAACTATTCCTTTCTGATCACAAAATTGACGGAGTTTATTGCAAGTGTATTCACCTCCATTATCACACCTGATCCTCTTAACATTTTTCTCAAATTCGTTTTCGTATCGATGGATATAGGTAATAATATTTTGAGCTGCCTCTGATTTCCTTTTTAGCAAGAAAACTACACAAAAGTGTGAAAAATCATCTATTATGGTTTGAAAATAGACTTCACCCTCAATTGTTGGAATGTTGGATGGGCCCGCTATATCACTGTGTAACAGTTCTAAGACTTGACGTGACCTTGGTTGCTCTAACCTTTTGAATGGTAATCGTGTTGCCTTACCTTTCATACACGCGTTACATACGTTGTTGTTTAGTGGTAGCTGTAGCCTTTGTAAGGTTTTAGAGCTGGTGTGTCCTAAACGTCTGTGCCACAACATGCCATCTGCTGAATGTATAGCCGCGACTACTTCCTCCGTTATAATTTTACCCTGCAAAATATAAAGTTTGCCATTATTATATGCCCATATAATGGACCCATTAAAAAATAAAATTTTTGCGTATTCATTCCTAAAAATGATTTCATTTGGTTTTTCTAGCAGTTTCCGTACAGATAGAAGATTATATGCTAACTTTGCTACAATAAGTCCTTCGACAGCAAACTTAACATTACCGCATTTAATCGGTAAACTGCCACTTTGATATGCAATCAATTTTTCACCATTAGCTGTGTTAATTTGTACAGGATGTGCTAAGGTTTTTACATTTGTCATAAATGGTGTATAAATATCAGATATAAAATTTTGTGATGCACCAGAATCGACTACAAAAGAAATTGATTGATTAAATGATGCCTTACAAGTCAAGTTGAATTCTTCATCAATCATACAGCCCACTTCCTCTATAGTCTCTTCATGAGCTATAATTGCATCGTCCCTTGATGTGTGTGCTCTATTCACACCTCGAGCGCGTCCATGCATTCTGCCACGACCCCTTCTATATAATTCACCACCTCGGACAGGAGCACCACGTTGGAAAGTGTAATACTGCCTATTATGAATACTTTTGTGGCAAAATATTGCTTTGTGCCCCTTTTCATTACAATTCCAGCATTCTATGTTAAATGCGTTGTCTTGAGTCTTCGTTACATCATCCAGTCGGATTTCCGCGTCAAGTAAAGCCCTTTTTGTCTTTTCTAAAGTTAAATTTTCGTTCATCGTTTCTAAAGCTGTTGTCACATTGTTATATTTTCCCGGTAATGCGAGTAGTAAATGTACCACTTTATCTGACTCGTCCATTTTAGACATGACATCGATATCGCTTATTAGCTTATCAAATTTCAGAAAGAAATCTTGCAATTTCTCACTATCCTCGCATCTCAATTCGATTAATTTCTTTTTTAAATTGTATTTATTCATAACACTTCTTCGATTGAAAATATTTTCTAAAGCGTTCATCATTTGTTTGGCACTTTTGCATCCTTTCACAATTTCTAGAAAATTATCGCCTATGCACTGCACAATTAGTGATCTCGCTTCTGCATCCTTCTTCTTTTCATCCGCCTTAACATCCTCACAGGCCAATATATCGCTAAGGCCTTTCTCCTCCAACAACAACTCTAAACGAAATTTCCAATTGTGAAAATTATTTCCATCTTCTAGACGATATATCACGTTCTGTATTTTTGCTTGTGCCATATTTTGGTTTTGGAAGCTTTCTGCTTCAACAATAAACTGTTGTTTTAATAAATTTTTACATTAAATATGAAGTTGTCAAAAAATATATTTTCGAAAATTTTCTAAATTTTTTATTCAAACCGCTAAAAAATTAGGAATATGGGGGAACCCATAACCTGTTAAATCCCTAATTTACCTTCTGCGTAGCTGGAAGTCTCCATATTCCTAAGTTTATTATACAAACAATATTTGCGTCCGTACAATTCTTTATTTCTTCATAAAGTAAAACTAACATGACAAGCAACATCAAATATCATCAAAGACAAAGTAGTCGACAGCATAAAACCTCATCAATAACAGCCTTACCACAATGATACGTTATAAATTCATTTAATGAATTTTTCAATTTTTCGCGTCATTGTAAACATTTGCTTTATTCTTATGTCTGTCAGGAACGAATGATTTGTTAAATGAGTCTTATTAATAGAAAGTGATACATTCATTCTAATCACTACTAAAATTCAATACGAGTTCTCATGAATGCGTCAGACATCAGTTACACTTACACGCTTATTCTGGCGTCATCAGTTTCAGCATTCTACCCGTCTAGCACAACTATGCTTCGCGACACTTGTCGCGCGATTTAGTGTCACCCGTCACTCTCTCACAGTACTGTACAGAAAGTGACAAGTATAGTATCTCACTCGAGAAAGAATCGCGTGTCACAGTTGTACTAGAGATGCAGGACTGCCAGTTTACTGTCATTAATTCATTTTCGCCAGTCCCCATCAATCCGTCACTTCGAGAGAGCTACACGGTCATTTACTGACTAGACTGGTGGACTGAACTGACGCCGGACTAAACATGTAACCGCTGTCATATGCTCATTATGATTAGGTACTCGTTTGAAGGATTTTCTAGAGCTCTGCAGATTCGTATGAGTTCTAGTTACTCGCACATTCTTGTGGATATCCGAGCCTCATAACTCTCAAACTCTCAGCGTATACGCAAGGTCAAGCTTCGGTGTGGATGTTTCAAAAAAGTTACGCGTGCGACGCATCACTTAACTTCACCGGTAGTATTTTAAGCAGCGGCTGTTGTTATATGTAGTTTTTTATTGTTTGTTTATAATTAAAATACGGAAATAACCACATAGTGCACGGTGCACCATCTTTTACGTTATTTCGCTGTGCCGTTTGTTGATCTAATTTAAAACGTCGTATGTCATTAAAAATTATGAATGGTTATTAGACATTTTGGGTCTCAGGACAGCTAGACGCCACGGACACAATGGTAGGTAAAGCTACTTCGGAACGGGAACTGATCGGCCACGCCCAGCAGCTGTTACTTATCATATTGCTGTGTAGGATTGTGCCAGCAGGCAACAATTTGACAAAACTATCCTACTCACGCACTCAGACTGTTTACTCACGAATCTGTTAGATTAAATATAGAAATATAGAAGTACTCAAGTAAGCACACGTCTCCTAACGTTATTTTAAAGATTAATTTAGACAAGAAGTTTGTCTGGAACAGATCCCCTTTTAGCGATAAGACCAACTGTTGTTTAACCCTACACACTTGTAACAATCAAATATACCCTAACTATTTAAACACACCTTTCGAAAATAGTAAATAAATAAATAAATATTGGACAACCACACGATCTAGTCACATTAACTTCTATTTAGCTCGTGTTTCCAAATATTCAAGTTCATCACACAAATATTTGTCTTTGCCGTGATTCGATACCGTCAGCTAGGCAGTAGTAGGCAGGTGCACTACTCTCTATAGACGTCAAACATCAAGTAAGTAAGTACGCAAAGAAATGCCTAAGTCCTCTTACACGTACAACTCGGCTGAGCAATTCTACCACCACACGTGCAAAAGTAGCCTACAAAAAAAATCGACCAATTTGTGGTCACATTTTAAGTATGAAGGAAAGTCCCGATACTCTATATTAGAGTCTATAATTACAACTCAACGTGTCACCGCAAGCCTATAATTAGTTCACGAGCTTTCGGCTTTCCACAATGGCGGTCGGCCTCGAGGACCAGGAAGCTGGGAAATGATCAATCAGCCGGCCTTGCCCGGGTTCGGTACGTCCGCACTTCCGGTTACAGATGGTTGGCGGTGTAGATGCGACATTTGTGGTTTGATGTCACATTGTCACTTCATTTATGTTAGAGTTCGGACAAAAGACGTCCACTGCTAGGCATAATGTAATGTTAATCAGAGAATCGGTAATCAGAATTCAAAAACCAATAATTTAAAAAGGTGTTTGTGTACACCTCGTCCGGTAGAACATTCGACGTTTGTTAATCCTGAAAAGTTAATTGTGTCTAAGAAAAATAAAAATATGTATAACGAAAATTCTGACAAACATTTTAAATACTATTATTTTTTTTGCATTTTATAAAGACATCTCGTTAGGTTATGATAGTGAGACTGTATGTGTCCTACTTATTATTTGCAGAAAAGATACTCGGCAAGGCGAAGGCGAAACTAAATTATTTGTAAATCATGCAGCATCCCCTGAAATTTTGTATAAAATATGGCGTTTCTTTTAAATTAAGTTTAAATTTTATTATTTTGTTTCTTGGTCGATAGAAATAAAAATGCTAATGCATTTTGTATGACATATGCCTTATAAGTTACTCTAACGAATCTAACCGTTTCATTGCATCTACGATTCGGACATTTGTGATGAAATGTCGCAGGTGTTGGCGTCCATTACTCAAAGGTGTCGAGGTTCTACCCAAACTACTTCGCACATACAAGTATTTTATTTACTGGCATTGCGTAAAGCGTTAAAGCACTGCGTTGATTTTATTAGAACCATAGAATTAAATACTCCAGGTGAAGAGCTAAGGGGAGAAACTAAGTAACTTTTCTAAAATTTTATAGTACAATACTGCTACCATGAGTTAACGTGGGGAATAACAATGGAGAATAGAACAGCGCCCCCAGCGATTTCTTTGTGGAACTACAATTCTCCATACAAATCGTTTACGCACTCACTAGCGAGTACATATAAAAAAAAATCGGGGTCCAGCGAGTTTTACTGCAGTTTTAAACAGATAAATTATGAACCGACTACTTGAACAAAACATAATTGCAAAGGCCTTCAGATGGTTCCGTACTTCGATCTGCAGTAATTAATTCGACGAAATCCAAATTACAATAAAACAGTTTTGGAAACAAGTTGCATTTATCAATGTACAACGCCATCTACACTTGCTTTAACAAACTAACAAGCGTACAAGGAAGCGAGATCCGCCTGAGATGTAAGTTTACTGTATAGTCAATGGTTGTAAACGTAGGCGGATAGAGGGCGATAGTTGTACAATCTGCGAAAAGAGGCACCACCGTTCTAATACTTCTACTAAATACCATTAACTATTACAAATTCAAGTATGGCGAGAGGGTTCCCTTTTTGCGTATTTCCTTACTGTATAAAGAAAGTTGGTTAAAATACTTCAGCTCGTTTTATAATTGAGAGAAAACCGATCTTACGATCGAGCCAGTTAAAGTTAGTCCTGCACTTTTGATTCTCGCGATTAAAAATGAAACACTTATAATAATTTTGTAAACGATCCAAATCAGCGCAATTTATTTAATAAACTTCATAATTATCATTACATTGATTTCGTCAACCCTAGGACAATCTCTTCAGGGCTAATTAGATATGTGCCGTTCTCGGGAACGTTTCCCGATTTAATACAGGGTGATCAATCCAAATGGGTCAGTACGAAGAAAACGAAAACTATAAGGGATAGGGAAATCTGTTCTTAGGAACTATGGCGTCGATTTTAGATTTAATAGAAACTGTTTTCTTTTTTTTATATACACGGTGGAACGGGACCATGGTCTTTCCTTCCACCCTTCCAGTCCTCGCATTATTACGATCAACTTTTAGTATTAGGAGCAACATCGAAATCGTACAAAAAAAAGACTTCTCCACACAAAACTTGAAGCTAACTAACCACTTTAGTATGGGGCTCAATTTTTTTTCAGATTTCGATGATACTCCTTTACTAAAAGTTGATTGTAATTGTGAGTGGATTCGAAGGGTGGAAGGTAAGACAATAGTTAGGTACGTTCCACCCTGTATAAATCTCATACATAACCCGGAATTGAACCTGGTTACAATTCTGTAAGTAATCGCATATCGTATTGTAACATTCTTTACAGCGGTTTTGACCGGGTTATGTATGAGATTATAAAAATAATGATAAAGCAGTTTTCATTAAATCTAAAATCGACGCCATGGTTCCTAAGAACAGATTTCCCTATCTCTTATAGTTTCTGACTTCTCCCTACTGACCCATTTGGATTGATCACCCGGTATAGGAAAAATTCTCGAGAACGTCCTTTCCCCATACAGACCGGGAAGCGTTCTCGAGAATGGCATATACGAGGGGCGTCTGAAAAGTTCTAAGCCTAAGATAGAAAAAAACAATTTACACAAATGAACTCGTGTTTATTTTTCAATATAGTCTCCTCCTAAATCAATGCATTTTTTACATTTTTTATACACTGCTTTTAGGCCATTAAAAAAATAATCTTCATTTTGCCCTTCAAAATGCTCCTGTACAGCCGCCTTCATCTCTTCGTCACTTCTAAATCGCTTTCCCCTCAACTCTTTCTTCAAATTATTGAATAGAAAATAATCGCTTGGGGCTAGATCTGGGCTGTAGGGTGGGTGGTCAATTTCGTCAAAACCAACTTCCTTCAGAGCACGCCTCGCAACATTATCGGTGAACGGGTGCGTTGTCTTGCAAAAACAAAATGCCTTTCCTTAGTTTACCCCGCCTTTTCTCAACTATGGCTTGTCGCACCTGTCTTATTAGATTTGCATAATAAGTTCCGTTTATCGTAGAGCCTTTTTCTAAATAATCGATTAAAAGAATGCCATCACAATCCCAAAATACCGTAGCCATTAACTTAGAGGCCGACTTTTGCACTTTAAATTTCTTCGGCGGCCTTTCACCCTTTTCAATCCACTGCATCGACTCAGACTTACACTCCGGATCATACTGTCTGATCCATGTTTCATCAACAGTTACTATTCGGGAACAAACTTCATCTAAATCATCTTCGCACAATTCTAAAAACGCCCGAGAAGTTTCCACACGACGTACTTTATCGAAGGCCGTTAGCATTTTCGGTACCCAACGAGCACTGACTTTACTCATGTACAAATGTTCATGTAAAATTTCTCCGACTCTTTCTTTACTAATACCTAAGACCTCAGCTATTTGCCAAACCTTAATTCTTCTATCTTCTAATACCAGCTTTTCGACTTTTGCTACGTTTTCTTCGGTCACTACCGATATTGGCCGCCCTGAGCGGGGGTCGTCTTCGATCGATTCCCGTCCGAGTTTAAATAAGCGACTCCACTTTTTGACTGTGGCATAAGAAGGCCCAGAATCACCGTAAATAATAGCCATTTCCTCAAAAATACACTGCGGTGATTTGTCACTTTTTGTAAGGAATTTAATTACAGCACGGTGCTCAATTTTCGTAATATTCGTTGGTAATTCACACATGATGTACTTTTCCGTTGAATATCTCGAAACAGAATAATAAAAACGTGACATGTTATTTTTTAATAATTTGTTTTTAAATGGCCTTTCTAGTGGCCAGTATCATAAACGCATATATAACCTCGAAATACCTTAGGCTTAGAACTTTTCAGACGCCCCTCGTATATCTCTAGGGGGGCTAATAACGTTTCATTACTTTATTGTCGTGTTGTTCGGTTCACGTTTATCTGCTATGGATCCCCTACTTCTGTAAAGTATGTTAGTGGAGTGTGATGTTTATGTTATGAGTATGAGAATTGATTACCTACAAAGGGATTTCCTTATAAGGTAGTGACATATTAGTGGTTGTACCATACAATACATCGTGGAAAGTTGGAAAGACGCTGATTTTATTAATTATGGGTTTGTACAACAACGACCATGCCTAGAAAAAAGTTACAGATTTATCAAATTTGTAACTTTTTCTAGCAAGGCGCGGGGTTTTCTAGCAAAAAAACATCCATTACCCATTCCCAAGCTTTTAAGTTTTCTTCAATGGGAAATGGATGCAGTTGACGTCTTTCGTTACAATGCTGTTAATGTTGACGAATGGACATAATTTCTGCCTTTCTAAGTATAGGTTTTGTTACTGATACCTGGAAAAATAATTTATATTATAATTGTGCAATCCCACAAGATGGATATCGGAACAGAGGCAGACCGAAAAGGAGATGACGGGACGATCTGGACGCATTCTGCAGAGAATGGCAGTACCGCACTGGCAATAGGATCGAATGGAGAAAAGAAGGGGAAGCCTTTGCCCAGCAGTGGGACACCTAAACAGGCTATTAAAAAAATATATAATAATTGTGCAAGTTTAGTTTTTAGTTTGGCATTAAATGTACTTACTTAGTTGTTCAATAAAGAAATACATACAGTCGAACATAAAACCTCCTCTTTTTTAAGTCGGTTTAAAAAGTAACAGAAGGTTCACAACTTTCAATTCAGCGAAATAATTTCCATCGCAATCGAAGTGAACTTCAAAACAATCGGCAAATAGGTAATAATTCAAAAAAAGTTCCAGCATCTCTGGAAATGACCGAAACTACTTCATCTCATAAATCAACGAATTCGGACTGAAATATGTGGAGGTATTAGACAACCTACTTACGGGGCAATAGATATGAGAAAAGCTATCTTATTGTGAGATTTTCATAAGCACGTATACGAGGATATGTTTAGTGTATATTAGGAATATTAGGATATGTGTTGTATTGTCATAGATTGTGCCATCGCTGAAATAATAATGAACCAACAACATCTAAGGATGGGTAAGTACATTTTTGAAGACTATATTTTTTTTTCCATAGTCATTTGCTGTCTGAAGGATCTACAAACTGCAGGCTCATTAAATTTTCCTCATGCTTTTTACCGTTTTTACCAAATATTTTATTTTTCTGTTTCGTCACAACAACGATTTGCAATTTTTTTGGCTGAGAGGCCTCTGCCGCCAAAACTAGCCAGGGCTAGTGACTCAGCGTATGGGTCATGCTCAAAAAGTCGCGCAGGGCCAGTGACTCGCATGTGAGTCATGACAAAAAAAAAAAAAAAAGGAATCTTACTATGACTTAATAGTATTAGTATAATAGCTACCTGGCTTCAGAAGCGGCGGTCTATTTAGCGTTCGCGCCGGGGTTATGAACCATACGTTGAGTCACTTGTTTTAGCAAAAAAATGGTTGTATGGTGGCCTGGCGTATAGTGTACGGTCGACGGCGCTTGGCCGTGAATGGGTTAACTAAATAACGCAGTTATTTTACTGTTTTTTTCGAACCTACGAGAACCTACTGTATTTTATTCTGTCGTGTAACAGGGGTATAAAGATGAGAAAAACTATCTAATACAACGGCGTGGAAAGCTATCCATTGTGCGTCCCATTAATCTGTCGAAACAATGCTACTAAGTCGTCTGGATTGATTTAAACGTTTGTAAAAACATCAGCTGTATTATCTGAGGCTTTAGCGTGTTATAGGCTTTTGACGCATTTATGCGATTGTAGCATTTTTTTATGGAAGACTTAAACGCGATCGACATCCTGTAATATAGGTACCAGGACTTCAAATGTGGCTAACAAATTGGACGTTTCTTTAGAGATGTACAATGCGAGATCTTTTCGCGTGGTATCTGCCTATTTATATTACGGATGTGCGGTCGAGGAATGAAAAGGTTCGTCACTTTTGTCACAAAGCCGTAAAGTGACGAATCCTTTTTTACTCGACTATACTCAATAAAGTAATTATTAGGTTCATTGTGTTGCAGGTTATCACCGCAAAAAAAATGTACTTACCTATTTTGTATTAACCATTAATTAAATAGTCGGTACTTCAAGATTTTTTTTAAATAAAAAAAGAAACGACCTCAAAACAAACCGAAAAGTCAAAAATAACCCGCTCATGTACCTATAGATTACATTTGAATCACCTTTTGAAGTTGATTAGACTATTCTCGTATTGAATCATAACTTCCAAAGTTCACTTATACTATAGTATAGATATTTCACCAAAAGTCGCTTCCGAAAGGACATTTCAGAGGAACCACTTCTTACCTAACAAATGCACCTCTGCTAGGTTGGTATACCTTCACTTGCCCGAATTTCATATGCCCGAATTTCGTCTGCCATAATATTCAATTGTCCGAATTTTGTTTCTTATAATTATGTTTCCCATAATCATTGTTTGCCATATTAATCCTATGCCCGAATCTTTGTTTCCCATAATATTAATTCCAATAATCACATTTTCAATAAAGATTGTAATCCATAACTGTCACATGCTATAATTTCATATGCTATCCAAACATCTGTAGGTTAGGTAAGGTTTGTTTTATGACCCCGTATAGCGGAGCGTCAAAATACAAACCCAATCTAATCTAGTTTTAGTAGAACTACTACCAAATAGTACATGGATCTAAAACCGAAAACTATAGGTTAGGTTAGGTTTGTGTTGTGACCCGTATAGCGGAGCGAGCGAAGCGAGCGGAGCGTCAGAATGTTTGCTTCAAAATACAAATCCTAATCTAATTTACAGTTTCCTAATTTACAATCTAACCTAGTTTAAGAAGAACTGCTACCAAATAGTACATGGATCTAAAACCGAAAACTATAGGTTAGGTTAGGTTTGTTTTGTGACCCGTATAGCGGAGCGAGCGAAGCGAGCGGAGCGTCAGAATTTTTGCTTCAAAATACAAATCCTAATCTAATTTACAGTTTCCTAATCTACAATCTAACCTAGTTTTAGAAGAACTGCTACCAAATAGTACATGGATCTAAAACCGAAAACTATAGGTTAGGTTAGGTTTGTTTTGTGACCCGTATATCACCCGTATAATTATCACAATTTTAGACAATGTCAAATGCATAGCCAGGTTGGATTCGCACAGAAACAATATTTAGTATCATCATCATCATCATCATCTCAGCCACAGGACGTCCACTGCTGAACATAGGCCTGCCCTTTGGACTTCCATATATACCGGTTGGAAGCGACCTGCATCCAGCGCCTTCCGGCGACCTTTATAAGGCGACCTTTATATTTAGTATGGCGTTTAAATATTCTATCAAATAATATTATGGCACTTAATACTATGGAAAACAATACTTATGGCATACGTATCATTATGGCATATAATATTCGGGAATACAAGAGTATGTCAAATGAATTTTCTAGGAAACGAAACATTCGGGCAAATGAAATTCGGGTAAGTGAAATTCGAGCAAATCAATATTATTGCATATAAATTTCGGTCAAACAATAGACAACCCTGCTAGGTTACCCTCCTACACTGCAACTCAATTTTACAAGCAGTTTTCATGGCTTAGTATCTCGATGCCACACGTTCAAATAATTTGTTCCTAGAGTTTTTTGTCTGTTTGTTTTTTATTGTATTGCTTGAAAGACTGCACCGTTCGGTAGGTAGTTTAAGGAGCTTTGCTAAGAAAACCGGTAAAATAAATCTAAAAATCCAAAATGGGACCTTAATAGGATGTTAACAGCATTTCCCCGAATGGAAATTTTCCCCATTTCCCCGTTGCTCATGCATTGGGCCTGGAACTCGAGAAAGCTTCCAGCTCTCCTGTCAGTCCTGTCCTGTCCCCTGCGACGCCGACCAACCAGTTAATGAAATAATTAGATAGTCTAAACGAATAATACTGCATATATAATCAAATTTTTCCATCCGACGTTTTCAGGCTCAGAACATTATACGTAGTAGTTGGCATTATACGTATATAGCACGTACAAAAACACATTATTTTTAAACCAACTAAAAATGGTAATCTCCTAAATCGAAGGTATGTTTATTTGCACATTTGTTGGGCTATGGGCTATCATTTCATGTAGAGATCGTTAGGTAAAGTACAATGAAGAATATATGCATTTTTGTCACCTATATACAGGCGAAGTTCTATGCGTAGTTAGGAGTGGAGGTACACTAATTTCAGTTGAAACTATGTCTAATTCGATTAAGATTGACATTGGGTATATTTCTTTGATGTGTATTATATCTCTTTGAGAGATAAATCAGACAATATCACGGTGCGAACTATTCGTCCTGCAGTGAGTAGACAATGACTAAAACTGAAAAATATTGAAAATTACCGTCCCAAGTAGCACACAGGCTGCAGAATCACTTATACAGCTTAAATTAGAGTTATAGTGGCTGTAACTATAAGGTCTTATGCATATACAGCTATTTGCTACCTAGGCGTCACGTTGTATTGCATACTTATTTTGCGCGTGTGAAAAAGGGGCTTGGATGTTTGGGAATCTACTTTCAAACCCACAAAAATACAGGACATTGTATGTTTATGTCCGTGTTTACGCAGACTCAGGGCTGTTAAGCTTGTTTATCCACAATGTCGAAATAACATCGAATCGCTCGCGAACGGGACATTTTAAGAAAGTTGTGATAACTTATAGGAAGCTATAAAGATTGCGTAAGTTTTAGATTCTGTCTTTGGCTGAGTTTGACTTGGAAATTAAGTAGGTAAGTTGTTTTTTTATAGAATGATTTAAATGGATTGTATCGCATATTATGTTACAAGTTACCCAATTAAAAGAGAAGATGTCTAGATTACGGAATTTCTGAACTACTCATGTAAAAAAATACCGCACTAATAACTTACTCACCATCAGCTTCACATTCCGCTTTTAATCGGCGCTCGTTCCTAGACATTCACAGCGATGCGTCGTATCACAACGCATGACATATTGCATCGCATTTTATAAAAACAACCAATAAAACACAGTCCCCGGCTGGCTTTTGTGAAGATCAAAACTGTCATCAGCATCATATTTAAGAGCTCTTGTAAGTGGATTATAATCCACTCACAATCCAGCTTTTTCAATGTTCCGATTTTTCTTTCACTTCTTGATTATGATGAAGCATTTTCTTTTATTGTTCCATTTATGTCTTTCTTGGTCTTCCCCTTTTCCTTTTTCGTCTATTTTTCCATGTATGATATATATGGTCTTAATGTAATTCAATGAAATTAATAATTGTATGAAACGACCTAACATTTTTCCACTTCTCTTTTTCAATTATTTGCAACTATGTTCTTGAACCCCAAAATCTTGAACTATAAGTACATTGTTGCCGAGGCTGTAAAGTAAGCAATAGATTAACGAGTAAATTTCGAAGGCCGACCCGCAGGGGAGGCCTTCGATAGTACGAGTTAATCTATTGCACTTTCAGCCGAGACTTAACATAGTGCTTTTCACGACACGAGGAAATATATTATAATACGAGTTTTTCATATTGGTCATTAAACTCGGCGCGTTGTTGCAGCCTCATTGTTGTAAAAATTAGGGCTATTATAAACATAAAGCTGATCGTGCCTCCAGATTCAAACGACATAAAGACGATTTTCAACCCAGTTATGAAGAAATAACAAAAATATTCAAACTTACCTCACTTTCAACTTAATTTAAACATTTAAATATTTAATAGGTAGTCTAGGTTACACTCAGGTAAAAAACCCTACGATACATTATACACTGAAGGGGTGGTTTTAACAGTTTATTTTCAAATAAACAAATAAAAAAAAAACATATTTACAATATACAAATGATAAGTGGTAAAAGAGTTGATAAATGCTAAATAAACTACTAATGCTAAATTAAAAATAATAGTATTATAAAAAGAACACCCCCTCCAGCAGCTCTGCCTGTGGCATGGTCCCCATTACACTGGCGGCGTTACCTCTCTGAACTGCAAGGCTGATCCTTTGCGAGAGGTAAGCGCCAGCTTTTGGATCCCCCGTGGCGTCGACCAACCGCGACGACAGGGCCTTCAAGAAGCTTTTCATGTCGGCTGACCAAGGTCCTAAAGTCTCTACTGCCAGCGCCGCAAACACATGATCCTTTAAAAGGCATGAATATTTTCGGCGCTTCAGGATCTGGGCCTGGTCAGCCGCCGCACCAGCCTGTGTGCGAGTCACCTGGATGTGCGATGCGGCAAACGTGTCGACGCATGTCGCATCCCACACTAAGGTCTTTCCAAGCTTCCATGGCACCAACGTTGCTCCATCCGGACGCTTGCCGTCGTCTCTCGCCATCCCAATGGGTTCTAGGATGGCAGGCACAGAGGCAGTGGCAAGTGAACGGCGGAACAGATCGTTTAATGTGCCATGGCGGTACAAGCGGCCGGCACTTCTTGCGCAAGAAAGCCCATGACGTCCCAGTTGATCTACGCTCTTACCACAGGCGCACGTAACGCACTGAAGGGTCATTGTAATGGTACGCAATATTAACATACGTCCCTAATATTGTATAAAATTTCGTGAGTCAATGTGAACATTATTAAATTAATCACATTATCACATTACAAAACCAATTTTAATATTTACTAAACAATACATTTTGTATTTTTTTTATAATGGTCGGCTGCCCCGTAGCGCATGCGCGCTTCGCATCTCATCGCAATGGAGTCATAGCTTTTGAGCCGAATAAAAAAAGCTATGAACTCAATATTTATATAGGTAATTAAAAGTGTTTATTTGTTGAAAACTGTTTATTTGCTGAGAAATTACTAATTGTAGAAATTAGGAAATTGTTTTACGCCCCATAACTATTTTTAAAATTTAAATGTAAATGATTTTCAGAGTAAAACCTTTTTAAACGAAAACTTATTAAAAAGTAAACCTAAGGAGTATTATCTTACTTAAGAAAATAAACTCGTTTGTGGGGATTTATAAGTTTAACAAAAAAATACACCTCATAAATGACGCATTCTCATTGGTCAATTTAATTTGACATGCAGCAGACGATTAAGCTTTGATTGGTTAAATTGTCGTTTAAGCCGGCCGAGAAAATTTGTCTGAAATATTTTCTAAAAAGTCGTATCTGACTATGAAATTCAAGTGTAGATACGAACTGTTACCGTAAGGTCCAACATTGTTGTCGTGTTGGGAGCTAATATAGATATACAGTTTACAAATGAACATATATATAAGCAGTTTTGTGTACTGGATTCAGGTAATCTATAACCACATTTTCGAGCAGTGTCGTGAAAAGATATTTTATACTGTGCCACATATATAACAGAATTCCTAACCCTATTCTTTATTTAAAAGCTAAAAGTAAAACAAACCAAATTGAATTAGTCCAATTTCATAAAGAAAACTATGTTAAACATCGCCACGGTCACAAATAAACATTCTAGCAAGCAAATGATCCTTGAGAACAACGATGGCTCTAGTCTTCTTAAGTATATTAGATGTTTAGAATGCGTGAGTCCGCATGTAAATAGTAATATTCGGTTCACGAAAAAGTTAAGTATGCACGGATTTGGGTCAATTTGAAATTCACATCAGGAATTCTAGGTTTTCAAGCAACTCCAAAAAAGAGGATATTCTGAAATCGACACGTACTCGACGAACCGATTAATTTGGTATTTTTTTTTAGTCTTGGTACCATTCTCATCAGTTAAGATTGGATCTGTCGCCGAAGCCGCAATTTTGTCATTTTTCATATTAGGTATGTTTAGGTACATATAGGTACATATTATATAATACACACCGCTTTATAATACTTTATACTAATATTATTATAGTCCTGCATATTCTTATCAACAACACTATTTAAATAGTTGTTTTACGCGGGGGTTATGTTTGAAGTGTTATTGTGAATTTGTGACGAAGTACTTAATTATTATGAAGTAGGTAGGTACAGAGTTTTATTTATTCTAATGGCATGCATCACTATTAATGTTTACCCTGTCGACAGGTTTGAAAATAATGTTCGTAAGTTACGCTTACGCGATTGTAATAATATTATACTATTTGACATGGTGTTTAATGTTATGACAACTATTAGAAACATGATTGATTAATATTACTTTATATATGCCTTAGTATATTTATATTTACGTTTAAATTACATGCCTTTTAAGTCATAACTTTAAAACATTCGTGTGATCCTATCAAACCACACTCGTGTTCTAAGACTTTTCATTTTGTGACAGTTGCATAAACTATTATTTGAATTCCGATTTCAAAACTGTTCAAATCGTTTTCTTCAAGTGTCCTTCCAAATCGTGGACTGTCTACTCAAATCCAAGGGAACACCCAAGGCTTGGGTTATCAATGCCATCACAGAAACAGGGTAGCTGGCGCCACGTATCTAACTAGGTCGATAGTGACGTTTATTAAAAGCACCCCTGTTTGACCTTGTTTTTTTAACACGCCTTCGGACACCCTTTGAGCCGGTTACTGTGTCGTAAAGATTTGATGTCACCTTTATTTCTTAGTTTATGGGTTATGGTGATTTTTTAGTAGTTTTATGGACTACTAAAACTAGCCATTGACTGTAAAAGTTAACTGAAAAACATGTAGTTGGGCTTGACGGTGGCTTTCACGGGTTTAATACCGTGCTTTTCTACCGGCTATACGGCCTCGACTCGATTCGCCTTCCTTAGCGAAAGAAAAGCACTTTACGACTTATTGTTGTTGTCCTAACGAACGGGGACGCGAAGAGCCTTCATACGCTTTCACTAAGTTTAATCTGTGAATTCGTGTGTCAGTCTGTGGCATCATAGCTCCCAAATGAATGGACGAATTCCAGTGCAGTTTTTTTTTATCGATCGACTTGTCCGTCGAGATGGTTCTTAGCTAAGTTTTGGGGAAATAGGGCCGGTAGTTTCCAAGATAGTCAGATTTAATTTTAACAAGTGACAAGATCTCAGCCAATATTGAAGCTAAGAATTTCAAATTTAGCAATTACTAGCGACCCGCCCCGGCTTCGCACGGGTGCAATGCTGATAAATTATGCATGTATTATACATATTAAACCTTCCTCTTGAATCACTCTATCTATTAAAAAAAATCCGTTGCGTAGTTTTAAAGATTTAAGCATAATACAAATGGACATAGGGACAGAGAAAGCGACTTTGTTTTATACTATGTAGTGATGTTCAGTTTTAGTAGCATTTTCACTCATTGAGTGAGGGTCTCATGATGAACAGCTATTTGTGTCAGGGGGGTTTGAATTTTTTAATTTATGTTATTAGCTATTAAGACTAGGTTCCCATTTGATCGGAACCACTCACTACTTAAACTTATGTTATGTGCAAAGCCAGGAGCTGTGGATAATCGAGAGAGATAATCTGTCTCCTTAGAAAAACAAACTCTTTCTTGGAAAAAAAGAAGATATATACCGGTCAGGTGGTCATGCCCAATGCCCATGGTGGTGGTTGGAGTTTATGAGGTTAGGGAGCAGAAATCTACTGCGGGATTATTGCATTTCGGATCCGTTTTTGTTGTCAGTAGGTAATTATTATTAAGGTCAACATAATTTGACTATCCTCATTCATATGTATATTAAATTACGTGGCTACCAACATCAAATTGGTTTACCAAATTATAAGTTCTCGTGTTTTTTTCTAGGAAAATCAAACATAATTCAATTAAAAAAATCCTATCTATATTATTATTAAACTGTAATAAAAACCATTCAATATATTTAAAATACCATCCTAGTCAAAAGGCTATTTTGTGAAAAAGTGTTGGAAATATCCCTCAGGCATCTACCTTCCAAAAAAAAGGAGGAGGATCTTTTCTGGTATATAGGTACGTGCTGGGTTTGCACAGCTGTTAGAATATGTTTTTTCCGACTACGGTAAAGCATAAGAAAATAGAATCATGGCAATTCAAGGTTGTCACATGACTTTAGCCAGTTTACTAATTGGTGTAACCATATTTTCCTTCATCATTACCACCTGACGGATGATGCATGACGGATCAAACCACAGTCAACTTCTCGTAACGTGATTCAAGCTCGGTGACACAATCATTGTTCTCTGTAATGAGTTTCTATTGTGAAACGATGTGTGTCATTTAACATTTATATTAGGTACTGTTTGTATCTACAATCATCAAATTAAATTAAAAAATGATTCGGTTGTTGGAGTCCAGACCGTCAACATCTCCTGATGATGCCTCGTAGAGGGGCGAAACATGTGTCGAGTACGTTTTGTTATTTTGGTGGTGGTTTGTTATATTTATTTGCGTATTTATTTTTCTCATCGTGGTGGGAGGGTGGGACCATTCAATGCTTGAATGCACGAAAAAATACGCAAATAAGTATAACGGGTTATCACAAATTAACTGGTACGATATTATATCGCGGATTAGCAAAGCAATATTAATAACTAACAAGTATATTAATTAATATGGATTTCCGCAAAGTAACGCCTGTTTCAATTAATTACTTAATTGTCGCATAATAGACAAAAGTAGCCACAGTGATGGAAGTCATGTTTTTTTAATAGGATTCAGTATTTATTTCGGTTGAAGAACGAAAGATTGAGCAGCATTCCGGTAAACAACGTTTTGAATTTGGCTGATGACAAATCCTTGACAAATTGCTACTGACGTTTTATAATGCAAATACATGGTGTATGCACTTGCCATATGAAAGCTGTTTGTAGCGCCACTATCTCTCTCTGTGCAGATGATTTTATTCTGGTATGGTCTGCTATAAACTTTATCAATACCATGCTTGTAAATTGTAGAGAACCTACTTCTACTTTGTGACCGATACAAAAAAGATGAGATTCAATTTAACCTGCAGGCCCACCATGTCTTGCCGCGACATCGACTGTCGCGCGACTTAGCATCATTCGTCATGTTTGGTTTGCACGGTACTGAAAGGGAAATGACAGCTAGTTTTCTCGCGCGACAAAAAGTCGCAATTGCACGAGAGAGGATATGATTATATAGAGACGGAAATAACGCTCGTAGCGTTATAAACAGGTAAACTCTTCACAGAAGTAAGGCCCCATTCGGTTTAATTTTCAACGATTTTATATCTCTGAATCTAAATAACCCCTGTGACCCATATTTTAGAAAATCAATGTAAACTGGACGAGAAAACGGACAGTTGATGATAGTGGTGAAATAAACCGACCAACCTTAACACTTTCGCGGACAGTACGTCGAGAAGCGTAAATTAGGGTCCTTGTAATACACACATCTGTGGACGGCGACACTCTACAGCCGAACATTCATAATTTTTTTATGGCCTTCTAACGTTTTTGTCTATTTAGAACTTTTTTGTAGATATAAGTTTGGTCTGTGCCGCAGCATGCAATTTTCAAAATGGTCTTGTATCCGTGAACATGTGCCTCTCCGAAGCACTACAAATGTACAAGGAAATATTTATTTCTTTCTATTGTGTTGGAATAATGCAGCGTAAATGCATGTAATGCAAACATTCGAGGTTCTTATCGTCATAACTGGGGGCATTCTCGTGTGGCGGGATGTCGCGAACTTGCACCTTGTGTAATATTTTTGTGTGCCACTTCGTTGTAAAAAAATGTAGCATAAAAACTACTATATTTGGATAGATATTTAACTATGTATCTGGACAGCTACACATGTACCAAAATTGGTTAAAATCCATCGAGCCGTTTTGGCGTGAATGATAAGAGGACGACTCTACGACTGTAGAAGAAACTGTAATCAATTCCTAAACTAATACAAAGGCCAATGTGCAACGCGTCATAAAGATATTTCCTGAAACCATGATCCCTCCGAACTTATAAATAAGAGAGAATATTAAATTAAGGAATCAACCTTAACATGAGGACTGCTTTGAAGTGGTTTTTAATGAGTAACAGGAAAACAACATACATGTGAGTACTTTGTGTGCGGAATTTGATATAATTACATATTAAATTAGACAATTATGAATATGATAGCTTAATTTCTTGCTATAAATGCGACTACTTACCAATTTATAATTGCTGAAAAAAGTACAACATATAAAGTAGAATGACTAGAATGTGCTAGAATGAAGGTATAGTAAAACTCTATTAAGGTGAATCAATTCAGTTCGCTCTCCAAACAGACGTTATTGGAAAAGTGCAGGTATCTACAAAACGATTCTATTGCTTGTGGGCATTCGTTCGGATGTTTCAAACGTTTGAATCATCTGGCTGCACTATTAATTGAAACACAGGGAGATTATTTATTACATTTTGCAGAACACAGTAAAAAGTGCTTTGCAACTACATATTATACGTACACAGTACGTCCTGGGGGAATAAATAATGAGGTCAATAAATATACATAAATACGTACTCGTAGGTAGGTACGTAGAATGAAACATTACAGATGGTTTACACTTTTGATCTTCGTGATAGCTGCTTTAGAAGTTTATTTTATATCATCATCATCAATCCGCCGATAGACGTCCACTGCTGGACAAAGGCCTCCCCCAAAGTTCTCCACAACGATCGATCTTGCGCCGCCCTCATCCAATTTCTACCCGCGATCTTAACCAGGTCGTCGGTCCACCTTGTTGGAGGCCTTCCAATACTGCGTCTTCCGCGGTCGTCACTCAAGAACCTCGATTCTACCAGCAATGTGCCCCGCCCACTGACACTTAAGTTTGGCGACTGTCTGATGAGCTATATCTACAACCTTGGTTCTCTTGCGTATCCCATCATTTCGGATTCGATTCCGCAAGGAAAGTCCGAGCATAGCTCGCTCCATTGCCCATTGAGTAACTTTGAGCCTTCTTATGAGGCCCAGTGTAAGCGACCACGTTTTAGTACCGTATGTCATCACTGGCAACACACATTGGTTAAAAACCTTCGTCTTAAGACCCTGCGGTATTTGGGACGAGAAGATATTCCGCAGCTTCCCGAACGCTGCCCATCCGAGTTGGATTCGACGAGTGACCTCTTTTTCGAAATTCGACCTACCCAACTGGATCTGGATATTTTATATAGCCAGTCATAATTTTTCCGTACCTAAATATACTTTGCTGTACACGCCAAAGTAAGTACTACGGCAAAGTATACTTAGGTACGGAAAAGTTCAGGATATAAAAATGCAAAAATTTGCATAAAACTTGTCGTGACAAAACGGAATCGAGGAAAAATAAACACGGAAGTGGAGTCATTCAATTAACCAGATTTAAGGAAAAGAAACGTGACAAGAATGCGTTTCGTGTCCAAAATATCATTATTAACTGTCCTGAAGCACGCGATGACGGTAAATAACCCTTAAATAACTATCCGTAATGATAATGTGATGTTTGGTCACCCTGAAATGTTGTAGTTATTTACTAGTACAAGGAAAATATTGTTAAGTGTAGTTGTGGGTTATTAATTATGAGTCCGATCGTTCAAATGTTACCTATTCTGGTATACATTACGATTTTCTAATATTTTCTTCTAGAGTATATAAATATCGGAGTTTAATTCCCAAGGAAAAAAGTGTGATCGTTTGAAATTATAACAAGTTCAGTATTCTGAAGATGTATATTTTCAATGAACGTGACATTCTTACTGCAAAAATTTGTGGTTTTGGGCACTATTTTCTTGGATCAGAGTAAAAATTAACGATCCGGATTAAGATAAACTCTAAAACATTGTTAAGAAAAGAGTTTCTGCGCATGTTTTTTGGAAAAGCCCAAGCACAAAATGACCAGACAAGGCACAAATCATAATTACGAATTACTAAATAAAGAACACACTTCTCACTTTTAGGGGTATTTAATTTCCATTTCGAATCAAGCGGAAAATTAAATATAGCTACTCGTTTTACTGAAACCCACTACAAATGTGCATAAACCTCACTTAAATAGATTTGTGGTTCATGCTAATTGGCGGTGGTTCGTTTTATGTGCATGCAGATTTTATTTTGTGTGGAAAGATTAAGGGTGCCTTTCCACTGGAGCGGAGCTGTGGAAAACAGACCAATAACATAATTCAGATTTAAATGCACTTCTTCTTTTAGGCTTCACTGAAACGCAGCCTGATTGCTTCATTTTCTCCGCTTCGCTACTGTGGACACGCAGCCTGCGGCTGGTTTCCACTAGAGGTGTGCGAGGTAGCTATAAGCTGTGGGCTAGGCCAAACCTTTGACAACCTAAACTTATAAAGTAACCCGTGGATAATGCTGTTGGCTATGCATATTGTAGTATTTATTGAATGTTACTCTGATTGTAATGTATTTATATTGTATGGTTGTTTGTTAGGTATCCATAAAATAAATAAAATAAAACGAACGATGTTTACAACTGTGGAGAAACAGGGCCCTTATTCCAAGTATGTAGTATATCGCCAAATTGGTCACTAATTAGTTGAGTTTTGTCTCTTTTATGTGCGACGCCATAGATATCAGGCGCAAACTTAGCTTGATCGGGTAGTAGGTTAATGTCACTTTGTTAACACCCATCCACGGTATGATATGTACAAGGTATGAACGGGCGCGATGTATGTAGCTGTGCGAAGAAGAAAGCGACCCGAGAAAACGAACTAATTGCTTGCATATACATAACACACATTTGGGATTAGTATAAGTACCACATATTTAATAGATTGCGAAAAAAATTAGAAAATATAGGGCAACCTCACACAAATCAATCTAGTCCCACAGTAAGCTATATTAGGCTTGTGTTATAGACGCTTACTAGACGACGATAAACATACCTAAACACAAATACACCCAGGCACAAATATTCGAGTTCATCACACAAATATTTGCCCTTGCCAGGATTCGAACCAAGGATCGTCGCGTCGGCCCAGTAGGCAGTTGCTTAACCACTGCGCCAACCGCGTCGTGAAAAGTAATATTAGAAAGTATTTCAATCATTGTAATCTGCATCGACATTTTAAAAGAGCCAGGTATATTTCATCTTCATGCCACAGAGGCAAACAAGCGTACGGGCCGCCTGATGCTAAGCGATTACCGTAGCCTATGGACGCTTGCTTGCATTTAAATAACGGCCGATGTACCAGCCAAATTTGACCAGTTGGACCGACTTTTCAATAAGGTTCAAAACATTAGAAGCCCAACTAATTGTTAGATTGTTACTAATGTCAATGTACCGTTGCTTCACATGCGTACAATGCAATGCAACGCACGGCTACACATCGCTAACAATCCCATACACATCACAGGCGCGCATGCGTCGCATTTAATGTGCGCAAACGCAATGGATATCGGTATGCATTAAGAATATTGAAGTATTCGGTTGAGCTATATTCGGATTTGTTGCAGAATTTTGTTGAGAAGGAAGTTAGGGGAGGCAATAAGCAATTTTGAATGTAGTGAAAACAAGTTAGGTAATTGGCTCGTGAGAAGATTCAACAGGAGAATGAACTAACTAATCTACATATTAAGACTGGATTTCGACTTCTTGATACCTAGGTATCGACTAATAAGTATTTTTGAGTTCATCCCAAAAACTGGACAACCAAACTATAAGGCAGTCTCTCTTCCTCTCTATTAAGGTGAAGGATGGTTAGACAAAACTAGCGCCCTTCTGATTTAAATTCCTTTCAGTAATTGCAAGACTAAATAAACTATAAAAATATTAATATATATTATTGAATCACTATCCAACAATTTTCGTACTGTAATTCACCCTACAAAACGGGTTAACATTAACATCTAAAGCGGCCACTTTAGTTTTGGGCCCGTTTTGAGGAAAACTACAGATACCGTGATTAAAATGGATGCAATAAATATATTATTATATTATTATTATTAAATAAATATTAAAGGTGATTTCCTAATTCCCTGAGTCTTGCAATTGCTGAAAATGCATATGATTTAGAAGATAAATAAAAAATCGGAAGTGGTTTCACCTTAGGTACTGGACCATTTATAGAAACTTATGCTTAGAGAAGGTGTTACGATTCCTCTGTGAACACAGATCGTATTTATTAAAATACATAAACGGGTTTTTAATGTATTTCTAACCAGTTGTCGTGTAAAATAAAGTGTTTACATACATACATACATACATTTACTCACCCGTAAATCCGTTTATGTATTTAATATGTCTGAGACTTACGGCAGTTTTCTATGTAAAAGAGATCGGATTGTAAGGATATTTTGTCACAGCAGGGCACAGTTTTTTGCCACAATATTTGTCCTATCATTTCGTATTGCATTTGAAGAACATCACATATGAAGAACGCCGGCGTTTTCAGTCATTTTCTGACACTAGGCCGACAGTAAGCGTCAAATCATTCGTGCAACGAAAACCCCGGGTATGGTGAAGAAATATTTAAAGAAACATTTTGAAGAAATATTTGAAGAACAGTCTAATTCCTCTAGAACGTCGACAGGATAGGTTCAAATCAAACAGGCAGCCTGCATGACCGCAATTCGACGAGTTCACGGGTCGCCGAGTGCCGCAATTGTATAGCGCCGGTGCACAGGTAGGTCTACTGACAAATTAGGCTTTGGTTTCGTGATTTTCGGCAATGTTACTTTAACATTCCGATCTTGGCGACAGCGACACGTGGCCACAGCCCACTGCTTTTTACGGATTACTATCAAATAAGCAACTGGTTGAGCCAGCGAGCGACGCTCTTTAAATCTAACTCGATTATAAACTTTTTTTTATTCACAGAGTAACCGGCGATTGACCTCAGTATCACCCGATGGTAAGTGACTACAAGGATGTAGCTTGCTGGTTCAGCAATAGCTTAGGTATTCACTCTTGCCTTGGAGAGATCCAAATTATAACTTTCTGATGGCTGCGAGTTCCATTCCTTTCCTTAGTGAATGATGAAGTAAATCGCCGCGTGAAATAAGTGGTAAACTGACATCAGGGGGGGGGGGGGGGGGGACATCCTTATAGAATATAGATGAAGTCGCCTGAAACTTAAACTGTTTTTTTTTGTATTGTGTTTACCACGGGGTCCCGATCTTTTTTAGCGTTCCGTAGTCAACTAGGAACCCTTATAGTTTCGCCATGTCCGTCTGTCCGTCCGTCCGTCCGTCTGTCCGCGGCTTAGCTCCGTGATCATTAGTACTAGCTAAAATTTGGTATGAGTATGTGTATGGATAACGCCGACAGAACGGTAAAATAAAATATTAAAAAAAAAAATCTTTTCGGGTACCTCTAGAACACCTAAAGTGGGGGTGATTTTTTTTTTCTTTTTAACACTGGTGTGAGCTATCGTTGAATAGGTCTTGTAAAAATAATAGGGGTCTTCTAACATTATTTTTTGGTAAAGTCAGCAGTTTTGTAAATATTCGCTCCGAAAACAAAAAAATATTGTCCCGTCTGTGTGTTGTATTTTCAACCACGGGTCAAATTCGGGAAAATTCATGTATAAAATGCCTTATAAGTTCTTTCAATGAAAACTATATTGAACAAAATCGGTCGAGCCGTTTTTGAGTTATCGCCAAATTTCATAGTTCTCTTTAAAAGGACGTAAGTTGACTTCCAGAAGGTACTAAGTGATTACAGTTTCTAGGGCGTTTACGACCTTTTTATAGAGCTTAAAATCTTTCTTAACTTAAACCTCGGGCTTAAAACAGCAGTTTATTGTGAAGGATGAGCAACTACGGAACCCTACACTAAGCGTGGCCCGACATGCTCTTGGCCGGTTTTTTAATATTATGTAGTTATAGTGTAATGTTTTTATATATCACTGTTTATCTATACTATTATCTAATTCTGGATTTGTGTTCTATGGAGAGGGGTCATGATTTCAAGAAAAATCTTAATAGCGTGATGCAGGATCGTCATTTGTTTTGTATGGGCGCGCGGCGCCATGCCAATCTGGCTCCATCTGTAGGGCATAATTTCCTTTGTCCGCGCATCACGCTGAAACGGCTGGACGGATTTTAACTAATATTGGTACAGGTATAGCTGGACATCCAAAGATGGTTATAGGATACTTTTTATCCGTCTACGGTAAAGGAAAAATACGCGGACGAGCTTGCGGGCGCCTCCTTAGTCTCTTATAAGGGCCGTACAAATACATTTAGGATCATGACCTTTGTGTAGGCATATTAAAAGTTAAGAATTTTTGAAACGAAATATTTGAAACTTATTTTTCGACTGTGTATAACCCATGAATAAATATTATAGTTTTATTATAGAAATGCACTTTCATCAAAAAACCTCTATAACTCTATACTCAAGCTGTAGCGATAAGTTCTAAGATCGCAAAGCTAATTCTGAATCGAGAACCGAAAACGAACAATGTTCACAACCTCCTATCTAACTCCTTTTCGTAGTTTGAAATCCAGCTTCAACACTATAAAATAGGACTTAAGTTTCTGTTCCGGTAGTTTTCTGCTATGGATAACCGAAAGTTAAGTCTACCTATAGGGATTGATGAAATCGAATGCCTATCTCAGGGATTTAACCAGGTTAAGCTCACAGTATGCCTAATCTAATAACCATCCATCTATATCTAGTCATAGCTATGTTTATTCTATCCTCCGACCTTACAAAGGTTTCTTCAGTGCCGCGGAACACTGCCCTTAAAAATATCAATTAAAAAAGTAAAAAAAAAGTTGTTTTATGAATGTTACCGACAGAACTTCTCGCGAGAAGTTACTTAATTGGCACGTCTGTAAATACTATACAGGGTGGCGTGTCATAGCTTTTAATACACACATCTGGCCCTTTCCGAAGCGCGATTGACGAGTAGGTAGCTGGCTCGCAATTAACTGGCGGAACGATGACCCAGTTCGCCCGACGCGTTTCCACACTATTTTGATATGTACCGACGGTCACACTGTATGGTCTACGTCATAAATGGACGAACATTTTACTTTAGTTGACATTTTGTAGTAATGTAACAATACGCAGCTGTGAGTGTATTGTGGTTGTTTAATGACATCCCTAGTGTCCCTGTGAATTTGTGTAAACTATAAGTAAACAAACGCGTGAAGTTCCAGTACCCCTATCATTATAAGTATACAATAACGTACTAGCGACTGCGTGACCTATTTGTATGCTTTTCATACAAACTGGTAACTCAGCGCCTAGCGAGTGCAGTCATTTTATAACTCATGGTAGCGGTACAGAAGTCGCATGGTCATCGCTAGCCTGTATAGACATACATACAATACAGTAGCATGTAAACCTGAGTTTTGGCTTTTTTTAAAGAAAAAATGTTTTATTTTAGTAATAAAATGAGCTAACTCAAGGGTTTAAGGCAGTTTCGCTCAAGGGCCCAACAATTTCTTCCACACTGTATAGGTACTTATTTGTCACTCGCTTATCACTGAGCTTGCTTTTATCCAATGTTAATTACTACATTAATTGTGTATCGATGATATCCATCCGACCGTAATGTATGCTAGATTCTGTTGTTCTTTGGGCGATAATATACGTCTCTTCTAACATAGGTATAAAAAATATATAAGATCTAAGATTTGGTTGTCTCATATTAATTGATCGGCAAGACCAATTTCAAGTATCGTTAGTACAATATATCAACATGTTTTTCATAGTAGGTAATAGTATTTTTTTTAGCCGAATACGGAGACCCAAAGAGAGGACTATTACATTATTTTCTTCCGCAAGGGCAAAGTTGCGGCCTCCGGCTACCGGCCTATTGGCTTATCGAGTGTAGTTTTGGTTTGTTATTTAATAATATTCAGAAGTTGTTTAGGCGATAAGACAAGTAAGGATGAATCACCTATAAAAGTACGATAACCTAATATGTAAACTATAGCATAATTTTATTATAATAAATTTCTAAAACTGTACCTATGGTTAACCAGTTTTCTCTGAGGGGTTATTATTTCAAGAGAAATCTTAGCGCGATGCAGGACTTGAATGGGCGCGCGTACAGCATCTGCAGATGAAAATTCGTTTGCAACGAAACAGCTGGACAGATTTTAACTAATTTTGGTAAGGGGATAGCTGGATATCCGAATATGGTTATAGGATACTTTTTACCCGACTACGGTAAAAAACATATTTTTTATACTGACGAAGGTGCCCCCCCTTCTAGTGTAACATGTTAAGGCACTTCACCGGAAAGTCTCTTATTCTAATGAAATGCCTTAATATCTGAAAGTGGTTGAATAAAGGTAGTTTGGATACGCGCACTGTTGTCAGTTATAGAGCGAGTTCGCGTCAGATTGACTGTAAATGCATTATAGCCCTTAATTAATGAACTGCTAAAACTTACTTGGAGTACTCAGCGTAACGGCGTTCTACTCTATAGAATGTTCAGCGCCTGGACGAGGAATTAACTGTAACAAAAGACGACTGCAATGTAGTAGTTTTACTACAGCGGCCGGGAAAATGGGGATTCCTTGCCTGGGACTAGTCCCATGGAGGGATATGAGGCCCGCAAGACTTTTCCGCGCCTATGTATGTTTTGTGCTTTTCTTAAATATGCAATGACATTAAAATGAATAACATCAAATAATGAAATCAAATCACAACACGGAAATACAATTTGAGCACCAAACGTCAATATTCTATTTGCACTCAAATTGTTAGTAGTAAAAAAATATCTCAAACATGCAATGAAATTTCGTCATAACGTGCGTTATAACAGGCTTCCAAGAATGTCACGGCTGCTGAATAACTCGAGAGAACTGTAAAAAAAAAACATTCAAAATAAAAGGCGTCTGTGTTCATGGACAGGCTAAACAGCTGTTTTTTTTGAGTGGTGTATTTTTTTAATTGCTTGCACTTTCTATACACCTATACCTACTCACTCGGTAAGCCCTTCTATCCCGGCGTCTGCAGTAATGTATTATTATTACAAGACGATAACTTTTTATAAGTCAAACAATCAATAAAATATAGTTCTCATGTGTTTTATTCAGGGCTGGATCTCAGGTTACAGCTTCGGTAAGCTTTTGAATTTCGTTTAAGATACTTTAAAAAATTGGTCACCCGTTTTGTTTTGGAAGACTGGTTTAATTAGCTCTACCTACATGTATCGTAAAAATGAAAATCCACAGTGGCAATTAGCTACTATTTACTATTGTACCTACTCAACTCATTGTTTTCCCAGTAACGATTCTGTTCACATGCTCTCTGCTTTCTTGCTATGAGAAGTGAAAGATCCATTTCTTGATACAGATAAATGTTTCTAGTTTAGTAGGTAATGTTATTTACTTACTAAGCTGGCTCGATGGCCCTAAGAGGATCTTGGCCTCCGACACAAGATAATGCCACTTTCCCTATTCTGCGCCACTTCACGCCAGTCAGGTACTCCGAGTGCTGATAGATCTTTGGCTTCATCACTCCAGCGGTACCTGGGGCGGCCTAACGAACGTTTCCCTCTGGGCTTGCCCATGTACTCTCTCTTCACGGCATGATCGGCTCCCATCCTCTCCTCTTGTATTATATTTGCGTTTAAAAAGGAATAATTCGAGAATATTACCAATGTACGTGAGTGACAGTCTCATAGACTTCGTTGGCTTGTTGGGTGACTGGCACAGGTACTTGGGGCGACCAGCTGGTCAACGACCAGTTGCTCGCCCTAGGTAGCGCTGGGGAGATGTAGCGAGGCGGAGTTACGTTGGCTTTGAAGCTGAAAATTGGTGAGAAACTTCAAGATCGGGACAAATATAGCGTGCTAGAAGTTTCTGAGGCTAAGATCCTGTTTGTCATAAAAGTTTCTGTTCCATACATTGTCCTATTATGCGCTTACCCTCGCTTAACATACTAGCATCATATCGATGTCCTAATAGCTTTCTTTCTGTAGATGTACGTCGTTAGTGTCTTACAGTGCTTTCTACCCAGATAGATAACGGTTACGTACAGACACGACAAGAAACAAGTTTAGTTACTCTAGCTAGTCACTCATCCGCTGTTTGGATGCTCGCAACACGTACTGTCAAGGTGCTGTCGACACAGATGTGCCGTTCTCGGTTCTCGAGAAAGTTTGCCATTTGTATGGGGAAAGAGCGTTCTCGAGAATGCGAATGGTACATCTCTAGCTACAGGAGACCTACCTCCACAACAAATTTCAAACGATTACAGCTGAAAGGCGGACTCTGGACACATATCATCACCAAAAAAAAGTTAGTCTCTAAAAAGTGGAAAGCGCCACATAAAATGTATGGTAACACGATCTCACTTTGATGGCGCTGTTTATAAAAGATCAGTGTAACACGTCTTTGTTTAGTCATTGACAGTCTTGAATTATTGGTCCATGATAAAGATACATGTTTCTAGGTCAGCAAAGCTATTTAAGTTAAATGAATTTATTCCTTGCGTTATTTACTGTGGCACTCATCCTATATCTTATTCTTGGTCCTCTTCCAAAGTTGGACACGGGGTGGAGTGGATTTACGATTTTATTGAGTGCGTACTGTAATGAAAACAACACGCAAATATCGTTCAAATACCCGTGTAGCCCATTATTTAATTTGTATTCTTTGAAAAATACCGAAAAGATAGCAGTTTTCATGAAATATTAACCACACCATAATTCATTCAGTGTGTTTGCTTTATGAGTCACCTGTCAGAGCATGTTTATAACCATTAAAAAGAAAATAATGTGAGTAGTTATTTCCCTTTGTTTTTATTAATCGTCGTCGCAACAAGTACGAGAAATAATGCATTGTAATTTTCAACGTCCCTTTTACATGGTTTTTTTTTCAATAATGTTAAAGATACGATACAAAATATCAAACACAATGCAAGGGCGTGAACCATACATTTGCCATATTAGGCTGACTTCTTCCATTCTTCCATATCATTCGCCCTTTAATCAATTAATTCCTTCTTCTCCATATCATCTCTCACACAATCCATCCACCTTTTCTTTGGTCTTCCTCTTCTTCTATTTCCCTCCACATTCATCCTTAACGCTTTTTTTTTACTTTTTAGGGTTCCGTACCCAAAGGGTAAAAACGGGACCCTATTACTGAGACTTCGCTGTCCGTCCGTCCGTCCGTCCGTCCGTCTGTCACCAGGCTGTATCTCAAGAACGGTGATAGCTAGACAGTTGAAATTTTCACAGATGATGTATTTCTATTGCCGCTTTAACAACAAATACTAAAAATAAAATAAAATAAATATTTAAGGGGGGCTCCCAAACAACAAACGTTACGGTTGCGTTAACTTTGCACCTCATTTGTATGGGGCGCTATACATACCAGGTGCAAACTAAACTTAACCACTTAAGGATGGAAAGTGTTTGTACGGAACCCTCGGTGCGCGAGTCCGACTCGCACTTGACCGGTTTTTTTTTCTTTACGCCGACTTTACTTTTTATTTTGTAAAACAGGCGATACTGCCGGAAACACTACTACTACCTACTGAACATTTGTAAGAATATCTCGCCACCTCAAATCTATTTTGCGAATATTTTTATATAATTATTAGACATATAGGGATTTCTTATTTGGCCGAGATAACTTGAAAATATCGCAAGCCTCAGCAAGTTTCGGACCAGCTCGTCAGATAAGGTTGTTGTACTCATAGTACGAGTAGTCGACTATAGCCGACCAAGACCGGTTTGCGTTACGCAATGTTTCAAAACATGGAAGCCGGGCCTGAGGCATTTTTAACCGCTAGGGAACGGACATACTAACCAGTATTTTGAGCTGGAAATACGGAGTCAAAATGATTTTCGCTAGATGTGTAGGTAAGTATTTTTGCAGACATTGAGTGACAAGTGAGAATTTGAGTTTATACACGCAATGTACGAGTAAGTTATAATCTTCCACGGTTTGCCAATGTTTTAGGAAATTTCAGAGAACTGTCCTATCATCCTACAAGCTTTATTTACTTTCCCTTGTCCCGTTGTAATAGAATTTTGCAAGTTAAATTTGACCCACTTTCCGGTTTCCGATTGAGCTGAAATTTTGCACTAATATGCAAATCACGTGACAATGAAATATTATGATGACGTGGAGCTGATCTGATGATGGAGCTGGAAGGTGGCTATAGGAACTCCGTAATAAATAAAGCAATCATATCGAGTTTGGGCTCTTTAGAATCGTCTCTGTGAGCAATTGATGGATGTTTAAAGAAAAGTACAGTCGGCTATAAAAGCTTGTCACAAAAATGAAATTTTTGACTGAAACTTATTCTTATATACCTACCTATACATAATAATAAAGCTGAAGAGTACCGAAAGTCTGTACGTACATGGAAGATATTGAAATAAAAGTTGGCGGGGGATACTTAGAATCTATAACAGAACACGTCCTGAAACCGCGGGGAAAAGCTAGTAAGTAAAATAAAAAATAATTTCAAAATAATTTTATAGTTGGTACTTTGCTATTCGTAGTTTATACAAGTGTTCTCAACGGCGCGCCGCGGCGTCAGCGCACACAGTTCGGAAAAAATGATGCTTTAGGAATATTAAATTGTTTGGTAATGCTTGCTGGAATATTAACATGCTTCATTCGCGCATTTTAGATATACGCAAAGCAACATTGGCTCGTGTTATTGAAGAAATAACATTGATCTTTGTAAATAGCAGATGGGGAGTGAATTGTCGTAAGGATTCTTAGGTTTCTTGTCAAACTTAATGTACGCGACATTAGCTGCGAGACCACAAAGACTGGGTAATGTTTTTGACACGTATATGAGATAAGTAATTTCTACTTCTTAATCGACTATTTCGAAGCAAAAGGGAGGGTTGTGATTTTGATTCTCTCTCATTATTTGATGCAATCTTTACAATTAAGGCTAGGAGGTTTATCCTTAGGAAATTCTAAATATGAAATATGAAAAAACCCGAAAAGTGTGATAGTAACGAAAACACTTTTTTGCAGTCAGTTAAAAGTTGTTTGTTAAATTAAATGACAAGGTTTACTTAATTATGCGTAGTGTTTTTTGGGGCCAACCAACTTCGTATGTTCGTCTAAATTGCATAGTTAAATTCCCAATTTCAATTAGTTGATTAACTAAACTCGCAAGTTTAAAACTAAAAGTCTCGAAAATAACAATACGACTAACCTCAAAGATTAATTTTTGTAGATGACAAACGGAAAAAAAATTTCGTGAGGATACTGTGCAGGTTCATAATAGTAGGTGAATTTAAGAACCTTTAATTAAGTTGTTGTGTATAAACTTTTTTAACTTTCACAAAACACAGTTAAATTGTATTGTATATGGTATAATTTTTATCTCGAATTTGCAAAAACTAGCTATGGTGTAAAGAAAATCGATTTATTTTATTATAATGCAATCATGAAATATTCATTAAATCACATCATGGGATGGTAATCTCTATAATTGAAAAGTATGTACTTTTGTACGTAACCAATGGCAGGTATAATATACTCGCAAGTCCGTTAAAAAATTTGTTCGGAAAATGTAACTAAATAGTTTTAAAACATTCAATTTTACCTACCTAATTATGGTAACTATTATTGAAAATATTATATACGAATAAAATTTAAACTACGATGTGCAACATTCCAATACCCCATCATAAACCGCTCCTATTTGCTGACAAATCGGCAGTCAGTTAACTCGTTTCCTTCCTATTGGAAGAAATTTTAGGGACAAATACTTAGTACAAGTCCATGAAAGTCCTAAGAATTCCGAAGCTACGACATCCTACACGTAAATGTGTCGGCAGGCGACACGCCGGCGGACGACGGCGGTCCCTCAGTCTAGCTTAACATTCGCGAGAGTTCAAACGTACACTGTGTCCCGCGATCAGTCTCGAAAATGGCAAGAAGTGGTGTCACCGCGTTGAGTCTGGCCTGCATGTTGGCCCTTCTGGAATTCGGTACGTTCTATTTCTGTTCTGTTCATTTATTTATTTAATCTTTATTGCACAAAAGAAAACTTATCGTACAAAAGTCGGACTTAATGCCATGAGGCATTCTCTACCAGTCAACCTTCGGGCAAAGCAGATAAATTGTGGGCGGTGCAACTAACTTAAACAGGTTTTAATAAATAATATTTAGATAAATACATTTATTCTCTAGTTTTGACTTTTAAATTTCGAACATGTAGGATCGAAAATATGATTCGCATGTAACGTAATTTTATAACACGTTTTGTTTGTTTTCTTTCATTTAGATTTTTAATTTTCGAACATCGTATCATCTTATTTTTTAATTTTTATACTATACACGGCGAATTCAAAATGTGATTTGAAGCCAACTACATTTTATAGAATGTTCTGTATTTTATTTAGTGATTTTTAAATTTGAGTCATTGATTCAAAAATACGTTCAGGAGTTAATTAAATCGTTTGACCCAACGCTGGATTCAAGTAACACATTTGATTCTATACGAATCACAGTGGAAAAAAAATTACAACTTGTCAACAAGAGCGAATTTTGCAGATAATATAACTTGATACGAGGAGTATAAACATACGCAAAACTCTTATCGAAAGTAATATTTATTGCTGTTATTGCATTACTTTTAATATGTTTTAGGTAAATCAAAAATAAAAAAAGCATTTCCATCGTTTATCAGAAGTAATAAACCGACAGAACCAAAGTAACCTACCATCTATTTTTTCAACTAAACTGTTTTTCGATATATACTTTTACGAAAAATACGACCACTACCACATGCAAGCGATGTACATTTTTCTGTTGGTGTATTCGGCACACGTTTTTGCTTACATTTTACGAGTGTTGGCAAAGTTGGCGACATTGTACCTACAGATAATTCAGGCCACAGGTCATGTCTTACAAAGTTTATAAGCTGTTCACTTCTATAAATAATAGTTTGTACGTGATTTTTTATAGGTATGATTTTAATGATGTAAGGCAACTGGAATTCCAGTTTCTGTCATATTTATTAGTTAAAAATAAATAATTATCCAATAATTGCAAACTCATCAATCTAGTCCCAAATACACGCTAAATACATATATCATCCACAAAATTTTGTGATAATATATGTTTTTATTACACCATTTTTATTACGAAAAATTATTATATTTATTAAAGTTAGTTTTGAGATAACGCTATAAGTTTCGGGAGTTTGTATTTTTAATCAAACTGGTTTTTTGGTCATTATTTAACGATTATATCGCCGAGTGATAACCAAAACTCACTTATCGCGCTAAATAGTCGTAGGGCTTAATTAATAGTAACCTCCACTAATTACACCAACAAAGTTGATTTTTCTGTTAGGAATGAAATGCAATATGCACCTACTGTTTTATACCAAATTCACTAGTAAGTTTTGTTATCACCTCACAAATAAAAAAACTTTTTTTCAATATAATTAAAATGCCTACGGTACCTATGGGCCATTTTTTTTGCTGGTGTTTCTTTTTGTTTTTAGTTTATATACGATTGGAATTGAGCTATATTATGATTTTCGCACATTTTTATAAAAACGAGATTTTTTGCGTAGTAGGTACCTATTTTCTTAGTAATTTTCAATTTTTCGCAGCCAACTTGCAATTTCTAATTTTACACCTACCAAAATGGAATAAATATTTACCTATATGAGGAGGAAAATATCGTTGTGGTTGGCGCATTTTGTAGTCCACCTGCCTACTGAACCGACGGTCCTATTATTAATATTTGTTTTTAAGTCATGTATATGTATTTATATATTATGGTTACCGTCGTCTAGTACCCATAGTACACAGTACATAGTAGTAGTAGCCTTGCTTAGTTTGGGACTAGGTCGATTTGTGTACGATTGTCCCTTTATATTTATTTTTATATCTAAATATAAAAACAGATCATAGATCTAAATCAATGATTTTATTTCTCCTGTATGTTTTACGAGGTGTGCAATAAAGAGTACTTTTTACGATACAAGTACTGTACGAATTGACGAGTTTGTTTACTTCGTATTTGTATAGAACCTATATTATGACCGATTGTGTAACAATGGAATATATATAAAATGATCACCTTTCTGTTATTATCGTAGGAACTACTTGTTATCTGGGGCGGCAATCCTATCTCATCTGCATCAGAATGGACGGAATAATAGAGATAACTTTCCCCGTCGAGATGGGAACGAGTTTGTACAAGTGGTTTGAGAAAATATTAAGATTATGACGTGATATAAAATGTTGGATAAATTACTGCGTAAACTAAAGCCTTAGGTACTATTCTGAGCAGTTTAATGTCATTCGTTGTGGTCATTACTATATCTATATTCTAATAAATTATGCAACTAAAATGTTATTCAATTATCTATGGCGAGAGAACTCCGTGGAACCAACCCACCTGGCAGCAATTATCGCCTGTCTATCAGCCACAGACGTCCACTGCTGAACATAGGCCTCCCCCATGACTCGCCACAAAGTGCGATCCTGTGCAAACCGCATCCATTGTATTAACAATTATCGCCTATCACTTCAAATTGCCTCGTCACCTAAAAGTTCAAACTATGCCCAATGAGCTGTAGACCTCGAGAGTTTGTTCCAAAATGGCTGAAACTTGTAATTTTTACGTTTTCAACCCACATATCTCCGCAATTTAAAAAAATTCGAAAACTAAATCGAAAAAAGTAATTATATTAACGAACCTTCTCACGAAATTTCATGAGAATCGGTAGAGAAATGCGACCTGTAGGCGAAAACAGCCGTAAATCAAAACACGTATTATTTATGTCCATCCGGACATACGAAATAATTTTTGGCCCAGATTCAACCGAGACGCTTTGCTCGCTTCGCTCGCTCGGCCAATAAAAGAGTAAATCTACATATATAACGTAAAAAAAAACTATGTATGAATGAGGAAATAAGTTGCAAGCATTAGTTTTATTCCAAGGCATCCACTAGGCCGTTATAGCGCGACGCCATCATGTTTACTACCTACAACGTCCAACTCCGAAATGACGTAACTCCATAGGACAATTATAGGACATCTATATCTTTTGTAACTATTATAATATAAAGTTATTAAAGTTGAACTCCGAAATGACGTACCTCCATAGGATATTACACGACGTACATACATTATACATGTTTTGTTTCTACCGTAATGTAGGTATATATGTCAAAATATGTATACAGAGCACGATAAGTGGGCCAGTATCGAAGATCTGGAACTGGGAGGTCTATGTAATTTCACTGGACATTTTACTGATAAGAAATAAATCAGACACTGATATTCAGCAAGTATAGGATCTCATTGTTTCGTAAATGTTTTCCAACTTAACCTTCTGAATGATTCGATGTTATTTGTTTCTTTTATAATTAATATTTTTATGACATGTTCATTTAATGCAACGAAATAGGTATTTTAAAATATATAATCTCTTTATACTCGCAGTTACGAGTGTATTTATTCTCTTAATAGCTTAGTTAATTAATTAAGTAGGACATAGGGACTAGCTAGCAATTACCAATTCCATTTAATCACACTGAACTTACCTATTTTAATTAATCACTATTTATACCTGGTAGCTACTTACTTTTTGTTATAATTTATTATATGTGTTGTGGTAAGAAAAACTGATACGATGAATCAATGCCAATCTATATTCTATTCTTAATTTCAAAAGTTTCAAAGTATTTAAGTAGCTAATAGATAAAGTTTACATAAACGTACCTATGTTCACATACACAATGTATTTAATATGTATTGGGATCGATGACGAACTAAAATGTCACCTTACAAAATAGGTTATAGGTTATCGCGGGCCAGTTTTCCGCAACTCGACGTCTTACAATGCGCCTATTTTGCGTGTAGACCCTGCAATATAATAAAATTCTTGAATTATATCGTGTGTTGACAACCAAAACTTACTAAAAAATCCTACTCAAAGCAAAGCTCGTATCTCAGTATCAATCTACTAACTAGATACGAGGTTTTGAAGAGCAGAGACAGAATTTTTTGTGAGTTATGGTTGTCACCTGGCGAATAACCGTATGCTCTAAAGTATTGTCAGTTGGGTCAAGTGCGTCTGTGGGGTAAGTGCACGTACCATATCGAAATAATCGAAAAGTATGACAGATTTCATACTAATAACGCCATCTTGTTTATGCCATCTAACTATAGTTGCGTGGTTGTAAGACGGCATCTGTACTTTTTGAAATGGTAGGTGCGGCACCGAATATAAAATTTCAATCGGGAAAATATGTTCAAAATGTATAGTTATTAATTAACGTAAGGTATATTTCGCGGCCACAGCTAATATTATAGTCTTATTAACAAATGTTTAAACTTTAAAATTAGGAATGACCATATCCAAGCCAATGACAAATCTGTATGAAGTCAATTCTGAGATCATCGCAAAAAAAAAAATAGTATGGACTGTGATATGACTGAGATATCGATTAATGGATAATGTAGGTAGAGTTTTTATACCACGATTCCATTGACAAGCATTAAGTAGGATAAAAACTCTTTGAATGAAATACAAACATAAATAGCACGTAAAAGTACTACTGTAGTTTCTGCTCTACTGAGCAGTGTTATCGCTTATCGAATAAAGAGCAATATTTTCCAAGACATAAAAAATGGAAAATATATTGTAAAACTTGTCACGTCATCTTGTGGTATAAACGAGTATGGGATCGCTTTATAACCTTACAATCTAATACAGGAGGATTTACCAATGCGGTTTAAAAAATCGCCTCCTCATGGGAATTGTGATAGTCAAGTAGAATTAAACTACTCTGCGAAATCTCTGATCTCTATACTGAATTTAGATCTAGCTTTGTACTAAATAGGTATTGGGTAAGGTAATGTGGGGTAAGAGCATAACCGGGACAAGACTGCCATTAACTGACTAAGTATTTTGGATTGGCTCAGTGAACCAAACAGGATCTTAGCTACCGAAACGAGAGCACACCACTTGTCCAGATCTCGCGCAGTTTCTCGCCAGTTTTCGACTGAAGAAGACTGCCACAGTCCAATACATAACTAATTAGTCTTATCTTACCCCACTCTACCTTACTTAGTGAGTTTTGCTTCCCCATTAGGCAATAAAGTTTGGAGCGCGGATGGAACTCTCGTTTACGGGTTTACCCCACTATAAGTGAAAAGTACTTGTCGTTTTATAAATCTTCGAAGTGTACTTATTTACTTAGCAGTGTATCAATTTCTCGTGGCAGCTTGAGTTTTAATGCCGTGCCGCCAGACGTAACTAAATTATCAGTCTATTAAGATATTTAGTGTCTCATTTTATAGCATTATTTTTATGCTTTTATTTCGGATCGTTTTAATTACTGTTATAGGTCCACATTTACACAGTCATCGGTCGTCAATAACGGTGCCAAAGCTCCGTCGGACATTTTCTTATCCAGGAATGATCGATCTTGCAGCCCATTTTATACAAATAATAGGTCAGTACTTGAATGCAAGTAAGCCAAATTAGACCTAAAGTAGTAATGAATGATGATTACGATGATTATATAGTATTTATAATGGATTTATAATTTTTAATATAAAATTACAAGTCAAATACAATATTATTGTATAATATGTAATAATAATTTCTTCATGCACATTTTAAAAACTATGAAATAACTTCTTGTGATCATAGAACGTCTGCTCGAGAAGCCAGTTTTTCAGTTTCAATTTAAATATGGAAGCACTTTGTGGAGTACCAATTTCCCTAAAGAGGTGATTGTACACCTTGATAATGTTAACCTTACCACTCGGGCGAAGCCGCAAAAAAATGCTAGTATCATATGTCATTCTATACATCATGATTAACTTAATGTAGGGGTCTATCAAAAGACCTGTTTGCCGGCGTTACCCGGATACATGTTCATATAAATGACCAGATTCTGGAAGGCATCCAGACTTTTTACTACTGCGCAATAGAGCGCTATGGATGTCCTAACGTCCGTTTCGAAGACTAGAGTTAAAAGGTAGGTACTAAGTTTATATGAGTGCCATACGTTGTTCATACTTTTTGCGTTTAGATTGGCACTTATGTGCAACACTCATACTTAGCCAATTTTATTCGGTGTGATGGAAACAAACTGTCTCTTTTCTAGGAAATTGTTTCGTATTATTGTTGGTGTTAGACTTACATAGTTTATTATTTCTAATGGGATAAAACCAACAGTTATATGGACTGAGGCAGCCTTCTCCCGGTGATAGTCTTATCACACCTTACCTTAAATTACAAAACTAGAATACAATTATATCTAAGATTTCTAAGAAATTGTCTTTGTACCCGAGTATTGTATTTGTGAACAGGTGTACCGGAACAAGATATTTGCAAAGGTCTTTATTTAAGTTTTATTTTTGGTAGAAGTATTTTTCTTCCATTACAAAGCTATAGAAATAAAGATAATAATTTAGTCGCAATAACTAAGCTAACAAAGAGAGATGATTAAATACAGATAAAACATCAAAAACCGGAGAACATATTCGCACTCATCAAACACTTGCCCTTGCTAGGTTTCGAACTCAGGACCTTATTTGGTAGCCGGATTTTTAGTAATTTTGGTACCGGGCTAGACATCCAATAATGGTTATTGAATACCTTTTAACTTACTTAGGTAAAGAAAAAAATACGCAAACGAACTTGCACCTTTTATAAGAAGTAGATTACAGAATCATTGTCAAAGCTATCAAAAAGATACTCCCAACGCCGGTGCACAGAAAGATATTTATTTCCCTTTACCTGACAAATTAGACCCAAGCCTTTCAGCGCTTCGACGCTTGTAGGCACTCCTTATTTTATAATACCTAAAAGAGCTTACACGATTTAACATAAAGCTGTAACGGGTGCATATTGTAAGAAGTTCATTTCTCCGAAAGAATTTTCTTTCGTTCACAGTGTCATTTTTAGCATCAACTACCCAGGTTGCCTGGAAGAAAAAGGAAAAAAAAAAAACATTTTTTAGCGATAAAACCGCCTTTACTTATTAATGTAATACAGAGTCGATTAAGATTAATAGATTAGGCAGATTTTATAACGATTTAAGAAAAAAAGAAGGGATTTTAATAAATTGATTCTTCAATGAAGTAAAAAGTATCGTTTAATATTTATTTAAATTAGTAATACGACGTAACTAATTAATTCCACAACAAACTTTTTACATCAGGTATACTCGTAGGTACTTTATGTAAAAATTCTAAAATAAATGTAAAAGTCACAGATTGACCAGAAACAAAACCTTTTCATTAGATCCACAGTATTATTGCCACAAGGTTATTTTTGTTACCTAGCTTGTTCGCTTCCCATACACTTATGGAATCTTTGCCTATTTTTGTCTCAAAAGAAGTACTTAAAGATAACGATCAGATCCATAGTTGTCAATAGTCAATACCAACTGGCATTTTTTTAGTTTCTGTGTATTCGCAGCATGATGTAAATAAGTTCACAAACAGACGATGACATCAGTACCGTTTAGAATGGGTTAGTTGAAATTGAAGGTTGAATACGTCATTTTGTTATAAAGGTACGAACCGTTCCAACCATCTCGTATCATCCTAACGCAAATAGTTGCAATGTCAATATCAGGTTGTAACTGGTGGCTCGGCAGGCTTTTAATTGCCGCCCTTGCATGATTTGTGAATAAAGGTTATTATGATTAAGTACCTATTAAATAGTAGTTTATGCAACTGCTATATAATGAGAGGTCTTAAAACATAACATAAGTGTGGTTTCGTGTGTTTTAAGGCCTAATTATGTACTATTGCATATAATTCTTTATCCACACAGGATATTCATATCATATATTTTCTTTTATGAAGATACTAGCGGCCGCCCGCGACTTCGTCCGCGTAGATTTTTGATGATGACAAAGATATTAAAATAGGTAAGTGAATTTTATTCTTAGTTAAAATGGTCTAGACAATGCAATTGTTAAAGAATTTTTGAAGATTTTCCAATTAGATTACGGGAATTGTTTGCAGGATGCTTACTATTATTCCGTCAGTTACCTGATGCTTTTAATCTTTGGAAAAAATGACTGCAAGATATAGAGCGACGCATGGATTTGGAGTTAGAAAATGGGGATCTTAGTTATTATGAGTGAGATTTAAAAAAAATGTTAAATATCGTAAGGCTGTTTAAACAATCTTAAACTCAGCACTGGAAATCGAGAGATGGAGGCAGTTTAATGAAGAGTATCTCTTTCAATAATAATAAATAATAAACTTTATTTCATAACAATGATAAATGATGACCTCTTTTCATAAGAAGGCAGCACTGGTATTTGTACACGCCGGCCTGCCTATTAAACGAAAAGAGTGGTGTGGCGGACTTCCCGAGGCTGGCCAAAATGTTTCTAAATGGTCTAGCAGGTACCCCAGTCTACAGGCTAGTAGTATTGTTTGAAGAGTGATTCAATATATTCTGGTGCTATAGTTCTCTATATCTGTCAAGAAGCTAAATAAAGTAAGAATAGGTATATAAAGTATAAATTATTTATGTGCTGATAGACAACTCACTAAATATAGGAACACAAAAAGTTTGGAACACAATAAATAAGAGACAGCACTAAGAAAATATTGTTGACAGTCAACCATAGAAAAGGGGGGTGCAAGTTCGTTTTAAAAGAAAGGACGTAGTCACTGGGTAGTAGACAGGAAATAAAAAAAAATATAAACTGATAACGTTAGATTAGAGTAACACTTCTTTATAAACAATATTAGCGGTGTTCCCCATACAAACTTTGCACCCCTTTTTAACCCCCTTAGAGGTGAAATTTTCCAAAACGCTGAAATTACTTTTTTTGTATTTGTTTAAGTAAGCTATCTACAAAGTTTCAAGTCTCTAGTTCAAAAAATAAAGTTTCTCCCATATAAACATTGCACCCCTTTTTAACCCCCTTAGGGGTGAAATTTTCTAAAACACTGAAAGTACTTTTTGTGTTTTTGAATAAGTAATCATTCTACAAAGTTTCAAGTCTCTAACTCCAAAAAAAAAAATTACCCCATACATACTTTGCACCCCTATTTAACCCTCTTAGGGGAGGTATTTCCAAAAATCCTTTCTTATCTCAAGCCGACGTTATAAAAGTAACCTACTGTGCAAAAATCAACTCTCTAACATTAGTAGTTTCGGCTGTGCGTTGATGAGTCAGTCAGGACTTCTTCTTTTATATATATAGAAGATGAAGTAGTCTCCCGCAAAGCGGAGGAATGAATGAAGCGATAATTATGATATTATGTGTATTTTTCAGTACACGAATGAAAAAAGGTAAGTCATATTACCTAAAGGCGCTTCGTTTTCCTTATAGGTAATAAAGAAATAGGCCCATCAAAAAGTTAATTTTAATGTCGGGTAATTTATTATCGTTTTACTGTCACGGAAATAACTATATAGAAGTTAGATAACGACTTTAGAACTTTCCGCGTCTTGTTTATAAGCAACATTGCGTAAGATCGGTTTATTTTTGGAGTTACCTAGAACATAGTTGGTAATATAACAGCATTAATATATATATACATATATATATATTAATACTGTAATATAACAGCATTAATATATATATACATATATATATATTAATGCTGTTATATTAATAATCATATACTTACCAATAAAATACAAAATGCGGTTGGCTTTTCTCAGCATCACGATTTGATTAAAATTACAATTTTTTCTTTACCCGATTAGGTACGTTGTAGCGAGAAACGACAGCTTGTTGTACCTTTTCCTTCACTAACGATGTTGATCTTTTCGTCCGAGTTATGTATTGTATTATAGTTTTATGTATTGGATGATGCACACTGGGCTTTATGAGAAAAAAAACCTTATGTGAAGTTGAAACATGAATCAATTTAAATACAGAGAAATATAATGTCTGGCGTAGAGTGAGCTAGCTCTGAATCTACTTGATGAATAGATGCATTAATTGATGGTTTTCCGTTAACTATCGGAAAATTCCTTACAAGTATTATGTTTCCTTTGTTATTTTATAAACCTTTAGTATCGTAAATCGATGAATCACTCAAGGTGTTCATAACGAGAATGAGATCATACTGGCACGTAAGTAAAAAACCATAACCTTTTTTCTGCTTTACCATAACGCAGTCGGATAAAAATGAGAATGCATGACAAAAAAGATAACGCAATTATTGTTTTCTTTCTTTTTGTATCCAGGTATTTCTAATTACGCAATTACAATTCAGACGCAAGATTTAATAATGCTCATAATTCCATCACATTGTCATGCTATTTATGAGTTTGATGACCAAATATTTCACGTATCTTACTATGACATCCGTATAAAGATACGACCTTTTCTGTAACATACGATACTGCGTCTGTGGACGGCGACTTGTCCTTTCGCAAAACTGCCACTCTTTCTACAGCCGAACATTTCTCATAGGCATAGTATTCATATAAAGGGTCTGTGTGCAGTTTTTGACTACAATTTAAAAAATCCTATATTTTTTTCTGTATAGTAAGCATATTGTGATAACGTCACGGTTGACTTTACTTTTACTGCAAAATGGAAAGGAAAATTACAAATAAAAAAATATCAATAATTTTTCACAGGTGTCACAATCTAGTTTATTACGGTATAAGAACCCTATTCCCGGAGATGGCTTCGAAATTAACAAAAGTCGTAAATAAAAGGTAACTATATATTCCAAATTTTCAACAAGGTCCCGTGTCTGTGAAAATGTTAATAAAAGTAACATTAGATCTAATGAGAGTTAATTCAATTAAGTATGTAGATGACTTAACACAAACGGTCACCATGTTAAGACACTCAGTATTCAAGTCAAGATCAGGTCAAGTATAGAGATTTAAATTGTCAGCAAAATGAGAATAATGTACGCTCGTATCAAGGAAACGTAGCAGCGCTTACGACAGTTGTACAGTCAGCAACAAATACAATATACAATAATACAGTACTTTTAAATGGACATATAAGATACGGGGTTTGCGGTGCACGAATGAATTAACACTATCTATCCAAGTAGCAAAACAAGTTGCAGAAGCGCTTATACAACCCTTAAAGCTGAATAAAGGCTGTCTAAGCCTAAGCATATTTGACGACGCGGTTGGTGCAGTTTGCAGACCCCTGCCTACTGAACCGGCGGTCCCGGGTTCGAATCCCGGCCGGGGCGAATATTTGTGTGATAAACTCGAATATTTGTTCTTGGGTCATGGATGTTATCTGTATAGGTACGTATTTATATATATATAATGTATATCCTCGTCTTGTACTATAATCCATACCATAGTACAAGCTTTGCTTAGTTTGGGAATAGGTTGTGTTGTGTATGATTGTCACATAATATTTATTTATTTAATATTTATTTATAAAAAAAGGGCGCTTCAGCAGCTTGTTTGCTACTTGGCTAGGACAACTGTAGGCGTCACTCCTGCACCGAAAACCCCGCGGTATCATGTCATAATTTTTTTTAGTGTCATGACACGTTTAAATTTAAAACAATATTTTAAACTATAGAAAAACCGTAGTGCATTTCAACACTATTATAAAATAAAATAAAATATGCTAATGGAAAATTCTTTATATCGTTAAGGATTTTTTTTATTATTATGGATCTCAGATTTTGTGTCACTGAAAGTACCCACATTAAGATGGACTAAAATAAGACCTGATGATAAGAATACATCCTCATAATTATAATATTTCTAGCTGTGCCCCGCGGTGTTACCCGCTCATCCCACGGCAACACTAAATTTATTCGGGATGAAAAGTATCCTATGTCCTTTCCCGGGTCTCAAACTCTCCATACCAAATTTCATCTAAGTCGGTTCAGCTGTTTAAGCGTGAAGAGGTAACGACAGACAGACACACTTTCGCATTTATAATATTAGTATGGATATACCTATTTATAAAAAGCAAAATATTTGAATACATTACATAGTGTATTGTATTAAGCGGTTTACACTCACGTGAAGTATTCAGGAACGGCGCGGCGTACAGCGGCGCGGTAACTTCCTCACTGATTTTTTGAATAAAGATTTCGGTGACACTTTTGTTTGATTTTCTCTATAACCAGACAAATTAAACAATATTCCTAAACTAAAAATGTTAATACTAGTGCAATTTAAAATAAACTAAGTATCTTATTACATATTTCTACACTTTGTTGCGTTTTCATTATTGTACGTAATATCCACTCATAAATGTATGTAGTCCAACCAATTTTACAGATAACTATATAAAAAGCACTTACAACAAGCATATAATAGCTGTTACAAGATGAAGGTTGGCTGTTCGGTACTTTTCCAACTAAAGTTATGATGAAGTCATTTTGATGGTCCATTCGACGTTCCATTTTATGTGCTGGGAGGCAAAGTTCGGATGTCTCGCGAGCAGGGAAAATATTAATAGTCGCTGCTGACATCAAGTCTATATTGAACGTATGATCGATAAACGTGTAACCGGTTGGGTACACCCTCGAAAAACATCTTCAATTCAGCTTGGCCTAACATTGTCGTATGTCCAGGTGATTCTGACTGTTCTTGCGTCGCATTTCACAACCGATACACATGAAATTTTGTGAGTATTTCTCAATTCAGTTTTTCGATTTTCAGTTTTTTTTTTTGTTTTTTTTTTTTTTTCCATTTCTAAACAAACTCGCGAGGTTTGCAGTTCACAGAGCCATTCGTATAGTGTTTCGTCCTATGATTTCGTTAGCGTTGAATTTCCAATAAACAAAACAACAAAATCGTTTTTAGTTTTGCTCATCTGATTCGATTACTTACCATGCTTGTCTAGACTTCTCGAAAACAACACAATTTACTTCAGCCCATCTAGCACAACTATGCTCCGCGATTCTTGTCGCGCGACATAGTATCACCCTTCACTCTCTTACAGTACTGTATAGAAAGAGATGGGTAGTATCTCGTGTGAGAAAGAGTCACGTGTCACAATTGTGCTAGAGCACACAACAATCATCAGCAGCAACATGTTTAGAAACAGTTTATTTGATAGAACTATCAAATAAACTGACGAAGTACTAAAATCAACCAAATAATCACCGAAAATGCTAATCCTAATAATAGTTTCCTCAATAACGAACGAACTACGTCAAAAATTATTGATTTGTTTACAATTTCTAGAATTTTAGAGTGGTTATGGATCGTATTGATGAGATATCGATTTGGATAAATGTGGTACCCAATTAACACTTAATTTTGGAAGAAGCCATTCACTTTTTTATATTTTGGTTATATAAACTTGATGACTTGTTTATATGTTTGGACAATTAGGCATGGATACTCTATATTTAGGTACATAACCGACAGATTGTGTACTTTTTTATCTTGTACACATTGTCATTTTCTTGTAATATGAGTAGTAGGTACCTAATGTTTACAAAGAAGCGAAAAGTTGTTGTTCGGTGGTCCAATTGGTAGGACGCCCGTGTTGGCCCGGAAAGCCGTTGGAAACGCAGGTTCGAATCCTGTCTGAACCATTAAATTTTTCAACTTTTCGCTTCTTTGTAAACATTTGGTTTACGTTAGCAACCGTTACTGTTTTAATAAAAATAATGAGTAGTAGGTACCTAGTAGTTAATAGACGAGTTAACTCAATGGAAACGTTTGAACGGTACTTTATCATTGTATACAATAAAGGTACACATCTTTTTATGGATAAAAGAAAACTGGTACAAGTCGAGACCGGTACCAAGTAACTGGCACAGATAGGTACTTTAACCTATAATGTGCATAGAAGGTAACCGGATTGATTCAATGATAGATAGATGACTTTAATTTAGAAACCAATTTAAGTAAAATAATCTCACAATGTAGATTATCTCACATAAAATGATTACTGGCATGTCTGCCCTATTTAAATGTGTATGTATTATTTTTTATGATTATTAAATATCTAAAGGAAGCGTGAGTTATTTTAAGAATATTTAAAGACCGGCAAAATTGTTGTATAAAATCCGGTTACAACGGCAAAATATAGTATATTGTTGAGTAATATACTACAGGTAGAAATAAATAATGAACCTATGTTGACTTGAATACGAAGATACAATCGTTATAATAAAACAAGTATCGTAAGCAAGTTACCTACCAAGTAATAGACGCAAGTCACGTTTCGCTTATGGGTGTAACTACCATGGTGACTTCTTTTGTGGGCCAAAGGTCCCATCATAGTGTAATACCTACTCCGAGACGGTAGGCGACACTAGGTGACGTCATCACTGCTATGATTGGTCGGTTGGTTCTGACAATCCGTTTGTGTGTTGCTAGTGGTGATAACACAAAATCCACGATAATTCCCTCGTTACCTATAGGGCTAGCGTAATTACCTTGCCGCGACACCGTTTGTCGCCCGCCTCAGCATCACCTGTCTTGCCCGCACTGTATTGAAAGGAAAGCGACAGGTAGTATTTGTCATGCGACAAAGTGTCACAGTTATGCCAGAGGTGCGGTGACTTACAATCGTGAGCGATTTTAATAAATTATTATAACAAGCCATAGAAAATGACAATTATAATGCATTAATCATATTTTTTGTATGAGGGGGATGTTACTACTTATAAAGCGGCAAATAGTGAGTAGCGTACTTACGAGTCTAGCCTAAGTTTTCTGAATCATGGCCTCAACACGGTTATTGCGAAGCCTACCATTGACATAGAGATAGCGTTTTCACTACTTCAGTTGAAGCAATAATATAATTGTACCAAAACAATAGAGTTATTGTTTGGAGATACCTACATTCTTCGCGCAACGCTTTTGGACGATTGCCAAAAAGTCGTGTAAAAAAACAAAACATTGTAAATCGGCGTCATTATGACTTAAGCCATTGCAGCGCGTATTAAGCAGGGCATTACCACGGAGTTTCGGATGAACAAGACATTCAAATTATTAGTTCATTAATAGATGTAAAAAACAGAGCAGGTTCGCAATTCATCGGTATGTTTCTTTGTATGCTCCGCGATTACTTGAAGACGAGTAGGATGAAATCCGGAAGACATTGAGGTGAACTCTTACAAACTTACAGGTACACTTATCGTGATTGCGGTACCTACTTTTAAGTAACTCGAACAGTTGTTCTCTTAAAGTCCCATTTCATCATCAGTTTAAATCAATATATGTATCCTTATGTATTTTTAATAGTCATCATAATTTCGGTACGTTAACTATTGGAAAGATTCAGAGATTAAATACTATAGTCACATTGTGTGATCTCATATCTCTTGTGGAATTGTAATAGGGATATAGAAGAGGAAGTATAGACGTCTTAATTTACATATAATAATTTAAAAAATGTTTTCTTGACTTGTAAAAATGACATTATGTTTTCTCTGATATAGGTACGGAGAGATAAGAAATTCACAACGTTCGAAGTTAGTAATATTTACACCACAATTTTTAAATCAATTGATTTAAATATATTTTTACTAGTAGGTACATTTTATCTGGTATTTATTTCAATTTTTACGTGTACCCGAGAAATCATATTTTGAATTATTAAGCTTCATATATAATGGAGTAACAGTTCGAAAAGTGAACTCAATTTTATCTTACAAAACGGATAATAAATGACCCAGCGTTTATTTTACAATTATACAATTGATCGAATACGATGCAAATGTAGAGAGTGTAAATGTAAAGTCAAAATCTATTAAAAAACTTTTTATAGGCAGACTTGGGCAATTCCTTATCCAGCCGCCGACCTCGAAAGTTCATCTAACTTGGTCCCATTTTATTTAAAGTTGTTTTTTATGTGTAACATTACGTAAATCAGCATCGAGTTTGATAATATTACTAAAGAAAGAACGCATACTTGTGATTAACTATTAAATTATACTAGTGCTTACTGGTTGACATTGAGATAAAGTATTTGAGCCATTTTTGCTATTTAACCTGCACGTAAGTTGTACCATTTAAAAGGCTAATAGAGCACATCGCTAGCGTTAACATATTCATTACAAAACGGGACTTCGCCGCGTTCAACTAGGTTTTTATTTAGGTAGTTTTGTCGACGATTCGGGCGTGATTTTAAGTTATGACCAGAAGATTCGAAGAGACTATTAAACAAACTTTGTTGAGCGCAATTAAATCCCGTTTTGTTATAATAATGTACGAACATCGTGTAACTTTAAATTAACATATTATAGTTGTATTATTTGACATACGTATGCAATTGAAACATCGAATTTACTGAGAATATAGCAGCGGCCGCAACAATATTAAGGTTCATTTTAAAAATAACAATTTAAATGTAAACGTAATCTCAAATCGCTCACGTTTTTTCGTTTCTTGTATTAAAATATGAAATAATATTTTTAAATTTTAGTTTAGTGTTGAGTTGCTATTTGTCCATAAAGAGCTTTTTTTTATATTTTTAATTTTGGGCTATAATAAACATAATATATTAAATTATAAGTTGACTAACTCGAAAGCAGATTCATTTTAGTACTCTGTCTGCGCTGCGGCAGGAGAAATGTGTGAAAGTAGCAACGGTGATAAGATAATAAACTACCTACTTTTGAACTAAAAAGATCCAGATAACGATTTGGGGGTATTTCACTTGCACATATTTTAAGAAACTAGTATTTCCTTCTCATGACGGCTTATCTAGAAATCATAAGCAATATAGGACAAGGTCCGCCTTGTTTTTATATTGGGATCATTGGTAATGAAAATGAGTCATTGCGAAGGTTCCAGTAAGGTAAACAGATACGCAATTATGTCATCAGCAGTCAACATGGCCGCGCGACCTCAGCGAGGCCCGTGAAGGGAATAGTGACGTCATGGAATAATAAAAAAAAACTATGTTAATACGGAAATATTTACTAGACGACGATTTACATAATATACAAATACATATAGATAATATCCATGACCCAGGCACAAATTCGAGTTCATCACACAAATATTTGCCCTGGCTGGGATTCGAACCCAGGACCGCCGGCTCAGTAGGCAGGTGCAATTACAAACTGTGCCAACCGCGTCGTCGTAATTAGTGTGATGGACTCTCTTGTGTTTGCGTCATGATTGTTCTATGTATTTATTTATGTATTTACATATTATTATGGTCGTCTAGTATCCATAACACAAGCCTTCTTGAGCTTAATTTCGGACTAGATCGAATTCCTGTACAATATACATTTTGTATAGTGCCTACGGAATTTATAAAACACTATTTTTTTTATGCCATGCAAACTACAATGGACAAGTTCAACCGGAGATACCGTTAGCTTTAGTACTTCATTGTATAACTATAGCGTACATAACTTGTGTTGAAAAGTTGCAGTGTTTACGGTACAAGTTTGTTTCATGATAGCGGTTAAAGCTATGTTTGAGTTGACCAACTCGAAAGCAGATTCATTTTAGTACTCTGTCGCTGTAACCTACAATGCTACGACAGTATAAATGTGTGAAAGTAGCAACGATGACAAGGTAATAAACTACTTTTGAACTAAAAAGATCCAGATAGGTAAAGATTTGGGAGTATTTTACTTGCATCTATTTTAAGAAACTTGTATTTTCTTCTGTGTAACTAAGAATAGTACGTAACCTAGGTACAACTGAGCATAGCCCAAGTTAAAAAAGATTTTTCTGTTTCAATATAACACAACATTTTGTAGGTCACTATTTTCTGTAGGTTGTCACCATGATGACTCCCCTGGGTCACTCTTTAAAACTACGGTTTTACTAGTTTCTTTAACAGATCTTTTCATTGAATGGGACATAGCAACTGTATAAATTGTTAAATATTCACCGTGCATCGTTAGTCTTAATGGATCTCCAAGCTAGGCAACCATGGCGCAATCCATTGTACTAAGGTAACATAACCGGTTCAGTACCTTCTTACTAAACCATAACACGACCATCATAAGAATGACTCTCCTGCTATATGATCAGTACCGCGGAGAAGTCACGTTCAATGTGGCCACCGGTTCAGTACCTTACCAAACTATAACCCGACCGCCGTAAGAGTCACACTGTCGCCATACAATCAGTATCGCGAAAAAGTCACGTTTAATGTGGTCATACTAAATAGTACACCATACGGTAGATGATGTCATACTGTAAGGCCGAGCATGTCTCACCTGTGAACAGCATCGTAAACAACTGTTAAATACTTAGAGAAAATCACTTGTGTTTACCCGTGACATTGCTTTGAGTAAACGTATTGCTGAAAAATTATTCCAACTTTCAGCTGGTAAAAGATCCACTTCATACAGATCAATAGATATAGATACTATATGTGTTATATAACAGAGATAACATCGAGATATTGCTAGGGATATCGCAATACCTGGTCGAATAAATAAGCACTAGTCAACCGTATTCTTATTGCGATAAATTAAACGTAAATGACAAGGTTATACTGGCCCTACATTGAATAGAAAGATGCAGTTTCGTTGCTTGTTGCAATTGCAATCGCACACAAAACCCACGCATATACGCCTGAAATAGCACGCTTATGCGGTTATTACACTTTCTTAAATTAGTCAATGACGAGAGGGATGCAGCCATATGTGAGACACGTATGGAGATAACTCCATCTCACTCCTTCGTATTGCTGCATCCCACTCGTCAGTGACTAATTTAGGAAAGGGTAATAGCTTCATTACCCGGAATGTAAATACCAAAGTGCGTTACGCTTATTTTACAGCTTACGCATACCGAGAGAACGAGAATGGTGGACAAAATACTAATTATAAAAACCGGCCAAGTGCGAGTGACTCGCGCACCGAGGGTTCCGTGCAAAACTTTCACTTATCCCATCTTAATTGACCTGATTGTTAAGTTTGCACCTGAAATGTATAGAGCCACATACAAACGAGGTGCAAACGTTAACGCAACCGAGTTCTCCAAAATATAATGTTTGAAAAGGACTACCGTGAAATATGCCAACTTTGCCTCCACAGGGAACTTTGCCCGAAACGCTACTTAAAAAAAGAAACGTTACTGTAGACAATTTCAAGATGATTATGGCAACACTACTATTTTTAGTGGAAAATAGATCATATCTGTGGTATCACTGGGAATCACATTTGCGCGCAACTTCATTCTGTAACGTGTTGGGACTAGTCGAATAAGGTGCGTCATTTGGCGGGCCAATTCTAGGTGAAGTTCTGGTGTATTTTTTACAGAATGGGGAAGCCTCAGGTGAATGTATCTTAGGAGTATTGCTTGTTATAAAATAAGAACTGTAGATCATTTTTATTGTAGTTTGAACTAAAATTACTTATTAAAACAGGAGTTATGATGGTGGGCAATGTTATCCAGTAACTTGCTAACCTACGAATGCCAACATTGCCCAGACTAAAAAAAGGGTTAGGGTTGTCACCTTGTCGTAATTTTACCTGACTGCGTAAATAAAGGAGGGTTCTGTATTTAAGGTAAGGTAAATTATATTTCTATTAAGCCGTTGTACTTTTAGCATTAGCTGCATATCATGTCATGTCGTGTCCATAAAACAAAAAAACATAGAATATTCAATTATGTCAATTTTTATTTTGATTATTCTAACGTGAAGTAAAAAAATAACCGCCAAACTATTAGTATCGAATATTAAGCATAAATTTTTCATTTTGATAATGGTATTGGTAAAGATGGTTTACTGAAACAAAAGTGACAACCCTAACAATTTCAAACTGCTTGATTCAGCTTGTATGGAGAAAAACAAAATACCTATGTAACATTGCCCACCCATATTGCACACGTGTTTGTACAGTTAAGACCAAGATATTAAGTAGAACGCCATTATTACCCCAGATTTTATACTGATCCTCATCTTAACGTTGTAGGGGCTATAGTTACGGAAATAATCGATTTGGGCAATGTTTGCAAAAGTTTAGATAACTTTACCCGAGGTGAAAATTGATAAAAAAATTGGTTAAATGTAGATTTAAAAATTGTTTCTCGTAATAAACGCACGCATATGAATACGATGGATGCGTTAGACAAAAAAAAACTTTATCCCGTCATAGAAAAAATGAGAGCAATTTGGGTTTTTACGAAAAAAGCGGGCAAAGTTGGCATGTTTCACGGTATATTTTTTATGATTTTATTAATGTATAGTTTTCAGATTTTTATAAGTATTTGTAGTTTGTGACGATATTACTTACCAAATTTCATAGTTCTAGGTCATCGGAAAATACCCTATCATTTTGATTCCCTCGAGAGTGTCGAAATGTAGGTTTTTGCGACATAAACGGCCGTATCTTTTTTTTACGTTTACGTTAACGTTTGATTTTTTCACAGCTTCAAGGGACTGTAGACTTAAGTATATGGTTTAAATCTCAACTCGATACCTCCACGCTTTCTCGAGATAAAGGGTCTTGACAAACAGACAGACGGACGGACAACAAAGTGATCCTATAAGGGTTCCGTTTTTTAAAAAATAAACGAAAATAGGGTCTCGTCTTGACATCTTTTGGCTACGGTTAAACTATTTTCTGCTTTCACACCTGATAACCACACCCCGTAGTAGTAGACGTACTTCGTTCGTAGACGAACTAAAGTCACCGACATAGCAAACAGGGTTAGTAAACTGAAGTGGCAATGGGCAGGGCACATAGCTCGAAGAACCGATGGCCGTAGTCGGGTAAAAAGTATCATGTAAACATTTTTGGATGTCCGGATCCCAGTAACAAAATCGTTTAAAATCTGTCAGAGGGCAAAAATGTTTACAAAAAGATGGCCTCCCGGCACTTGCCCATACACATTTTGCGTTGCGCTGTTGAGGCCTTTTCTGACTGGATATATCTTCCTCTCCATGGAAATTGATAATCAAAACAATTTTATAATAGTACGTATAGATTACCAATTGCTTTACTTAGATGATCATATTTGGCCGCCCTTGTCCGAAGAGCGTTTTGGTTCGATCGCGAAGTTGCCCGAATATCAGTTTTTTTTTGCAGCGAAGAGCCACACTATCATATTCGCCGAACCTCGGTCAAATTCGAGAATAGTGTAGTGTTGACTTGGTCACAACGAGCGATGTGCAATTTCTGAAACATAATCATATCAACTATTGAAAATTACAAATCTGACAGAAACATTTCCACGCCTCTGACATCCGTACAATAGATTGTGGTCGGAATCGTTTTTATTGTATTTTTTTATATTTATCTGCTATTTGTTTTGCGTGGTATGTGTATAATTATGTCATACTCACACATGGAAACATTCTGAAACTTACATGAAATCTAATTGAAAATATTACTTTGAAAACTTACTAGGTGCCCATCACTAGTGAAAACTCACAAACATTCGGAATGAAAAACAAACTATAGAGATATTATTTTACGGCGGTCTTTCTCTGCACTCCGAAAAGAAAACGGAGCAATTGCTATTCGTAGATACCTACGTAATAATTTTATATTGTCTCATGAAACGTGCTAGTTTGTTTTTATTTCCTTGTTTGTTAGAAAATCGCGATGTCGTCGCTTCATTATTTTCGTAAATTCAGATAGATAAGCGACAATACTTTAGACTTATCTTACCTAACACTAGCTTCAACTTCAATGATAAATTCGCGTCGATATTTATCCACGAGTTCAGAACCACAAAAACATTGCTATAAATTTGACTTGTGACTGGCAATAACATTGTTTGTTCACTTGACTCGGCTATTCTGAACCAGGGGCGTGAGAAACAAGTGGAGATTTTATTCTACCAGCGACAGGGTTGCCATACATTAGCGGGTCGGAATTTCTGTTTGACAGTATTTGTTGAACAACAAAGCCGACCCAAAGCAACTATTACACACTCTTTCCAAACTTTCATCTACATATATTCGTTTTTACCGCCCAGCTGTTCCGATTAATGCCAGCCGACTTATACCTATATGTAGCATCCCTAAGCCATATATCAAGACTGAAGGATAACAAAGCGAATTTATTCCGCTTATAAATAGGCTTTCAGCAATTTAAAATTCTAATTCGAAGTGTTTAGTAGTTCTTCTGCCGGCTTTTAAAAGTAAGGGTAATAAACACGTCTCATTAAATGTCAGTGCATCAGGTCGGCTTTTGTTTTAAGATTTTCATTAATCATTCGTGCTGAATGAGGGCACAATTCAATAAAAAATCGTTGCCGATTGTAAGAGGCAATAGCTTTAAAATGATAAATTCCATCTCCTCGTACAATTTATACTCCATGGAAAAGCTTGTTTGATTTCGAAGAAATGTGAAACTTTGTTTTTTAGCTTTCAAGTAATTTACAACTAAATCTGCTGAGATATGTGTGGCTAAAGATTTGGATATAGTATTTTATGTTTAAACCATTATATGAATATAGTAATATTTATACATAGGTATATGAACATAAATAAGAGAGAGAAGATGTACTAATGGCCCGATGAGGGTCGCCAGAGTGCGATGGTTACGAACCGCGTAATACCAGCGACTTTATTCTATATTAATACAAACTTCATTACACGGTAAACAAGTAAAAAACATCAACTAACTTAATCTGTTCTAAGAGTACCTAACTAAATCCGATGTCCCCAAGATCACGACCCTTATACGGCAGGGTAGGCTGAATAGCCAAGCTAATCCTTTGGCCGAGAATGAGCTGGCTCTGAATGCTTTTTTTTTTAATTGGCTGTAAATATAATATTTTGAGCACGTCGTTCGAGTAGCTGTTTTGCCTGCTGACAGTGCTGACTGTACGGGCACATATCATGCAATTTACCCAAGCAGGAAGATTACGTAACTAATGCGACCTGTCTGATCCGAGCAATGACCACTAATCTCCGACTCATTTAGACCCCTCTTACTCCTGTGACCATTGTCTCATAAATGACTTATATGAGTCAGTAAGTAGTGGTACTATTTTCATTAGTTAAGCACCTACAGTAACAAATTGAATTAATAAATCGGAAGTATTTCTGACGGCAACAATAGAAAAACGATTTTAATGACACAAAGAATTAAAAAAAAATTAAACAACTGACGAACTTCGTCTTTATCGCTCTCTTCAGTTATCTAAAGAGAGCGATAAAGATATATCGCAATATAAAATGAAGATACCTACTTACATAAAAAATCTGGTCAAGTGCGAGTTGGACTCGCGCATACCACAAAATATGAAAGCATCAATATTGTTCTGACGAAACGTTATTAAACTGGTTTGAGTTAGGTACCTACGTTGGTTTAACAACTGCAAATAAGTTTTTCTCAAAAATTGCATGTAATGTTGCCTTACCATCGCTAGATAGACTACAGTAAATGGAACATACCGAAGACTTTTTAGAAGTGTCCAGTAAACAGCGAGATTTTAAATTTGTAATCAATATTTGTCCAGTAAGTAAGTATGTAATTCCTATTACGTATCAAAATATTTGAATATCGAAACACGATTTACATCGTCACCGACCTATAAAAAAACTAAGGATGTGAAGGCGATGAGGTCGTATATAAATGTAAAAAGGATGCATTCCACAAATTGTTTTAATTATAAGTACAGTGCGACAGCAAATTGTAGAAATTAAAAAGTGGCGTCCCTTTTTCATAGATTAAATAGAAAGAGACGACATTGCAATATACACTTGCAATTTACACTAAAAGCAAATGTAAAATAAAAAGAGGTTAGCACTATTGGCAGTATAAACGTAACTCAAGATGCACATTTAAAAAAAAAAAGTAGGGACAAGGTTTAGTGCGGAAGTTTGTATGCAGCGTTTAGTTCATAATTGTGCTGTGTAAAATGACAATGATATTTCGGAATTCCTTCCTTTTTTGTGTCGTTTAGAAAAAAACTCGGAGTTAAAATTGAAGGTAAGCTTTATGATATGAAAATTAGTTAGAAAATACAACAATGTATAACAATAATTAAATTTTATCTTTAAGACTTAGATTTGTAAGACAGTGCAAACAATTAAACGCAGTATTTATAAAAAAAGAAATTAAGGTGGGATTTAAATTAAAAGACAAAAATTTCAAATTTGTTTGTGTGATCTATTACATTAATTCATTCATTCATGCAAAAATGAGTTCAGACGAGTCTGATTCCGAATAGACGGCACTCCTCCATACAGAGTTAGCTAAAATAATTTACTTCCGACTAAATCCAAGGAGATATAAAAAAATACAAGAGATTCATTAAATGGAAGGAAGAAAATCAAGTTAATAATTGGTCAGATAATGTGTGATAAGGTCAGAATATTTCAACAATCTTTCTGAGACAATCGGATGGCTACAAAGGAAAGAAATCACAAATATTCAGCAGCAAAATATAGAAAAGTTCTTAAATCAACCTCTAGATGATAAACATTTTGGCGATGGAGGTAAATAAATGCTGCCGCTATTTGATAACGATATAACTATATCTTTTATCCAAGTATAAACTCATAATTATTTTTGTTATAGGTTGTTATCATGGGAGTTAATGGTGCCTGCGACGACGAATATCACAATGTGTAATAATAAAAATGGGATTCATTAGAAAATGGCCGAATATGAATGTCACCTACAAAATATAATTTTAATCTAATTTTCTTGTTTAATTTTTGAGAAAAGCACTATACTTGCTTCGACCGTAAGAGCCATCCTGGCCTCGTATTATATCCGGACCTCGCCTACGGCTCGGTCCGTCTAATTCCTACTCGGCCAGTATGGCTTACTTACTGGTCTCTGCCGTAATGTACTATAAAATCACAAATAGATAATTATTATTATAGTAACTACAAAACGGACTCTGTATATATAAGACTCATTAAAATAACAAAATATCTATTAGTAACTAACTACTTAGTTTATAATTAGAACGTTCCATTTCTCAACCATAATAAATTAATCCCTTGACATTAGAAAAAACAACCTATGCTTGTTTTTTTTTTAATTTATTTTAGATTTTTTTAAACATGACTGGAACTGTTAGAGTAGCTAACCCTCAATACCAGTGAGCCAGACTTTGTGCGGGACTACAAACCCACTAACGCACCTCTCCGCACCATAGGAGTGATGAAATCGAAAATGCAGTCGCTAGCTAAAACAGCGCGGAGTCGACCGGTTAAATACGAGGGGCGTCTGAAAAGTTCTAAGCCTAAGGTATTTCGAGGTTATATATGCGTTTATGATACTGGCCACTAGAAAGGCCATTTAAAAACAAATTATTAAAAAATAACATGTCACGTTTTTATTATTCTGTTTCGAGATATTCAACGGAAAAGTACATCATGTGTGGATTACCAACGAATATTACGAAAATTGAGCACCGTGCTGTAATTAAATTCCTTACAAAAAGTGACAAATCACCGCAGTGTATTTTTGAGGAAATGGCTATTATTTACGGTGATTCTGGGCCTTCTTATGCCACAGTCAAAAAGTGGAGTCGCTTATTTAAACTCGGACGGGAATCGATCGAAGACGACCCCCGCTCAGGGCGGCCAATATCGGTAGTGACCGAAGAAAACGTAGCAAAAGTCAAAAAGCTGGTATTAGAAGATAGAAGAATTAAGGTTTGGCAAATAGCTGAGGTCTTAGGTATTAGTAAAGAAAGAGTCGGAGAAATTTTACATGAACATTTGTACATGAGTAAAGTCAGTGCTCGTTGGGTACCGAAAATGCTAACGGCCTTCGATAAAGTACGTCGTGTGGAAACTTCTTGGGCGTTTTTAGAATTGTGCGAAGATGATTTAGATGAAGTTTGTTCCCGAATAGTAACTGTTGATGAAACATGGATCAGACAGTATGATCCGGAGTGTAAGTCTGAGTCGATGCAGTGGATTGAAAAGGGTGAAAGGCCGCCGAAGAAATTTAAAGTGCAAAAGTCGGCCTCTAAGTTAATGGCTACGGTATTTTGGGATTGTGATGGCATTCTTTTAATCGATTATTTAGAAAAAGGCTCTACGATAAACGGAACTTATTATGCAAATCTAATAAGACAGGTGCGACAAGCCATAGTTGAGAAAAGGCGGGGTAAACTAAGGAAAGGCATTTTGTTTTTGCAAGACAACGCACCCGTTCACACCGCTAATGTTGCGAGGCGTGCTCTGAAGGAAGTTGGTTTTGACGAAATTGACCACCCACCCTACAGCCCAGATCTAGCCCCAAGCGATTATTTTCTATTCAATAATTTGAAGAAAGAGTTGAGGGGAAAGCGATTTAGAAGTGACGAAGAGATGAAGGCGGCTGTACAGGAGCATTTTGAAGGGCAAAATGAAGATTATTTTTTTAATGGCCTAAAAGCACTGTATAAAAAATGAAAAAAATGCATTGATTTAGGAGGAGACTATATTGAAAAATAAACACGAGTTCATTTGTGTAAATTGTTTTTTTCTATCTTAGGCTTAGAACTTTTCAGACGCCCCTCGTAGAACAGTTATTTTAAACCTGTTACGTACGACGAGGAAGCAGGCCCTGTCTCTGTCTTCCGAATCGGTCATTGGATTTGTTGTTTTTGTAAACACAGGGCTCGGGTTTTTCGGAATTCTATTTTGAAATGGATTAACAATAACAGACACTATACGTGGGAAAATTATATCAACAAATCATTATGTTACCACGCGAAAAAGGAAAATATACAATAATGATGCAGTAATTATAAGGGATCTTTGTAAAATTAACATATAGCAAGACCACCTTGCTATGCGCCCCGAGCCGCGCTTATAGTCTACAAATCAGCGCGCATCAGCTAGCTCCGAGTTCCACTTTTGTTCGGTGCGCTTTCTTAGCCGGTAGTGGCGGCGCGCACGCGTCAATTGTTCGCTTCGCCACGCTCCACGACCAATTGAGTTATATGTAACACAAACAACCAAACAAATAAATTCTCACGTGGCTTTTGCGAAGGTGAAAAAGGTATTCTGGAGTAATATTAGTAAAACTATCGTGAGACATCTTTAATAATTATTCTTGACTTGACCTAATTATTTTTTTAAATACTTACATAACATTTCATAATTATAAAAACAGTATTCTGACAATTTTCACGTAAGTTTAAACCGTTTTTATAGGTATTCTGTAATGTTTTTTTCCGTGATTACCAGCAGCACACATTATGAAAACGAGTAACGAAGCAGGATGAAACTTCATGTCCATCCTATTCGAGAACTAAGGATGGCTTGAAAAATATCCGAGAAGTTTCTGAGGTTCATCCTCTTGTAAGCTTTGTCAGAAATTAGATTTTTAATAATGTATCATTTTGTTTATTTCCAGGGTCATGCCTGAAGTGTTTCCAGTGCGTCTCTGAGAACAACAGGGACTGTGCAGCGCCCACGCCCCCGCCCAATCTATTAGTGGTAAGTGGTTCTTCTATTCAGTCAAAGCGTAAAAACATTAAAAAAATGGGAAAAAGAGAAATGGGTGACCAAGTAAGATCATGATGATAATCATATCCTGACTGATTTCGGCCACAGCTAGAAGACACTATTGGCTTATAGAGAGGTTGACATATATAGACAATTTTTTGCAACAAATATGCGACTACACTCGCGACAATCCACCCACCGACAAAATTTTAATTAATGACCGCTGATGGACGGGTCTTTACAGGCAGCTTATTAAAAAAAACTAAATGCTACTATATAAAAAAGAAGTTAAAAATAAATTGGAGTGTACTGTGAGCTAGCTCTAGCTTTTAAAAACCTTTACCATAATGTTGAACCAATAATTAGAGAAGATTATCAAGCCAAGTCGCATTGAAAGGTTCAAAGCACTTCATAAATTATGAGTTGAGTCTTTCTCAACAGTGGCTCTTCTTGAGAAGTATTAGTGACTTGTGAAAATACTGTTGGATTATGAATGCAATATGTTTTCTTTATAAAGTTTTATTGGTAGTTTTGTAATTGTTTATGGTGCTCTACTTTGTCTATGGACGTCATTCGTCTTTTGTTCGTTCTTCTCATGTTCTCGGATAAATAACATCAAATATTTCAGTCTCAAGTTTATCTTTTATTTACTATAAGTAACCATAATCCTTCTACCTTGCGGCCTAGTAAGGCCGACTTGCATAACATTGATCATTTTACTGTGATCGTCTTCCAGGACTGCGGCACGCAAGACTCCGTGAACTTCAACAGGCTGTACCTGAGCAACATCCTGCCCCGCGACATCGACGACGGTGTGCTGGGCGCCTCCAGATTCTGCCACAAAATCGTTTTGAGTATGTCTGCAATGTTTTCAATATCTGTCATCTGAGTAGATTCTGTGCTGTGACATCTATGACATCAAGTGTTCAGGTTCTGCTACAAAATGATTATAACTTACTTGTAAGTAAGTCGTCAACTAGGGGATCCAAAACCAATTTATTTGTCATATTAAAACCGGTTTTAGGCTGTACTATAACAAAAAAACTGGTATCGGACTCCTTAACTTCATCATCTTCCTAGAATTTTTATTTTGATACATTGGCGTTAGGCGGTTGATCCCTTGCAATGCGCGCTTTATGAACTGCTTCTCCGGGAAGCGGTATTGCGTTTTGTAAACCTGTTAGACATCGATCGAATTTACATTATTTATACGCAGGTCTTTTTTAAACACACATTAAGATAATAGTTTAACTTCCTGACTTGATCAAAAATGAAATCTGGTTCAATTATCCACGGTCCGATTAAAAATAAAAAGCTAGAACTCATTGAAAATTACTATGGTGATGATAAAGTGAAGCAATTCGATATTTGAAATAGTAAATACAAACTTTTGTCTCCCCTATTTCAGAAAACGGCGCCGTCGCTAGGACATGCCTCGTCGGAGACGCCCACAACCTGAACCTCAGCTGCCAGCTCATCCAAACCGCCGCCAGGGTGTTCACGGACCCCAGTAAACAGATCCAGCACTGCAGTGCCTGTGACAAGGACCAGTGCAACGGAGCCGGCTCCATCGCCGTCTCACTCCCACTCGCCTTCCTCGGTCTCATCGTGTCTTATCTGTACTCTCAACAATAAACAAAATAGCAAACAATGGCTTCACGTCCTAGCTAGCACCGTACGCTTTGTGCTCTTGCTATTGCATTTGAGGGTGCCAGATCTTGCTGTGTATCAGACTTAAGAATCCATGAATAAAATCTTTAAGAACACCAACCAGTCGCCTTACAACCGAGTCTAAAAATACACTAAAAGGACATCGCTCAATTAAAAAAACGTGTGCCTAATGTAAAACTTCTCCTGCTGTGGGATTTGTATTGAAAGCTACACTTTTCTTACCTTATCTTATCTTAACTAAGAGCTTGTGAGAAGTCTGATACAACAGCGAAAAATTAAACAGACAAGACTTAAAGTGAAAACATAAGACCTTTAGTGAAGGACTGTCCGAAATCATTGTTGTTTATTTTGCAATGTTATTATGTAGTTTTAACCTCATGTGTAGTATTAGGATAACATAAGTTCACAACAGATAGAAATAACCTTTATAAAATATTATATATCAAGTAAGTAATATCTTTACCAAATGATATTAAAATTTTGCTTAGTGTCTATACATACGTATGTACCTGGTATAACAGTCTGCTGAATCTCATGATTATCATCACCCCAATAAGTATATAAATCATATATAGGTACTTTAAGGTATTTTAAACGTAACCTGTAATATTTCTGCAGTTAAAACATTGATAAAAAAAATAGTCATAATATTGTTTCAGTAATTTATTTGAGCATACCGTTTTAATTATGTTTTGTATTTTTAATGCATTTTATGTATGTTTTGGTATGACCGTCCTTGTAAGTTTATTTTCAATAAAAAGTAAATTTTACGTAGCCTTTTATTTATGTCATAGAATACGCAATTTCATGTTCTAAAATGTATTGATTAACTTTAATGAATGAATTAATTAATCAACCAGTGCGGATGCACACTAGGGACGCATAAAATAAGATAAGTTAATACACAATAACTCACTTATTTCAGAAATTACATTGATTTTAAGTAGGTACTTGGACTAACTTCAAAAACAGTGTTCAAGAAGTTACTATTGTAACCAATCGTCCTCAAAGCGAACATTGGACAAGAATTATATCACTGAAAGTATTCATTTTATTAATGATACGAATGTAGTCATCGAGCAAGGTACTTGAAATTGTTGATTGCACTAGTTATTGAACTAGTTTAACTCTTCACAGAATAAATAACAAAGTAGGTAAGTATACATTACCTACTTAAAAACTGAAAAGCCACTTAAGGTTTGCAGTCTTTTGGCCCAACAACCACTTCGGTCTTAGTGGCCAGCGGCACGGCTTGGGAAGAAACATGGCCCTGCCCGTCTAGCACAAATATGCTTCATGACTCTTTTCGCGCATCATAGTATCACCTGTCACTCTCTCACAGTACTGTAGAGACCAAGATAGGTAGTATATCTCGCGTGAGAAAGAGTCGCGTGTTTGTGTTGTTCTAGAGCTGCAGGCAGCGGTGAACGGACGACAACAAAATCATACATGTCGCGGTAGATAGGATGGCAGGGAGGTGTGTGGCACATTACATGAGCTATCGGGCATAGTTGTGGACGAGGAGGTAGTTGTGAGCAAAATGAAACACATAAGACACAATAACTGTAACTGGCACCGAGGTCACCACGCTGGCTACTCGAATTCTCAAAAGCAATAGTCTTCATTAAATTAACACTGTATTGCTCTGTTATAATAAATTCACTGACTCTAATCAACTTAGTATAGCACACCGTAACCGGGCAGTTCCAAGGCAGTAGTGACCCAAACTGAAGTGTCGTGGTCGTTCTCTCCGAGTGAACCGCCAAGACTCTGTCCAGCGCGCAAAACTGGTTCAAGGGGGTGCTACGCGCGCCGGTTTCGAGCTTCCATACTGATGATCGTCTCCGACATACAGATATTTGAAGCATGCTACAAAACGCCGCGTGGGGGAAACAAATGCGTCAATGACTATGAAAGATTGCCATAACAACATCGGTATGATTTTATTTTCGCCGCTCGACGCTCACCACTGCCGCTGGTAGCGCAAAGTCGAGGCTGGACCGATAGAGCGGCAAACGCGCAATGACTACTCGTAGCGTGCTTGATATTCTTCTTCTTTGTCGTCACACTCTTGGCATAGTGGTCGTGGTCGTCACATCAGGGTTGGTAGCAAACTTTACAACTTTACAACTTCGCCATTCCTCCCGTTACTGCTCTTCTTGGGCTTGATAAATCGTTATGATAAATTTAAAATTACTACCAGAATCCTGCATTGTTAAAATAAGTGACAAAGCATCTGTCACTCACATTCGCATTTTGTCAAACCGTGTCGGATATTTTGTCACTTAATTATCGGGTGATAAAAGCAATCATGATAGGGCCCCGCAGCACGTAAAATACTCTTCGCTATGAATAATGTCGTATACAGGTTTTCATCACAGTTACAAAAGGGAAAAATAAATCCACTTGACGCCTGCTTATCTTTCAAGAGGTTTCAATACAATAGTGAGATACTTTCACAAGCTATATGTTTTAAACGAATATACACGGTGTAATGCTCAGGTCGGTTTTTTTTTCATTTCGATATGTACTTCACTCAGTATAAATATAGCACCATTGTCATCTATCGTGGACCGCATTGGAACAATTATTTACTGCTTACCGTTACACCGTTAGTGACTTTTTCAAATATTCTCTCATTAAAGATAGTGCTCCTTCTTTTCTACACTGATCTTTTCTACATGAGGAGTCCATACGTCGATGTTCATCGAATAAAGCTTATTAGTTTAGTTAGAGGTCTTAAACCAAACAGACCACTAGGAATGTTATTTTTCCTCTTTAAACGACTTCAAAAATGGAGGAGGATGGATACTATGTTTCACTCTATGTATTTTTTAAGAAACAAAATAACGAATCGTTTATTGTCTCTCCGATGTTTAGTTCCGCTACAGTGCGTTGAAGTGACTCAGTAATTAAATACCTACTTCCTGATAAACAGCTTAGATAAAGAGAAGATAATGCTAATAAACAGACTGTTCTTTTTAAGTTTACGGTAACGTCGCTTGTACCCTTACCATGAGTTAACGTGACCGTACTCGTTAGCGATAGCGTAAACATTTGTATGGAAAACAGCAAAGCGTTCCTAGCGGTGGAACTATCATCTCAGCCATAGGACGTCCACTGCTGAACATAAGCCTCCCCTTTGGACTTCCATATATACCGGTTGGAAGCGACCTGCATCCAGCGCCTTCCGGCGACCTTTATAAGGTCATCTGTCCATCTTGTAGGTGGACGTCCTACGCTGCGCTTGCTGGTCCGAGGTCTCCACTCGAGCACTTTTCGGCCCCATCGGCCATCTGCTCTGCGTGCTATGTGGCCTGCCCATTGCCACTTCAACTTGCTAATCCGGTGAGCTATATCGGTCACTTTAGTTCGTCTACGGATTTCCTCATTTCTGATTCGATCACGTAGAGACACCCCGAGCATAGCCCTCTCCATTGCTCGTTGAGCGACTTTGAGCTTTGAGATGAGGCCGATAGTGAAAGACCACGTTTCGGTGCCGTAAGTCATCACTGGTAACACACATTGGTTGAAGACTTTCGTCTTGAGGCACTGAGGTATGTCGGACGAAAAGACATTGCGTAGTTTCCCGAACGCTGCCCAGCCGAGTTGGATTCGGCGGTTGACCTCTTTCTCGAAGTTGGACCTACCTAATTGGACCACTTGTCCTAGGTAGATGTATGAGTCAACAACTTCGAGTACCGAGTTTTCAACAGAGACTGGGATGGGCACAACCTTGGCATTTGACATGAGTTTCGTCTTGTCCATGTTCATTTTTAAGCCCACCCGTTGAGAAACTCGATTGAGGTCATCGAGCATCATGCTGAGTTCCTCCATCGCCTTTGCCATGACTACGATGTCGTCGGCAAACCGAAGGTGAGTGATGTATTCGCCATTGATGTTGATGCCAAGTCCTTGCCATTCCAGGAGCTTGAAGGCGTCTTCCATAACGGCCGTAAACAGTTTCGGGGACACAACGTCCCCCTGTCTTACGCGTTTACGCCTCTTCTCAATGGAATGGCCTTTGTGCTCTGCTCCTGAACTCGGACCGACATGGTGGCGTTACTATACAAACACTTCAACACTTCAATGTACCGATAGTCAATATGGCATCGCTGAAGTGAATCGAGCACCGCCCATGTTTCCACCGAATCGAAGGCTTTCTCATAGTCCACAAACGCTAAGCATAATGGCAAGTTATACTCTTCAGTCTTCTGTATAACTTGCCGCAGCGTATGTATGTGGTCTATGGTACTATAGCTTCTTCGGAAACCGGCTTGTTCGGGAGGCTGGAAGTCATCAAGTCTATGTTCGAGACGGTTCGTGATGACCCTTGAAAACAACTTATAAACATGGCTTAGAAGCGTGATGGGCCTGTAGTTCTTCAATAGGCTGTTATCACCTTTCTTGAAGAACAGTACCACCTCGCCTCTATTCCATGCTTCAGGCGTTTTGCCCCCGGACAAGACGGAATCAAAGAGCTTCTGGAGGACCTTAAGTACCGGTGTTCCACCCGCTCTCAGAAGCTCTGAGGTGATTCCGTCTTCGCCCGGCGCCTTGTTGTTCTTAAGCTGCTTCAGGGCCATCCTAATCTCGTACAGACTGATGTCCGGGATGTCTTCGGTATAATGTCGGGACAGCTTGGCTCTTGGATCGCCTACCAAGCTGTCAACGGGCTTTGCGAACTATAATTACTATAATTCTGCATAAAAATCTTTTACGCAGTCGCTAGCGAGTACGGTTCGTTTAAGCTCATGGTAAGGGTGAGGTAATTGCAACTATTGAGAAAATATGCTTTTTAGGGTTCCGTACCCAAAGGGTAAAAACGGGACCCTATTACTGAGACTTCGCCGTCCGTCCGTCTGTCCGTCCGTCCGTCCGTCCGTCCGTCCGTCCGTCTGTCACCAGGCTGTATCTCAAGAACGGTAATAGCTAGACAAATGAAATTTTCACAGATGATTTATTTCTATTGCCGCTATAACAACAAATACTAAAAATAAAATAGATATTTAAGGGAGGCTCCCATACAACAAACTTGTTATAGATTATGGTACGGAACCCTTCATGCGCGAGTCGGACTCGCACTTGCCCAATTTTTTTGATATCTTGATATCGTAGAAGCGGAATATTTTATTAAGACCACTCATATAATACTTAATAGTACTAAACCCGTATGGGTGTAGTACAATTAAGTTTAGGCAGTTAAGGTATCCTTACTATCGATAATTTTAAGAAATAAAATCACCATTTATCTACCTGTTTCTATGAGTCATTTTTGACCTAGTGGTTGACTGGCAAAGAACCCATCATGGCATTACATCCGCTATTTGTAGATATTTGTAATGCGTAACAATATTGTGCAATGAGATTTAAATAAATACTTAAACTACAAGTCTCGAAGCTCAATCAATACATTGTAAAAATCTTAGCAAAGCTTGTACTATGGTTATTGAAGCTATAGTTGTTTGTTTTCTGTCTCGTAGCACATATGATATGTCTAATACAAACAAAAATAATAGTTTCTTCCAATAGGCGTGCGGACATTTTTTTTGAGGATGCCAATCGATTCTATTTTTTATTGGGATCAAAAGTATATAGGACTAAACTTAGACTGCTCTAAAAGTCAGAAATGACCGTCAACATTCCAACAGAGCACTAAAAATGCACCATACTCGTATCTGTATATTGAAGTAACATATTAAAAAAAAAATTTTTTTCTTTGTTTCATGATATATTGAGCTAATTTTATTCATATAACTACACTATGTTGTATAATTCAACATCAGTCGCATCCTCTATTGTATGTAAGTATAGTACGCCCGAAATTTTGTCAAACCAGCACAACTGAAGTACATTCTTACGTTTATCGTATCTGATCTATTTATGAGGTCTGTCCTCATTTTGTGTTATTTTGACAAAGAGAAGTTCTGTTCCAATCTTATTCAAATCAAGTAATAATCGTAGTGAAACTATCAAGTAGACAAAAGCGATCCTGTGAAGATCAATACATTGCGAGATTACGAGTCAACAACATTCAATGTCTGTTTTACTTTACAATGAAGTAAACAATTTAAAAAATTTAATGGTTCAGGCGGGGTTTGAACACGGTTATCATACCCCTGAGCCTACTGATAATTAGACCATTGAACCGACGTGAGAGGCATTGAATTTTTCTACCAGTTGCTTCATTCATTAGAGTTAGGGTGGCATTGTAAGCTCGCACGCTATGAGACGTAACTACTTTAGTAAAAAAACTAATTTAATGTCGATGTTTTCAGTGGACAATCTTCGATGTTATGTGTATTATGATTGTGAGCAAGTGTATGGATACCATTTATCACCGTGTGAACCTCTAGCTTCGACTACTACTTCAAGCACTACAACGCGTGACAACAACTACGAATACTACTCCAAGTTACACAAATTTTACAACGCCTACTATCATACCCTCGACCACTTTTACAACAACTAGAACTACTACAAGAACGACAACAAGAACTACCAGAAGAACTACAAAGAAAGCACTATCTGATTTTGCTGACACAGTAAGAGAAGCGAATATATCATACCAATGTTACCAAGGAACAATTCGTGGTGAGTAAAACATAAGATGGTTAGGATCGCAGGCAGAAACTGGATGAGGGCGGCGCAAGACCGATCGTTGGAAATAATTTAGGAAAGGCCTTTGTCCAGAAGTGGACGTCTATCGGCTGATATGATTATGATGGAAAGATAAGAAAAATACCGTAACATAGTTCAGTAATCTTGGAGTATCTAGAGTCACAACTCAAAGGTTAGAATTTAGTCGTTTCCATTGGTTTATGTGATAACATTAAGAACACTGATATGTCTACGCACCTAAGCGATGTCATTTGACGTCTAGCCCTTTAAACCTGTAGTAGCGCGACTTATTCCCTTTTTGAATATGAATTAAAATTGATTGGACTAGGAGGCTTTCCTAAAGGTCCTTTGGGCGTCCTTGGGAACTGTATTTATTTTTTGACTATTTGTGAAAACAAGCGTTGTGAGAGGTGGCGACGCGTCGTGACTGACCGATCTGTATGTACAAGATGTGTATGAATGGTTACGGCCACGCGCTAAACATGTCATACAGGGATCTATTAGGTAATGGCGTAGAGCGGAGCTATACTCCAGTGCCCTTGCCATGACTTAACGTGACGGTACTCGCTAGCGTAAACGATTTGTATGGAGTATAGTGCCCCTAGGGGTTACTTTGTAAAACTACAACCCCCCATACTAATCGTTTACGCAGTTGCTAGCGAAAACAGTCATTCATGGTAAAAGGGTGCACATTAGAAAGACAGATATTTACCACGTTGAGAATCTGTCTTCCAGGTCCTTGTGTGATAGATACGGGTAGCTATAGAAATAATTCTTTTGGTTGAGCGAATCCACTTAGCTTTGTACCCGATGAACAATACTCATTATCTGTATTGTTAGCTGTGGCCACAACTGCCACTTCAAAATGTAAGGCGTTATAAGTGCAAATTACTTTTACACTAAATTAGTCTTTAAGTCAAACGAAATAAGGTTTACTTTTAAACAAAGAGAACAGAGATGTTGGTCACTTCATTGTCATTATAAGCATCGAAACGAGCTTCACTGCTCTTTCACTTACGAAGTGACCAACATCTGTGTTCTCTTTGTTTAAGAGCAAACCTTATTTCGTTTGATTTGAAGACTAATTTAGTGTAAAAGTAATTTGCACTTATAACGCCTTACATTTCAAAGTGGCAGCTGTGGCCACCGTTAACAATACAGATAATGAGTAGGTATTGTTCATCGGCTACAAAGCTAATGGGATTCGCTTAACAAATGAGATTGGAACTTATACATCACTTTTTTCTTTTCACGCACCGTGGTGCCATTGCCGTGGCCTTACCGTCCCATCTTTCTTTTTACAGTAAATAACTTCGAAGTGACCGCCCGCGGCTGTGCAGCTAACCAGACTTGTGAGTCATTGGGACTGACATCCTGCTGATTCTGCCCTTTCGACCAGTGTAACTCAGGGAGGTCCATTAATTTCGGTACCAGTAGAAGTCCCGATGTATTTCCTTTCGCTGTGATGATCATCGCATATTTATTTTTAAACAAAGAAGCTGACGATGGCCTACTCAGAAGTTTGATAGATTTTTGTCTGAAGCCAACGTACGCGTACCACCGCGTGCGCAGCGGATAGGACCTCAAGTCATATTATTCGTCCACCGTCGTAGGAACGCCATGTTAAATAATTGAAGGGAATTTACGGAATTTAATAATTAAAGAGTTCAGTAGGTATTTTAATGTTGATGTGCAACTTTAAGTCAAGTGTCTTATTTATAAATAAATGTTTTTATTAAAGCCTGTGATTTCATAATTTTGAAACATGTTAGACTTCATAATCATATAGAGACGAATTTAATTCAAGACGGCGAATCCATATGTAAGCAGGAACCGTAAAGTGGAATACGCATTTGCCATATCGCCTTTAAAGCTCAACGTGTTAATGACACTCAAGCAGCAGCTGTTATTCGAGCTGCTCGAATGGCACTGGACATTAAATTGTCGAGAATTTTACAGTTCTAGGGAAATTTCGTACCGCGAACGCTCCGCATGGAGAATGAGCCTCGGCAGGCTGAGGTAGATTCCTCATCATCAAAGGCCTTATACATCTTGACAGATGATTTAAACAGCGTCAGTTTGCGAGAGGCAACGCCTCTCGTGACTATGTAGTCCTATCCGGGAACAACATACACGTCCACATTTCCTACATGTCCATGAAGACCCCACCGCGGAGGAGACAGTTTCGCGATTGTGCCTTTTTGCACGCTTTCTGGCCAAGTCTTGAAACCAGATGTTATCGTGGGTTCCTCAAGAGGGGATGAAATAGGTTCTTAAAGGGACGGCAAAGCGTGTGTGATGCTCTTGGGGTCGCAAGCTTACCTTCTGCGGCACCCAGTGTTTTTATGCACTACTCACAGCTTGCCATCAGGTGGGCCGCATACTTTCTTGTCATCGTCGTGCTATAATTATGAAAAAAAAAACAAGAATGTGATGAAGCCAAGAATTTACCAAATTCGGGCCTAGCAACTTCAAATTCTGTTACTTATGTTTTTATTTTTTTGTATTTGATATGTATGTCAGTTGTAAGGTAGATATATATCTACATGAGCCACAGTTGCCTGAAATAAATGTTTTCATTCATTCAAAAACCCAGTATGATTTCATTTCATCACAGCTGAACAGGGAAAGTAAACCCACTTGACGGTGGCTATTCCTAATCTTTCAAGAGGTTTTAATACAATAAAGAGATAATTCCAATTTATTTTATAGGTGAGTAATGTGAGTATACATGGTGCATCTAACCACTTTATTTTAATCTTTATTGAAAAAAAAAAGCTTTGATCGCTTAGCGACCATGTCAACCCCCTAGTGACACATACTTATAATTAACTACTATTAACTTTATAATATCTGAGCCGGCTTCTAAATCTAACCATATTATAACATGCTTTTATTAGCTCAATTTTAAGTAACAATGTAATCACATCTCGAGAGTCAATTTTAACCAATTTTTATGGTTGAATCGAATTGAAACTGCATGTATATATTTACGTGGTATTTCGATATTTCGGAGCTGATCTGATGAAGACAGAAGATAGTCGTAGGTGGGTCATTGTCAGTTCAAAAAACAAAATTCGTCCCTTCGGTGGTCAAAAGTTAAGAGCTTGTATGAATCTAGGTTATGTGGCTATCACATCGGATTATAGAAGAGGGAATGTTCTTTATTCTCACAGGCATTGAATCAGAAAATTAGGCCCTGGATTCCTTAATTTCGCAAATGTCCACCGGAAAGACGCGCACCTATATCTGACAATGACTCAGGTACCTACTCCTAAACAGAACGGCAAGTAACCAAGCCATAAACCAAATCAACTCCATACCAGTTATTGATGTTGTATCTGCATGAGACAAAGTTTTTATTCAACTTTTACGACTTTTTTGGACTCGTCCTTGAAACTATGCTTAGGGTGTCACTTTCAGTAAAATGTTCTTATGGGTCTTAAAAAGTTGTGATTTTGTACGTAATAAAATTTTGCGCCTACAAAGTGCAACAGTATTTTTGTTACGTATGGCCACTTTTGCTTGGCGATATTTCCGTATTAGTGTTCTAATTGTATTATTTGTATTTATTAAATAATTGATGTTCCATTTCAGGAAAGATTAACGAATAGAATTGTTTCTCTGATTTAAGTGAACATTTAAGGACATTCCATAAAACATACATTTCTCAATTTATTAAGAATTCAAAACGATTTTTTTTTCTTATATATTATGCCCAGTAGTTTAATTTTCTGAAAAATTCAATCACCATTTATATATCTGCCTCCATATATATTTATAAAGCTGTGCATTTTAACAAACATTATGATATCAATACTGATAAAGGTAACAAGCATATCCAGCCACCATGTTTAAATCCGTGATATTCCTTACAATCATATTCACAGTCGTAATTAGAGGTACGTATTTTTTCTTTTATTTTTACGACAAGATAAATTCAATCAAAATCGTTCATTATTTTTTTTTTGTCTTTATTAGATATTACATACATAAAGGTATTTTTTTTTCAGTTACTTTAAGTACATCAAACAGTAATACGTTACAAATTGGTCATTAAACTATTTCTTTACTTCATACTATATTATTGTTTCATTCTCTTCATTACATATGACAGACCTAAAGGTTTTTTTTCTCAATTACTCTACATCAAACAGTAATACTATACAGATCGGTCATTAAACTATTACTTTATTTTAACTTTACCTTACCTTGTTACCTATTCAGAAATAAAATGTGTAGAAATACAGTCCTGTATGATCAATACATTTCAGGTTGACTGTCACTCATCATTTTTATATTTTCAGTAAACAGTCTACAATGTTACGTTTGCTACGATTGTCTGCAAGCGACAGATGAATATTTAACATCATGTGAATCACTGGTTCCCACTACAACAACCAGTACAAATACTGCAGTGCCTTCAACTTCAACAAGTATGACTCCTACAAGTACTAGTACTAGTCCAAGTACTACACCACCCACAAGTACGAGCTCTGAATCAAATTCAACAACTACAACGCCTGTTACTTCTCCAAGTACTGAAACAAGTTCCTCGAGTACTACTACGCCTACAACAACTTCAACGACAACTGAATCAAGTACTACAACATCTACTACGACCACTCAATCAACTTCGAATACTACAACTTCTACAACTACTACAACTGAAGCACCGGCTAACCTGACAGCGAACAATGGAAAGGCGGATATAACATTAGAATGTTTTCACGGAAAAATTCGCGGTGAGTAAAATGTTAAAAAAAATTGCAACAATCCGTAACCTTATAAAAATATTAAGTGTTGTAGTTGGAAGTTTTAAATGGTATACATTTTTATGCATAATGTACAATATGAAAAGTCTTCATTAGTATTGTTGTACTAGGTTTTTTTTTTCAAAATGCCGATAGCTTGGAAGGATATAATGTGGTGTTCTTTATTCTTTTTCGCATACTTACAGCAGGTGATCAATCCAAATCGGGTCACCATGGAAGTCAGAAACTATAACAAAGAGACAAAACTGTCTTTAGGAACCATGCCGTCGATTTTAGACTGAATAAAAACTGCATTTTTTATTACATAACCGGGTACTCACAGGATCAACTACTTATAATAACAAATACGACGGTTACTTTTTATCATTTACAGAATTTTACCGGATTTAATTTCTGGTTATGTATGAGAGTTAATAAAAAAATAATACCATTTTTATTAAATCTTAAATCGACGTTATTGTTCCTGAGAACAGATTTCGCTATATCTCATAATTTCTGACTGTATATTTATCGATAGTACTAATAAATGCCCTGCACTAAACCATTTAAATACCAAACATACCTATTTATGTGCATACATATAAAAACGCGTTTTATCTATACTACACAAATTCTAGGCAAAAATCATTCTCACAGGCCTTCCAAAACAAAGTTTTGGAAAATATCGTTTCTGCTTCCAAAGTGTCATTGCTATTTGATTCGACATCTTATTTTGCAAGCGGTTTTCGAAATAAAAGAAGAGCCTAATTCCCCTTTTTTTTCAGTGAACAACACCGATGTGATCGTCCGCGGCTGCGCGGCGGGCCGCACGAACGAGACCTGCGAGTCATTCGGCCTCACTTCTTGCTCATTCTGCTCTTCTGACAAGTGCAACTCCGCGGCGGCCATTCAGTCTTCAGTAGTTCTTGTTGTTGTGACGTTCTTTACTTACATGTTTAAAGAATAGCCGGACTCTTTTGACAATTTACAATTAGGTGAATAAACTTTTTAAGAGTTTATTTATTAAGTCCCGATAAAAATCCCCGTTAGACACTGACTTCTATTCCAGAACTCGCCACTATATTTTTACCTTAGTGATATGGGCTATTACCATCACAGTGAACAACAACGACGTGATCGTCCGCGGCTGCGCGGCGGGCCGCACGAACGAGACCTGCGAGTCATTCGGCCTCACTTCTTGCTCATTCTGCTCTTTCGACAAGTGCAACTCCGCGGCAACCATTCAGTCTTCAGTAGTTCTTGTTGTTGTGACAGTCTTTACTTACATGTTTAAAGAATAGCCGGACTCATTCGACAATTTACAATTAAGTGAATAAACGTTTTTTTTTAAGTTTATTTATTAAGTCCCGATAAAAATCCCCGTTAAACACTGACTTCTATTCCAGAACTCGCCACTGTATTCCTACCGTAGGTAGTGATATGGGCTATTCGACTATCACAGTGAACAACACCGATGTGATCGTCCGCGGCTGCGCGGCGGGCCGCACGAACGAGACCTGCGAGTCATTCGGTCTCACTTCTTGCTCATTCTGCTCTTCTGACAAGTGCAACTCCGCGGCGGCCATTCAGTCTTCAGTAGTTCTTGTTGTTGTGACGTTCTTTACTTACATTTTTAAAGAATAACCGGACTCATTCGACAACAATTAAGTGAATAAACTTATTATTAATATATTAGTTTTTTTTTTGTGGAAGAGTTTATTTAATAAATCCCGATAAAAATCCCCGTTAGAAACTGACTTCTATTCGAGAACTCGCCACTATATTTCTACTTTAGTGATATGAGTTATTCGACTATCACAGTGAACAATACCAACGTGATCGTCCGCGGCTGCGCGTCGGGCCGCACGGACGAGACCTGGGGGCCTATGAAGGTTACGTTTCTCACGTGATAAATAAGTGACAAAGCATCTGTCACTCACACTCGCGTTATATCAAAACGTGACGGATGCTTTGTCACTTATTTATCGCGTGATAAAAGCAACCATCATTGGCCCTCTGCTAGTCATTCGGCCTGAATTCCTGCTCATTCTGCTCTTCGGATAAGTGCAACTCGGCGGAGTCATTTAGCCTCCAATGGGTCTTCTCGTCACGATGTTCTTTCCGCTAGGCTAGGCCGGTATTTTACGATTATGTTAATTTATTTAAAATTTATTAGTTTTATGGAAGACTGTATTTATTAAAACCCTACAAAGCTCCCCGTTCGACCCCTACAACTATCCGAGATCCAGATTTTGTTGTTGAAATCAAGCTCATAAGTTGTGGGTACAGTGGTCTGTCAGTATGCGATTCGCTTTTTATATGTCTCGCTCGCTCTTATGAGATCCAGATAAGAACCTCTCAGTTTTCGCCCAAAAATTCGGGACACGCAATCGCGGAATGTAAGAAGTAGGTACTTCTTACATTCCAAACCATACTCGTAATACAATACAATACAATACAACAATACTTTATTGCACACCAACAAGAAAAATATTACATGAGGAATCTTAAATTAAACAATGGTAGACAATAGGCGGTCTTATCGCTAAAGAGCGATCTCTTCCAGACAACCTTTGGGTAGCGGAGAAAACAAAATTAAGCAGAAAATAGTAGGTGGTGAGATAATACCTATTTATATTTTATTTTTATTTGATGGTTGCTTTTATCACGCGATAAATAAGTGACAAAGCCTCCGTCGCGTATTGACAAGAAGCGAGTGTTAGTGACAGATGCTTTGTCACTTGTTTATCACGTGATAAACGCAACCTTCATAGGTCCCCTGGACTATTTACAAAGCAATGGAAATAAGTATGTACTTACGGCACTGATTAATGGATATTCGATATCGGCGTTCAAATAAATTACCGAAACATAAATACAAAATATACCGAATAAAAAAATATTTTGTTACACATAATAATTCAACGTTAGAATAACTATACTTCTACCTGAAAAACTAAACTTCCGAAAAAAATAATTAACTTCCGAAATAAATACTAAGTTTCCGAAAACACGGCTGGCCGCGAACCAAACTGCTATATAGCAGTAAAGTAGGTAGGTTAGGTTAGAATTGCGACCACAACAGCGCGCGATCCGAGCGAGCGAAGCGAGCGTACCGCGGCAGCGGTCAGCGAAGCGCCAGAACAGAACACAATGTCGTTATAGTTTTACAAGTCCCACATTTAATGAAATGCATAAGGGTGATTTGATATTTATGATAATTATATATCATAAATATCAAATAACGATATATATCATAAATGTATAGTAACGATAAAAATGACAAACCATAGTTTTTAGTAAAACATAATTTAATCTGGTAGAAAATAAATAAATAAATAAATATTAAGGGACAATCATACACAAATCGACCTAGTCCCAAACTAAGCAAAGCTTGTACTATGGGTACTAGACGACGATATACATAATATATAAATACATATATAGGATAACATCCATGACCCAAGAACAAATATTTTGCACAAATATTTGCCCCGGCCGGGATTTGAACCCAGGACCGCCGACTCAGGTGTCTACCAACCGAGCCAAACGCGTCGTCAGAAAAGTATTAATGTCAACGAATTATACATATATTTTTCGCAACTTTCAGTTATTTCATTCGTTCGTTTCTACTCGTATATTTTTATGATATCTTCTAAACTAGATAAATTTTCAGTAATTGCAAGATTTTAGGAGTCGCAAAAACACCTTTAGTATTTATTAAATCATTATACACAATTTCTTGTTCTTTAGTTATCTCTAAAAACTTGCCCAAGACTATTGTAGCCGCTTTTGACGTGAACAAGTTTTGTAGGGTAAATGCAGTCAACAAATTGTATATAGTGATTTAATAAATATTAAAGGTGTTTTGCTAGCTCCTAGATTTCAGCTATTTAAAAAAACAGATTATGAAGGTATAAGAAAAAAATCGAAAGTGGCGCTAGTTTTGCATTACCCGTCGCCTTAACAAAATGGCTTATTTCCAAAATTTAATTATATATAAACAAGAACGTCTTCATTTAAAATTTGAAGCAAATATCCTGTTTTGACAAATGACCCAGAATTTTACCAAATTGCATCCGTCAAATTATGGGTAAATACCCAAAATGTTCGAGTATTTACCCGAGCATTTACCTGTTTATACTCAAAATTGCTATGCTCGTACGGGGGGCGTTTTTCACGTTTTTAAAGTAATATTTATAACAAAATCCTAATGACCGGGCCCTGGTTCCATGGATATCTCTCTGATATCACGGAGATATCTTCAATATGGTGATATATCGCCTCTTCGCCATCCCGGTCGCGTTAAGTTTGGGCCTATTTATATGCGACGCGATAGATATTAGGCGCAAACTTAACTTGACGTAGTAAAGTAACGTAAGGTGAACATTGCGTTTTCATGATAGATAAGCTTATATTTTGACGATACCTCAAAGTACACTCGAATTTGCGACCTGCACTAATAAATCAAGTCTGTCGTTACCTGGTTCTTATCTCGATTGGTTTCTCCCATTCAGAGATCTTTGACGCTGGTCATTATTGTCATTCTTATTGTATTAATCTGTTTATATATGAACCAAATGGTGATTGACTTCCATTAGTCGAACAAAACTGACGTGCGGATAAAGTTGACATGGAAATATCTGTGTTTTTGTTTATTTTAGTATGTAGTGCGGCTTTGGAAGGTCAGTAAACTAAAGTGATAAATTATTGTATATATTCAAATGCAACATTTAAACCCTTAGAGTAAGGTAATAACGAGTACGTAATTATAAATGATCTATAAATGAAAAAACTAAAATGGATACGTTTTGAGTGTTCCTTATTGTTCGTTCTTAGAAAATGTTTTTTTTTTTGTTTAGTGCAAAGTTTACAATGCTACGTTTGCGATAACTGTTCGAAAGTAAAACCAGAAGATTTACAAACGTGTGGATCATCAACAACCGGAACTTCGACAATGATGACCACAGTGGAACCTACAACAAATGCTGTAACAGAATCAAAAAGTCCTTCCACGACAATCGCAACAATATCAACCTCGTCCAATCTTCCAACTATATCAACGTCAACTACTACAGAGCCTACATATGTTACTGCCAACACGAATGAGCCTACGATGACTTCCATAAGAAGTACCCCAGAATATACAACCACAACGGAACCAACTAATTTCATCACGACTATGGCAGAATCCACAACAGTTCCCACTATAAACACGGCAGAACCTGAACTCACTTTCCCAATAGTGATAACAGAACTTCCTACTTTAACCGAAGCAACGAAAACAGAATCTATAGAAACTGTAACAGACTCTATAATCATGAACACTACAACTGAAACAATAGTGACTACAAGCTTTTCATCTTTAACCACAACAGAGCCTACAACCCTATTCTTATCAAATACGACAGAAACCACCACTACGTCATCGACAATGATAACAGACCCTTTAACCGCTTCCGAAGCAACCATGTCTGACCCTACCATTCCCCCCACATCACAAACAGAACCGACAACTGCACGGTCATCTACACAAAATACGGCAGTACGCACAGACAAACCTACTTTAAACACGATGGAATCTATGACCACTCCCGTGGTTGCTATAACAGAGCCTTCGACCACTCCCATAGTTATCAGGACAGACTCAATAATTCCAATTAAGCCAACACAATCTACAACTATACCCTCATTAATCGAGACGGAACCTAAAATAACTTTAACTACTTCTACGGCAATTACTAAGGAATCTTCATACATGACAGAACCTTCAACCGCTCCTACAGCAACGATGTCACCTTCTGATATCACGTCCACATTTACTACAAATGAGCCTGCAACGACCTTTTCGGTATTATTAACAGAACTTTTAACCCCGGCCATAATAATTACGACACCCACAAGCAAACTCACAATAATAACGCCAGAATCTACAGAAACAGCCTCAGTTAACATAACAGAATCTTTGACTGATTCCATAGTAAACACTACCAACAGTATCAGCACTTCCATACCAAATACAACAGAACCTATAGCAATATCCACAATAATAGATAAGGAACGTGAAACTCCATCAATAACAGACTTTTCACAAGATTTTATGGATATCACAGAACTTCCGACTTATTCCATAGCAAACACAACAGAATCTAAAACCCCATCGCCGATAAACATAAAGGAAATTTTAACTACCTCCGCAGAATCTACAACTATTTTCAAAATAATAATTACAGAACCAACCACCCCATCCACAATAGACATAAGAGACCCCTCGATTGATTCCATATCAATTGAAATGACTCAAACAGAGACACTACCTCCTAGGACCGAGCCCGAAACCCTTTCTTCAATAACAGAACAAGCCTCTACTGCACCTTTATCTGCCACAACTGATACGAAGTCTACAATAAATGACCCAAAATCTGGCGACTTGCTTACGAGAAGTCGTAGATATGTGACGGAAGGCTGTGCATGCGAAAACGTAAGTAAATTTTCATTTTTAAGGATTTTGAATGTCTAGTTAAGAAGATCATTAAAATTGTAATTGGCAAAACTTTCTTCATGTATAGCCTAAGTAGTTGCCGTTTAGCCCTGACTTGGTAGCGCTACAAATAGATTTTATATGGCAATAACGTACATAAGTACATACGTCATAAATATGCATTATAAAATGTCAGTGGTGGTATATCATCAACCAAATTAAAACATTGTTTACTGGAATGCTGCTCAATCCTTCCTTCTTTTCCTAAAATAAATATTGAATCGTATAGAAAAAAACTTGACTTTCATCACTGTGGATAGTTTTGGTTTTATTATGCGAAAACTACTTGAAATTTGCGGAATATAATTATCCTGTTTCATCTTTGTTTGCATCAGTGACATTCACCGACTTTCAACGTCAATTAACAAACATTTGTCGGTGCCAGTAAAATAAATTAGGAGGTACCACTCAAAATCCGCAATATGGCGTGGGTTTTAAAACTCCCTGTGGGGCTATAGACGGAATGGCAGTTTTGAGTAGGTGAAAGTGGCCGTCCACAGACGTGGTGCCGTCGAGATACGTATATCTAATAAACTTATCTCGACTTACTGTCCGTGAAAGTGTTAAACTATACGGTTACGTTGTCGTTTTCCTTGAATACAAAATTATTGATTTTTGTTCTCATAAATCAGATAATTTATATTGGAATTCGTAATGATAGTTCGAGTTCGCTGCACCGATATCGTCTGCCGCGTCAGACTTATCGATAATGACAAAACTCATTTATTTTATATTAAAGCTAACTCTCCTAATTAACAAAACTTGACCAAACCTAACCACTTTTTTTTTTATTCTACTGATTAATAAGAAAAAAGTGTTTTACCTGTCCCGGTATTTATAATCAAATCTGGTTAAATATAACCACTTCTCAGGTTCCAATCGAGTTAAAATTGTGCAAACATATATATGTAAGTCGGATATATGACAATGATATTGCAATATTGAGCAGGAGGGTCATCGGAGCTCTGTCATAATTATATTAGAGTTAATGGCCGCTCCATAGTTCTTTAACGTCCTATCGTGCAATGAAAAGTCTGGGGACCTATGATGGTTGCGTTTATCACGCGATAAACAAGTGAGAAAGCATATGTCACTCACACCTGTATTTTGTCAAAACGTGACGAATATTTTGGTCACTTATTTATTTTATCGCGTGATAAAGCAACCATCATAGCCCGCTGATGACTAGACTTGTAATAAAACGACGCAACCCTCTTAGTTAATTCTATTCTAATAACGATAACGAGAAATCTACGTTTGTCTAACAAGTACAATCATCAATAAATGCTTGTCTCAGTTATATATTATATTCATATGCTTGATAAGAATTATTGATACTCTTCTATAAATTATTTGTGAATAATATATTTTCTTAAACCCTGCCATCATAATTATATTATATATAGCGTTCTAAGTATGTGAAGGGTCCTATGTCTTAAATATTTTTAATAGATGAAGATGATGAACCAAACTCTTAAAAAAACCGGATTAAGTGCGAATCAGACCTGCCCACCGAGGGTCCCGTACAGATATATAGCGTTACTTAACCTCGATGATTGATTACGTACCTACCTACTTAAATAAAGACTATATTAAACCATTGATACAAAAATCAAAGCTCAAAGAAAATTGAAATGCGTAACCTGGTGGATGAGACCGGGCATCGAACCCGGTACCTCTGGATTGCCGGTCCAGCCCGTTAACCACTTCGCTACCCTTACGCCAAGCAATCTTTCGAATTTTTCATTATGCTTTGTGTGTCGATTTTTGCATTGTTTATTGGAAAGGCTTTGCACCTTAGTGACTTCTGTGTGAATACGTTAATATTCACATCTTACCGCACAACATTTCCAGCAGTGAACGAGTAAGCGAGAGAGGGCGCTGTTATTTATAAATTTTATGAAACATGTAATGTCTCATTTTTTTATGGGGTTTACACAAAGCTCAAAGAAGAGATGCTTTGATCTTTGTATCAATGTTTCAATATAAAAATTGTGGTGTATACCACGTTTCATAAAATGTATAATGACTATATTGTTTACTAGCTGTTGCCCGCGACTTCGTCCGCGTGGAATCTTATCTTGAACAGTTTACATCTTTATTGTATTATTTTCAGATCTAAACAATGTTGAAATTACTTTTCTTTTTTTGCAAGTTGATGATTTTGATGTTGGTTACTGTAATTCAACAAAAAATAAATAATAATAAATATTGAAGTGCTGCTCCCATACAATGAACGTTTTTTTTGCCATTTTATACGTAATGGTACCGAACTTCGTACGCGAGTTCGACTCGCTCTTGGCCTCTTTTTAGTTTTGTTTTCGGCTAAATTGCTCTAATTACGCGGAATCATTATTAACTCAGGTTTCAAGTCCTGCACTCAAAATAAATATTTGATCTTCAAACAAATTTTCAACCCCTTTTTCACCACCTTCTGGGCTGAATTTTCAAAAACGAATTCACTTTTCTTGTATTCTGATAATATGCCCTTATACAAAGTTTCAAGTCCTGCGCTCAAAAAAATGTTTGATCTCAATACAAACTATCAACCTCCTTTTTACCGCCTCAGGGGTTGAATTTTCAAAAACGCTGAAATTACTTTTTTTGATTTCTAATTATATGCCTTTATAAATACAAAGTTTCAAGTCCAGCGCTCAAAAAAAGGTTTGATGTCCATTCCATTCCAAACATTCAACCCCTTTTTAGGGTTCCGTACCCAAAGGGTAAAAACGGAACCCTATTACTGAGACTTCGCTGTCCGTCCGTCCGTCTGTCACCAGGCTGCATCTCAAGAACGGTGATAGCAAGACAGTTGAAATTTTCACAGATGATGTATTTCTATAGCCGCTATAACAACAAATACTAAAAATAAAATAAAATAAATATTTAAGGGGGGCTCCCATACAACAAACTTGTTATAGATATATATATATAGGTACGGAACCCTTCATGCGCGAGTCGGACTCGCACTTGCCCAATTTTTCACCATCTTCAGGGCTACATATATTTTCAAAAACGCTGACTCACTTTTTTGTATTCTAATAATACGCCTCTATTTAAAGTTTCAAGTCCCACACTCAAATTTTTTTTTAATCTTCATACAAACTTTCAACCCCTTTTCACCACCTTCAGGGCTGAATTTTCAAAAACGCTGAAATTTCTTTTCTTGTATTCTAATTATATGCACTAATACAAAGTTTAAAGTCCTGCGCTCAGAAAAAGGTTTGATCTCCATCCAAAGTTTCAACCCCTTATTTACCAGTTTCAGGGATGAATTTTCAACAACACTTAAATCAGTTTTCTTTTATTTTATTTTAATACCTATTTACAAAGTTTCAAGTTCCTAGCTTAAAATTAAAATTGAACCCCGAGACAAACTTTCATCCCCCTTTTAACCCTCTTAGAGGTTGAATTTATAATGACGTTAAATTAATGTTATTTTGTTATTATTATATATGCCTTAGTCAAAGAATTTGTAATGGAATCAAACTTTCAACCCTTTTTAACCATTTTAGGGGACGAATTATTGAAAACGCTGAAATTACTTTCCTTGTATTTTAATTATATGCCTTTATACAAAGTTTAAAGTCCCACGCTCAAGAAAAGGTTTGATCTCCATACAAACTTTCAACCCCCTTTTTACCACCTAAGAGGATGAATTTTCAAAAACGCTGAAATTACTTTTGTTCCATTTTATTTGCATAACTTTTTACGAAGTTTAAAGTTCCTAGCTTAAAATTACATTTGAACCCCAAGACGAACTTTCATCCCCCTTTTAACCCCCTTAGAGGTTGAATCTTTGATGACGTTAAATTAATGTTATTTTGTTATTATTGTATATGCCTTAATAAGAAGTTTCAAGAAATTTGTAATGGATTCACACTTTCAACCCCTTTTTAACCCTTTTAGCGGACGAATTTTTGAAAACGCTGAAATAGCTTTTCTTGTATTCTAATAGTATGCCTTTACACAAAGTTTCATGTCCCGCGCTCAAAAAAATACTTGATCTCCATACAAACTTTAAACCCCTTTTTTACCCTTTTAGGGGTCGAATTTTTGAAAACGCTGAAATGACTTTTCTTGTATTAAAATAGTATGCTTTTACACAAAGATTCGAGTCCCGCGCTCAAAAGAATACTTGATCTCCATACAAACTTTCAACCCCTTTTTTACCACCTTAGGGGATGAATTTTCAAAAACGCTGAAATCAGTTTTCTTTTATTTTATTTTAATATCTTTTAACAAAGTTTCAAGTTTCTAGCTTTAAAAAAAACTTGTATCCCATACAAACTTTGCACCCCTTTTTAACACCCTTAGGGATAGAGTTTTTCAAAATCGCTTCTTATCTCTAGCCCGCGTTATAAAAGTAACCTACTGTGCAAAAATCAACTCTCTAACATTAGTAGTTTCGGCTCTGCGTTGATATGTCAGTCAGTCAGGACAAATCCGTTTATATATATAGATAGAAGATGATTTAATTAGAAATGTATAGTTTCTGATTTTTCCTTATACTTGTAGTATAAAACGGTATTATTTGACTAATTTTATAGTTCTAAGTTAACGGAAAAAACCATGTAAATTTTGATTGAGAGTGTCGAAATATACGTTTTTTACAGCATAAGGCTGTTTCCACCAGTGCGAGGATGCGTAGCGAGAGCGAGGGATGTGTTTCTGTTAACCAATAGAATCAGTTGCGCTAAGCGAGGACTGACTGGAGTATATTATGTTTTAATTTCAACTTGACACCTCCACACGTTCCCGAGACAATGAGTCTTGACAGACAGACATACAGACGGACCGACGTACAACAAAGTGGTCCTATAAGAGTTCCGTTTTTTCCGTTTGAGGTACGGATCCCTAATAAAAACATTGGCAATTTTTGTAAAATTCATCACCATTTTATCATGAAATTGATTATTGTTTAATCTTTATTGGGCACTAAATATAATCATAATCTTATCTGGTTATTACTGCAATACTAAACAATATGGATAATTTTCAGCAAATCAAAACGTAAACATAAAATGAATGTGTTTGTGCTACTAGTGAATATACTTAAAACGCAGTTTTTATGAACTACATGTGAAAACTTTTTTCTGTTTTTAACCTTTAATTTGGCAAAGAACACTAAAGTTCCATAATTCCAGCCATGAGGCTCTATGTGGAGTTCGATAGTTCAATCGATTGCGGTTCAGAAAAAAAAACAAAAAGAGGGTCACAAGTTTTGTCCAATAGTTATATTGAACATTGCCAAATTAAGGGTTAACGGCCAGTCGACTAGTCTGACTTTCTCTTTCACTCCCATTTCTGAAGTTCTTAGTGTCCAAATCAGTAATCACAATTGGTCGGTATGGGATATATGTTTCGTATGAAAAATCTCATTTGATTGGTACAATGTATTTATTGTTGCATCTTCTCAATTTTATTGAACATATTAATAATTCTGTGTTACGTTTTTTTTACAGGAAAAACCATGTGATTGTTCGATAGACTATCAAAGGTCGAAAAGGTACGCCTTAAGAGGACTGGCTTTGACGAAAGATGAGGTTCAATATACTTGCGTGGTGGATACATTCCTAAGTAAGTGAAGATATCATGTTTTTAAACGGACTAGATATTTCTAAGTCAATATTTTCAGAAAAGTCGTGTTCATCAAACTTATGTTCCTTGGGCAGTCCAAAAGTAACAATACAAAATGGTAATTCCTTTTTATAATACCTACAGTACTCAAGGGGACCAATTTTTAAGCCGTATGATAACAATCAATTAAATCACTTTTAAAAACCACAGTCCTCCACCGGTGGAGAATGTCTCCCTCTCTCTCCCTCTCTCTCTCTCTCTCTCTCTCTCTCTCTCTCTCTCTCTCTCTCTCTCTCTCTCTCTCTCTCTCTCTCTCTCTCTCTCTCTCTCCCTCCCTCTCTCTCTCTCTCTCTCTCTCTCACTCACTCTTACTCTCTGTCTTATTTAAAGGTGTTGGATAGGGTTATTTAATCCTTAATCGAGTCCCTGTTGTGGATGGTTGCGGGCGGCGGACGGAAATACGATGACCAGAATGACTATAACCCATGTATAATTTAATCCAAACATGAAATTTACAATTACAAATAACATAAACGCGATACAAATTTCAAATTCAAAAGTCCGCATTAGCTACGGCGCGAGTGTGCTGACTGCTGAACAGTTCTGCTCAATGCAGTACGTGTGTGCACTAACAATGTCCTTTAAAACTCTTACCCTATAAAAAGCATTTTTCTCAAAAATGCTCGGGAATGTTAACTTTATTGATAAAGATTATGGTCAGTCAAAAATAAAAAATAAACATCCGGCTCGGTTTGGTCAACAATAATCTATATATTATATGTATTATTATTTTTTATTATCTATATATATAAAAGAAGAAGTCCTGACTGACTCATCAACGCACAGCCGAAACTACTAATGTTAGAGAGTTGATTTTTGCACAGTAGGTTACTTTTATAACGTCGGCTTGAGATAAGAAAGGATTTTTGGAAATACCTCCCCTAAGAGGGTTAAATAGGGGTGCAAAGTATGTATGGGGTAATTTTTTTTTTTGGAGTTAGAGACTTGAAACTTTGTAGAATGATTACTTATTCAAAAACACAAAAAGTACTTTCAGTGTTTTAGAAAATTTCACCCCTAAGGGGGTTAAAAAGGGGTGCAATGTTTATATGGGAGAAACTTTATTTTTTGAACTAGAGACTTGAAACTTTGTAGATAGCTTACTTAAACAAATACAAAAAAAGTAATTTCAGCGTTTTGGAAAATTTTACCTCTAAGGGGGTTAAAAAGGGGTGCAAAGTTTGTATGGGGAACACCGCTATTAATGTTGTTTATAAAGAAGTGTTACGCTAACGTTATCAGTTTATATTTTTTTTTATTTCCTGTCTACTACCCAGTGACTACGTGCTTTTTTTAAAACGAACTTGCATCCCCTTTTCTATGGTTGACTGTCAACAATATTTTCTTAGTGCTGTCTCTTATTTATTGTGTTCCAAACTTTTTGTGTTCCTATATTTAGTGAGTTGTCTATCAGCACATAAATAATTTATACTTTATATACCTATTCTTACTTTATTTAGCTTCTTGACAGATATAGAGAACTATAGCACCAGAATATATTGAATCACTCTTCAAACAATACTACTAGCCTGTAGACTGGGGTACCTGCTAGACCATTTAGAAACATTTTGGCCAGCCTCGGGAAGTCCGCCACACCACTCTTTTCGTTTAATAGGCAGGCCGGCGTCTACAAATACCAGTGCTGCCTTCTTATGAAAAGAGGTCATCATTTATCGTTGTTATGAAATAAAGTTTATTATTTATTATTATTGAAAGAGATACTCTTCATTAAACTGCCTCCATCTCTCGATTTCCAGTGCTGAGTGTAAGATTGTTTTAACAGCCTTACGATATTTAACATTTTTTTTTAAATCTCACTCATAATAACTAAGATCCCCATTTTCTAACTCCAAATCCATGCGTCGCTCTATATCTTGCAGTCATTTTTGTCAAAGATGTAAAGCATCAGGTAACTGACGGAATAAATAGTAAGCATCCTGCAAACAATTCCCGTAATCTAATTGGAAAATCTTCAAAAATTCTTTAACAATTGCATTGTCTAGACCATTTTAACTAAGAATAAAATTCACTTACCTATTTTAATATCTTTGTCCTCATCAAAAATCTACGCGGACGAAGTCGCGGGCGGCCGCTAGTCTATATATATAAAAGAAGAAGTCCTGACTGACTCATCAACGTACAGCCGAAACTACTAATGTTATAGAGTTGATTTTTGCACAGTTGGTTACTTTTATAACGTGGGCTAGAGATAAGAAGCGATTTTGAAAAATTCAATCCCTAAGGGTGTTAAAAAGGGGTGCAAAGTTTGTATGGGGGAAACTTTTTTTTTTGAGCTAGAGACTTGAAACTTTGTAAAAAAGTATTAAAATAAAATCAAAGAAAACTAATTTCAGCGTTTTTGAAAATTCACCCCCTAAGGTGGTAAAAAATGGGTTAAAAGTTTGTATGGAGATTAAGTATTTTGTTGAGCGCGGGACTTGAATTTTTGTTTAAAGGTACACTATTAGAATACAAGAAAAGTAATTTCAGCGTTTTCAAAAATACGTCCTTTAAAAGGGTTAAAAAGGGGTTAAAAGTTTGTATGGGGGGGAACTTTTTTTTTCAGCTAAAGACTTGCAACTTTGTAGAAAGATTACTTATTAAAAAACACAAAAAGTACTTTCAGCGTTTTAGAAAATTCCATCCCTTAAGGGGTTAAATAGGGGTGGAATGTTTATATGGGAGAAACTTTATTTATTGAAGTAGAGAGTTGAAACTTTGTAGAACGCTTACTTAATCAAATACAAAAAAGTGATTTCAGCGTTTTGAAAAATTCTGCCCCTAAGGGGGTGAATTAACTAAGAATAAAATTCCTTACCTACCTATTTTAATATCTTTGTCATCATCAAAAATCTACGCGGACGAAGTCGCGGGCGGCCGCTAGTTACATATATAAAAGAAAGTCGTGTTACTTACACTATTTATAACTCAAGAACGGCTGAACTGATTTGGCTAAAAATTGGTAGGGAGGTAGCTTAGAACCAGGAGAAGGACATAGGATACTTTTTATCACGTTCCCGTGGGACTAATAGTAAAAGCTATCTCTACATTTATCGACTTTCAGGAGGTACAAAGTTCGCCGGGTCAGCTAGTGTTGTATGAAATTCCTTTATTTGTCGAGGTACAAACTTTAAAAAAAAATGGCATAGGTCCTAAACAGCCGAAACGAAAGATCTGTAGCTACCCTTGATATTCTGTGGTAGCTACGACTTATCGCTACTTGTTAGTTACCTCAAATAGCTTATGGGGTTTCGGAAGAAAAAAATCTTCTACATTTTTATTAAAAAAAGGCGGCAATTCAGAATTCAGTTTTGATATATAGGGGCTAATAAAACTTATCTGCACTTATTTTGTTTTCTCTCGCCATTTTTGAGAAAAGCACTATATTTGTTTCAGCCGGAAGAGCAATTGCTGGCTTCTTATTAAATGAAACGGACTCCCAAGGTCCGTCTAAAATTAAAACTCAGCCAGCAATTGCCTATTTTCCTGGCTTCGACAATAATGAACTATACTCGTAATCTATCTATACTTACCCATCATTATTCGCTCGACCCTATCCAGATAACTTGACATATATAGGTACTCCATCTTTTTTTTTCAGTTAATGGAACTGAGATCGTGAAAAGAGGTTGTGCCATCGTCGAGGAGGACCCGCAGACATCATGTTTGAAGTCAGGGTTCCGTGCCAATTGCAAGATCTGCGAGAAGGACCAGTGCAACGGAGTGGCTGTCATACGACGTTCTGCAGTGTTACTGTTCATTTACTTACTACAATACTTTTGCTTGTAAATTGCTCTGGGAATAAAATCTATTTATTGTTATATTTACATCACCATAGGCCGTAACTATAACATAACTATAACACTGTTTTACTTACCGTACATTTTTAAAATAGTTATAACAGAACAGACAGTCTACATCGTAAATAGTCTCTACAGTATAGGCATTCATTAAAAAGGTGTTGATAAAATATTTTACTTTTGTATTATTTATCATAGAATCGTCATTCAAAATGTAACATACCTACTACAAGTAAACGTTTGAAAACCCAAAATAAAATCATCGATCATACCTAGGGCGGTGAATTAAAAGGTGAGGGCTATAAATAGGTGATCTAGGGCTTTACTAATTACCGCCCGTGGTTTGTCTAAAGTTTTACGTCTTGTCCTTCACAGTTTAAACCTACACACAAATATTTGCAATCACGTAGACCGATCAATCAATCAAACAAATACTTCACTTGATTATAGTGGGCGGTTATCAAATACCTAAGTTAATTGTTTGTATAACACTATAGGATATGACATTACTTTGATCTTGATGATTAACGGAGAAAGTAGGTTAAGTACCTGGTGTTATCGCTGTAGTAGATCTAGAAAAACATAACACCAGAATGATGTCAGTTTTCTTAATCCCTTTTGATTTAGCAGACACCTCATTGTTGGGAGTTGGGAGTGTCTTTATTACTGTGAATCACACAATTACTCACATACACACGTGCAAACGCGCCATACACAGTCGATAAAACAAGATCCGGACTTCGACCGGAGAAAATATTCTTAAAACTTAGACATCTAGTCTCCTCAACTCAAAGTCTTCTCAACACTGACCTCTTGGTTGTAGATTAGGTTAGGGAAGAACTGTGACCCTATAAATACGAACATCGGCCAGAAAAGTGGGTTAATTTAGGTTTGATGGAACTGCGACCCGAACAGACACGAACTGCTGCCAGAAAAGCAGGATGATTGACGTTGAAATAAAAAATATGGAGCCTGATATTTATGTTGTTGCCAAAACACACATAAAACATTATGGCGATTAATGATTATGATTCAGGTTCATATGCACTCAAAATTATATGACATTCCTTACTTATGCGTAAAAACATTATGGTCATAAAATTTCTCCGGATTAATTAATGACTAACACACCCTATGCGTAAGGACTTATTATGAAAAAAGTAGTTATGCACAACCATACGGCTTTGAAATGTATGCAACCCGATATGGAACTCTATTAGAACACTAGACGACAATAGTTCTACATACTTATGAAGAATAAAAAATAAAAATTATTTAAACGATGAGCAATTTCGATGGCTAACAAATATGAACGTAACCTTAAATACGAGTAAATATATATACTTAAATATTTATGTATTGCAACCATGACCCAGGAACAAATAATTATTCCAGTTCATCACACAAATATTTGCCCTTTCCAGTATTCGAAACCAGGACCGCCGGCTTCGTGGACAGCTGCACAACCAACAGTCACAGTCAAGATCGTATGCATTTAAACCATATTGTTGTCACACATGAACAATCATAATTGCGCGCTGATGAAAACTTTGCTCATGTAAAACATAAACCCTGAAAACATTACACTTCTTTTTTGGGTACCTATGCCTGGTTGAATAAAAACAGGGTTTTTAGATGACGAGAGTTATTTGCGTAACCTACGTTAACAGTATCCTTACCATGCATATAGGAGTATATTGCTCAATTTGGGTCTTGATAATGAATTCACTTGCTATAGATACAAAGATCAACAACCGGTATGGACCACGTTTGAGCGCAATTTAACTTTTCTTTGCGTTTCGATTCTTGTATCTATATAGCAATGAAAAAATAGTGGTGTTAATTTACCCACATTAATAAATCAGTTCGAAAAACATAATTGTGTTTCGAAATAAATTATTAATTAATAAACAAGTCAATACTTGTTGTTGTATAGAACACGATTACGATATAACGATAACGAACACGACTTTTGTGACCAACTACTACAAAAATGAGGACAACAACATCCTATGTTTCCATCGTAATGTTGTTAAATTTTCTGTCTTCGTCATACCGAAAGATAACTTTGAATTGTTATGCTTTATTGACAGTAGTAGTACCTAACGGAGACTTAATCGAAACCAATCTGTGCCTTGTTATCGCAAGATACCTAACACTCCTATTGAGTCGTCGTCGGTAGACCGAGGCGATTCGGATCAATTTTTAGTTAATGTGAAATAAAACCAGCTTGTTACAGTGTATCATGTATATTAATATTATTCCGGATACAGTGGTTATCGAACTATAAAATCCAGTTGTCAAACTAAAAATAAAGCCTGTCTTTTAATTTTGAGAAATTAAATAGAAAAACACTCAAATAATCCGATTCGCCCCATTTTTCGAGGCGAAACGGATCACAGAAAACTCGTCCATAAAATATTTGTTTTGAATCAAAAGCAAATGTATTAATAACGTTTGGAAAAACCGATGTCATATTATTATATATTAATACTAATAACACGACGTAAGCAGTAATTTTGTAACATTTCTTTTTTTCTCCTATAGAACAATTTAATAATTTTTATTCATTATAAATGTAACATAAAAATTGGTATTTAAAGCTAACTAGAGTATCTAAAATAAATTTACGAGGTGTTATAAACTTCTAATTAACACGTTTCTACAACAAAAACTGAACTAAAACTTAAATTGCTATCTGCAATAAACTCAACATCAAACATTAAAAATATCCGATTCACCCCTTTAGAAGAGACAAAATTATTTCAAACAAAACAGGTCTTAAATCTTTGGTAAAATAATAAAGAAATTATAGCACCTCCACGATCTGCACAGTTTTCATGGCACCGTTCTTCACTTACTTCACAACGTTTTCCTCTTGAATTATTGTCATTTATCACTTTCTCTAGTGTAGCAAAATAGGCATTAGGAGTCATCCCGTTCATTCTCACTCTAGAAAGACCCTCAGGTTTGCGAATAGTCAACTCCGGACTTCTTTTCAGAAATCGATGAAACCAGTCCTCTCCTGCCATTTTAGAGACTCTGCTAAATTAATGTGGTATTTTTTATGCTTAGCAAATTCATATGCATACCTATTTACGAACCGATTTTGGAGTGAGCCCGAACACACTGCAGAAATCTCTCAGCAAATATTTTTTCTGCATCTGCTTTAAATACTGTCTGCCCACCTCGTTGTTTTATAACACCACGGGACATGGTAACTCTTCACTGTACAGATGTGAACGGTACATTATAAATTTCAACCGCCCGACGCAATGTCAGCTCTTTTCTTAACACCGTGCTAGCTGCTTCTGTCATATTTTCTGTACTCCATTCTCCTTGGTGTCTTTCTTTTGTACGTACGCACCATCTAAAACACACAAACGGTTAAAATTATTAGTATAAACTAGAAAAGAGCGTTTCAAATTAGTGATCCACATCGCCCCCGAACAAGTGATCCGAATAGCCCCAAACCATAGGTTTACTATATTTAAACCTAGCCCAAATATTCTTTAAAATACAGTTTAAATCACATTAATTACGAAAACAAGACACATTAATGACAACATTGAGTAATAAATATTAAACTTCAGTCAACTTACTTTGTTTTTATGGTAAATTTTGTAACCACGTTTTTTACATCACCAGTAAAATCACAGCACATCAACACTAGTGACTCGACGCGAGGCATCGCTGAGACTGACACAAGCGTCCGAAAAAATGGCCGCCTGTATCATAGTGTGCGGGAAGGTCAAACCCAACGCTGGACGGTGGTTGGCTGCCCGTAGCTAGCCGCGATCTTTTGAATTTGACAAAAAGCTTATTTTGATTCAATTCGCCCTGTGATCCGAATCGCCTCGGTCTACCCTACCTAATGGAGAGTCTAAAAACTGAAAACATATATTATTATTACATGAGTTTTCTTATTTTTAAAAACGTTGCAATTTGCGCCATTATTCGTGTCTTACTCAAATAAAGAATCATTAAAAATGTTTTAAGTTAAGCGGTTTTATAGAAAATAAATATTTAAATTATGTAGATAATGAACTAAAAGGTTAACAATAATTCGGAAGGACCTAGGGTACCAGTCATCACACCACTCTTCTCATCAATCTAGGCCATTGATCAGACAAAAAAACAAAACTTATGGAGAATTATAGTTCTACAAAGTAACCGCTAGTTGCGCTGCACTATTCTCCATACTAATAATTTACGCAGTCGTCGCTAGGGTACGGTCACGTTAACTCATGGTAAGGATACTTACTGTTAACGAAGGTTACGCAAAAATAACTCTCGTCGTCTAAAAACCCTGTTTTTATTCAACCAGGCATAGGTACCCAAAAAAGAAGCATAATGTTTTCAGGGTTTATGTTTGACATGAGCAAAGTGTTCATCAGCGCAATTATGTTTGTTCATGTGTGACAACAATATGGTTTAAATGCATACGGTCTTGACTGTGACTGTTGGTTGTGCGCTGCCCACTGAGCCGGCGGTCCTGGTTTCGAATACTGGCAAGGGCAAATATTTGTGTGATGAACTGGAATCATTATTTGTTCCTGGGTCATGGTTGCAATACATAGATATTTAAGTATACATGTATATTTAAGGTTAGTTTTAGTTCATTGTCTACATCATTTTAATCTTTATTTTCTATAAAACCGTTTAACTTAAAAAAAATATTTACTGATTTTTTATTTTCAAGTTTTTAGTTTGTAAATTTGTTACATACTTCTCATTCTTCTTAATTCATTCAGTGCCTCATTATTACAGTTTTTCTCCTGACAATTACCTAGTTACAATGTAACTCCTCAATACATAAATCCAAATGATCTGTATTTCGTGTAGCGTCAATTAGCTGGTTAACCCCCCCAGAGGTCCAATAGAGGGGCAAGGCTATTAAACAACAAGATGTCCCCAAGGCTTGAGGGGAAAACGCTTATGACATATAATTTTTATTCACCCTAATGCCACACAGTTTTTGGTACGTTTTAACCTTTTACCTGTACCCAAGGGTACACCACCCAAGCACCCTTGAAGATTGTGTGTGCGAGAGATCAAAAGGAAGACTCAGATGGCCAAAGCTGCGATGAGCAAGACGAGACGGATATGGCAAGCCAGAAATAATATCTCTTGTCACCATAATGAGACTAGTCCGAATCTTCTGTATTTTTCTCTACGGGTCATAGTCGTCGACAATCCGAGCCATAGACCGAAAGAAAATAGATGCCTTTGAGATGTAGTGTTAGCGGAGGATGCTCCGTATACCATGGGCAGCCATGAGGACCAACAAATCCATCCTAGCACAACTAAGGGTGAAAACCAGATTGTCAACCATGTGCTACCAAAGGATACTTGGGTACTTTGGTCATCATGCTCGCCGGAAAACCGCCAACCTTGTGATAGTGGGCAAAGTGGAAGGGAGAAGACCCCTTGGTAGATCCCGGCGTCGGTGGTTTGACCAAGTGATCGAAATCAGTCACTGGTTCTCCAGTTTCCTCTGCCCTGAAGGAAGCCGAAAACCGAACAAAGTGGAAACAGCTCGTACACAACACCACGAAAAGTTTTCAAGGACACGACCTTCAGCTATGAAATATACGGCTAGAAAGAAGAAGAGTGGTATACCGCTTTACCTAATACCCTTAATTTTTACCTACCCTAACGATACAAAATCTCGACTTGGGTGGCACCAAGATCCATGCTTGAATCCCGATTCTAAGTTGACGTTAAAGTTCTTCGTATTGATTAGTTGCATAAATTTCATCATACGAGTATATATTACTGTTAAGTATTGACTGCTCTAAACTCTACGACCCACTATGCTGCTTTCGACTTGCCCTTTCATTTGATATCCATCACCCATATTGAAACAAATATTAAATTTCGCATTACCGGCGGCCATCTTAGATTTTAAATTTATCAAAGCATATTACAGTATTCTATTACTCAAGCCCTTCTATTTGTAACCCATATTAAAGGGGTAGTGAAAAAAAATCAACTGCCTTCTTGTTGGCGGCGATATTGGATTTTAATTATTTTTTCATAGAGAAATCTATTATACTAATCAAGCCCTTTCATTTGATACCCATATTGAGGAGGTATTGATAAAATATGCAATCCGCCATTTTGGAGCGGCCATCTTGGATTTACAATGATACCGAATGTATTAAATTATATTGTCATCAAAATTAAAAGTGCGTACCAAATTTGAGATTAATACGTCAACCGAAAGGGGGTCCAATTTCAATTACTAGATTTGACTCAAATAAATAAATAAACAAACGGGGCAAGCTAAATAAAACCGTTTAATAAAAAACCGTTTAAAAAATCCGTAGACCGAACTTATATAATACACAATAATTGCTAAGTTTTCTACATTAATCATATCAACTAGAAACAATCTGTTTACCATATTAAATATTGATCAATAGGTTACTAACAAATATGTTAGGTAGGTATTGATTTTATAATGAGTTATGGATACTGTTCCATAGTTAAATAATAGGTGATGCCCGCAACTTCGTCCGCGTTAAAAAAAAATATTTACCGTAGTCGTGTAAAAAGTATCCTATTACCATCTTTGGATGTCCAACTATGTCTGTACAGTCGAGTTCATTTACATCTACACACTTACGAGAACAAAAATATCTGAACACGATTTTATGCTCCTGACAATAGGGTCGTGTTCAGATATTTTTGTTCTCGTAAGTGTGTAGATGTAAATGAACTCGACTGTACCAACCAAAATTGGTCAAAATCCGTCCAGCCGTTTTGACATGATGAGCGAACAAAGATATTTTTACCAACAGATGGCGCGGTACGGCTAGCGCTGCGTGCCCATACAAAATCGCGATATCAAGATTTTTTCTTAAATAATTACCCATCTCCAAGGAAAACTCATCTCATTCCCTTCCCAATTGATATGATATTGTCTGTTATAAAAAAAGGAAATTAAAAATAGAAACCATTTATCCCTATTTTTAATTTATAAGTCTCGGAATTCAAACTTCAACATTTTGTGGTAATGTAACCCCACTTCTGTTCAAAATTCAAATAGTTCCAGTATATCACTTGATGGGCAGTGACTACGGAGTCCAAGGTCTAGCTCACTGATTTGGTAATAGCTTTGCTACTATTTGTCTTAAAGAGAACCAAATTATTATTTACTCGCACAAGTATCGTGAGATATGAATCCCAAGTACATCGAGTTCCGTGATGCCGGAATGAAGATAACGGAAAAAATTAGAAGCCAAATAAAAAAAAAACAGAAATCGCAATAAAAAATATACATACATTCGAACATAGTACCTCCTAAAACGAGCACGACGCGGTTTAAAGATTTCCGAAGCTGAAAAACTCGATCAGGGTTAACAATCACGTTATATCATTGATAAGACTACCGCTTTTTTGTCACCCTCATAGTTGACGGAATAACAAAGTCAAGGGCGAGAAACTCCAGATCGTCGTGCTAATCGCGCGAAACAGTGCATAATTCGCTATCAAACAAATTACATGTTTTCTAATAAATGACACCTCTGAATTAAGTGATCATTGGAATATTGCAGTTCTTGATATCAAAAATTATCATAGATAACACACGCATAAGTTTATATTTGAACGACATATTCAGTTTTCAGTTCACTCGGTGCGCGAAACTGTGCGTTGCGCTTTTCGAAATGGGTGGTGCGAAATTTATAATATTTGGTTTTATTTTAGTGTTTTTGGCTAATGAAAACTGTAAGTACCATCATATTGTTTAAGTGTTACATATATTAATTGTTTATGTTAAATAATCATTATTTTCGATTACAAAAAAAAAAATCTTATTATAAATAGATAAGCTGAAACAAAAACGAAAGTTTTTAAAAGTGGCTATAGAACTGTCCCCAAATAAACATAATGTATTTATGTTACGTGGGATATTGCATTTTTAATCAATTTAATAATATAATATGACCTAACTACCTACTATATTTACCGTTATCACGAACTTATAAAATGTGCTTTCAACATACTAGGACTAAAACTAAATAACGATATCTACAACCATTTTCTGGGTCAGTCTGTGGGTATATCAAAGAGCCATAGCCTTACAAAGGGTGCAGAAAAAGCGATTTTGACGTTATATTGTTTAGGTACATGAAAGGTATAATAAAAACTCAAGTTCTTGACCTTGAGGAATGCAGGTGTTAGCCGCCGTCTCGAATTGAAGGTGCCAAAATGTGTTTTTTTTTATTACCTATCTCACAATGGTTGATCGTGTGACAAAAGTGTGTACCTATGAGAAACATAAGGATTGATAGTTAAAAGTACTGGCTCATTACAAAAGTACATATTTGATTCGCTGACACAAAAGGATATATAATAATAATAGTAGTAGTGATAGTCGTTTTGGCGAACGGTCTTATAGCGAAGAGTCTCGATAAACATCTTAAGAGACTCTCGCTAGATGGCTGGATCAAGGGTCAGATACAGAAGGCGGTACTCCTGGACACGGCGCGCATTGTCAGGAGGTTCCTCTCTCTGCAGCCCTAACCATCGGTAGCCTGGGCCCTGCCCCGCTGCCGGCGGCACCCTAGGTTAGGGTTTTTATAATGTGTTTATATATTTTGTAATTTCTTTATTGTATTTTACTTTTGATATAACTTTATTGTAAAAATCCTCACTTAAGATTTTAAATGAATAAAGGAGATAATAATAATTAATAAATATCGGACAACCTCACACAAATCGATCTAGTCCCAAATTAAGCTCAAGGAGGCTTGTGTTATGGGTACTAGACGACGATATACGTACTTATATAGATAAATATATACTTAAATACATAGAACAACCATGACGCAAGCGCAAATATTCGAGTTCATCACACAAATATTTGCCCTGGCCGGGATTCGAACCCGGGACCGCCGGCTCAGTAGGCAGGTGTCTACAAACCGAGCCAAACACGTCGCCAATATTTAAAAAAAATCATTTAGTTTCAGCGGGGGCTTTGCAATGCTTCGTTTGTCGAAATTGTAATGAAGTGACATCGGAACACATCCAAACTTGTGAACCACCATCACCCAGCCCCTCCACAACGACAGAAGAACCTATTACGACAACCACTGAAGAAACTACTACAACTACTACTGAGGAACCTACCACAACAACAACCACAGAACCAACGTTTACTGAATCAACAACAACAGAATCTAGTACAACAATAACCGAACCAACGATTACTACTGAAGGTACGACGACTACAGAAGCTATTACCACAGAGCCAACTACTACTACCGCTGAAGTAACAACTACTACTACTGAAGCAACAACTACTACTACTGAAGCAACAACTACTACTGCGGAAGCTACTACGACTACTACCACCGAGGCTACTACTACAACTACAGAGCCAACCACTACCACTGAAAGTACAACGACAACAACAGAACCTACAACCACTAGCACTGAAGCCACAACCACTGACGGTACAACGACAACAACAGAACCTACAACCACTACCACTGAAGCCACAACTACAACTACCGAACCTACCACTACTACTACTGAAGCAACAACGACAACAACGGAACCTACGACCACTACCACCGAGGCCTCAACTACAACTACAGAGTTAACCAGTACTACAACTGAAGCTACAACTACAACAACGGAACCTACAACTACTACCACTGAGGCCACAACTACAACTACCGAACCTACCACTACTACTACTGAAGCAACAACGGAACCTACGACTACTACCACTGAAGCTACAACGACGACTACAGAACCAACCACTACTACCACTCAAGCAACCACGACAACAACGGATCCTACAACAACGACTACAGAGCCAACCACTACTAACACGGAAGCCACAACAACAAGTACAGAACCAACCACTACTACCACGGAAGCCACAACAACAAGTACAGAACCAACCACTACTACCACTGAAGCAACAACGACAACAACCGAACCTACAACCACAACCACTGAAGCCACAACCACAACTACAGAACCAACCACTACTACCACTCAAGCAACCACGACAACAACGGAACCTACGACCACTACCACTGAAGCTACAACGACGACTACAGAACCAACCACTACTACCACTCAAGCAACCACGACAACAACGGAACTTACAACAACGACTACAGAGCCAACCACTACTACCACTGAAGCCACAACAACAAGTACAGAACCAACCACTACTACCACTGAAGCAACAACGACAACAACCGAACCTACAACCACAACCACTGAAGCCACAACTACAACTACAGAGCTAACCACGACAACAACGGAACCTACGACAACTACCACTGAGGCCACAACTACAGAGCCAACCACTACTACCACTGATTCAACAACGACTACGGAATCAACTACTACCGCAGAAACAACCACGACAGAAGCTACAACTACAACAACCACAGAGCAGGTGATTGTATAACAAATCTCTTAATTAATTAAAATTAGCAGGTAATTGTATCTTTGGAGTAGTAGGGGCTCGTGCAGGGTCCGTCCGGATTGTTACTACCGTCTTGCCTACTAACCCACCGCCAAACAGCAATGTTCGCATTGTTGTGTTCCGGTGTGGGGGTAAGATAACCGGTGAAATTACTAGCATAGAGGCATTCTATCTTCGTCCTCCGGGTAGGCAAACACTTGTGACTCCTCTGGTGTTGCAGGTGTTTATGGGCGACGGTAATCGCTTTCCATCAGGCGATACGTTTGCTCGTTTGCCCCCTATCACATAAAAAAAAACAAAAAAAAAAAAACTTTTTATAAATTTATGAAACTTTTAATGTCTCATTTTTTTATGTGGGTACCTACACCACAATTTTTATTTAAAACCATTAATACAAAGATCAAAGCTTAAAGAAAAATTGAAAAAGGAGCTACCTGCTGGAAGGGACCGGGAATCGAACCGGTCCAGCGCGTTAGCCACTTCGCTACCCTCGCTCCACGTAGACCTGACGATTTTTTCCGTATGTTTTAATCATAATCATAATCATCATTTATTCACAGAATATATGGTACATAAGATGGTATAATATAAAACATTTGATCCTTATATATTCGGCCGTTATGGCATGTGAAAATTTACAAAACTTATTCTCGTGTGTCGATCTTTGCATTGTTTATTTGAAAGGTTTTTACACCTTCCACCAGGTAGCTCCTTTTTCAATTTTTCTTTAAGCTTTGATCTTTGTATTAATGGTTTAAATACTTTTTATATTAATCTATTGATACAAAGATATCAAAGCTCAAAGAAAAATTTAAATGAGCTACCTGGGGTATTCACATAGAGGTCGCTAAGGTGTAAAAACCTTTCAAATAAACAATGCAAAGATCGACACACGAAGCATAAGGATAAATTTGAAAGGTTAGTTAGAGTTCGGGTAGCAAAGTGGTTAACGCACTGAACCGGCAATCCAGAGGTACCTCATTTCAATTTTTTTTGAGCATCTATCTATCTGATATCTTTGTATCAATAGTTTTATATAAAAATTGTGGTGTGTACCCACATTTAAAAAATGAGACATGTTTCATAAATTTATAAATACTTTTTACATTCCGATAATGCGATCAGAGACGTTTTGAGTAGTAGGTAAATAATAGAAATAGAGAAAGAGAAAGAGGAAGCTAGAAATGATTAAACCAACTGGGGTAGCCATTGACAGCCTTAGGGCTATAAGCTATAAAACTACTTCAATAATCGATTTACTAGTATAATATTCCAAGTTTTCCGAGTGGATATACAGAGCGTATTTTTTGTAAGTAGAGAAGTTCACTTGAGAACAAAATGGAGGAAAGTAACAAAAAACCTTTCGCAATGTTGGATCATGTAGCATGACAGTCAGTCAGTGCAGCGCTATGTCAAGGCGAAATTTAAAAAAATATCTAATTTCTTAGAAATAATGATAATATTATTCCTGTTATAACTGATACATTGCTACATTCGGTATAATTGATATCACGATAATGCTTGATTATTATCATGTGCTTATTATGAAAAAAATTGGTTTTAGGAACTTATTCACTATCACTTCCTCAGATTAAGATTAATCGATAGGTACAATCAGCTGCAGATAAATGGGCCATGCATTTATGCAGCCCATAGTACCTATAATATCGTTAGAAATAAATGGTGCTGTTATCATTACCCTGTTATGAATTAATATTAAATAAGGGCGGTGATACAGCTCTAAGTGTCATGGAAAATTTTGAAAACGGCGTGCAATATGGGGGATTCCTAGTACCGCCATACAAAAATAAACGATATTCTCAAGTTTTACATCAAAAGTAAATTAACACAAAATAAAATCAAAAGAAAATGTTAATAAGTAGGTAACCAGAAACCATAGCTTTGTTCTCATTAACTCGTCATGGTATTTTTTTAAGGATTTTTTAGTAATCTCAGGTTTTTTTTTTATTATTATTATTATTATTATATATTTTTGCTTGCGGGCCCGAAAGGCCCTTTGCACTGCTGGGTGCTAGCACGGCTCGTCCTTTGGGACAAGCCGCCGAAAAAAAGTAATCTCAGGTACATTAGTGTACATATATAATATATATATCTCTCTCTTTATATATTTCTCTCTCGCTCTCACACTTTCTCTCTCTCCCACTCTCTCTCTATTTGGCAGTTATAACAATACGTTAAATGTGCTTTCTCTCTCGCTCTCCACTTTCTCTCTCTCCCTCCCTCTCTCTTTATTTCTTTATTTTTCTCTCCCACTCTCTCTCTATTTGGCAGTTATAACAAAACGTTAAATGTGCTCCCTTAATTTGTGTTACTTGTAATGGACACTACAAAATCAGTGTATCTGTTCTGGCTATAGGTTTTACTCTTTAACAAGGGGAGCCATCTCAGTTCATAAAGGGTGAAACTACATTATCCTCGGGTAAAATCGTTTATTTCGGTCTCTATAGCTATTATCACTGTGCAAAACGGTTTGCTGATATTACACGCTGCAGCTTTTTTCATAATTTGTCCACTTTCCACTTCGCTTCCGGTATCTTGGTACTAGAATTATTTTTCTAAAATAATTAAGAGATCACTTTACCCCCTTGCCGCATATATAAAAAAAATATTTTTTCGAAATTGAATTTTAATCTGTGTCAATAAAGTCGACATTAATAACTGTCATATATGGCTTTGTATGCGGTAAGGGGTTAAGTCGTTCTAGAAGGAGGGAAATACCAAATACTCGATGTTTAGCTACTGAAAAAAAAAAGTAACAACTAGTTTAACTACTTGAGAAATAACCAAATTGTGTTTAGTACTTAGTAACTAAAACTTTGCCAATTTTACTCGTATTACGCTACTAGTAAGAAGCCAAAATACACTCAGTTTGTCAGTCCTCCGATTTATGTTACTAGCAGCTAACATTTGGGGCTACTGTTAACACTTTTTTTTTTCAGTGTACATTGTGCATACTGCTTAATCATAATCACATGAATTGTATTATCATGTCGGTACTTTTTTACTTTGATGTTATTTGCACGAATGCAATGATAGTTGTATGTGATTATATCTACATAATATGTAGAAATTACAACGCTTTGTAGACTTCATACAGCTATGGCCTTGTGTAAAAGAAGTTGAACCTTCAGCATGTTTTTTTTTCCGATTTTTTAATATTTCTTTTTTCCAAAACGACAAAGTTTTCCCGATATCTTCTTTTTATCGGTCTATCAAACCAAGCGGGGTAAAAGTTAGGTTTGTTAAAATAAAATTCAGTTTACGGAATCAGGGAAAGACTTATTCGGTGAAATTAAACATTTTGGAAACGTATACAAAACAATTACTCCTGATTGCACACCTTATAAAACTTCCAGGGGAAATACAATTAGACGTAAACAACAGGCTTATCGCAAAAAAGAGTAATATATCTAAATATATAAAAGAAGAAACTGACTGACTGACTGACTGACTGACTGACATATCAACGCACAGCCCAAACCGCTGGTTCTAGAGAGTTCAAATTTAGCACGAAGGTTCCTTATAAGGTGTAGGGGTGCACTAAGAGAGGATTTTTCAAAACTCATCCCCTAAAGGGGTGAAATGGGGTTCCAAAGTTTGTATGGGGAAACAAGATTAGTTAGACTATTTTATTCGGAACTTCACAGGAGTATTTCTAACAATAAATAAGTAAACATGTGTTTCAGGTTTTTTGAAAATTCAACCCCTAAATGGGAGAAATGTGGTGACAAAGTCTGAAAATCAGCATGAGTGTTGTTTTTATGGTTTATCGGGTCGCTGATTACGAAAACCGCAATGATTTTAAAATCCAACGTGGCGGACGTGAGTTACCATCTCCCCTGTTGGGGTGAAATGGGGTTGAAATATCTAAATAGTAAACCGCTGGTTTTAGAGAGTTCAAATTTGGCACGTAGGTTCCTTATAAAGTGTAGAGGTGCACTAAGAACGGATTTTTCAAAACTCACCCCCCAAAGGGGTGAAATGGAGTTCCAAAGTTTGTATGGGGAAACAAGATTAGTTAGACTATTTTATTTGAAACTTCACAGGAGTATTTCTAACGATAAATGAGTAAACGCGTGTTTCAGGTTTTTTGAAAATGCAACCCCTAAAAGGGAGAAATGTGGTGACAAATTCTGAAAATCAGCATGAGTGTTGTTTTTATGGTTTATCGGGTCGCTGATTACGAAAACCGCAACGATTTTAAAATCCAACGTGGCAGACGTGAATTAAAATCTCCCCTGTTGGGGTGAAATGGGGTTGAAATGTCTAAATACTAAACCGCTGGTTCTAGAGAGTTCAAATTTGGCTCGTAGGTTCCTTATAAAGTGTAGGGGTGCACTAAGAAAGGATTTTTCAAAACTCACCCCCTAAAGGGGTGAAATGGAGTTCCAAAGTTTGTATGGGGAAACAAGATTAGTTAGACTATTTTACTCGAAACTTCAAAGGAGTATTTCTTACGATAAATGATTAAACATGTGTTTTAGGTTTTGTGAAAATGCAACCCCTAAAGGGGAGAGATGTGGTGACAAAATCTGAAAACCAACATGGGTATTGTTTTTATGGTTTATCGGGTCACTGATAACGAAAACCGCAACGATTTTAAAATCCCACGTAGCAGACGTGAATTAAAATCTCCCCTGTTGGGGTTGAAATGTCTAAATGCTAAACCGCTGGTTCTAAAGAGTTCAAATTTGGCACGTAGGTTCCTTAGAAGGTGTAGGGGTGCATTAAGAAAGGATTTTTAAAATTCGACCCCCAAAGGGGTAAAATGGGGGTCCAAAGTTTGTATGGGGAAACAAGATTAGTTAAAATATTTTATTCGAAACTTCAAAGGAGTATTTCTAACGATAAATCAAAAAAACACGTGCTTCAGATTGTTTTTTAATTCAACCCCTAAAAGGGAGAAATGTGGTGACAAAGTCTGAAAATCAACATTGGTAATGTTTCTATGGTTTATCGGCTTTTTTTCTGCTGCTGGGAAACTTCCTGCATCTGTAATAATTATTCAAGCTTTTCAATAATTATGATTGTTAAAAGTCATTTCAGAATTCTGAATTACGTTTATCTGGCTCAGAATAATACATTTTTCATTCATCAACGAAGAGAACCTCAATATCTTACAATAGAACATTACGTAGCTTAGAACATGGCTTAGAATCATTAAACCAATCTCGAATATCCCAAGTCGATAAGCGGAGGCTCGGGACATTATAAAAGCTTTATACAAATAAAATACACACATATCCCGGTGACTTAGCTTCACTTCGAGTTATGAATTTTGAAGTGAACTTTATTTGGATACAGTAAAAGCTGAGATCGCTTGATTTGAGTGCTTGAGTTTTCGGTTTGATTTGTTAAAGTGGAGTTGTGATAACATAAAAAGTATTTCCCAGTAATATTAGAAAAGCGAAAGTCTGTCGTATGTTTATGTTTGTTACTTCTTCACGCTAAAACGGCTGGACGGATATGCATGAGGGAAATGCAGATTGCAGATTATACCCTAACTTAACAAATAGCCTACTTTTAATCCTGAAAAAAGAGCATTGTTCCCGTAGGATAATGTATTATATGGGCACGCGAGCGAAGCCGCGGGTTAATGCTAGTATATTATAAACGGTTTAAAACTCACGAAAAATTGTCAGGAATGGCCCGCCAGGCGCCAGCCCTGCGGTCCGCAAATCACACATGTCGGGCCGTTCCTGACAAATTTTACGCGTGTTTTATACCGTTTATAATAATTATTATTAGTTGTCTCACGAAAGGTTTAATACGATTAGTTGGGAAACATGATTATTAGTACATTCATTAGTATACCAAGAAAGATAAAGAAGACACTTTATTTAATAATAGCTGTTTTTACAGGATCCAAATAGTGACGCAGGCACTTTTTCGGTGAAAAGCAGATTCTACAGGAGCATTAAGCAAAATAGGAACGACGAAGTCCCAGAAGTTCGATGCTTGGTCACAGCTTACACTGAAGGTAAGAGAATAATCAGGAATTTTAGGCATTACCCATTCTCGATATATTGTTTAACCTACTAAATTTGATATTAAATGCTTTTCATCCATTAAATAGATGAGTGAAGGGTGTTTCTAATTCTATAAATAGTTACTATACTATAGTTTTGCATTTGTAACCTATTCCGTCACGAACAAATCAGGTGCGAAGTTATTCTTCATCTACAATCTACATCACTACTGAAGCTGGCAATAAAATATAAGTTTGCTATTTATAAATAGATGTACATTATTAAATTTGTGTACGGGACAAATACAAAAAAGAATAACACGATAACGACGAGAACATCACGATTTCATCGAAGATTGGTTTTGTCTTGTTTTAAAGACAACTTCGTTAAGACTACTGATCTATCTATCAGCCACAGTCTACTGCTGAACATAGGCCTCATGACTTGCCACAAAGTGCGATCCATCTATTAACATACCACCAACCTAATGCGATCGCCAACCCGCCTGCCCAGCGTGGCTATTAGGGCAAACCCCCCCCCCTTATATGGCAAGCACAAGTCTACTGCTTCCCAGTCCCTAAATATACGAGTTTTTTTTTTCACAGCAAATGGTGACATAAACGTTGTCCGCGGCTGTTCCTACGCATCAGACGACACCTTGGCTCGCTGCAGAGAAGCCATCGGACAAGGAGACGAAGTAGATCTTGCGCGCTGTCAAATTTGTGACGGAGACCTGTGCAACTCCGCTGCCATGGCCGCCATAGCTTTATTACCATTAATCTTAGGTTTATTCGTTAATTTATAAAGCTCGTTGTTCCTTAATATTATTTAAACTATCGTGGGATATCTTTGATAATCATAAAAACGGTTTCAAATCACGTAGGACGCACGACTCGCGGTTTCTGATGAAGAGCTCCATATGATTTCGAGACATGTCGGGCCGTTCCTGACAATTTTCACGTGACTTTAAACCGTTTTTATAATTACTCATTGTGCCCCTTCTTTAATAGACAAACGTTTTATCGAATGATTCATTTCATCACATTTTTTCTCCCTAAAGTCATACATTTTTTATAAATCATGAGAATGTCACCCTAAATTTAGGTTGAGTAAGGTTGGTTTTATAACAATCCAAAATATATTGTAGTTTCAGAGAAAAATGCTTTCGATGAAATGATATGTCTAAGTAATTAAACATTCTATGAATCGTTTGTCTATAAATGAAGGGTAAACCATTGTTTTGTGCTCGAACACAGGATGCCTATTGACTGTGTGGGCACATGTAAAATAAGTCATGAAATCTTTTTAATTCTATGTCATATGTAGGGTTCAAGAGTGGTGCATTTCTTATATAATGGTTTCACTTTGTGAATGTGTTTTTTGATAAGAAAACAATCAATATCAATATGATAGAATCCTGTGTCTACCGGCTTTCTTGGCATCGGCGGGCGGGGTGGAGCCCCTTGTTGCTAAAATTTTTAATTTGGATGGTAACAGGGTTGCTGTACCTTTCGCTGCCGATGCTTTGGAGGCCTGGAAGGCTGTCAACCCGGGTGAACCCCTGCCTGGGAAGAAAGACATTCAGCGGCTGTGGGACGACGTTGGGGTGAAGCGGGTATTTGAGGGCTTGTTAGGGACGGCGGCGGTGGGAGTGGGCAGGGCGAGACTCCTTGCGGGATCGAGTTCAGAGTCAGGCGCGTGGCTGCATGTGCTTCCCACCCCGCATTTAGGCACTCTTCTCGACAACGATTCGTTGCGGGTGGCGGTTGCTCTCCGCTTGGGCTGCGATGTGTGTGTACCTCACTTATGCATCTGTGGCACAATGGTGGAAAGCAGCGGCCACCATGCTTTGAGTTGTTGTCGGTGTGCAGGAAGATTTCCACGCCATCACGCTTTGAACGATATCATTCGCAGGGCACTTGTCTCTGCGGGTGTGCCGTGTTTGCTGGAACCCCCTGGCCTTAGCCGTTCGGATGACGGACGGTATGACTTTGATGCCTTGGCAGAAAGGAAAGTGCCTTCTGTGGGACGCTACATGCGTGAGCACTTATGCTGCGTCGCACATCGGTCGTACCTCAGTTTTGGCCGGGGCCGCTGCTGAGATTTTTATGATAGAATTGTACATTTTGTGGAATTAGTTTGAAGTATGAGCGAAAAGAGATTATCTAATATAATAAATTATTTATACCAATCGATACGACAAGATCAGTTTTATTTTTATCACATTATGATAATTTATTGAGGAATTTATGATTGTTATATTGGCGATAAATAATTTCTAAATAATTTATCGCCAATATAACTATCATAAATTCCTCAACGATAATACATATTTTATGGTGCATTTTGTTTTACACAAGATAACCGCTGCGCTGATTCGATTACCTTTCAGTGCTGGCACTTAAAAAAGTTATCACTCTTAAGTCTTAATACATACTAAGCGCTTGAAGGAAATATGTTTTCCTATCACGCTATCCTTTCCTATTAATAGTGTTTACATTATATTATCAGATACTCATTAATTGAGTAATCTATATATATATAAAACTCAAAGGTGACTGACTGACTGACATAGTGATCTATCAACGCACAGCCCAAACAACTGGACGGATCGGGCTGAAATTTGGCATGCAGGTAGATGTTATGACGTAGGCATCCGCTAAGAAAGGATTTTTCAAAACTCACCCCCTAAAGGGGTTAAAATAGGGTCCAAATCCAAAGTTTGTATGGGGAAACAAGATTAGTTAGACTGTTTTATTCGAAACTTCACAGGAGTATTCCTAACGATAAATGAGTAAACACGTGTTTCAGGTTTTTTGAAAATTCAACCCCTATAAGGGAGAAATGTGGTGACAAAGTCTGAAAATTAGCATGGGTATTGTTTTTATGGTTTATCGGGTCGCTGATTACAAAAACCATAACGATTTTAAAATCCAACGTGGCGGACGCGAGTTACCATCTCCCCTGTTGGGGTGAAATGGGATTGAAATGTCTAAATACTAAACCGCTGGTTCTAGAGAGTTCAAACTTGGCACGTAGGTTCCTCATAAAATGTAAGGGTGCACTAAGAAAGGATTTTTCAAAAATCACCCCCTAAAGGCGTGAAATGGGGTTCCAAAGTTTGTATGGGGAAACAAGATTAGTTAGACTATTTTATTCGAAACTTCACAGGAGTATTCCTAACGATAAATGAGTAAACACGTGTTTCGGATTTTTTGAAAATTCAACCCCTAAAAGAGAGAAATGTGGTGACAAAGTCATCTGAAAATCCATTGGTAATGCTTTTATGGTTTATCGGGTCGCTGATTACGAGAACCGCAACGATTTTTAAATCCAACGTGGCGGACGTGAATTAACATCTTCCCTGTTGGGGTGAAATAGGGATTGAAATGTCTAAATACTAAACCGCTGGTTCTAGAGAGTCCATATTTGGAACCTACGTGTCCTTATAAAGTCTATAAGCGGTGCAATAAAATAAGCATTTGTCAAAAGCAACCCCCAAAGGGGTGAAATGAAATGGGGGTCGTAAGTTTGTATGGGGAAAAAAAGATTAGTTAGACTATTTTATTGAAAACTTCCAAGGAGTATTTCTAACGATAAATGAGTAAGCACGTGTACGTGTAAGAGAGGGAGGAGAATATGGTGACAAAGTCTGAAAATCAACAAGGGTAATGTTTCTATGGTTTATCGGGTCGCTGATTACCAAAACAACAACGATTTAAAAAAACAAACGTGGTGGACGTGAAATACCGTCTCGCCTGTTGGGGTGCGATGGGGTTGAAATGACTAAATATGAGTATGGGTGTAATTTTTATGGTTTGTTGGGACGTTAATTACGAAAATGCCACCGATTTTAAAATTTTATTTGTGGTCATGAAAATTATTGAAAGCATTTGCGCCAAATTGCAATCGGTCCAGTAGTTTTGCAGCAAATCGGTTGTAACAGACGGACTGACAGCCAGCTACACGTGATACTATAAGGGGGTTCTGTTTTTGCTTTTGAGATGTGGATAGAGACCCGCGTTATCCTAATAGATTAAAAAAATGGTATTTGGTGGCATCTCGATTGTCGTCAATCGGTACCTAAGGCGGGCGGCGCGTTGGGACGGGAGGAGTAATGATCGGGAAACTTCCTGCATCCGTAATAAATACATTCAAGCTTTTCAATAATTATGTTAAGTCATTTCAGAATTCTGAATTACGTTTATCTGGCTCAGAATAATACATTTTTCATTCATCAACGAAGAGAACCTCAATATCTTATTAATAGAACATGACGTAACTTTAGAACATGGATTAGAATCATTAAACCAATCTCGAATATCCCAAGTCGATAAGCGGAGGCTCGGGACATTATAAAAGCTTTATATCTACAAATAAAATGCACACATATCCCGGTGTCTTAGCTTCACTTCGAGTTATGAATTTTGAAGTGAACTTTATTTGGTACAGTAGTTTAATGGGTTAGGTTAGGTTAGAACTGCGACCACAACAGAGCCCGAGCCTAGCGATTAAAACCAAAATTAGGGCATATGAGTGTTAGGAGAAATGATAATTATGACAAATGACATTAGGATAAATTATCAATGTGGCAAGTGACATTAGGAAATAAGATATTAGGGAAATCAATATTAGGGCATATGAGTGTTAGGACAAGTGATCATTATGACATAAAAGGTTAGGAAATGCAAAAATAGGTTAAAAAACGTTAGGGATTCAGATATAGATCCGAAAAAAAGAGCATTGTTCCCGTAGGATGATGTATATTATGTAGGCACGCAAGCGAAGCCGCGGGTTAATGCTAGTGAGATAATAATACTTCAGTGCATTAAGGATCTACATGTTACATGTCATGTACATCAAACTTTCATATTGATAGTTTGTTTTTATTAATGCTTGGAATATCCATACTAATATTATAAATGCGAAAGTGTGTCTGTCTGTCTGTCTGTCTGTCTGTTACCTCTTCACGCTTAAACCGCTGAACCGATTTAGATGAAATTTGGTATATAGATAGTTTCAGTCCCGGGGAAGGACATAGGATACTTTTCATCCCGAATAACTGTAGTGTTCCCGTGGGATGAGCGGGTAACACCGCGGGGCACAGCTAGTTTTTAATATAGTCAGCTCATAATCTCTCCGTATACCTTAAAAACCCCCCAAATACCTCCCCCAAATACCTTATTATTATGATAATGTTCAAAAAGGTTTAGGTATTTAATTACCTCAACGTTTCGGAGGTGATTTAACGTGTGCGAAAATCGTGTAAGTTTAAAAATCAATAGACATCGTCATACGTTAGTACTTACTCAATATTATAAATTCATATAACCCGTAACAATTTTTTTTAGAGTTAAGTAAAACTACGAATATTTCCTTTAACAATTTTATTTTAGATGTAGGTAAAAGAAAAACAATAAAAATTATAAAAGTTAGTTTTTGACTTCATCCTGCTAAAATATACTATTTAATAATTTCCTGAAGACGAGCCGAGCAGCCGCGACTCGTCCCAGATCGCGAAGTAGATAGAAAACTTAAATGCATCAAATACTGAATGGAATGGCTTCAAGGAAAATCGTAATTCTTCCCAAGGAAAGAAATGTAGGGCATTCTTGCTTACAATTTTACATTTTTCTTCCTGTATTCTTGGCCTTTTGCATATTTAAATTAATTTACTACTAGATTAAAGGAATCTTTTTCTTTTTTCTGGTTACAGTCTTGGCAGAGTGATAAAGGAATATTTTCCCTTGGACATATTTTTATATGTAATACCTTGTAGTAAACATATGTCTACATAAAAATGCCTATCTCTAATAATTATCTATGTATACAATTACGTTACGATAATAGCAAGTGCAGAACCTATAAAATTAATGCCCGCTACATACATTTTGTTTGTTTTTAGCGTTATTGATAAGAGGTGATGGATGGAATTACTGTCAGTATAAAATCTTTTTTAATTTATTGCTCCTGTTATTGGCTACACCCGGTATATGTACAATGTGTACATATAAAGATAAATATCTAATATTGATACCTAATAATCCTATTTGAATGCGTAAGTACCTACTTCCACTTAGCTGTAGTAATAGTAAGTACATGTGACACACATGAATTCGTGAATGTCCCAGGTCGCAGGTGTTTGTAGCCTGAACCGAAGGCCTTAACTCTCAAAAAAAAATTTTTTTCGGATTTTTGCAGATTCGTAGTCAGAATAGGTTAATTTACGACCTTATTTCAAGAGCCATAAGAAAAAGTGTCCTTAAGAGCCTTTTTTCCACAAGTGGCCTTATGGATCTGACCAAAAATTGTCAGTTGACTCCCTGCAAGACAGCCACTTTTCAGTTGTGGCTGTATAGCATAAATTTGTAATATTTTTTTTGAGTTGCGTCTCATAGAAATAACGTATATTCTAGTATTATTACGATGAATCCCTTTAAATATAAGCGAAATAAACGTCATTGTGCGCTGTTGAGCCAAACTGGCGCGCAATACTCTGCCGTGGAGTAAACTAGGCTAAGACTGGTAGTGCGTAGCACATCAGTTGTTGCTCCCCAAGTACGTAGTTCCCCTTAGTCTGTGGAGTATGTAATTCGGCGTATGTAGCTTCTTCGCATATAGGTAAGACTGCGGTCTAGAGTGACACAAGTACTTTGGTGTAGGATTTAATTTAAGCGCAGTCGCTCTGAAGCATATATTTGGCTCATAATTTGCTTCTTTGTTGCAAGGATGGGATGTCGCAACTTCTGCTTTACTAGCATTGGGGCAGCCTAATCAGAAATATCATTCCAGATTGCGAGTAAGAGCTTCCTTCGAGGATTTAAATTTGCCATGCTGGTTTGTGATGGCGATGTCATCACCATACATAAATTTCCGACTCTCTATTTTCGGAATCGGTCCTGACCCACTCCTGTTCAACCTATACACACACAATATGGGTTAAACAAGAGCAGAGCCAGGACCGATCCTTGAGGTAGTCCATTGTTCAGCTTTCTGACTTATCTCGGAGTGCTTCCGAGGTAGACGATAAATTCCCTATTGCTGAGCATAGAGTTGATTAGTCCCACTATCTGCACCACGGTCAGGAGCTTATAGATAAGCTCCTGTCTACATACGCTATCGAATGCAGCTGAGAGGTCGAAAATACTGCCACGGTTTTCTCTCTCCTTTGAAACTCAGCCTTTATGTGTGTTGTGTGCAACATTTACCTGATCCACGTAGTTCGGACCAATACGGAATCCAGCCTGCTGCACAGGAATTATTTTGTCGACAAAAGGTTCAATTTGATTGTAAATTAGCCTCTCCAAAAATTTGTAGATGCAACTAAGTAGTAGAGGTCGGTAACCCTTTGGTTCGTTGCCTGGGTTACCCGGATTGAGTGTGGCTATTATATTTGAGCAGTTAAACTTAGGTGGAATTATATTATTAGAGACTATGTCTAAATAGAACTGTGAGAGCCACGTCCTACATCTTGGGCCAAGGTGTTCTAAAAATTCGTTGTAAATACCGACTCACATAAATTGGGACTTTGATTCGAACCAGTCTTCATCCAGTATTGCTAAATCTAAAAGAAGAAAACGAAAAGCTTATCCTGCACTATTTTATTTTATTTTATTTTTTATTATCTATGAAAAGGTAATATTGTAAAGAAGTTGAAGAATTCTGGAAAACAGTACACTAATATCAACGGGAACCTAGTCCACGCTAAAACCTAAAACTATGGGGCCTCCTTGTACATGGTACATGTTATATATGGTATTTTACCATATATGGTGTAATTTAACACGATAATTAAAGATACAAGTGCCTTAAAGAGAAGGTACCAGATAATCATTAATTATATGCAAAATGATGATGATATCTGCATCTAGAAAGTTGGTATTAAAGCTGCATGCACTGATTATCGCTTACAGTGATGTTGTTACTGTAACAAAAGTTGATTAATAAAGGTTTTTTTAATTATTTTAGTGTTTGTATAATAATTTTCATGTTACCATTTTCCAATAATTCTTGTTCGGTTTTGGACGCATCTCAAAATTTCAACAAAATGTGTCTGCAATACGGTCACAACTCTAAGTACCTATCTTGAAGGCCTCGTATCTTAAAAAATATACACGTTTTATAAAAAAAGACGTATTCATGAGAAGCGTTATATCATGTAGAGTAAAAAAAGTTAAATTTAAAATGAATTGACCCAAAACTCAAGGAGTAATCCGCGTTTTACTACCACGCACTACGCTGCCAAAACTTTAACAAGCGATTTCTCGAAAAAATGGTTTTTTGAGATGTGGCCGTATAGCAGGCAGGGGGCGATGTGATATGGAGCTTTATGAATTACCGCCTGTGGTTTGTCTTTAGTTTTACGTCTTCCCAGGAAGTGAGATATTCTCCCCGCGCCGTAGCGGGCAGAGAAAATCCCTCTTACGACATAGGTTGACGTAAATATTTTATCAAACCATTTTAAGCTGATTTGATTGATTTATTTGTTTGCGACTTCCGGCGAATTATTTTCTATTAATACATTTTAATCGCTATTTTATCTGTACACGCGTTTTATTGGCCAAGCGCACGAAGCGTCTCCGTTTCCGGCTGTTCTAATAAAATTTCGTGAGTAGGTTTGATAATTTTGAATTCTACAGCGTACTGTAGTTATATGAATAAAATTAGCTAAATATATCACGAAACAAAGAAGAAAATCCAGAAAAATAAATATTTTTTGGAAATATGTGACTTCAAAGTTACACAAATTTTATGATATTTTTTTTTTATCCAAAAGAAAATGTTTTCAGAGTTCTAATAATTTTACAAAACAATAATTGTATGGCAACCATGACCTTAAACGCACCTTTTCACGGTGAAAATGGCAAATTTCTTAATTTCTCCATACAATTATTGGTACCTATACCGGCTTGTGACGTCACTAGCCTGGACGCCTTTTGTATGGAGCGTTTTTAGCGCTACGTAGGAATGTTGAACTTTGACGGTCATTTCTGATTTTTAGACCAGTTTACATTTGATCACAATAAAAATAGAATCGATTGACATCCTCAAAAAAATTAGTCAACATGTCTTATGTAATTTTTTGTCGATTCGGTTTTTAATTTATTTTTTCAAAATGGCGTGGATTAATTGGTGGTAGGAAGAGTAAATAATTACAAAATTAAGCAATTCCGAAACAAAGCAGCGAGGTATACAGCTTAAAACTAGATTAATTATATAGTCTAGTAATTTAGCTGGTAGTTGGCATTTATAGTTTTTTAGTTGTCCTAGTCATTAGACGGAACTTGCAGACGTAAATTTACCTAGTCCTAAATTTGTGAAACATCGAAATATTTCATTATTTAAACACCACATTTTTTTGTTGAACCATTGATATAAAGATCATCAAAGCACAAAGAAAAATTGGAATGCGTTACCTGGCGGAAGAGGCCGGGAATCGAACGCTCTATCGGTAGCGGTACAGTCGCCCTCAGATATATCGCAGCATACAAGGCGTCCATAAATATCTGAGCATGTACTGTAATGCCCAGTAAATAAGAGTCGTGTTCAGATATTTATGAACACCTTATATGCTACGATATATTTGATGGCGACTGTACCACTCTACCACCTCTACCTCTTTGGCCACCTCTATGTGAACACGTTTATATTCAGATCTTACCGCACTTTACAGCGGTGAACAAGTAAGCGAAGAAAGTTACTTACTGCTAATTTAACCACATCAAATTACCCCAAATCATTGTTTTAAAGCATACCATGCCGATGCACCCCGCCGCATGACTTCAAGCACCCTCAAGCGTGAAGAATCTTGTCGATAACCAGTTCTATATAGCCGCATGGATGTCCATCACCTCTGCAGAACAAAGTAGCCAGCACAATGGCCAGACTACTGATATTTATTGTTCTCGTAATAACGCAGATTTGTGTTAAAGGTAAGATTTCAGCCCTATACTTTCTAAACCTCGTAATATCTGCGGGCATATGATGGTTGCCTTTATCACGCGATAAATAAATGACAAAGCATCCGTCACGTTTTGACAAAATGAAAGTGTGAGTGACAGATGCTTTGTCACTTATTTATCTCGTGATAAACGCAACCATTATAGGCCTCCTGATCCAATTAGTTTGATCGGATAGTAGTTTTTATCGTTCTTGGGAGATGAGTGCTTTGCCTATCTAACTATTCAGTACCTACGAAGTTGAGAAAGTAAAGGCCTGATTTGTTGAATTCCTTTCAACTGTGATGTCTCGATCTATTTATACAAATATGAGCTCAACACAACTCGCCTATTACAAATATTAACCCGTGCATTTAAAACAAATTACTTAACATTCGCTCGTGTAACTTGTGCGCTGTGTACAAGTCAACATGCTACTGAGGCATTTTTTAGATATTAAAAGTTATAAATCCCAGAAACTATTATTTAATGGTCAATTTATTTTCTTTCTCAGGGGAATCTGTGCCGGAAGATTCTGACGCACACTTAGCGGAAGAAGACAACGTAGACCGTAATTCCTATGCCTCGGCCTACGCTTTCTCCGGCGGGGCCAACAGGCCCGGCCCCCAGCCAGGCCCCGGTCCCCACCCAGGCCCCGGCCCCCACCCAGGACCGGCACCCAGACCCCAAAGACTAGTAGAATGCCTTGCCTGCTCAGGCTGCCCAAACGCAGCCAACGCGACGACGAAGTACTGCCCATATTCACCTGATCCGTTGAAGAATCGGAAATGTGTGGTGTATTCTGAGAAATATTACCGTAAGTTAACGTTTCGATTGTGAATTCGATTTGGTAAACCACCAGTTCAGATACAGTCTTCTAAGAAACAAACCCACTTGAATTGTGATTGTGAGCGAGCGGCATTTGTACCTTTTATCACTGTTGTAACATTATTATCATAACCAGCCGAAAGACTCTAGGAAAAAGGCCTCGGGATTTCCACAATAACTGGTGGTGCGCTGTTTTTATTCAACGGTTAACGGCCATCTTTCTGGAATCTCACCGATGGTACCGTTCTGGTACGGTTGTCAGCTATTACAGGGTTCTTCGGGCAATATGCCTGGGTTAGTGCCACTATAGAAACTAAACTGACGAAAAACTCCAAACAAAGGAGTAGCAAGTATGTATTTAGTGCTATAAGTCAGACGTTACAAGTGTTACTACGTGCTAGTGAGTACAACTTGCGAGGCTATTGTACCGCATCGATACAAATAGGTACAAGTTTATTTGTGATGACTTAACGCAACACGTATAAAATACAATAAGCGTTTAAAATATAATAATTTAATAGGTATAAGTTCTCGTAGCACAACTGCCTCTTGCGTCTCTTTGTCGAGAGATATTACCCATCGTTTTCTATCAGTGTGAGAGAAATGTTTGATATATCGATACCCGTAGCCGCGACAAGGCGGCCTGTTTCTGGGACTAGGCGAAACTTTAGACGTCATCACGTCACGTCACGTCTTGATCGGTTGGTTGATTTTGTCAGAAAGTTTCACTAGCCGGAATGCCATACCTTATTTTCTTATACCATGATTCTGGCAAAATCTGAGCACAATGGCAGCCGGTTGTTGCGATCCGTACGCGTCGGTTGGTTACGTCAACACGCCTCTCAATCAACTGCGTCACATTTCACAAAAATTGTGTAGTATATCTGTGACTCGCGCTCGTTCTAAAGACATTTGTTTATGTTTTGTCTTAGAACGAGCACGTACTAGTAAGGGGAATCCCAGTCTGATATATTATCTCATTGGTTATAGGTATCTTTTACCTGTAATTATAACTGTGTTAACACAATGAATCATAGAACAACTACTCAAATACAAGTGCATAATGTATTATATACCTACAATTTGACTTTGAATTAGCCATATGATCGGGTTTGTATGACGTAATGTAGAAATGTAGGTAAGGTGAATCATTAAGTTACGAAGATTACGTTTTATATCGTTATTCCCATCATAAATAAATTATTCATTCTCTGAATCAAAGATAGGTACAATATTGCTTATCGTAATTTCCTTATTGCAGTTTATTAGTAGGATTAGGCGGCGTAGCACCGAATTCAAATAGCTTAAATATTCATTCACTTTGTACTTTGTATTGTAGCACGAGGAAGTGTATGAAAGGGAACGATTATCCTATTCCTAATATTAACATCGTCATATCCGCCGATAGAAGCCCACTGATAAACCATTGCCTCCCCCAAAGTTCCCCACAACGATCGGTCATGCGTCGCCCTCATACAACGGCTTCCCGCGATCCTAACCAGATCTTTGGTCTACTATTGTGAGTCTCCTAGCAAGATCAGAGATGAGAAGATCCGCAGAACCAAGTTTGTAGATAATTATAGCTCAGACAGTTGCCAACACGTTGCCAGACTTAAGTTCCAGTAGTAGGTATACATTGCTCGTAGAATCGATGGCCGTTAGGGCAGAAAAGTTATGGAGTAGGTTATCGCGTACCGGGAGACGCCCTCTTTACATATGTTTACTTTAGCGACGAGATCTATTAAACTTCAAATTACAAAATTGTTTTGACCACAAAATTTATATGACTGACACATCGCTTAGCCCATTGACACGACACATATAGCACGCATATAAAACTACGATAAGGCGTGTATTATTGTGAGTCAATTCAGATTCAGATAAATAATAAATACTAGGTCGATGCAGAGTCAGCCACCGGCTAAGCTTGCACCATAGATTGGAGCGGAGTTTTTTTTTTCTCGAAATTTTCTCTTCGTCACGACCTAGCGAAATTTAATTTGTGCATTTTAAAACAAACATTTCTAAAATCGGTTGAGAACTCGCTGAGATCTGCGCATTGTTACGAAGTCCGTTCGAGTCGATCCATGGGAGCTTCGCTCGCTTCGCTCCAATAAGTAGGTTAGGTAGTTCATCCTAAGAAAATTTTAAAGAAAGGTTTGCTATTTTTAACTAGAATTATTGCTTCTCTTCCTCACTCTAACATATCTTTTGCAGACATGAAGGACCCCTGGGTGATCCGAGGATGTGCATCGGAACGTGGAAACTGCGCAGACATAAGGGCCACACTGTCTCATCAGAGCGACTTGGTCAAACTCCAATCCTGTAGAGACTGCGAAGGAGATCGCTGCAACGGAGCCGGATACTCCGCACCGGACCTCATGACAGCGCTTCTTGCTTTGTTTATTACGCCTTTGGTCATAAAATATACGCTTTCTTAAGTCCTTGTATTACAAAAGACCAGTCACCGTCACCAAATCAGCCGATGCTCCTCCAGAAAAACCTGCCTCACGGATTTCCAAATCAAACAGTCGTTCGTCGCCCTCATCTAACGATTTCCTGAGAATTTAACCAAAACTGAAGCCCACCCTGTTGGCTCAGAAGTATAGGAGGGAGGTACGCTGTATCTCCAGTTCACGTTCCCTATTCATGAACATAAACATCACAGATCAAAGCGATAAGTGACAATAGTGCCGGGCACTACCTACCAGATCTGATGTCACTCACTACCATGCTCATCACGGCCTTGCTTATGAAATATATGACGCTGCTGGAAAGAAGCCTGTCTCACGGATCTTCATAACCCGGCACCCTCATCCAACTGTTCCGCAATATTAACAAGGTCCATATTGTTGGCGTCTAAGAGTGTCCCGGAATGCTGTATGTCTAGGGAGTGGCGAAATTGCAGCCGTGGTCGCCTTAGGCAGGATTTGTAGAAAGTACCAGCCGCTCGTCTCTAAGCACGTCATCCACTCTAAGTCTGGACTACTGGGCCTTAGGGCAAATTCATCACTGTCACAGAATAGATAATAGTCGTCACTGTCTCTAGTCTGTGTTCACCACTCTTGGATATCACACATTTTCCGTCATGTATCCGTTGTCAGCGTGCATTGTTAGATCGACCTGACCATTGTGTCCTTACCTGTCTATGTTTAGCTTATTAAATACACGGTCTCATATTAAAGGATTTAAAGGTATCCTAGACGATAACGCTGCCAATAAATTTTAAAATTTTCGTTTCATCATTCACCCACAGACAGCCATAAGACTGCATATGACAGGCGAACCAAAAGTGCTGAATATCCGGACTGTAATCTAGGTTTTTTTTCATACGCGGTCAATTCGATAATCATTAATCATCACCATCATCATATCAGCCGATAGACGTCCACTGGAGAAAGGCCTCCCCCAAAGTTCTCCGCCATGATCGGTCGTGCACCGCCCTTATCACCCTAACTAATGGACCAACTACCTAACCAGGTAGTCGGTTCACATTGTCTTCCCTTCCCACGCTGCGTCTTCCGGTACGCGGTTGCCACTCAAGAACCTCACCGTAGTATTGGTGCAGGTCGCGGTCATACTGGTTCTACAGAATGTTTACAATATCCCAAGATCGGCACTTGAAACCTCGTCGTCCTCATTGACACTAGAGAAGACAGCGCTGGGATGACAAAACCACACAAAACTAACTTAGCAACATAAAAAAAAAACATTCAAATCAAATAGGTACAGAGTGCCTACCAACCTGCCTAGGTAAGTTATTCTGGTTAGTTTATTATACTCCCATTCTCACGGCCTAAGTGAAACAAGAGTCGATTCTATAACTATATGATCATAAGGATGTTTATAGGTTTTAAAATAAAGCGATTTCTTACATGTTGATTTTGTTTCAATTATTTTTGAGCTTACAGTGACATCTACATTTTATCGACCGTACTACAATGTGGCGATGTGATACGAGCAGCGTCAGATAGCGTACCTGCGGTGTGTTGCCGGAATAAAATAGATGGATGGCGCTAAACTCAATGGCAAAAAATGGTAGTCGGTTGTTGAAACAAAAATAATACAATACAATACAAGTTGCTTAACCATTATAAAACTAGTAGCTTAACTATTCGCTTACTTACTTAAATATGTCAAATGAGGAATGGATGCAAATTTTCCAAAACCTTGAATTTTTGTTTGTGTAGGAATAAAAGTTTTTTTTTTTGCTTAAACAAACCTAGGAATGAGGAGGATTAAAATAACCCTAACTGAGATTCATTTTTTTTTGTTTTTTTTTATTCCCGATTGCTTGTTATACTAATTGTCAGCAAATTTTTATGTTGACTTTTAATTCAGAATCATAACTGTCACAAGGGTAATCATTTAAGGATAGTACATAGTTATGCACTTTAGATTAAAATACATATAAAAGTGCCTACGTATTCAGAAAAAAATAAGTCTCTGACGGTATCTATAATTTCCAGAAAAAAAAATTTACCTACAGGTCTCCATTACTTAGTTATAAAAGGACTAACTAAACTAAGCAAAATATTTAAAAAAGCTTTCATGTTTTTCGTCCTTGTATATCTAATAGGTATTGTTTTAACCAACCAAGTGTGAAATAACATTTTTTCTCATACCTATACAATACAATCATCAAGTATAGTAAGTTCCTATTTTTAGCCCATAATGAGTTAATTTTACGGGTTTAGAATCCACAAAATCACGCCAGGAATGTCCGCACGTGACGCATTTAGGTAGGTATCTCCATAAATTGACAGTTTATTGTGTTTAAATATAGAAATCCAACACAAACCAAGACAACTGAATTGCTTATCGTAAACGAGTGTGAATTAATTAAGTAAATAATTAATTATGTGGGTGCCCGTAATTTAATTTAACTACATTTTTTCATTTAAAAGAGTATATTCCAATTTTACGCTACAAATAAAATAATCGTGTTTTCAGAATTATAAAAATACAGAAACAATAAAATAACATAGTAAAATAAAAAACAATAAAATAAAAACCCAATAAGATTCGAATTAGAAGTTATCGTTATTAACATTCGTCTGGAACCATTCGCGGTATTTCGTAACCGTAAATAAATAGGTACGCGTTGCGTACCATGCAGATGGGCAAAAATTTAAAAAAAATAACGAATTACGAATAAATTTATGGAACAAATATTTATATTCGTATAATATTTATATTTAGACAAAAAATATTGAGTCGGGTACCATCATCGTGCTGTCCTCTCACGGAGAAAAAATAATCAGTAGGGTAATTCTACTTTAGGACACTATATCTATTAAATTCACTAGCGTATTCATGGCACAGACAGCTAAAGGAATTATAAGTATTTTTCATCACATTTGCTCGTAAAAGATGTATTACATGCACTGAATGAAAAAATGGTGTACTGAAGGATAAATACCTATATAGTTCCCGCGGGAGTTATACATTTTTATAACTCCAGAGGGAGTTATGGTTTTAGTTTTAAAAATATAGTACGCATTTCGTACATTACTTCAGACTAAGAAGGTTTCAATTCAGCCAAGGTTTTTTGTTGTATCAACAAAACTTGCCTACCAGCTAATTTTATTGTATATTGAATTAATATGGTACATGTAACTGCATTATATTTATGTTTTACAATTATTTTAGTGTATTTTGCAATAATTTTATTAAATTTAATTATCGTTACAATCTGGCAGTGGGTATAGCCTGTCAAGTTTCTAAACTAAACGCAGTTCTTAGTATCTGTGGTACTTACACAAAAAAAAATGAAAAAAAAACATTGTTAGATAGGTACCTACTTAATTTTGTAACAAAATTACTGTTCGTATTTAAGTTTTATAATATATCGGTGTTAATTTTTGCTGCATAATATTATTAATGGCTGTTTGTTTAATGATAGATGGTAAGATTCTTTACATATTTGTTTTCTGTGTTAAGCTGATCGCCGTTTTGCCAATGTTTATAGATAATTTAAAAAAACATACAGAAAAAAGTTGGTAGTCAATCGTTTAATGTTTATTTTTGTTTTATGTATTTTATGTGTTATTTACTCCCAAATGTGATGAAAAATATTGTGTGTATGGTGGGTAGTAAGGGGATTACTAACGAAGGTCTATTAGAAGCCCGACGCCGAAGGCGGACTACCCTTATGGCACAATATACAATATACTTATGATATAATATATTTTTTGTACATGTACCTAACCCCAGCGGGACTACGACGGTGGTTTTTATTGCGCGATAGATTAATATTTAAACACCTGTCATTTTCTGACGGGCATGTGTGTTGTTGTGTGCAAGTAATGGATGCCTTATTATGTAGGTATGTATCGCACGATGAACGCGATTATCCATAGATCCGCGAAGTTTAGGCGCAATTGAAAGCTATGATAAGACATTAAACTAAGACAAATTACATGACAGCACTATGAAATGAAAAATTTTGCTACCTACCTACTACATGGTCTTTTAAATTTATCAGTTGAGTGGGATTTGTTACTTGAGGAATATTCATAATGATTTTAAATTCGCTCAGAATAAAGGTACGCCTAGGGCCAATAGTTCCAGCTAATAAATAAAACATCTACCCCTCGATGTACAATCGTGTGTCCCTTCTGGCAATATCTTAATCTCGTTGCACTGCGGTGCGGCTGTAGTCTCAATTCAATACGCATGTACTATATTCGCGCCAAACTCGCGTTCCGTTCACTCGCCTCGTCTCGTCATTCACTCGCTCGCGACAGAATCGACTCGTCGTCCGTTCGTTCAGTGTCTCGAATTTCGAACTCGCGATTGTGTTTTGTTTAATTAAAAAAAAAACTCGTGGCAATGGCGAACCTTACGCTTTTGGTCCCTGTGTTGCTGGTTGCTTTATTCATTAGAGAAGGTATGTTTACTACGCGTTTAAGTTTACTACGAGTACTTTTAAAGTTGCACGGTTGCGTAAACATTGTTTATGTTGAGGTCACTATTTACTTTCGGTTTAGCGTTTTTGGTTACGTTACGCGTATAAGTATTTATGTAGGTACGTTCATTCAACACAATTTAAAAATATTTTGAGTATAGTACCATACCGCAAATTTTTGTACCTACGAGTATACCTAATTAATCTTAAGCGAGTTTAATTTGTAAGTAAATCTTATTCACGGCTTCATGGTTTCTATCATACAAGTGCTCAAAAATCGAAGTGAAGTTCAAAATGAGTTCGTTATCTCTCGAATGCGCTAAGTATCGGTAGGTATAATACTTAGGTATGAGTATGATGCCTGAGGGCTGGCCGCGAACCTGCTAAACCAGTTTGTTGCAACACTTTGCTTACTTCGCTACGTTGTAATGAAAGTGAATCCACTGGTATTTGCTCACATGTGCGTAGGTTGTGTTTACTACACAATCGTTCTTGAGAATTAGGACGTAGATATGTCTAGGTATTCGAAGGGTAAGATGGGAACAAAATATATTAATTTATATTAGAATTATTGTAGCTACCTAAGTATGTACCTACCAAACTAAGTACAAATACACTTTAAAGTCAAAATTTTGGAAAGGATCCGGTTTAAACAGTAAGCTTGTATAATTGGGAACATTAAGTTTTCCAGATGTATATGTTATTGTTTTAATTTTCTTTTTTTCTTTTTCTTGCTACGTCATATTGACCAAAGTAATTCGTGTATTCATTCGGAATCGGGGGTTTAAAAATAATGTATTTAAAAACTAAATATAGGTCATAAAAATTAATTATTAACCTTGTGAGTCCAATCACTTCATTACTTTACAACTTATTGCCTATTTTCTTATCTATAATAGAGTAATTTTGTTTCATTAAAAACAATAAAAGTATGCAATTTATTAAAAATGCTTCGATAAACTGGTCATTATTTCACTAATCTAATTAGTACGGACGGACCGTAACAAAAAAAATAAACCCTTCAATACATTTACGGGACTAAAACAAACCCACATTATTGTATGGCAACCAAGAAGATCCACAGTCTTCCACAAAATACCAATCAGTGCCTCTAGGACTATCAAACTTAAAACTGAACGTTTCTGACCTAAAGGTTCGAGGTAGCAGTCGAATTGAAAAATAGGTTGTCATTTTCGAAAAACCATTCATCCATTTAGGAAGACGTGCAACTGTTAAGTAGGTACATCACTTAAAATGACATATCGTCGGGGATAGTGCAATACTGCGTAAGGAACAAGTGTAGATACGAATCAATATTCAAACAAATGTTAAGTATTTTATTGAAATGAGAACTTTATCGACAGCTGTTATTTACGCGGTATTGCATTCTCCCCGACGATATGACATTTTCAAATGTTTTAATTTAAACGACATTTAATTAGACTAGCGATTGTACAAAAGCAATTAATTGGTCAATTTACTTTGAAATTGTTTACTTGTCTATTATTCGTTGCGAACAAGGTAAACCTTGACTAGGTAACGTCCATTGTGTTATTACCTAGTACATGTCTACCTAGATTGTGAGTAACAATGATCTCTCGATCCACGTGATCACTCAATATAGGTACTAATCCGATTATATCTCATCGCATCTTTTACATTAACAATGCAAGAAATAGAATAGAATTACACATACCTACAATTACACTTGTTTATACAACGGCTCCAACGATTGATCATTTAGGTACCTTCATTCATTCGTCATTTTGTCAAACGTTTTGGTGCAAATGTTTACAATGAAGCGAGACATTTTAATTGCTGGTTCAGACGGGGTTCGAACCCGCGTTTTCAACGGTTTTCCGGGCCAACACGGCGTCCTACCTATTGGACTACTGAACCGATGCAAGAGCCAGTGAATTTAACAACAAGTTGCTTCTTGCATGCGTTAAAGTGGCATCGTTTTGGTGCAGTTTCATGCTATGACTGCGAACAATATGTTGCGCTGCGTTCCTCAGAAGTCAGAAGGACTTAAGATCAAACGTAAAAAAAATCGAAATCATATCCGCTTAGGTACTAAACGTATAGTCATATACACGAAAGTCATATCTAATCTAAGGAAAATAAACATGCAAAAAGTTCCTTTAACAGCTTGAAAGAAACGCAACATATTTTCCTGGGGGCCTATAATGGTTGCGTTTATCACGTGATAAAATAAGTGACAAAGCATCAGTCACTCACAATCGCATTTTGTCAAAACGTGACGGATGCTTTGTCACTTATTTATCGCGTGACAAAAGCAACCGTCATAGTCCCGCTGCTATCGTTTTCAACAAACGTGTGAGCCTCAAGTGTAAGTTTTAAACGTCACACAACGTTTCGATCGCATTTACGTTTCCCGTATAATTGCATTGTCACAAACGAGTTGGAGATGTTTTTTTCCATAACAAAGCAAAGTTATAGCACGCAACTCTCACGGGCTCGTGTACCTATCCGCTATGCTATAACATGACTCCTAGACTCGTATAATTCTCCCCCGCTCTCATCTCGCTTCTTTAAAATTGACTGATTATATAAATCGTTCCATAATGACCAATGCAAGGGGAAATAGTAGGAATAATAGGTAATAGGAAGACCTAGAATAACATGTTGCGCTAATATCAGGGACTGGACCGGTATTCAAAGTTTTCACCATTCTAAGGAGAGTGGCAATCACTGCTGTGACGCGGAGATGATCATATTAGCGGGTTATACTCATACAAGTTTGTATGACACAAAGTCCGGCTAAACAACCCTGATACAGTTCAACCAGGTTGAAAAAAAAAACAGGATAGTGGTAAATTGAGATGTCAAAGTCAAAGTCACCTGCCGCGAAATCGTGGACGTGAGGATAAGGCACAATAAGAAGAATATAATGATAAATACGTTAATTTTTGTCTAATTACAAAATTATTGTATTCAGCGGTTTACACTCATAATTATGATTGTCAGGAACGGCCCGACATGTTTCGAACTCGTATGGAGCTATTGGTCAGGCACTGCTACCCGCAGGCAACTTTGTCATTGATTTATATTTTACTCAGTACAATAATTTAATATGTCTGACGAAAGTTTTAATAAGATTACCTACTAATTACAAAATTGGAATAGAATTGAATTTCCAACTACACTAGGAGCTGTGGGATTAGATCGATCCGTGCAACATTGATACGGGCACGAAATCCTTATAAGTGTTCCACGAAACGCACTCAGGGACTTTTAAGTGATTGTCTGGAGTACTGTAATGTGTTATTATTTATCGTATTCACACATTCGCAAGGCCATTACGACGAGAGGGGCTCTGACCGGATATTTTTATTTGATAGAGCTCTTTAATGCGTAATGAGGGTCCCGCCCAGACGCGCAGACTCCTTTTGCTCATTTGTCTGTCGTCTCGACCCTTCAGATCCGCCGATTTATCTTCGGATCTGTTGTTTTCTTGTCTTCTAAACCAGTAAAATTCAATTGTAGGATTGACAAATTATATTTTATAAAGGCGAAACTTTGTGAGTTTATGTGTATGTTTGTTACTTCTTCACGCTCAAACGGCTGGACCAATTTTGATTAATTTTGGTATGAAGGTAGCTGCCACCCTGGATTAACAAATAGGCTACTTCTTATGAAAATTGTAGTCGTCTCGTGGTATGAGCGGGTAACACCGCGCGCGCAGCTAGTTTAAAATAACAACAAACATTTAAAACCATAAAATCCAATGCAGCAGTACTTTGTTTATTTTAGATTTGATGTCTGTACAAGCAGCATAAATCAAATTTTGCAAAGAAAACGAATAAGTTTTTAGATATTTAATTTTTTGTGAGGGGTTTTTATGGTAAGTTAATCATTTGTCCGTAAATAATCATAGTTAATAGGAGTTCGAGTTATCTTGTTAATTTGCAACTTTAGAAACAAAAACTTAATAGTGTTTTTGTGATGGTCTCTGAACAAAGTTCCAATTAAATGCATTTACATTAAAATAACAAGGATATTATGAACGGTAGCGATGCTAGTTATCATTTATCATTATCATTATTTAGGCAAGAATACATAGAATATTTTAAATATTTACATTTGTTAATGTTATTTCAGACAACTGAATTCTTCATAATAATATTAAAAATGTTAGTCAGTTTCACTCATGCTCGTCATGTTTCGAAGTTGATAGAGTTCAACTTCTGGGACCTTTACTAGATCTAGAACTAGATTTAGACTATCCTGTCATTCTGGTCCAGAAAATTCGAAATCCACTAGCATCCGAATTTTATCATTATCGTATCAATTACTGCGTTAATGTGTATATGATGTCCACTGATCACAAACTGGACGCTAATTCCATATAATATATACCTATTTCTGATACACCTAACTAGTATATCACCACTTCGCCAACCCGGTCGCGTTAAGTTTTCATTTGAATCCTAACCTTGGATCCCATTAATCTTAATTTTTATCTGTCTGAATATGATAGATTTTTTGCCGCTACTGTATAATATTGTAGATACTTATGTGCAATTGTCGTAATATGAGCGAGATTAATTCTGTTTTCTAAGTGTTTCCGTAGTCATCTGGTGAGTCACTAAATGTGAGTAGGCACTTAGTCTTACTGTATATTCACTCAATGAATACATAATACCGATAATATATAGAAATCAGTCACATGTACTGGTATATTGATATCTAGAGGATAGAATTGTAATTTGCATACATATTGTACCTATGTTCATACGTGACAATACTCAGAATTAGATACATTTTAAGTAATTTGTTGTATGTAAAACTAGAAGGTGCCTGCAGTTTCGTTTGTGTGGGAAAGAAGTCATAACACTTTGTTAGATTTGCCAAAATCGGGTTAAACAATTTGATACCTACATAATATATTCCCAACTACCTGTGTACCAAAAATTTTTGAGATTCATACAACCGTTTTGGCGAATGGGAGCTATAAAATTAAACACGCATACAAAAAGAACCCTCCAAGTACCTGTACTACGAGTATTTTGGTATTTTTAACGATAACTTTTTTACAATTTACCTAATAAGAGTAGTAGGTACAACAGAACGCCATATGATATGAAATCAAATGCCGCTAGCTATACTATACTATGTTCTTATTGAACGAGGCGCAGATTTCACCATAACCAGTTAATTATATAACATCAAGTCGGAGGCCTGGGCGGCACACCAATGAGAATGACATCGCGCAGAACCGCCGTTAGAATATTAATAGAACCATATCGGATTTGAATTGAGGAGATTTCTACGGAGAAAACTGAAGGAATGTGGTATTGTTTAAAGGTAAAAGGTTGTACAAAAGTAGGAACAGGGCAGCGGACTTGTGATGGCTGCGTTTATTTAGCGATAAATAAGTTAAAGCATCTGTAACTAAATGTTGCTGCAGTTTCATAAAGCGATCTATTCTCGCTGCAGAGTGGTTACTTTACTGCTTAACTATTCACTAACTTCCATCTATTGTACTTAGTATTGGAAAGCGGATAAACGATCATATTGTACCTTCCTCACATAGGGATAGTTATAAATACAGTAAATCGATAAATAAAACGTTGGAGAGAAAAAATCGATTTAAATGCTCACGAACGCTTTAGAAGTTTAGACAATTGATCTTCTTCCTAGTCGTATACTCTTGGCCGGAGATTCACGATCACTCATTCGGTTTATAGCGGTTACGAATTACTTTTATCTTACTCGAGTTCCCTCTAGTATATATCCTACGCTTTGTGAGAATATTCATTACACAAGAAGACAACGACACGAAGTAAAAAAAAACTATGTCATAGGGAGCAAACGAGCAAACGGATCGCCTGATGGAAAACGATTACCGTCCCCATAGACACTTGCAACACCAGAGAAGAATAGAGAGAATTATATTTGCACACGATTTACCCATTTCCGCAAATCATCTTAAACATTTTTACAACGTTGTTGCCATATACGTTGTAACTATATTTCCGCCGTGACAAACATCTTTAGCATGGCGCTACAAATGTTCAAATATACTGTTGGGCAACTTTCACCACGTTATCGTGTTGCTATTCGGCACACTTTGGCCCTTTCATTGTGGCCACGTTGGACGAAGGGCTTTCTACCGTGTCCGTATTACCATTTTAATAGTGACAATGACTAACAGTTTTATTGTACTCACGGATTGCTTTAATGTTTTAGTGTGGTCACAGTTTATGATTATGCTTACACAATTTTCCCCAATTGAAATACGGTTATGCTCTTGGTTCCCAAAGTCAATTTGCTTAAAATAGGTACTCTTCAATTTGTTCTCAGGCATATTCTTGTTACGGGTCCGTATTAATAAAACGGTGATCATATTACTCTTTGCAATGTCCTCATTAAGATCATTATTATATGGTCTATAGAGGCTACCAGTAGGGAGATTTCTATAAGACCCGATTCTCACGGGCTTGCTAATTTTAGAACATCGTATGTACTGCTCTTGGAGAAGAATGAAGCCAATTCTGTTCTGGGTTACCCAGTGATGTCTTTGATGTTACACCACCGAAAGCAGCAGAACATATTCTTCTTAAGACTTGAATTTAAATGTGTCCTCAGAACCCTAGAATATGTTTACACTAGCTGTTGCCCGCGACTTCGTCCGCGTGGAATCTTATCTTGAACAGTTTACATCTTTATTGTATTATTTTCAGATTTAAACAATGTTGAAATTACTTTTCTTTTTTTGCAAGTTGATGATTTTGATGTTGGTTACTGTAATTCAACAAAAAATAAATAATAATAAATATTGAAGTGCTGCTCCCATACAATGAACGTTTTTTTTTTTGCCATTTTATACGTAATGGTACCGAACTTCGTACGCGAGTTCGACTCGCTCTTGGCCTCTTTTTAGTTTTGTTTTTGGCTAAATTGCTCTAATTACGCGGTATCATTATGAACTCAGGTTTCAAGTCCCGCACTCAAAATAAATATTTGATCTTCAAACAAATTTTCAACCCCTTTTTCACCACCTTCTGGGCTGAATTTTCAAAAACGAATTCACTTTTCTTGTATTCTGATAATATGCCCTTATACAAAGTTTCAAGTCCTGCGCTCAAAAAAATGTTTGATCTCAATACAAACTATCAACCTCCTTTTTACCGCCTCAGGGGTTGAATTTTCAAAAACGCTGAAATTACTTTTTTTGATTTCTAATTATATGCCTTTATAAATACAAAGTTTCAAGTCCAGCGCTCAAAAAAAGGTTTGATGTCCATTCCATTCCAAACATTCAACCCCTTTTTAGGGTTCCGTACCCAAAGGGTAAAAACGGAACCCTATTACTGAGACTTCGCTGTCCGTCCGTCCGTCCGTCCGTCTGTCACCAGGCTGCATCTCAAGAACGGTGATAGCAAGACAGTTGAAATTTTCACAGATGATGTATTTCTATAGCCGCTATAACAACAAATACTAAAAATAAAATAAAATAAATATTTAAGGGGGCTCCCATACAATAAACTTGTTATAGATATATATATATAGGTACGGAACCCTTCATGCGCGAGTCGGACTCGCACTTGCCCAATTTTTCACCATCTTCAGGGCTACATATATTTTCAAAAACGCTGACTCACTTTTTTGTATTCTAATAATACGCCTCTATTTAAAGTTTCAAGTCCCACACTCAAAATTTTTTTTAATCTTCATACAAACTTTCAACCCCTTTTCACCACCTTCAGGGCTGAATTTTCAAAAACGCTGAAATTTCTTTTCTTGTATTCTAATTATATGCACTAATACAAAGTTTAAAGTCCTGCGCTCAGAAAAAGGTTTGATCTCCATCCAAAGTTTCAACCCCTTATTTACCAGTTTCAGGGATGAATTTTCAACAACACTTAAATCAGTTTTCTTTTATTTTATTTTAATACCTATTTACAAAGTTTCAAGTTCCTAGCTTAAAATTAAAATTGAACCCCGAGACAAACTTTCATCCCCCTTTTAACCCTCTTAGAGGTTGAATTTATAATGACGTTAAATTAATGTTATTTTGTTATTATTATATATGCCTTAGTCAAAGAATTTGTAATGGAATCAAACTTTCAACCCTTTTTAACCATTTTAGGGGACGAATTATTGAAAACGCTGAAATTACTTTCCTTGTATTTTAATTATATGCCTTTATACAAAGTTTAAAGTCCCACGCTCAAGAAAAGGTTTGATCTCCATACAAACTTTCAACCCCCTTTTTACCACCTAAGAGGATGAATTTTCAAAAACGCTGAAATCACTTTTGTTCCATTTTATTTGCATAGCTTTTTACGAAGTTTAAAGTCTTAGCTTAAAATTACATTTGAACCCCAAGACGAACTTTCATCCCCCTTTTAACCCCCTTAGAGGTTGAATCTTTGATGACGTTAAATTAATGTTATTTTGTTATTATTGTATATGCCTTAATAAGAAGTTTCAAGAAATTTGTAATGGATTCACACTTTCAACCCCTTTTTAACCCTTTTAGCGGACGAATTTTTGAAAACGCTGAAATAACTTTTCTTGTATTCTAATAGTATGCCTTTACACAAAGTTTCAAGTCCCGCGCTCAAAAAAATACTTGATCTCCATACAAACTTTAAACCCCTTTTTTACCCTTTTAGGGGTCGAATTTTTGAAAACGCTGAAATGACTTTTCTTGTATTCTAATAGTATGCTTCTACACAAAGATTCGAGTCCCGCGCTCAAAAGAATACTTGATCTCCATACAAACTTTCAACCCCTTTTTTACCACCTTAGGGGATGAATTTTCAAAAACGCTGAAATTAGTTTTCTTTTATTTTATTTTAATATCTTCTAACAAAGTTTCAAGTTTCTAGCTTTAAAAAAAACTTGTATCCCATACAAACTTTGCACCCCTTTTTAACACCTTTAGGGATAGAATTTTTCAAAATCGCTTCTTATCTCTAGCCCGCGTTATAAAAGTAACCTACTGTGCAAAAATCAACTCTCTAACATTAGTAGTTTCGGCTCTGCGTTGATATGTCAGTCAGTCAGGACAAATCCGTTTATATATATAGAAGATGACGCACGTTACCGTAATACGTAATCTGGCAGTTAAAAATGCAATAAATCATGTTTGTATAACATAAATAATCCACCCACGAGCCCGTAAAATCATACCTAAATCTACGGTACGGATCTGAAGAATCAGGAAACAATGCTAAAAATGTTATTTGTATGATCCGGTGTGTCGATGTCGCCTGACCCTATTTCTATTTTCGCTCAGTTCATCTTGGCGACAAGACACGTGTCGTGGATCTAATTCGAATCAGCCCTATTATTGTTATGAGGTAACCGGTTAGACGGCTTCTGGAAATACACCGGCACCCCAATTCGCGGCCTAATCCAAAATCTCAATCAAATTCAAAACCTTCATCTGTAAATGGGAACGGGAATTTTTACAAACCTATCGGAAAATAAGTTTTTTTTTATGGAGAATTGACATTATTTGGGGAATAATGTTAAGAGAACGATGCAGGATTTGTATAGGCCTATTAGGCACGCGTTGCCATCTGTACAGCACCATCTTCTGTTAGTACACAAATATTTGACAGCTGGACGTCCAAAGATGGCTATAGGATACTTTTTACTCAACCACGGCTAAAAAGTTTAACGCCTATGAAGTTACGGGCACCTTCTATTGTAGTAATAAGATTAAAGTTAAAGGGACACGAAAGACAAGTGACACGACGCAAATAAAAAAAAAACTATTAATTGTAATTGATGGGATGTTTGACTATATAGGGATAGATTAGATAACTAAGAAATTCGTCATATCTACTTAGAAATACTTGCAGTACGCATGTAGTTCAGCACTGTTTGTTTTTATTGTATCGCTCATTATTTGATTGTCTTGCGTATAGGTGTGTATGGTAATACTTAGTAATACCGTTTTTGTGGTTGTAGACAGACAAAGTTTTCATGTTAAACAAAGAATAAATGTTAAATTCATATCAGGTAGTTATTTTGAGTATGATGGCATTTGTTTTTGCGCTGGACTGCAATGTCACCTTTGAGTAACAATTACCTAACTATATGTTAGTCATGTAATGGTAAGGTTGAAGCAATAACAAAAGCGTTATTTTCTTCTCAATTTATTAGTTTTAATTATTGAAACAATGTTCGGCATCCATTTACCATATTCAGAAAACCAAATTCTCTCATAATAAATTGGCAGTTATTCAGAAGATTTCCTATTTAAGATTGTACAATCAAATGTAATGCTAATTATGATTGTATAAATGTACATTAGAATTTGTCTAGTGCAATTTTAACCACATCCCAGAATAATATCGTTCTAATATAAGCCTAGTAATAAACTTTTATTTACGAGCCATTAACTGAGACAGCCATAAAGGTTGCCGCTTCCTGGCACCCGGTCGTGACGATTTCCACGGCTTTCTGTTAACATTAGTTAACGTGTAATGATGACGATGATGTAATTTATTGAACATTTACACCTACCATCGTCATTAGTTACTGAAAACATATCGAACATGACCGTTTGAATAATTTGTTGAAATTCTAACGACTAAACAAAATAGAGGACTGACTTATTCCTTTTAAAATGAAATTTTTTCATGTTATGACAAATATATAGTACCTACTTTTACCTGAGTTCTAGGTAGTAACGTAGTAACATAGCTATTTCATGCTTTCATTGCGTGCAGTCGAAATTTTTTTGAAGAAACCAGTTTTCTGCGTGAATTCTATCAATTTAGAGTGATTTTTGAAACAAAAATTATCTATGAAAAATTCAAACTAGAGGTTTTAAATATATACCAATAAGTCGCAATGGCCCTGTTCTAAATAGTAACATATATAATATGTTAAGAAACACGTTTCATCATAGAACAAAATGTCTAAAACAATCAGCATTTTTGAACGGATAAGGAGCCTTAAAAGTGAAACTTGTTAGGCCTTACTAGTCCAATGACCTAAACCTGTATTTAGGTGCGGCGCAAAAGATAAGATAAGCGGTTTCTAGGTGAAGTATTACATAAGTAAGGAAGTCAGAAATTAGGTAATTAGAGGCTCAACGTCGTTCGACGTTTCTAAGTGAGGGAATATAAAAACGGTTATTTTACTACAGAAATTCGGTTATAATCGGTTTAACTATATCTAAAGAACCAGTTTTGCATACTCTAGTCCTCCTAGAGAATCTCTACTAGTGACATGACAGCTGTATCACAACCGCAATATGGACGATGACTATTATAATTTTTTGCTATACAGGATGAGCTCGTGTCATTTAAAGGTAAAAGTAAAGGTTAAAATAGACATATACCTATAACAAGATAATTCTCACGTGACAGAAAGCGTTTGCGTAGGTATAATATTTTTGTCATAAATGAAATACAAAAATATGGTGCCTGCTTATAGCAAAACAGCTGCGCTTTTCATTGCTACCATATTTACACTACAGAGTGAGTGTGCAGGCTGGAATTAAGTTAACAAAAAATCCAAACCACCGTACTTAAACTACCGTAACATAATGAGGTGCCGAACGGCAAGATTTCAATATTTCACATCTTTCCAAATGGAAATTGCTTGGAAATTTCTCAACATTCCCTGCAAGAAATTTCCAAAAAAATGTTTTTTGTAAACTTCTCGCTATTTGCCCTTTCGTACAACCGTAGGGAGAAGTGGCATAAAAGAGCCAGTTTTCTTTCCGGAGGAAAAAAAACAACCTACAATGAAAAAAAAATATAATTTGTTTTTTGTAATTTATTCTTTATTTATTTACAATTTATGCAATTTGGTACAAATAAATCTTAAACAACATACATATATCAATGAAATATGCATTTAAAAAAAAAGTGTCATTTGGCTCTTTCATCACTATTCGGTATTGAAAGAGCTGCTACAAGTTTTGAAAAAGCCGGTTCGTATTACAACGCGTAATTATAAAAATTATCAAAAACAACAATAAAGGCGATATAAAAAAAACTCAAATACATTTGTAACAGACTTTTTAAGTAATTAGTACTAACATTTTTCAGGATTTTTTATTCTATCAGTCATTTTGAGTAATCCTTACAAACGCTTTAAGTTTAACATATTAATTTGTCACATATACCTACTATATAACCTAACATACAAGCGGATTTTTTTTATTAATAACAGTCTTTAAAATAAATCTAATAAAAAATAATATCTTCTCTCAAAAGTTAAAACACAAACTAACATCAATAAATCCTCAAAATCTTAAAAATAATATTGCTAACTTTGAGCTTTCGGGTCTATTTCTTTTTTTTTGGACAAGCGTTCTCCATAATGCAATATCTGAAGCAAATAATTTAATAAAATATAAAAAAAATGCGTTTATAGGTAGTATTACTTTATTTTATTATGAAAGAGCCGGCTCTTTCAATGCACATTCATCCGGCTCTTTCACGACTTGTTCCAAAAACAAATATAACGTTCAAAATAACGACAATATCAAAGCGTTTGCAGCTAAGTTTTTAAAAAGCTGCAAGGCCAAATATATACGCAAACTGAATCTATAATCCATTTGCCTATAATTGTTAACTATAAAATACCAAAAAACAAATAAAATGAAGCAAAAAGCTTACTTTTGAGTTCCCAAAACTTTGACTCGATGTACCCGCGTCTGTTGGTTTCGGTGAACTGTCAAATGTTTGTGGGTGACGGAAAATCAGTGTTGCCACCTAAAAATAATATTGCCAACCAAATCTGTACTCAAAAACTACCGAAATAATACAAGTGGCTCTTTCAAAACCTGGCTCTTTCATGCCACTTCTCCCCTACCTACTGACTACTGTTAAACAAATCACACCAACTCTGATTATATAAAACAGTGATTCTCGATGGCGAAACGCATCTAAACAGCTACAACGAACATAAAAACAGCATACAGGTCTAGGACATTTATTGATAGCCACGATTCTTCTACAAACACTACTTAATTACTCAAAAGCCATAAAGCAGATAATTTATCACTGATCGACCGATACCGGCGACCCGCATAATTTGAATGAGATTCAATAAAAAGCACGACCCTGCGGAGAGGCGTTAACAGCTATTGTGACCTGAATGAATGAATGAATGGCTGCAAATCACACCATTCATTTATATTAATAAACGATAACGAAATATACCCTCTTTTTATGGGAAAAACGTGAATATGCAACTATGGGTGTGAATTTTTGTGGCGTGACATTGTAAATGGTTAAACGTAGATATATTATTAGGCGATAGCAATCAGATTTTCTTACAAAGATCATATCGCAGTCCTTGTTTTTAAAAGTCTGTTGAGAATTCAAGTAAGTACCATTAAGTTTTTTTTTAATAATGAACTTAAATAAAAACTTCACCTACATCACGTTTGTTGGGTGAACTAGTTTTAGAAAATCGTATCTGAAAATGAAACAAATTTATACTGCTACTTTTTAAGTTGTATTTTAAATGGCCTTACATCTCACCTAAAACTACTATTTCTTTACAAAATTTAGGTATAAGATATTATTTTTAAGGGTTCCGTACCCAAAGGGTAAAAACGGGACCCTATTACTGAGACTGCGCTGTCCGTCCGTCCGTCTGTCACCAGGGCCCTATTCAATAAACGTTACAATCCGACAAATTTGTAAAAAAGTGACATAATTGTAGAATTGTAAGGTTAAAACTTGTTCAATAAAAGTACAAATTTGTAATTGTACCACTGCTAAAAAATGTTAAAATGTCACACTTGTAAATCCTGTTCAATAAAACTTTACAATTGCAAAAAACGCCTGTCGCTTTCGATGACAATTGTAATTTACAAATATGTCATGGTAAGTTACAATTTACAATTAAGTGTAATATTATGTTTTTGACTAACAATGACGGTAGAATAAAATTCAATTGCTAACTTGTTCGACAAATTGTATTTCAGAGTACGTTCGCGATTAAATCGCAGTTATTAATCCAACCATATGACGGTACTTGGACATAAATTGTAATCATAATTTATTATTTTAAGTTAAGCACTATTTATTTCATACCTTTTTTTATCTTACTTGGTAACTACATATTATTAGAAAAAACAAACCTAAATCTTAATTTGGACCTCATACCAACATGACGTTCATAGAATGATTGAAATCTCTATCTACGAATGCTGGTTCATTCTGCCAAGGAGCATCCATTTGAATTAGAGAACCATCAACAATACCAGCTATTCTAGGTATATTATGAGTCATAAATAATCTAGAAATCACATGACAGTCTTCAGGCCAGCGGACCTCATATGAGTTAACAGATTCTTCGGCCGAAGAATCTGTTAACAATTGAAGTTGTCACCCGTGTCAGACAGTTGTGTACAGTCGCTTTAAAAATTCCATGTGCACCTATCTGCTATTATATGGTATTGTGAGCCAGAACCCATCCAATTCAAAGCGCACAAAATTTGCTCGGAGGGTGTAAGAGCTGCGTTTCTGTTAATTCCGTGAGCAAGCTCGTTGCTCATTGCATTTATCAAATATTCGACGGTTGTTTTGCTTACTCTGAATTTCTCATTAAATGTGAAATCGGTAACATCAAGATTGAAATTCCTCCTTTTTCGAAATATTCGCCTGCGGCGCACAATAACCACTGGATATTTTTTTGTCCCTTTCACTACTTGATGATCACGTGAGCATCATATTAGGATTCGAAAAGCTACGAGTATGTCTAAACTGTATTCAACAATTTTTACACCGGGTGAGTGCGCCTGTCAGAATTTTGTTACAATTCTACAAATATGTAAACTTGTAACTACAACTATGCGTTTAATAAACTGGTTTTTCTGACAAAATTGTAAATTATTGCCTGTCAAGTGAAAATCTTTATTGAACAGAGATATGTAAAATTGTCGTTACAATCCGACAATTTTGTAAATTTTTCACCATTACAAAATTGTAACTTGTATTTTTTATTGAACAGGATATACATAAAAATGTAAATTGTAATTACAAATTGTAAATTGTAAGTTTTATTGAATAGGGCCCAGGCTGTATCTCAAGAACGGTGATAACTATAGACAGTTGAAATTTTCACAGATGATGTATTTCTATTGCCGCTGTAACAACATATACTAAAAATAAAATAAAATAAATATTTAATGGCTCCCATACTGTAACAAGCTTCATGCGCGAGTCGGACTCGCACTTGCCCAATTTTTTTTTTTTACTATTTCTTATCTCGTAAAGTATGAGGATTAAAACATTCCAAGTCTCTATGCACCCGCCTAATAAGTGCAAGTGGATCATAGGCGGGCCCTGACCTCTTGACATATAATTATGCTCCCGCTCGTGTGTCATCTATTAACTGCTTAAACCAGATGGCTTACGCCCAATTTGCCCTTATAGCTTTATTATGCCCATGAGACCATTCACGCCATGAATAGCTATTGGATTAAATGGATTTATCTTATAACTAGCTGCACCGCGCGGTGTTACCCGCTCATCCTCCGGAAACATTAATTTTTTCGGGATAAAAAGTAGCCTGTGTTAATCCAGGGTGTCAGCTACCTTCATACCAAAACTTATCAAAATTGGTCTAGCTGTTAGAGCGTAAATAAGTGACAAATACACACATAAACACACTCCCAAACTTTCGCCTTCATAATATTAGCAGATTTAATGTTTCTACAAGAAAATGGCGATTCCCTAATTTTTCCGGACTCAGTAACTATTTAAATGCAATAATGGCTAGTCTACGCCCAATTGGCCCTTATGGCTTTAATATGCTCGTGAGCCCATGAATGACATCTAATTACAATTAGCAAATGAACTCTACGAGTAAAGCGCGACGCGAATTTACCTCGAATAGTCCGAAGCAATTTTCTTCATAAAATGCAATATTTTAGTCATCCACTTTCTTACGGCTATCGTGATGATTTAGCGCAGATCTTTATCCTGTACCTATTTAATGTTTTTCAATGACACAAAATTTACATAACATTATCGTAATCGTATAGGTTATGTTTTGGTTTTCCTTGTTTCATGTTTAGTATGTGGTCATTAACATATCATACAAAACCGTTTTCTTTATATAATTACCTAACTTGATTGTCGAATGACTTGCCAGATTTAACTTCACCTTAAAAAATCAACAATCATAATCAATAACCCAAACCCCACTAACAATACGTATTTCATCACGCTCATAAATATTGACGTTCACTTTAAACCATAAATAAACCTTCACAGTCCCTTAAAAATCCATACACTTCCTACAAGTTAAAGATGGACTAAACGAGATTCGATTCAAAAAGACATTGTACATTGTATCCAAGCTTGCTACCGGAAAACGACAAATTGCTCCTTTCAGTCGTAATTTAATTAATGTTAAAAAGCCCCGAGTCCCCCCGCTGATATAAAATTATCATTATCTTTAGGGCTGTCACTGCGTCTATTTTTACTCTGCGGGGCTCTTTGTAAATAAAAATACTTCCCTATCTACTAACAAACTTGAATGACGTATTAATTGCATGCCTCAGAAAAAGCTGTGCACGCGTTTTTAAAAGCGCCTGTTTTTGTTCTTAATGATAATTTATTTAAGGGTGTGTCACTGCGTGTATTTTTATATTCTTAACATCTATATAGGTATCTTTGTAGGTACTTACTCACTCACTAACGAATATATTATTGCTGCGTACTTAAAATTTGGTAACCTTAAAAATGCTGGCATTACACGCTCTGTTTCCTTGGCAACTGAATCAATTCTCATCAATTGTTTAGATAAAATTTCTAAGGAACTAGTTACTATCTCAGATACCCAATTAAATGAATGAGTCGAGTGTAGCTAAAAATAAGACACCAGCGTTATACTTTTAGGGCAACGAGCGGTTCTATTGCCATTGTTTTCTTGTGATTATTACCACGATGTAAAAGCAAGTCACGAGTCAAGTAGCTATGGTCTATGATCTTATTATAGGTACTCATCCTCAGAATTGCTTTAGAACAATATTTACGGAGATAACATTTACAAACAACGCAGTAGAAACGATCAATAGTCACCCTCTACGAATTATTGTGCGTAGTTGACATCACATATACGAACTGTTTGTATAAATATTTGTACGAAACACTCTCTCAATCATCATCTGTCCATTGCCAATAGTATACGCACCCGTACTACTAAATTGGTCGTACCGATTGTTCTCTTTGTGATAAATAATGAGAACGCGTGATTAATGATTCGGTAAAGCACACACCTATCAGCTTTATTTAGTTTTTCAAGAATCCAACAATAGAAAGCGTTCTGTCAGTCCGATGGGGTTACAAAATTAGGTTAGGTCAAAAACTTAAGTAGGTTAACGACTGAGCATATTTGACCTACTAAAAACAACGCAATATTGTCTAATATTTACCCTCTAAAATAACAGGTTTGTATGCTTTCCTCGGCCATTCGTTTCAGAAAATCGACGCGCGTTCGTAGTCAGCCGTAGCGATGCACACATTGGTTACGACCAGTTGCGTCACACGTTACACAAGCAACCAATAAAATACAGTTCATAACTTAGAATAAATATCCCTAGAAGTAGAATCCTAGTGAGCGCTTAAAAGTAAAGCCAGTTTTGGTTAGCCACGGGGTACTTTTCGTCCGTGTGCGCATCTATCACAACGTCAATGTCACAATCAAAACGTCTCAATGATTGGTTCGTAGACACGCACACATAAAACCAAAAACGGCTTCATCTTTTGTAAATCTGTTGTATAAAGACTCGTTCTAGTCGTACTTATTCTATGATTCATAAGCGAATTCGCTATTATGTGGTTAATTAAAAATACGTATTCCGGCAAAAATAAAATACGATGACTAACCTACTTGGCGCAAAATAACAATTTAGCAGGCGTTACCTCGAAAGCATATGGCTATTTTCCAACTACTTACTGTCTTTCGATATAAACATATCTGCCAAGTTTTGTATCAGAAACTAATTTTAATGCTTAATGGAATGATGTTCTTTAAAGATGAAAGGAAACATGAATGTAGTACTGAAATGAAAATGAAACGTTAGTAGTCAGCGGTTTATTCTATGTCACGGTGTCAATAGTTTCTATATGCAAGTATGAGCTCCATTTTAGATAGAATTAGCAATTTTTATTATTTTGAGAAATCTTACATCTTAATTTTTTGACGATATGCGAAATAACGTTGTTTACTATAAATTAAAGCAAATATGACCGTTAAAATTCAAATTCCATTGCTAATGCGTGACGCATCATACCACCTCAATGGCAAACAAATGCAACGCAACCAAACGGGTTAGGTTACAAATCATTGAGATTAAATGGTACCTTACGCGTCAGCAAATATAAGCAAAACAAAGGTCATAAGGCTGCCTGTCCATTGAAGCGGAGCAGAAATTAACCAATCAGGCTGTCTCTTTGAAGCCCAAAAGAAGTGCATTTAAATCTGAAGAATGGGATTGGTCCATTTTTCATACCAGCCAGCCTAATGGCGCCTCAATTTGACGTTCGACACTGACATTTCCGAGATCTCTTCACTTATTTCTACTTTAGCGATATGCCCATTACCGAAATGGCATTTTCTTTTCATTGAGATGGATATACTCTATTTTGGCAGACGTAAAATTCAAACTGGCATTTAAATCATAATTATTATTATCGCCAAAGATCAAATGATAGAAGCGAGCACCTACTTTTCTTCGTACTATATGATTTTGTGCAATAAAGATTAGAAAATTAAATAAACATCTGCAATAAAATGTCAACTTGTTAATGTCACGCAACGCAGCTATAGCTAATAGCTCAGCCGTGATGAAGCCGAGATATTGTTAATTTGAAGGTAGCTCAAAGTTCCGTCGAATCAGCGCGCTGCACCTGTAGCACAACTGTGACAACCCTTTGTCGTACGACTAATACTACTTATCACTTTCCATTCAATACCGTGCGAGCAAGACAGGGGATGCGAAGTCGCGCGAGAAACGAAACCGCGGCAAGATATTAGCCCGGCTGGTGTATACCGATACCATTGAGTAAATTCATCCGTAACCTCGTCCAGATGTAATGACGCTAATGATGATGAAATCCCTTCGTATGGAATGCTTCTCGAGTAACCTGACACGTCAATGCCGACCTAATCTGTGAGTTACGTCATTGATGGAAAATTAGGGAAACAAACACTACACAGCTGTGTTGATTTCATGTCAAGAAGGCTGAAGGCTATACTGAATGCGAATCGGACTCAATGGAGAGTAATATGATGTTGCCGCCACGATCCTCACAAGAAGAGGACAAATAAGAAACCTAAATAGCTGCCTGTTAGTACAATTCATTGTCCTTAAGAATAATTGCTTACATACTCGTAGATCAGGATTACTTTTTGCAGGAAAACAGACGATAATCATAACCCGTATTCAATGTATTCGAATTGATATGGACGAAATTCCAGCTAGCGAGCCCTCTAGGACTATTAGGTATACATAATATACTCTACAGGCATCGCGTAAAGTAGGTCTTTAAATCCTTCATGTCAAGTCATACTTACAGGACAGGTCTGATCCGGTGACCCCATTCGGCAGGTCAGTGGGGGAACCGCATAAAGGTGGTGCATTAAAGCGTTCTGACAAAGATTTGCTGCGTGTCCAAATATTAGGAAAACGTTAAGTTAATGATGTTGTTTTAGGGTCAAAGGAAAATTCTGTAAGGTAAATCTATAAGATAAAGTATCCATTAGTTCTAAGGACTGGTGGTGCTTTTCTGAGATAGCCACGAAAGGTATCATGAAACGGTCAATGCCGTCGACTTGCATGCAACTGTTTATATTATTATCTAATAGTAAACTTGTCTAGATTGCTTTTGGTAACTACGGCTACCTGTCACCGCTCTTATTTTATTATATAAATAGAGTCCAACTCAAAATTCGAAGCAATTGAGTGGCTAGACTAATATAAAGTTGTGAAATTAAAGTAAGTTTAATGTGTCTGAACCAATTGGATTGTTTTTGTTTGTATGTTGCGTATCGTATGATACTTAACTTACCTACGTCACAATATAGGGATAGCTATAGGCACGATTAATTATTATACTTTTTACCAGACTAAGGCAAACCAAATAAAATGTTTTTTCTTCTCCGCTAAAGACATTTCCTGACCTTTTAGTTTTATATAAGCTGATGAAAAAACTTAACTACTTTATGATGGCTAATAATTTAATATTAATGACAGCTATCATTGGATACCTAATTGACGACGCGTTTGGCTCGGTTGGTAGACACCTGCCTACTGAGTCGGCGGTCCCGGGTTCGAATCCCGGCCGGGGCAAATATTTGTGCAAAATATTTGTTCTTGGGTCATGGATGTTATCTATATATGTATTTATATATTATGTATATCGGCGTCTAGTACCCATAGTACAAGCTTTGCTTAGTTTGGGACTAGGTCGATTTGTGTATGATTGTCCCTTAATATTTATTTATATTTATTTAATATTTCACGATGAAAAGTTGGTATAATTTAATCATAAGTTAAATAAATAAATAAGTTTCAGTTTAGATTTAAATGTGAAACTCCCTCAATACAATAGGTAGTAGAGTACTTATTTTGAAATTGTAACTGTATTTATAATGAAATCGGTTCAAAAAGGGGCCGTAAATTAAAGTCTCAATAATTTTACATCAAGTATAACAATTTGATATTACTCAGTAATGGTGTCACACCTGTTTTGAGCTAGTTAAACGTCCAGTAAACGATGCATTTGCGATAACGGTAACACATGCATCCAAGCTATTAAGTGAACCATTCTAACCCATGCATGCCCTACACTCCACAATTACATGACAATTCACAGACTTTAAATCAATTATATTAAAGGCTACAATCCCATGGCTTAATGATGTTTAAGATGCCTTACGCAATAGCGCGTGATGGCCGTTAAAGTTCCTTCTCACTTAAGATTTAATGAGCTATGACGAATAAAATGACATTAAACGGTGCTTGCGAGTTACGGCTGCGATTCTTCGACCAGTACCCCTACCATGAGTTAACATGACCGTGCTCGCTGGCGACACTGCTCGCTGCTCGCGGCTCGCTGGTACAGTGGTCTACGTGACCAATTTTGTCCCGTCAGCGATACGATACCACAGTGTCAGACTGTGGTATCGCCATGTGGAGAGGTGCGACGGGGGGAATGCAACGCATTAAATGATTTGATTTATTTTATACAAGTGTACTGTCTGGAAGGCTGTTTATTACTGAATAATAATTGCAACATACTTTCTGAGACAACTATACTATAAGTATACTTATGCTAATAGTTATGCTTGGGTTGCACCACCTCAGCGTAAATGATTTGTATAGAGAATAGTATCAACGCCCCTAGCGGATACTTTGTCGATTCTCCGTAGAAATCCTTTACGTTGTCGCTAGCGAGAGCACAAGTACCGCTACTGTGTAAACTCATGGTAAGGGTACGACGCAACTCTTTTACGAGCGGATAGACATAATATAGCCTATAGGGAAGTATCAAGTACGATTCGATGCGAATTGGAATTACTAATTAACTGAGTATAAAAATTTACGCTAAGACTTATCGAAGAAGGCGTAGTGTGGTGTTACACTACGCCTTCTTCGACAAGTATTCATGTTGTATCCCTTTTCGTTTGACATAGAAAACGAAAGAGATACAACACGAATGTTTCACAAATAGGGCGCAGTATGGTGCCGCCGTTAGGAAATTCTATTTGTATTTCTAAAAATGTACCAGCCATTGTATTGTGATCGTGTTATTGTCAGTATCACGCAAAATTAGAATTAAATTGTCCGTTGTTTGGCAGTAGTCGTTGTATTCGCGGAATTTATAAATCAATTGCACCAGATGCACCAGAATGGTACCAAGTACTTCTAGGTTCGTGCAACGTAAAGTATCACATAAAACATCAGCATCACGATTGATTTGAAATAACATGTCAAAATGACCTAAATATGTGGATGCATAAAGTTATTTGAAAATTTTAAAATTTGACTTATGCTGACAGATCACGTAACATAAACAGTTTTGAATTCGTGATTTCAAAAGTTTTCGATGTTATTTTACCTTCAGATCATAAAAACTTCGATCATCACGTACTGTCGTTTTTGTAGGAAATTCATTGATATGATAAATTTGCATGGTCGAACGGTTTGCCGTCAAGAACTCAATGCCGCCTCATTGTAACCGAGATGCCGTGACGGATGAAAAACCTTAGCACGAATGCAAGGGCCTTGCGGTACATTTAGGTAGATACAATAAAGCTTGTATTGTTAAATCGAAGGCTGACACCAACTTAGACGTTTATTTTCAAATAGTGACATGAAGCTGCCTTTTACTAGTTTAGGGCCTTACCACACTTGCGATTTGCAGGCGAATTTTGTATGAAGCCGATCACGCAGCGAGTTCGCCGCGACATAGTAGTTGTATAGAAAACTCGCTCGCAACTCGCAAGTGTGAAATTAAATTACTTATTTGCTTTAGATATGGTACAGATAGATGGATAAAAACATATAAAGCACTAATGAACATATCTTACCAGCAATGCTGGCATGCAAGAAACATACAATAGAGTCTATAGCTATAAAAGTTAACAAAATACAATAACATGTTAAATTAAATATAATAGAAAATGTATTCTAATTATGTGCTCCCTTCGCCTTTTGCTGCACCTACTCTGTATTAAGTTAAATTTTTCATCAATTTCACTACCCAAAGGTCGTCTGGAAGAGATCGCTTTTTAGCGATAAGATCGCCTGTTGTCTACCGTTATTTATAAGTTGTATTTGTGTTGTTTCCTTTTGTAAACTTTTATTGGTGTGTAATAAAGTATTGTTGTATTGTATTGTATTGTATTCTGATCACACACATACACATAAGGCCCTTATATAGCTTTCTTTGGGTTTAGGGCAGAACAAACTACTTGCATGTTTTATTTAGATTTCGGCTGCTTGTGCACTGGAGCCGAGCTGTGAGAATGGACCATTCACATTCTTCAGATTTAAATGCACTTCTTTTGGGCTTCACACAGCCCGATTGTTTCATTTTCTCCGCTCCGCTGTAGTGAATAGGCAGCTTTACAGGGGATTCATCATCATCACAAAGTAAACTGAAGACTTACACATACAACGCTACGTTCTGTATTTATTTATATTGAATTGTGTGGTGACAAAAAATTAACGAATTATTTCAAAAAACGAATTGACAAGTAATTAACAATATTACTCGTGTTAACAAAGACATTGAATTTCGGTTATAAGATTAAGTCACTGATAATTGTAAAAGAGACAAAATATTAGTAACTTTAATGTTACAGCACAGAATGACAAGTTAAAAGACACGTTACAGGCAATTGCAATGATGCCGAAAAGTAGGAAATTATTAATGATGTTATTATAGTCCCTAATGACATATAATGTGTCCATGTAAATTAGTTAATTGGTCCCTTTACAGGCAATTGCAATGATGCCGAAAAGTAGGAAATTATTAATGATGTTATTATAGTCCCTAATGACATAATGTGTCCATGTTAATTGGTCCCTCCTCGCTGACATTAACGTGTAAGAGTCAAATAGTTGGAAATTATAAAGGGCCTACATTGTAAAAGGTGCTTCACAGTTCCAAGGATACGCTATCAACAAGGCATATACTGCATGTTTAATAGTAGGTACATACACTGCATAATTAATGGTAGATACTCTAGGCACCTCTAGGTACCTACTTACCTATGTTGCAGCTAAGTTTCGTTCTTTTGAAAAGCCATGAACCATAAAAAATTTAAAGTGCTTTAAAAAAATGTTACGTGAGCAACGACTCGATTCTGCATGGCCGCGGAGTTGACTGCATCGAGATCCCAGAAGATGATCATCTTACGAGCTCGAAACATGTTTGGGCCGTTCCTGACTCCTAGAAATGTCTCACGAAATTTTAAAAACTGCCAATAATAGTGCTTAATAATTATTGCTCTACATTATGGTAACATAATGGTAACGGTACCATTATGTTACCTTTTATCTACTATTACGAGTATTCACTCAATACCTCAATGTAGATACTGTTTGTTAATATCTCTATCTCAACTTAACATACATGATGCTGTTCAGCAAACGTCCTTAATTCCAAAACACTTACGATATAATTTTCCTAGAATAAATTGTATCCTAAAATACGTATAAAGTACCTTCTACCTACCAACGTCATAAGATCAAATCTTACTTAACAGCACTTACGTACAGTCGATAAGATCTTGGAATCAAGTTATATAAAACATCGATTCATTATTCACCATTCGTACGGAGCATTGATAAAAACCGCCTGAATGGAATATTTTCCCATTGTTACGATAATAACGGCTATTACCGTTCTAACTACATACTGCCTACTAGTTGACTGTTCATCTGAATCATTACATTATGTTTATTTTACGGTAGTTATAGTTATTTTAATTTACTTGCCGGAACACGTAAATATATGATAAAATTTAAGTAAATACTCTGCTTGTGCAGTTTTGTGAGTCATTGAAGAGTCTACAATGGCATTATACTACTTCACTTATGCATATATTACGCTTGTATGAATGTATGTACATTAGGTACCTATATTTTATACAAATTATATACAATTAGGACCATCTGGGTTATAGAATACATTTTCAACGAAACGTCAATCTAAGTAGTTCTAGAATCTATTTTTTATTTAGAATACATAGTTGACTGCTCCTATAGGTACATGAGATTGGAAGAGATTACTCAATTGGAAGATAATAGGTACATATAATTTAGATTGCGAACCATCACAAGAAAGATAGATCGCGACAGCATGGAGATTTGGCTGTATGAAATAACTTAAATGCGTCCGAGGGGCGCCTTGCTTTATCTCGGTCAATGTAGAGGTCGAATCAATAGAATTCCTACCCCAGTCTAAGGCGATAAAGAAGTTCTGAAAACGACACTGCAGTAACTGATTGAGAAGAGGCGTGATGGTATTTTTTAGGATGTCTATTTTTAATTGGGATCAAAAACTAACTGCGCTGCGTGCACTAGAAACGCTCCGTACAAAATGGCTATGTTGGATACCAATATTTTTAAAGGGAAAATAAGTATATAGCAACACACATGACATGATTGTTTTGGAATTATTGTTTCATTCAATTATGAGAATTCGGATAACAATGCCAAATTAGCTTAAAAAAAAAGTGTAAATGCGTGGATCAACTTTTTCTTACTGTTATTCTGTCCGTGACCCAGGGGATAATAGTGATTAAATTTCTAAGACAAGTGTTGATAATTGATATTACTCGTATTGTCAGGAGATAGTCTACATAAGAATGGGCTTATAATAGTGCTTAAATTACAAAAAATTGCTAAATATAACCACGGAAAATCGTAGTTTTAAAAAGTGATCCAGGGGCATCCCCATGGCAACGAGTGGCAGAAAATAGTTGAATGACCCAATTTCATCATATCGAAGTCCGATTTAATTAAAGCAGTCTCTGCTAGCGTTAACCAAACAAAACAAACATGTACTTTGCAAACATATCAAAGTCCCTTCGATTTTGTTTTTCTTTCATGACAGCAAGCATGCAGTAGAATTCAACATCAGTCATCCCTATCATCAAGCATTCAATTTCCATTTCCCATGTTCCAGGTGAATCAGTTCGCTGCTGGACGTGCTCCTCAGACCTGCACAACAACTACTGCGCAGACCCGTTCCTTGCTGGTCGCGTCGACAACTCGTACGGGGTGCAGCTGTCCAACTGTGATGCCAACACCGGCGCTACCTACCCTTACCTTACATCGTCTAAATCTGCATGCAAGAAGCAGAAGAAATATGGTAAGTTTCATTTATCTGGTAGGCATCTATGAAACCTCTTCACACTATCTATGAAACCTCGGAACACCTCTGTGGCCCTAGTGAAAAGGGGTATAAAGTAAAATAATAACCAGAGACAAAAGGTCATAACTATATTGTAAGACTGAGCTCCTGTGCTCTTAGGTTTAATCTGACATAAACCCCTTTTCACTAGGGCCACATAATTTAGACCTATCTGCCTTAGACGTAGTAAGGACTTTAGGAAGATAGTAAGTACTAGCCAACTCCGGTGACAGTCTCCTGTATCAGCGTTGACTAATACAGGCAGGTCAGAACAAGAGATACGAGAGTACTGTCAAACCTAGAACAGCTCAAGAACAATTATGTAGCTTCCTGTGACCGAGGGGTCACGGTTTTCTATTGTTCACATTTGGGGTAGAAATTAGAGAACAATATCTAAAATTAACATTTAACTCGAACATTTCCTAAGGAAGAGTGTCTGACGGATGTGAGGAATGTCACTATAAGAAGTAACTAAATATGAATGAACTGATCGGGTTGAAAAATATGAACTAAAAACCAATACCAAACTCTGGTTAAATAGAAAGCTACCATGAAGTCGATAAAATTGAGCATGTAATTGCATAAATAAATACCTAATACCTATTCTATAACTGCTACTTGGGATTTCCCAGACTGCATAAAGACTGGCTGAACATGTCGCGATATCACTAACTTGCACCTCGAACCCTAGAATACGTAGATAATAGTAGACGACTATTGCAATTTGCAACCTAACATAGGTAAGTACGGTAATGGATAAGAAAAGGCAAGGATTGGTTCTGAGTATAAGGAATTAAAATATTACGGATCACTGGATCATTCTAGCTCAAATGCTCAATAAAAATATACGATCAAAACACTTTTATGGAAAGCAATTCATTCATTAATTCGAACTCGCTAGCGGTCTCCGTCAGTAAGACTGACTTGAGAACCTTATCAAGGTTTTGACTCATCTCATCTGTTAACTGTTACTTTGTTGTTCTAGGCCGAGAATGAATGTTACCAATTTAACGTTTTTAATTAATCCCTTGATAATTAGACGTGAGTCTCGAACTCTCGATCCAATTGAATAAGTGTAAATTTTGAATAAAGAATTGTTCTCTTTCACCGTTAACACTCATTTATAACCATTTATAATCACACTGTATTGTTTGTTAAGAAACAGTTTCAGTAATGTATGTATGTATGTATGTATGTATGTAAACGCTTTATTGTACACAACAACTGGTTATAAATACATTGATAACAAATGAAATATGTACAAAGGCGAACTTATCCCTATTAGGGATCTCTTCCAGTTAACCTTTGAGCAATTGAAGGAATGGGTATTCGAAGAAAATAGGCAAACTACACTGCGTACAACCAAGATATCTATATTATACTTAATAAAACTATATATATTATTATTATATCTATATTATACTTAGTAATTACTTACGGAATAATGTAAATACCTAAGTAATTCTTCTTCGGGTTCTTTAAACACTGCGTTTGGTGAGTTGTCTTGTCTATCATCCTATTAATACGAACGACTGATGAAAAAATTGGTATCGTTTTACATTTTGCAACAATCAATGCATTAACATGTAGTCTTATGACTGAAACTGAACAAATATTCGGTAGAAAAGTACAAAGGTTAGAAGGTAAAAAGACTCGAGGTCGCTCACCTTACCAACCAGATGGTATTACCAAGTAAGGTAAGCAACGTCCTATGCCAATTTTATCAGGCAGTGATGGCAACAATCATAATCTTTGATTATCAGGGGCTGTTCAGTGATCACGATTCAAAAAGATATTATATTTATTCCTTATGATCGCCGAAAAGCATTTTTTTTTAATGCTTTTTATTTGAAAATTTTCATAGTACATCTTGACGCCTTTTTTCTCCTTGAAGCCAATATATCTACAACTTTCACGAGTTTCGAAAGGTTCAATGTAAAGAAGCCGATTAGGTTAAGCTTGTTCTGTGACAATCCCAAAAAGTTATCAATTTTAGAGAAACACTTTCTGAAACTTGGATTTTGCAACTCGGGAAAAAGTTATGAAATCAACCTTCATGACGTACCTAATGAAACATTCTTAAACAAACACGTTACAATATGTGCATCTCATTTCATATTCCCTTCCTCACGCATGCCTTATAGGGCGGCTTAATTTACATTGTACTTCTAGTTTCTCAATGTCAACCTCACCTACAATTACACAAGCTGTGTGCAGGAGTCGTTATACATCATTCTATTGTGTTTCCTAATGCCTGCTAATTATGTTGTATACATGTATATGTGTAACTAAGTGCTATATTTCGCGCTTCCTACTCTTTGGGAAAACTTAGATACATGTGACAAGGTTATCTTAGTATCTTGTCATTGTCACGGTGTGTGATTCATCTACTCGGTATCTGTTTGTCCTTCAACGAACTAAACTGTATCGTGTGTAATGTCACGGTAAACAATTCTGTAGTTTTTATGCGTCTTTTTCTGTTAAGTGGTTTGTTTATTACAAAAATAATAAGTTGTACCTAATGTACAATAAAAATATGTTTTGTTTGGTTACATGTCTAGATAAATATTTGCTCTACCTACATACTACATAAATGGTACATTATCTAAACCTATCTGCGTGTTGAAGACATTCAATTTCAAGATAACGAACACTGCAGGAGGAGTTGCATTTGCTTCAGCTTTCTGTTGCCATAATACGTAATTTATTGAGGAGGGTAACTCAACGCGTCATTCACAAATATTATACATACCTAATATACTCCCTCCGTGCATCGTTATCCTCATTGCTGTGAGTCGTGACATCCACCATGGATTAGCTTCCTCCGGATGATGTTGTGCCACCTTCCACGATCCTCGGCCAGCTTGAGCAGGTCGTGGAAGTTGGAGTCAAGTGCAGTGCGGATTTGGTCGGACCAATGCATCGGGCTGCGACTAGGGTTTGCAATATCCGCCCGTTATTCGAATACGGATAATATGAATAAATCCGTATCTTAAATTCGAATTATTCGGATAATTTGAATATTTAGAAAATAAAACAAAATGTTGATTCTAATGCATGTAATTAAGTAAAAAAGCAAGTAAATGAAATAAACCATCCATTAATAACAATAACGAACTCTACTGAATAATAAAATTAACATTTATATATATTTTTCATTGTTTCAATCTCTTATCTAATTTTTTTCTCTCTTTTAATGTTCATTAATTGTAGCAAAACCTTCACAGAAAATTAAGTCCTTTTCATGAGATTAAACACGATAAAATATAACCAACAATCATAAATATTTCTAACTTCAAAAACCGAGATCAATCATCATATCATAGTCATAAATATTGCACCAACACGAAATCGTTACAATCATACAAAATAAAATCAACAATTAGGACATTTTTTTAAATAAAGTATGTCAAAATGTCAGATATATCATAGGCTGTCCAAATCCAAAATCATGAATCAACTCAAAGTAGTAAAGATCCATTACAATCATCAACAACACAAAAAAAACAGGGATAGATCGTGTCAAACAATTTAAAAAATATGCAATAAGAATTCGAACCAACAAAATTCTAATTTTCTGTATAATTAAAAAAGCTAACTTTAGCATAACCTATATTATAATACAATAAAATAAATTCGAAACTTATTTCTCTGAACGTCTTACGTACACTCATTTTTACTTAGCATCTATCTAATGCCTGATAGTGTGACCTGAGGAAACTTAGAGCATTTAACGAGTCTTGCTTCATTCTTGATCGTAAATGGTTACACAAGTAGCCTGCCGCAGAAAACACCCTCTCTGCTTCCACACTAGTAGGCGGTATGGTTAATAATGAATTGTATACACGTTCTAAATTGTCCGCTCTTTTACCGCCGCTGTCAAACAAAGCCATTTCAACGTTGACTTGAGTCTCTAAGTCCAAATCACGTGATGAATCTTGAGTTCCTGTAGAAACATAACCAGCAGCAACATAACCTTTTCTGATCTCATCTTGCAGCTGTTCCTTCACTGATGTAGAGGTTCTGGCATCAGATCGATTATCGCGATTCACTATCTGTGAATGGGTAGGTTCATCAATATAAACCGGCTCCGTGGGAGTGTTCAACTGTATTATCATCTCTCTAACGCGTTCGTTCGTAGGGTTCTCGAAGGGATATTCAGATAAACCCTCCTTGTAGAAATTTGTAGGGTTATGTAAATATTTCAGTGTGCCGATTACTTCTGTTAATCTTCGTTGTGCAATTCTTTTTTTGAGTGCATCGACAAGGTTCATTGACAATTGGCTTTGTTGAAGTGACAGTTTTTGGATCATAAACTTCATAGCAATCTCAGCCGTGAATAAATTTGCGTCTTGTTGACATAGTGCCTCTACTGTTGCTTTAATGATGCTTAGTGAGTTTGCAATCACTTCTAATTGCTGGAGCTCTTCTTCGCTAAATGTAATGTTAGATTTGAGATCAATTAAGGCCTTTAAAACGGGCTGTTTTAGTAAGAGAAACCTTGTTATCATATCTGCGAGGCTGCTCCATCTAGTTTTACAATCCAGTATTATTATTAGATGAATATTCTGTTTATCATCTTCGGCATTTTTATACAGAAGATCTGATTTCGTCGGTGAAATTTTGAAAAGTTTCACGACAGATCTCACTTTGTTTATAAGTTCTCTATATCCATCAGCGAGTTGCAACACTTGCAACGCTGATGGTCTTGTTTGGGCGATGTCGATACCTTCTTCACCTTCCACTTCTAGGTCACCTTCGGGATCAAAATCACTTTCAACCTCTGAACCTGAATGAGACGCTTCTATAATTGGGACTGAAGTAACTTTGTTCTTGTAAATAATATCGAGGACGGCGAGTTGGATCCCATGTGCATAACAGAGTTGGTGAAACGCCCCAGTTCGTCGACCTAATGCACACATCACGCTAGCTCCATCAGTTACAATACAAACCACATCACTTAAAGTCAGACTAAACTCATCTAACTTTTCTTTGAGCATCTCGTGAAAATTTTGAGCCGTTCCTTTGTCTTTGATTCTGACCAATCTGAGGTTTTTGAAACCATTAGGTTTCAGTTTCGGGGATTGTATATTTATATTTATGTACCTAACGTTTTGTATGGAAGTCCATTCATCCAGGCTAACCGAAAAACTGCAATCATCCGATTTCATTTGTTTCAGTTCTTCTTTCAAAGACAATTTTATTTGTTCACTATGAGTCACTACGATTTGTTTGATGGTTTGAGGTGATTTTGGTAACACGTAACCATTTTTGGTAAATAGTTTTCGCAGTGTGGTGGAAGTACATATTACGTGAAATGAAAGTCCATCTAATGCGGCTAACTTGGATACATCTTCTTCCATACTATCAGCTGAATTATCTGATTTATAACAGTCGGTCAATTTGGTTCTTTTCTTAGGTGGTTCTATTACTCGAGTTCTGTCATCTACTGAGCCACTGGAGCCTTGAGAGTTTGAAGCGATTGCTGATGTGTTTGATGACGATGCCGATGCATATTGTGTTCGCTTCTGGAGATTTATCGAATGAATATTTTTTAAGTGGTTATGCAGCGGGCTGGTTGAACGAGAGTTTTTTAAAACTTTATCACAGATCTTGCACTTAGCTCTAATTCCGTCGATACTCCTTAAAAAATGCTGCCAAGGCGAGTTTTTGTCTGTATTAGATTTCTGAAATTCTGTGAACTCTTCATGTTCATCCATTTTAAGTTAAAACTTCATAGGTAGGGAGGGACGCAAATCTGAAAATAAAAGTTTAGAATTAATAATGCTTAATAATGAATTAAAAAGGTTTACACGCAAACATCTGAACAGGATATTTAAAATACCGGTATATTAAACTTATTTAATTTTACGTTATACGCTTAAACAAGCGATTTGCAAAGAGATGTAAAAAGGGTGGGTCTAAAAATGTATTCACCCTAATAGTACTTAATGTAATAATTATGAACATAATCCTCAAAGACGTAATAATAGAAATAAAACATTTTTAGAATAAAATAATTAGTAAAGTTTAAGTTTACTTACACCAGTTGATGTCCGCACAGGATCAGCTTTTCATACAAAAATTAACACTTAACACTCTGTATTTGTCAAACACAAATTCACCAAAAAACACCACGCAGTCCAAGCAAGACTCATGTCATGAGCAAGTTCAGGTAATCAACAACTAACTCGTAGTACAGCTAACAGATGACTGAGAGATTAGGGTTTATGTTTACCTTAAAATTAATACTAATTATGGAGCAGGTAGGCAACCCTTTCTGTGCCCTTTAAATTTTACCATCTATAGTTACAAACAATATATAGTTTTAAGGACCAAAACTTAATTTGTAATAAGAATATTGAATTGATTCTAAAAATGTACTTCATAGAATATAAAAAAAATAATCGAAAACCCGCGTTGTGTACAATGTAATGATTTCCATCCGTCTTGTTGGTGCTATTCAAAATATCCATATTATTCGAATAATGCATACTGTCGAATTCGGATTTTATATGTTGCGGATATTCGGATAATTTGAATATTCGAATATTCGGATTGCAAACCCTAGCTGCGACCCTGAGGTCTTTTCCCCTGGATCTTTCCAGTGACCAATAGTTTTTCCAGATTAATGACATAATATATGCAACCTTTAATGTAGACTATGCACGTATATATATATGTATGTGTGATATTTTTATTTGCTTTTTCTTGACAGATATTAATATAATTACCAATGACTACACAGAGACCATTCGAATAGAATACCTTACCTGACTTATAGGTTGTTGAAACTAATTACGGAACTAGGTAGTTTAGTAAAACTATCTCAAGTCACGGCTGGCTATAAAAAATACTAGTGCACTTATCTGCAAATAGGTGTTTACGTAATACAGACAACAACAATGCACCCACGCCACGTGCATCACGAAGATGGGTAATCTCCTTCTATTAGGTACTTAAAGTTAGTGCGAGGTCGCCTCTTAAAATTGTGTTATTTCTGGTTGTGATTTTCTATGACTGCATCTTAACATATGTGTCGAGATTTAGACGTAGAAACGAAAAGTGACTAATTTATCCATAAAATATGAAATATCTTTGGCTGGAAAACGTTATTTATACATGCATGAATGAAATCCGCTTCAAAATATAGTTTCACATTGAGGTAAGAAACATGTGTAGTATGTATCAAAGAGCATATAATCACTACGTGGTATGTATCACGCCGATAAAAGAAACTAAAAAAAAAAACTTTTTTTCGGATACCTCTCTAACACCTAAAGTGGGGGTGATTTTTTTTTCCTTTCAACACTAGTGTGTGTCGTTGAATAGGTCTTTTAAAAATAATAGGGGTTTCCAAACATTATTTTTTTATAAAGTCAGCAGTTTTGTAAATATTCGCTCCGAAAATAAAAAAAATAGCGTCCCTGTAACTTTTCAACCACGGGTCAAAAATTTATGGAAAAAATCATAAAAAAGACGCCTTATAAGTACTGTCAATGAAAACTATATTGAACAAAATCGGTTGAGCCGTTTTTGAGTTATCGCAAAATTTCATAATTTTCTTAAAAGGACGTAAGTTGACTTCCAGAAAGTAATAAAATAAGTAACTACAGTTACTTTGGCGTTTACGAGCTTTTTATAGAGCTTTCTGAAATCTTTCTCATAACTTAATTAAGTCTATTGTGAAGGATGAGCAACTACGGAGCCCTACACTGAGCGTGGCCCGACATGCTCTTGGCCGGTTTTTTTATTATTATCTATGCTGAAACTTGAATAATTGATGTTACCATCGCTTTCGTTTAAGAAGAGCGAGACCGATACCTCGATTAGTATATATAACCCGGTTACGTTAAGTTTGGACCTCATTTTCTATTCAAACTCGGTTTTTACCATACATGAAAACTACCGCCGGAATATCACCGAGATAACTACCGACATAGTACCGAGGTATGCACCATGTTTTGATATCTGTATCTCTTACCTACAAAACAAATGTGTTGCCTCTTAATATCTACCACGTTAAAAACCGGAAATAATAAATAACATAAATGGGCATTTCTCAGGAGTGGCATTTTTAAGTGTCCGGGCTTGAAAATGGTTAAATTTACCATCGAATATTTCTGAATAAAATCAAGCTAGTACCTAACGGTTTGTTTCGTCTGGCGAGCTATGTAAACATTTCACGATAATTCATTAACATGACAATAAAAAAAAGTTATTACAAAAATTGACGTTCACTGGGAGCGTCCGCTTACCAGATTTGTTGAAACAAAAAATCATAACTGGATATTGGGTCTGTATACTATAATTTCAAATGTGTTCCCGTATTCAGCATTAGTTTATTAATCGTTTTGTTCCTATACATATAATTTATCTGCTAAACATTTTAAATAAAAGCAATTTTTCGGAGCGTCCGAGGGTAACTAGTGATTTCGGTGTAAACTTTAAAACACGTCAGCACTGCCTTAAAGAAGTATACTAGGAAACCCGCAGCTCGCAAGCAACTAGCTTCAGTTGTGTTCTCATCGCCGCCGAGAGTAGACGTCGGCTCAATGGCTTGTAGGTAGAGTTCGTGTGGGTTCGTTCGTCATTCGGTGGATTTGGTTACGTGTTTTGTTGAATTCGGTGGAACAATTTGTGTTGTTCAGTGATTGTGTGTCTGCAATTTTATAAGTGAATAAACTATCTCCGGGAGAATGTAAGTCCATAATAATTTGTTCGTGTCTATATTACTTTTAGTATTCCTTAAATCGATAAAAAACATTAAATTTTGAAATCAGTGGAATTGATTTCCATGGATTCGGTGTAATTTTTGACCACTGAAGTCAATAAAAATTGCCACCGCTATCAATTTTTACGATAAAACCAACTGGTTTTACATTATTTCTATATTGCCATGCCTCTCAATCGGTTCCTCAATGCTTATAATCGTGATTTTGTTAATGCAGCATAGTTCTGACTGTGATTCTCTTGTTTACTAATTTCGGTGGGTTGCTGTTCGTTAGGCTGGTTTCACCGGCATCTCATTGGCATTTTAGCACATGTTTTACCCATCTCGTTGAACTGGTGCATCAGGGTATTATGCCTCAACAGCCTGACACTACAAATATTCCTAAGAGTCGTCATTTCAGCGAGCTACACATCGAAAACTATGAAGTATTGAGCCTTTGATTTCGGTGATTGTAAAATCTTAAATATCTTATGAACCACTAAGTTCAGAAGAGGGCCTTTGCTACCAATATTTTTTTTAAATTAGGCCGTTTTCATATATTAAAGTCACGAATCAAAAATATGAAAAATAAAATTGACCACCGAAGTCAAGCAAAATACCTCGGCCCGGAGAATCGCCCAAATATATCCACAATTTCACTGCCCTCAGATAAATAGGTCGGAGTTGTTTAGGTATTAACATTGTCACACAAACCATAAAAAAAAATATCCAACCGTACCTACTTGCTATAACTTTCATTGGTAGACTTAAGTAAAAGGTAGGTGGAAAGTTAACTCGATTACAAGCTGCAACCGTCTATTCCTGGCAAACCACTTTTCTCTGATTATTCGTCTCAGCAGCGAGTAGGTACATCCGTAAACAACTATATCCGTAATTTCTAGGAAATCGAATGAACTATTAGACTTATAGGTGTCCCAGTTTCTACCCGATACGAAAAGAGCAACATAAAGGTTTTTTGCAATGCGCATAACTTTCAGGTATGCGCAAAGGATCATTGTCATATTATTTACCTACATATTCTTATACTTTCTTAAATTACTTATACATTTTGTGGCGCATGAGTAATAATGTACGCCTATCTTTTTAAAAATAGGTATACTCAATAATAACTTACGACCAACTTATCTAATTATGATTGAGACTTTATCTTGAACTACACGACCTATTAATATGACGTTATTAAAAAGATTACAAACAATATTCGCAAAACATCATTAAATATCCAGAAATCTACTACCGAAACAATTTATGGACAGGAATGAGAGGATAGATGAACCAAGGACTCGCCTCATCTCCTGGTTGAAATATTTATATTAATCTGACTGATCGCCCACCTACCGAAGCGAAGTACCTAATTCGTATGTCCCATATGTTACGCCGATGAATGTTGTCGAGGCGTCTCTGGCAGTCTTCCATCAAGGGTATAAACGTAAGTTTCTGTCTTTGGCGTTCAAGTGATTAATTACGTATTTCTTTTATTTTTCCAGTAAACGGTGAGCTGGTGATCTCACGTGGCTGCACATGGAAGCGCGCCGACGACTACTCCACAACTTGCCCAAGCACCTCCAACGGGCCCAACGAAGTCACCTCCTTCTGTGAAACCTGCGACTACGATGGCTGCAACGGCGCTGGCGCTGTCACCAAAACCGTCGCACTTTTGCTCGCCCCTATGGCGCTTCTTTTGTTTAAGTGAATTTAATGTTAGTTAATAGTAACAGACCGAGAAAGACGCGGCAAGCATTTAAGTGTCTTTGTAAAGAGCCGGGGTATTCAATCGACCTAAAGTTATATGGCATTGATGTAGTAAGGTGACCTGCATTTCGCGTGTGAGCTCCAACTTTGGGATTAGGGACGGACATACTACTTAATAGGTGGTTAGTGCTTAAAAAAAAAAAAACAAAAAATGCGACTTCAAATTCGAAAAACCGCGTGATAAGTAATAGAGAGGCTTGCAACATTTCTAGTAGTCTCTCTGTGTCCCCTTGTTATCTTGGACGAGCGTCGATGGTACTGACTAAGTATCGTATCTAGCTACATTATGGATATGGCCTCTTTAATAAATACTTGGAGCTCGCGCGAGATTTGTAAAATATCATCACAATGTCACACAATCTGATACATTCGTTTGTGGCGTCTATCTTGAATATTGTCTGTGGTTTTAATCATAGCCTGAGCAGACTGGCCTGTGCAATCGATAAGGAATGTTTATTTAAATATATATGTACGTATGTTAATTGCATTGACTGTCGATACCGCCTTCTTCGTTCCTATTATCTCTGCTGGTGGCTTTCGAATCAAATTCTTCCATTTTCACCGTATTTAAGCAGTCTGTTCTACCTCCTCCCACTTCATTCCCAAGACGGCTATCGCCTGCTCTACTGAGCGACACCAACTTGTTCAGACGGCCTCTTTTTTCTTTTGCTAGACAGTTTCCAGGCCAAGTGCTGTGGGTATCGGATTGATACCTTAATATATATAAGTCTAAGTATTTAAATTAAATCGTGCACAGGTCTGTCTCCTTAGGTTTTGATTCTCGCGGTTTTGTTTCAATATTTGTGATAAGGTGTTCCGATGTTCTGATATCGTTGCAGTTGTAAAATATAACTTAGTGTCCTTTCTATATCGTAACTGTTTTTTTTTTATAGTAGCGTAAAACAACGCAGTTAGCCAGCCGAAACGGTTGAGGTTTACCCGACCTCCAAAACAAAAGGTTATCAATTTGGCCCCGTACGTTGACGGTTGGTTTTGAATAAACGAATTCCAGACAGTAGTTCGGGTCTGATGACTTGCTAATCTTGAAATATGACCCAAAGATCAAACTGGTTCCAATTACCATTTTTATATAATAAACAGATGAATATAAAATTCGTTAGGCCTGCATATAAATAAATGTGACTATATCGCGACATTGGAAAACAGCCTTGAATGTAACAAAATAATTAATTTATTACTGAGCCGTACCGTCAGAAAAACAGAGTAAAGGGTCACATATTACCTCGAGTCAAGTTTCAAAGAGTCTTATTATGTTCACAAATTCCATTGCAAATGTGAATGAATAGACACGTAACTTGCTTATCGCTATATTATAAGTGAAAGTACGAACACATAATATTGTCAGTAACTTTCGGTTTGGTCTAAATAACCAATTATGTCACCCACCGCATTGTTAAGTTATTCAACGCAAAACAATAGTACAAAGCTTTTAATGTGCATCAAAATGTTTGTAAACTTTTGCAGCGTACAATCGCGTCTGTGCCTTAACTCTTCAATGTACCTATACATGTCCTTTCCATTGCAATGCTGCTAATATATTTAAGTACCAGTGAATAATAAGTAAGACAAACAAAGTTATTGATAAATAAGTAGAATCTCTGTTATTTTTTTGGGCGTTTCATTAGAGCGTCACTTCGTCGGGCATGTGACAACTACCTACCTTAAAACATACAGAAAGTCCAAGAATTCACTACCAATACAAAAGCGAAGTTATAAAATATACGTACTTACCAAAAATTTACTTTCTAATCATTACAAGTATGAAAAAAATAGCGTCACGTGTCCGACATTCGGTTGGAATTTTATAGATTTTTCATAATATAAGTGCAGCGCACTGCATCAAAACGAGCAAAAAGTCACAAGTTCTTTTGCTATAGTAATAAACATGAGTTAGTGTTACATATGAATTAGTTGTAAATATTGCGTTAAATTTCGTTTAATAACAAGGGTTATCTTAAATATAATTAACGATAAAGTATTACGTAGCTAAATCGTAAGACAGTTTGTATTTAAACAATCTAAGTGCCTTTTCATTGTGACAATTGTAATACTTCTGCCGGCGTCCAAGATTTAGTTAATTTACATCCTTCGAAAGAATGTGACTAATTTAAGAAGGTGCTAACGTTAATAAAGTTTAACCTAGCTAAAAGGATGTTTTCTTGTCCTTTCTATTTTCCTTTTCCCTGTCCAGTTTCAGGTTGCAAAAACAACGCATATTATACAAGGGTTTTTAATTACTAGGTAGGTTTAAACGATAATAAAAAAGGCCAGTTACACAGTACTTATGCCACACCGCAGTTTCTTTAAAAAATACTAATACCAAATATTTCCTAGTTCATTTATGATGTTTCATGAACCGTACCGATAGTTAATATAACTCCAGTCACACCAGATACAAGTTTATGAGAAATGCTGTATCATTAGGTGATGTTAGGTGCTACAGTCGACCATCCTCAAAACGACGATGCAAGGTGTCATGCCTTACGCCATCTAGTGGAAGTTTTCCAACCCACTACTTAGACAGCGGCCTGCCTTAAGTGGGCTGCCTGGCCACTAAAGCTGAGTAGAGGAAATGAACCAATCAGGCTGCGTTATTGTGAAGCACGAAATAATGGCATTTACCACTTCTACGACCAGGAAAGAAAATACTACCCAATAAACCGACAGAGCCCGCTAGGTGGGCGCAACCCCACCCTGGACGCCGAACGAGCCCGCCATGTGGGCGCTGGGCCGGCGTCTGAGTAGAAGTTACGAGCACCCATCAGGCGGGTTGTTGGTCGTGAGTGTTAAATCCAAGCAATGTGATTGCTCCAGTTTACACATCTCCACTCTGCTTCTGTGAACAGGCTGCTCTAACTCGGCATGCTACGGTACGCCGAAGAGGTTACCTGTGCAGATTGGCTTCAGACAGGTGAAGTGAAAGTTGGTTTGTTCGAAAAACTGCACAGGGACCTAATTCGAGATTGACATTTGAGTGATCGCCAAACGTCAAATCTCTATTAGATAACAGTTATATCGCCATTGCACTGTCATTTAAATGCGATGAGCTTTAAAGTGACATACCTATCTCATCTCAATTTTGGAAATACGAAGGCGATAATGATTGTCAAAAATGTTATTCATGTTTCTGTTTTGAACGAAACGTAACGGACTAATTTCACGTACTACGCGGTCAATTTAAAGTATGCGCCTGTTATTTATGCCGTCACATACAAAGGAAACGAAAATTTTGCACGTTCGAATTTACGAAGTTGCGATGTTCTAGGGATATCGCCACTTATCAAGTAGGCACACGTCAAAAGTGACGGATGGCGATGAAAAGGAGAGATCTCTATTATATCTCTAAAATTGGTCGAATACCCCCCCTGGTCTATCTATCCCCATTCCACTTCGGTTTATTACCCGTGCTGGTACTCCTGCGGTTCCTAGTAGACCATTGCGTGTTTAGCCAATTTTACTTTACTTACTCTGCTTGCAAACTAAGCTAACTCAACTGTCGCGGGATCGCCTTCCTATGACATGACCACCAATCACCCATAATTTATCATATATTTGAGAACATCACCCATCTCTCTCGCACTGAATTGAATGGAAAGAGACAGACAATATTTTCGCTTGACAATGTGGTCACGGTTGTGCTAGTAAGCCAGCTGAATTAAAGACTGGACTATTTCTAATATAGGCAATAAACTAGACTACTAAACCTTGTCCATAGGGATGGACAAGGCCATGGACAAATACAGTAAAAACTAAAGTAAAAATAGTAGAAGCATTTATTTTGTACGAAAGTAAACTAATCACTAATATATAAATATAAAATGCACTGGACGGAACACAGTCTTATTGTAATTTCAGATTATTACTATAGATAGTATTTGCAGTTACATAACCATCAATAGATTAATAATATACAAATGTTTGTCAATATATACCTACCCAACATTTTAATGTTGAACTAGCTGCTTACATTTTGAATATGCAGTCAATATGAGCCTAGAGGTTGGATATTTTACATACCTACATATATTTTATACATATTCAAATGTTTTACTTACTACTACAGTCTTACACTAAAGTAAATGAGATTCACAACAAGTCTAAAAGGCACTAATTCATTTCTATTTTCTTTTGCATTCCAATCATTTTATGCCAAAAATAGTTCTGACATAATTTATATCAAGATTGGCATTTTAGGCATCAGATTAAAATATCCTTCTGTTAGGCAAGTAAGGATACTTGATATGTGCGGCATGATGAACAATGAAGGCAATCCAAATAAATTTTGTATGAAAAACCATACACATCTTAATTAATTAGATCTTCCATATCCAGATTGCAAAGTTTAATTTCAATTTGAAGAGTAGACCAGTCACTAGTTAAATTATAACAAGAAAACGTTATAAATTTTGTAAGCATGGTACAATAAAATAATAGTTCAGGAACATAACTCACATGATTCTATATAACATAATTATCATAATTTCCATGTGTTGTAAGTACATATAAATATGGTATCTAATCAAACAGATTTTTCTACAACTTTCTACAGAAAATGTTTTTACCAAACAGATGAACATTTGATATCTCCTTGAGGTAGACAAGAATCAATTCTATTAACCCTTAAATGCATGAACTATCTAAAATTCTACAACTAAAATAACCTGTGATTGGCATAGCTCACGCAACATCGCCATATTCGCTGTAAAAAAAATCATTTTATTTGTCACTTGTAACAGAAATACCCTATTATTCTCTTGTGCCATGCTTGTAAGATTTGCGGAGAATTTCTAACAAACATCCAAACCATGTTATATCGGCTCAGTGGTGATGATTTTGTAGATTTAAATAAGGAGGCTACAAAGTCCTCGATGTCAATTGATTATTACACCTAGGAAAACCACTTCAATAAGCAGCTCACACCAACCAACAAGAGCATCATGAGAGGGGTAGGCGTGATCATGTATGATGCATTACAACCGTCTTTGCTGTTGCAAGTGCAGTACTCGAGGAATATATTGTAAGTACCAGTTCTCATCAGGCAAAATCTCTCGTCACCTTGGATACCCACTTCACCAAGGTAAGCACAGTCTCTGAAGTAACGCCATTCACCGTTAACTGAAACATTAACACAATTGTGTAAATTCACTTTGTCTAATACTAATTCACTTATCTTATCACCAACCATTGCAATTAAAAACACTAAAAATACTACCGATACGCTCGTAATCATGTAACAAAAAGTATTTTTTTAATAAAGAAGTTTACCTTTTTGTCTAATTTTGCGGCACATCGTAGGCCTCACGCCCGGCAAATGAGGCAGTCCTTTTTCTTGAACGCAATCCGTTATAGGCACTGTACTATTGTCAAAAGGGTCTGCACACTTAGGGTCATTGTTTGACCGGCAGTTCCAGCATTTTATCCCGTACACTGAAATCAAAATCAAACAATAACAACCTAAATATAATGATGGGTGTGGTACCGCTAGCGGATTTTCAGTTGGCCGCTTAAAATACTTACCGTACGGAGTCAACACAAAAATAATAGATAAACTGATTACAATTTTACAAAACTCTGTCATTTTACACGATAATTCATATAAATTTAAATTAAAATAAAGTTGCAAAATGCAAAATATATAAAACAAGTGTTTGAAGCCGTTTGATAATTATCATTCACTCACTTATTTTGACAAGCATTAGCAAGTAGCAATAGCAAGCTCTAGTGATGTGTAGGTGTGTATTTTTTGTATAATTTCGGTTTTTATTTCTAGTGTTATTGTGAAATACTGTTTACCCCGTAAGTTTTACTCGGAAGGAGCTAAACAAAGTATCAAATATTTCACAAAGAGGTATCTCTTTTTGCTAATTGAATTTAGAAGGCTGGCTCCATTATAGGGATAAAAGAGCATAGATAAAAAAATAAAAGTTTAAAAATATTGCCCTACTGTCGTTTTTGGTTCATAATAGCACAGCATTTCTACGCTGGATTGCAATGTATCAGAAATTCCTTGGAGCGGGGAAGTTCGTATTAAATAGTACATTACTGCAGAAGTCGCGAAATAACTAGGTGATTGCTGACAGAGAAGTTATCGAGTGCCGAATGTTAACAAGGTCGTATAGAGATGCGAGCCCGGCAATTTCTGTTCGCGCCGTGGCCTACATAGTGCTTTTCTATCAAACATGAAAAAATAATAAAAAATGGCGGAAATCAGTCATAAATTGTTATTAAAACAAACGAGGGTTGCTTTGCTGGCCTAACGTCACTACATGCTTGATGAAATATGTAAGGGATTGGAAATTCAGGTGGGTATTTACCTAAAGTTAACAGAATCCTACTGCTAGAGTCTGACCAGCGAGTCGCTGCACAAATAAAGCCCGGCTAATTCAAAAAATCTTTAGCTGGTAACACGAAGCATAGTACGAAAAAAGAAAGTTGATAATTGGTGTCAATATATTTTAAATCATATTTTGTATTTAATGTTTAGTACCTAGACTAAATTAGAGGGGTTATTAGAACAATCGTCGGTCAATAAATAATGTAGGTAATTAAATTTACAGAGTACATGAACGATATATGTCACTTTTAATCATAATAGATTAATTCGCGAGAGCTTAGAATTGCATTTGTAGTGGTTTACGGTTCGCAAGAAAAGGAGAGTAACTTAAGTATTTCTCTTAATTTAATGAAATTATATACCCTTCTCTTAATAAGTAAAATAATACCTACTCAGTCCTTTTTTTACTTTCATTCGCTATTATTTAATTCTTCATCTGGGATATCACAAGTATTGATAATAATATTATAATCTGTTGTTCGATCCATTTCCCGTTCTTGACATGTTCTTGACACCTATATTTATTTCCTTCACTTTCGACAAAAACTGGGTAACTCACAACTCACAATCGTACGGGCCTAGAGAAAATTATTTCGAAAATTGTGAGAATATAATAAAATCAGCAGTTAAAATATACGCAGAACGTAAATAATATTTAGAATTTGTCACTGCCGTTATTTTGGAATTTTCTTCTTCAATATATTACAAACAGAGGTTTATGCTGACAATACGGGCAAAGGGAAATTTCAAATTCAAATTCAAATTCAATTCGTTTATTGCGTTTCATGTTGTACAATAAGGTCTTATATTATTGATAGGTCCAGGAACATGAACCCTGCAAGGGCACAGCAATCTTATAAATATGGTTTACAATTCAGTCATTAAATATTAGAATTAGAATACTAAATTTAAGTTTAACATTAAAATTACAGCAAAAAATATAGAAGATACGAGGTGTGATAATAATTTCTAATGATACAGAATTTTACATAGCCTAGACTTGACTTAAAAATTGTTGTTGTAACAATTCAAATATAGAATTCCTAAATACAGAATACCACTTATGCAATTCCACGCTCTCGGTAATTTATCTATACTTAATTAATAGTTTAGTTTATTTATTTCAACTATATAATGTTTTTGCAAATATAAAATTATGTCAGTTGACATTAATTATCATAGTGATCGTCAATTTACAAATACAAAAATCTTAACTACAAAAATTCAATAGACTCATGCTAAAAAAATTACATACGATTTTATTTTCGGCATATGGTTTCCCTTTGTCCTAATAAGGGTTAACTAGTAATCATAATAAAGTGACATATTTCCAAGTCATCTTAAGGGCAAGGTGCCACACATGGATAGATTAACTGGAGCTTAAGGTATTACGGTGAAAGAAAACAGAGTTTCAATAACGTTTTATCCAATTTTAATCTGTTATTATTTCAGGAGTCATAATCAAAATCAGATTCGAGAAATTCAATGCCTGAGAGAGAATAATCACTTTCATTATCACTTTCATTATCACTTTCACGAACTTGTATGATGAATGGCGCCAATTCTGTGTCAAGAATGTTGTCTTTGGACTTGTATTTTTCTTCAACACTTATTACATGGTCTGTACATTTTTTCCAATCTTCTGCTGTAATCATTGAAAAACATTCCCTGATCAGGTTTTCAGTTTCTGATCCATGTAGCCCCAAATTTCTACTCGCTACTTTTCGCTTTGCCAGGCTCCATATGAGCTCAATAGCATTTAAGTCACAATGGTATGGAGGCAATTTAAGGACCTCATGCCCATGCTGCTTCAATATTTCCTCTGCTGCATATACAGGACCAACTCTGTTTTCTTCAACAAGGCACATCAATTCCTCTTTTTTAAAACAGTCTTCATATGGGATTTTATTTTCTCTTAGCCATTTTTGAATATCAGCCTTCAAGCTGTGAATGGTTGGAGGCTTATTTATTTGTGTGACATGGTAACTTGCATTGTCCATTACAATCACACTAGGCTCGGTCAAATTTGGGATTAACATTTCACGTAACCACTTTAAAAAATTTGTACTATTCATGTCATCATGATAATCAGCTGCTTTGGATTTTGTGCTAAATACAAGTAAAGCATTTGGAACAAATCCCTGCTCCGATCCAGCATGTACTATAATATGCCTTTTACCGGAGGAAATTTTTTCAACTACACCGGAAGTAGAAGGCCCTTGCCATGACTTCTTTGGCCTATAATTTTGGTGGACATATGTCTCATCAAGATACACAATCAATTTTCCTTCTTGTCGTTTTTTATGTATAGTTCTTAGAAATCTTTGTCTCCATCCAGATATTTCAAAATTTTCCATGAGAATGGAGCGTTCTTCTTTATTTCTTTTAAACTGAAATCCATTCTGGTGTAGTATTTTCCTCAGTGTTTCACAACATCCTGAGAATCCTATAGATTCTTTCAATTCCGCATGTAATGTTCTTAGAGTAGGAACTTGCTTTTTGACACAATAAAATTCGTTTATTTTGTTACGGATGGCTGTCACATCAAAATTGTCTAAATTTGACACAGTTGGTGGGCGGGGACGTTTTTTCCCTGGCGTATTCCATTCGCCTTGGTTAATAGAACCTTCTTTTTTAATTGAGCGTAACGTTCTAATGCTAACACCTGAAAAAGGAGACATCTTAAGTAAAGGAAATAAACACATTCAAATATTAAGAAATCTACATGTGCAAATATAAATCATCATTACCTGTCATAGAGGATATTTTCGCCAAATACCCTGATTCTGATTCGTTATTATCAATAACCATCTTCAGTTCTTTGGCTAGCTTTTCAATAGATTGTTTGATATTTTCATCATCCACGCCAGCTAGAATCAAAATAAAGAATTAAGTTAAAGTATTATAATACAATCGCCAACAATATTTTGTAAATAAAAGAGTGCCAAGAGAAGCATCAAAATTGTTTGACAATAACTTACCGGTCGCCTGAATGATTTCATCCAACATTCGTTTCTTTTTCAGAAATCTCTCATTTTCATCACGTCTAACCTGATTGTAGTTAGAGATTATCGTAAATAATATGCTTCTAACACTGCTTCTGATCGGTTTAGCCATTATAACACGATATAAACTTCCGTAACAAATGCACTCAGATTATATTTAGGTTATGTACGAACAGAGGTTGACAATTAGTTTGACAGGTAAAATTGTTGCCATAAATAGAATTCTGTAAAAATGCTTGTGCAGCGACTCGCTGGTCAGACTCTATCTCACTCATACCTCAAACAAATCCGCCTATACCTAAAACTGAACAACAAAGCCGCCGCCAAAGTTCAGGTATAAAAGCATCCGATTATCCGATGCCTAAAATAATATTAATAACAAAAAAACTTTCTGGCAGTGAATACAAATAAAACCGATACAATAAAATAAATAAGATTTCGTTCACAGCACTATGAATTGGGTGTGTTCGAATTCCATTCCAGTTCGAACCATTCATTTAGTTCATTCATTTATGTTTCTTCAAAACTGTCGAAGAGTTGACTAGTTTGTTTTGTGCTATATTTCATATTTAACCACTCCCTAAATAATTTACATGCTTTATGTAAAACTATTGTAAATATGACGACTTTATACGGTCTATTGATATTTGCATGTACTCTACCGGCAGGTAAAGAAACATTTCATTCAAAATTTGAGTTTACTTAACTTACATGCACAGTTGTACCTAATCAAAGTGTATTTTAGTTTTTAGCGTACGATGCTATCAATGTGCATCATCCCAGAATTTACTAGAAGATACCTGTGGCGCTTATAAGACTTTTGATAAGGAGAGTCACATCGCGGTGGATTGCTACAGTGAAGAAACAAACATACAAGGAGCGTTCTGTATGAAACTCACCCAACAAGGACCTAAAGGATTTATTTGTAAGTAATTTGGATATTTGTTTACACTAAACATTTCAGAAGATGTCATAGAATGCTATTAAATTGATATTTTAAAATCTATTCAACTTGTGCATATATGAACCATAAACTTGGGGTTTATACTGTAACATAAAACTTACCATTTTATGTTTAAATAATAGTGACTGTTGAGCTGTAAATCTCGCAATTTTGTTTCTATATGGTTGAAATCTGTATTATTATCCAACTGGCTCACAGAATTCCATGATAAACCGTTGAGCACAACATGAATCAGCAGGTTTTGTTCAACTCCAAATTCTGAATTTAGCTTAGTTTTCTGATGTAAACAGCCGAAAATTCAGAATTCGGACATGAAAAATATTTGGGCTAAGTTGAAACGGAGACGCTTTACTTGCTTTGCTTGCTCTGTCGATTACCTCTGTCTTATTGTTCATTTCAGCACTGATTTAGTAATAATTACAATTTAATCCTATTCAAGAATTATTAAATACAAACTCACAGGTAACCTTTTTAACTGCACAAGCTAACACTTTCAATTTACTCTCCAGGGGACGGTAGATGGCGTCAAGTCATTCGTCGTTGTGCATCCATTGCTGACACGGGTGTGACGACAGTGTGCAACTGGGGAGTGTATGACAATGGCGTTTACTGGGAAGAATGCTACTGCGCCTCGGATGAATGCAACGGTTCCACTTTTATCAACTCATCTATTGCACTGATGATGAGTACAGCCGTATTTGTATTCCTGCACAAACTTATTTTGTGATGTTTTTAAGTTGCGGTTTCAAAGTTAACAGTTGATTTTGGTTTTGTGCTAATCTAGACATTTAAGCCAAATAGTATGCTCAGTTACCAAACCTTTAAAAATTTTGATTTTACAACTGCACAAGTAGGGTGTACTAAAGCTTGTACTTCTTGAGCTTAGGGAAATTAGAGATGTTGGTTAAATTTCATGGTCCAGGCGTGATTGCATTGCCAATTAGACTATTTAGGTTTGAATCCATGTATAAGAAAAACAAAAATATCAAGAAGAGCAATCTCAGGATTCGCACTTAAATCAGTCAATAAGGGCAGCTACAGCTAGTTTTTTTGAATTACTAGTTTGGAAATAATTATTTTCACATTTATTTCATTGAAAACATACAAATAAATCATTGGATCTGTGTGTCCGAGTTCTTACCTACATGTGAATGCAATAAAAATACTCTTTATTGCACCCCTCATTATACTCAGAAATACAGATCAAAATAATTGTAATAAAACTGCAAGTAGACGTAATAATAGCAGGCCTTAATGTTCAGCAGTTTATGTTGAAATATTCAATGTAATGGAACACAAACCACTCTGTTAACTTTGAAACTAAATAAACATGTTCAGTATGTACAGTCCAAATGAATTATAAATGATTTAGTAGTTGATAATATCTGCACATGCATTGGTAGATTTAGTGAATGACAAATAGAGTAAGTATATGATGTATGTATGTTGTGCCTTAGCATACTAATGATTTGCCGTCCATTTTAAGACCTTATATAGAAATTAAGTATACACTTTTTATACAAACAAATCAAGGAATATTTGAGAATCTCATTTTTATATTGTCTATGAATATTTTTTATGATAGTAAAATGTTATATAATCCATTATGTATCAAATAAAAAAATACTGCAGTAAAAATGTAAATAGCAAGGTTAGGTTGGTCAGGTAACTCAGTCTTAACTTTAGAAAAAATCAGGCAAGAAATGGACTACTTTGCTCGTAGCTTAGTAACTTAATGCTGTGGAAGATCTTTTTTTTTATACAAACTATGTGTAAGTAAGTCTTGTTTTCTATTGAAAAAAAAAAGAATGATGTCCACCCGTATTTTGTGTGGAAAATACTCGTAAAACCGGTATTTAGAGTACTAAGACATTTTTGAAAAGAATTCTAAATAGATAGATATTATATGTTTGACAGTCCTCAAATAAAAAGTTGAAGAGAGCTAAAACCGGGTTACCTGCCCTCATAATATTCATAACATTCCTATATATGTGACCTAAAGACATCTCTTTTATACCAGTAAAATAATGGAAAAATATGTCAAAGTATTAATTTTCAAATAAAGACAAGTCTATGCGATATAATAGTATGAATTCCGACAATGTACCTCTTGTTCCGTCATATTAACATCATTAGAAGTGCTAATTTTCTAAACAAGCATTTCTGTTATTAAAATTACTGACGCCAAACAGTTCAAAGTCATAACAACGCTAAATGCTGGTCAATGTAATTGACTTATTTCTGAAATGATTGGGGAAACAGATATTCCTTTGTGAAATACATAGGTAGAGTACTAACCATCTCTGAGAATCTCAAGAGTAATTTATTGAATGATTTGTTCAGACATTATAACTAGTGATGAAAGAGACTCAGTCTTTTAAGGCCTTTTATTAAGACTCGACTGCTTTTAAAAAGACTCTACTATTAATTAAGACTGGAGGTTGGACTTATTTTTAAAAGGACTCGGTCGTTATACTAAACGACTTAAACGACTCAAATCGTTTTTAAAAGGACTCGAGCCATAGTCTTGCTGAAAACAGCTCAAGCTCTTAGGCTAAAAGGCCTTGAACAGCCGGCATATGAAAATATTTAGTAAGTAAGTATTTGAAACTTTTGAAAACTTTATCTAAATATTGACGATGTTTTACATGTCTTCTTTGATAATGTTGTTTCAAGATAATATATATAACGTACCATTTGGTCAGATGTACCAGGTTTTTTTCATAGAAGGTGATGAAATTAAAAATATTTTGATTTAACAATCCAGAGCCAACTTTTAGCACCGAAATCCATGTACAATATTGACGTTTATTTCATAACATAAGGCATAAGTAACATTGTGTTGGGTGTACCTTATTATTTTTTTGTAGGTAAGGTTAAGGTACCATACCATGTTATTTAATTGTAAATAACATTCTCAATACAAATACGCGATATTAAAATAAGAACAATCAGTATTTTTAACGACAATAGGGTCACAAAGGTACCTAGGCGTTTCAGTCTCCTAAACCTGAAATTAAACATTAATTAAGTACCTACTGTAAAACTCATTTTCTAATTTATACTGCGCACACCCTTTTCGACTCGCGGTTTCGAGGTTATAAGGCGTCATTCCCTTTAAGTCCTAAGCTTTTTAAATTGTGAGTTAGTCGTTTAGGCATGAGGTTAAAAAACTACGACTCATTTTAGTCTGTAGTTTTAGTCTCATGACTTTAGGGTTTAAAAGACTAGGTAGTCTCGTCGTGAGGCGTTAAAAATGAGGCGAGTCTTTTTAAAAGGCCTTAAAAGACTGAGTTTCTTTCATCACTAATTGACCATAGTTATGCAGAAAGCAACCATCGTAGACTTTTTTTCAAAGTGACTTAAGTCTTAATCAATTAATGAGTTTGGTAGCTTTTTGCGTTATGAAAAAAAATCTTTGGTCGCTATCTGCATAACTATAGTCATTATAACTGCTTCACCACCACGAAATACAGCTTTAAAGAGGCCAAGTCTACTAGTAATAGACCAATTAAGGCCAGTAGTTGTCTACACGGGTATGACAAAGATAGAAATGTTATTGCATTGATTTTCCGATTAACTGATCAACTGGTGCATGGTCTAATACACTTGTTGTACTCGAACTTATGGGGGTACCCGGGTACTTACTTATCAAATAAGGGTCGCTTTCGGACTCTTGTACCCATTTGAAGTGTTTTGCTTTACTTCAATGATTTGGTAAGGTAAAATTTATATAAGTCGCCCATACCTCAAAGTCTAAAAACGAAAGTTTTTAATCAGTGCGTCTTACCTGTTATGACCTACGGAGCCGAGACGTGGCCACTCACCATACGACTAGTCCACCAATTCAAGGTCGCTCAGCGAGCCATGGAAAGAACTATGCTTGGTGTGTCTCTTAGAGATCAATCCGAAACGAAGTAATTCGACAGAGAACCAAAGTTACCGACATAGCACAGCGGATAAGCAAGCTGAAGTGGCAGTGGGCTGGTCATATCTGCCGTAGAGCCGATGACCACTGGGGCAAACGAATCCTGGAGTGGAGACCACGAATCGGTAAACGTAGTGACGGGCGCCCTGTAACAAGGTGGAGCGACGACATCGTAGGACAGCGGGTAGTAACTGGAGGAATCGAGCTCAGTGGCGTGCCATGGGAGAGGCCTATGTCTAGCAGTGGACTGAAACAGGCTGATGATGATGATGATGATGAAAATGTATATACCTATCTCGTACTATCAAACCCGTATTTTCCAAATCGTAACATTCGTTAGCCGATCTAGTTATGTGATATTTGGTACACATACTTAGCTCAGATCACGCTCATTCTTTCAAGTTTCAAGTGAGTCAGTTCGTATGGTTTGACAGTTCATTTGCTTGGAAGAATTAGCGTAGTCTGATTCTATGTACATTGAAATAATGCCACCTTTTGACGACGCGGTTGGCGCAGTGGTTAAGCAACTGCCTACTGAGCCGACGGTCCCGGGTTCGAATCCCGGCAAGGGCAAATATTTGTGTGATGAACACGAATATTTGTGCCTGGGTCATGGATGTTCTATGTATTTAAAAGTATTTATTATATCTATATAAGTATGTATATCGTCGTCTAGCACCCATAACACAAGGCTTCTTGAGCTTAATTCGGGACTAGGTTGATTTGTCTGAGGTTGTCTGATATTTTTTTTACCTTATGTAATGATTGTGAATATTTGAATTATTTTATTTAGTTTCCGCCGCAATGAGAGAATATCCTAAAAGGGTAAGTTACGTTATCTACAATCTACATATCGCTAAGAACCAGCTAGATAGTGCATCAATTTCTAAGTGTGATTGTGCTTTTAGTAACTCAGGATTTCAGAGTAAGATGGAAACCATTTGTACCCAATGGGTTATTTGACGGTAAGCAAATTTAAGATTAGCCCGAATATGTTTTACCATTGCAATATGTATAAATTAAGTTGCAGACATGTATAAATTAAGGTATAAGGATATAGGTTATCGCGGGGTGAGTATCCGCAACTAAGCGTCTTTCAATGCTCCTATTAAGGTATGGGACATTTGTTCCAACTATTGCGATGGGTAAATATACATATATGGGCTTACGGGAGTTCCCTCGGGCGGTCAAGGCCTAAAGGCAAACAAAAGACGTGTATACCTAAACATGTTTGCTCACAGCAATGCCGATAAGCTTTCAGATAACATCCCAATCTATAGCATCATCACTTGCGTCGTTTCAAAACACGCGCAGTTATGCACATTAAGGTCAGTACGCTGACCTAATTTTGGTTCAAGTGTGATGACTGATGATATACCGAGCTGAAATTATACGGCTGAAGTTAGGAGCATTTTTCGTTTTTGAGGGTGCAAAATACTTATTTCTGTAGAGTTGGGATTCTTAAGACTTTTTTACACTGTAAATGAGCGGATCAGTGTCTGTGTTCTGACTATTTACAGCTGAATTACCTTTTTTGACATGACTTGACTATCAGGGCTGGTTAGCTTAGACTACCAGTGTGTCGGATTTTGTGTGGGTGGGTTAATACTCCCAGTATTAACCCACGCACGTTACTAGCGGTAATGTTTCTGCGCCAAAGGAGTGATTGGGCGCCACAAGAGTGATTGGCTCCACCAGTGATTGGGATCCACAGGACTAATTAGGACAAGTTATCTGTGAGGTCATCTCATGAGACTCGCATCGCCTTTTTTAAATTCCTATTTGTTCCAACTGTGTCATACAACTGTATAAAATTTTTATCCCGACAGTTCAGAACTTCAAAACTATTACAGTGACAGAATTGTCGGTACCTAGGTGCAAAAGTTGCCCTAAAAGTTTTTAACAGTTCTATTTCATCGCTCCACAGTTTTATAACAAATGGGAAGTAGCTGTTGAGCATGGTAAACCCATCGCTACAAGGGAATTAACGGAATTTGACATAGTTCTCGGACCTGCTCCTTGATTTCGTATTGAGCAAGAGAATGGTGACTTAATGTTTTCGTGACTGAGTTTTTATTTTCTCATATTGAGTGTGAAGTGAAAATCGGGACGGTAGGTCTCGAATTATTTCTTTATTCTCTCATTTATTCTGGTGTCGAGCAAGGAGTAATCCTTTTATGACGGAAAGTAATGAATGCTTTATCAGTTGATTTTTGTCTTGTTTTAAATGTTTTATCACGGCTTTTCATAATCCTGCACCAACTGGCTGACCTCAACTGTGTGACCCTATGGTTGACTGGCAGAGAATGCCTTATGGCAATAAACTCATTATAAACCCCGCTGTTCTCGCATGGTCCCGTATAGATACTATCACATTCAATCAGCAGTTATATTATAGTAACTAATTTATATTAATTTATATTGAAGTTAGGGAGTAGGGTCAATTTCATCTAAAAATTCATTAACTGAATAATAGGCCTTTTATTACTACGCTATCTTCTACTACTACGCTACACTACTCTTGAACCGAGATTGTAATAGCCAGTTTAGTGACGTTTCTATAAAATACTTATTGTTTGTTTACAGCGTACCTAATCATAGTTAACAACTCCAGCATGTATAGCTGCTTAAATAATTCATTTCACACTGATCATAAAATTATGTTTGAGAAAATGCACGGTAAACCTCAAGTTACCACTTTGTTGTATGAATTTATAATTACCAAAAAATAAGAAGTGAATTCGTTCGCAACGATCACTGACGTCATTTTGTCATTTCGTGAATAAACTTCGTGATAAAATATAAGCAGGAAAAATAAACGTATAGGTAGGTATACCTACTGTGTGTGTGTGTGTGTGAGGTCACTAATTAATCTGTGACGAATTGTAAAGTTCGGTGCGCATTATTAGGTAGGTACCTATTAGTCAAGTTCAATGACGACCTTTGACGACGCGATTGGCGCAGTTTGAACTTTGCAGACACCTGCCTACTGAGCCGGCGGTCCCGAGTTCGAATCCCGGCCGGGGCAAATATTTGTGTGATGAACTCGAATATTTGTTCTTGGGTCATGGATGTTATTTATACCTATATGTATTCATATATTATGTTATGTATATCGTCGTCTAGTACCCATAGTACAAGCTTTGCAGTTTGGGACTAGGTCGATTTGTGTATGATTGTCCCATAATATTTATTTATTTATTTAATGAAATTTAAGAAAATGGAGGAAATGGGTGTATTGTTTATCTCTTATAACTTGAAATTAGCTATAAATAAATACTGAGCGAGACAGATAATCGAAATTTAATAACTTAAAGAATAAGTAAATTCCTATTCGTTTTGTGGGTAGGTAGAGGCACCTTATTAAAACCATAAAGTTTTGTAGGTAACTAATTTATGGCGCGTAACTTTGAAAGCTGCATTCTTACTTTTATCGTTCTTAGACTTCATATTCTTTACATGTTTATTTCATAAAATTACTAATATTACCTACCTACCTACTAATAGTACCTATAGGTAGATAAAAAATAATCCAAATGTAATTAACCATGACCATGCCGTCACAAGAGAAGTATAACGCAGTTAACAGGGGAAAAAATGTTTTGGCAGCTATAAGAACAGCAACCGCTTAGTAGTAAGAGGACCATAATAATAAGCCAAAAATTACGTTCCCGCAATAAAGGAGAGATAAGTTTCATTAGCCGGAGTTGCGCATTCAGCAGCCCCGCGGTTGCGCGAAAACTGCTTGAATATGTTAAACGAATTCATACACTTCAACCTAAACCACTCCGGCAGAAGGGCACTGAAAGCATCTCAGTTGTCATTTTCATACATCTACTGGTGTAATGAGTTATCGTTGTTCATTGAGCTTTCGCTAGAGCGCGCGTTTCCAACCATCGTCACGTTAAGACTTTAGGAATGTAGTAGTCCTGCTCTGACTCATTAATGAGTCACTGTGAGCGAGCGAGCCGGCAGTAAGTCCCCCGTCCTCTCCGGCGCTAGACGTTTTCACACCGAATCCCAGCGAGGCTCGAATTTCCCGTAGGCTTCACTCCGTTTCAGTTACCAGGGAGTCGAGAGGAAAGCCACGCGTCGCGGGCCGCACTACCGGCAATTCTATGGAAAATGATTAAATAACCAACTGCCTGAGCTACCATCAAACATTTAAGTGATGCAATTAAATATCGGGACCTTCTAAGTGATAAAGTGTTATGTTGACAAATCGAGTCCATAATCGAACGATTAGTGTGAACGGCCAGTAAATCACGGGAGCACAGAAGATTTCGGCGTAAGTGTATTTTTTTATTTTCTTGGTATTATTGATTGGTATTTTTGTTTTGACGAGCGAGTGGTGGGTTAAAGGTTACGACCTTTGGCCCGGCCTGGAGCCTGGATCGGCGTGACGTTATCTAACTGCCTCGCCTGAGACGTTCCAATAACAGGTAGGTATATACGGGTCTCTTCTCTACGTGGAGGTAAATTTAAATATATTTTAATTTTATAGGCGCTTTATACCTATATATAGATAATTATAATTAATTTGAGTGTGCTCCTGATTACGACGATATAATTTAGTTAAACTTAATTAAGAAGAAACAACATTTTGACGAACAATGACCTAAGTTTGCCGAAAATAATAAAAATAACAAAAGAGAGATGGGATAAAATTTGTTTTTAAAAGAAAGATTGCAATAATTAATCATCTGCGGGTACCTGTCGTTGTCATTACCCTCTTTTGTCATTGTATAGAATGTCTATAATTTTAATCGCTACGAAACTGGTTGATCGGTTAATAAATTCAACTAACTATAGGGTATCCACGGGTTTAACGTTGTTAACGATTCTTTGATCCACCCGTTGTTAGGAGGATAATTAAAACTTAAGTGAACTGTTGATCGAAGTTCGTTCGATTTTATTACATTTATTAGATTTCGTTATAATTCGGTATGATTTCATGAGACAGACACTTTGACAAATTAAATGCTTAGTCGTCTAATGCGAACAGAGACGAAGCGCGTTAGACGAAAATATAGAAGAATATATTTAAAGAATTTTAAAACCTCCACGCAGAAGTGATTTCTGCCATACCTATGTTTTCCTGACTTAGTCCGCCTATAAATGTACTTATACTTTAAATCCTATGGAATTTTCTTCGCATAATACGCACCTAGTCTGAAAGTACCTTGTGCTTATATATACTCTCCAGCCCATATCATCAGCTCGTATAATCTTTCCCTTGGAAGACTTAAAATGGTCTGTTACAGCAGGAATTAATAACAAACCAACAAAGCTTTGCAATTTATAAATAAGTAGGAAAAAGTAGCATGGTGATTTAAGCAATAAAGAATAGACGAGGCAAAATCTTTGGTCATCTTAGGGTTAACGCTAAAGAACTATACGGAAGAAAAGTTTGAAAACAGACGAAAATAAGCAGTTAAAGAAGTAGAAAAACCAACAGGGCTCTGAGGAGAAAACTACGCTTTTATCGGCGACAGTTTTAAGCAGGCGTCGATTCACCGTCGTTTTGTGGGCAAGGTGGGCATGCGCACAGCACAGCCTAAATTGACAACATTTCATATTTCTAACAGGTGGAAATTAATTACAGATCGAGAGCTTTGCGTCGTGTACCTTACACCCTAAAAAAAAAATTGAATTTATTTTTCTGTATAAAGAGATATAAGAAAATATCGAAATCTACAACAACTATGCCTGCATACTTAGAGGTGCAATCTTCGACCTATCCGCGCAAAAAAAAAAGAAGCTGTCAATAGTGTCAAGCTTTGCTTCATGGTAATCGGTTAAAAAGAACCTAATCCTATAACCATAATGAATAAATATAGCCAGTATATCAAAATAGTCGTCCGCCTAAATGTCTTGGCGTAATAGTAGGTTAGGTAAGAACTGCAGACTCACAAAAAAGTGTCAATTCAGTGATCTAGGTACTTAATAGCTTTTAATCTAGACATATATAGACATCCAATATTTTGAGAAATTGCTTGTTGAATCTTGTAATGGAGATGAAATTGGTTGGACTGTGTACCATTTCCCAATTTTCCTAATGTTCATATGGGAAGTGCATTCCTGCAAATAGGTGAGCCATACACGCCAACTTAGAGGTAAGTTAAGTGCAAATAAACACTAGTGAATTTGGCTGAAGCGGCTTCACCTTAAAGTAATGGGTATAACATACCCTAATTGATAAGCCTGGACGTCAACGGACTAATATGGCAAAATTCTAACTACAAATTGTTTTTATATGTAATCCAGTGACTATTAGGTACACGCCATACGATAAATAAATAATGGACTATTAGAATGTTGGCAGGTAGCCCGAGACTTCGAGGGTAATTCAGGCGCTAATTTACGGAATCCTAACATATAGTTGAATAGCTGGATCATGTTCACAATCGCGTCCGTGAAAACGTTTTTTTTTTCGTGAAACAAAGGATCGATTGTCCTTATATTTTAGGCTTCTGGTCTCTACTCCAGAGGTGATGAGATTCTGTACCTAACTAGATATTGTGCCATTCAGCGTGACGTTAAGAGGCCGTATTCCTTTTAAATTTATTTATTTATTATTTTCACATTATGACAAATATACTGATAATATCAACCAACTTTTTGAAATGAATAATACTTTCTTTTCCCTAAGTTCTAGATAGTAATATAAAGCTATTTCAGTGCAGTCGTAAATGAGTTAAAAAAAATAGTATTGTGCGTGAATTTTGTCAATTTCGAGTAAATTTTGAAACAAAAATTATCAATGAAAAATTCAAACTGTAGATTTCAAATATATACCAATAAATCGCAATGGCCCTGTTCTAAGTCACATAGAGAAAATCAGAAAATGTCTAAAACAATCAGCATTTTTGAACGGGTAAGGAGCCTTAAGTGTGAAAAGTTGTGATATGAGTGGTGGGTGGGTATTAAATTAACAGTTTCGGCAAAGTTGACGATCATGAACTACATTAAAGAGTTATATGAAATATTTACCCGGGATCTCGCTGGCGTTACCATGACTTGATCTATCCATGCGACAGTTTTTTCTAAAGCCGAACCATCGAGACGGTTATATTTTCCTTCAGTGGTAATTTAAAAATACGCATTACACTCGAAAATTATAAAAATAATAGGTTAGGAAATATTGAATCGTATTGCTCCTTTGCCTCCGTTACCTGTCCAAATCGATAACGTTGCTAGCAGTCTATATCCGTTAAGTGTCAAACACAATTTGATTCACAAGGACTCGGGAATCCTACAGGCCTGCCTAAGACAATACGGCATAGGCTGTCAACGTGATTCCACTCCATTACATCCTACAGTATCTATTGCTGTACAGGACGTGAGCCGACAGAATGTGATGCGACATTTATATCTGTCTCGCTCACGTTTACGCGATCCAGTTAAAATCCTCTCAGTTTTCACCCAAACCCGAATCCCTTTTCATACAAAATTGAAGGCCTATTAGAAAGAGCTCGTGATTCTGAGTAGAAAATACCCAAAATATCGAAAAAAAAGTGGGGTAAAGGTGTACAACTTTAGAAAAAATGGCCCATAAATACATATATAGGTAGATAAGATCTATGACCCAGCAATAAATATTCAATTTCATCACACAAATATTTGCCCTTGCCGGGAATCGAAGCAGCACTACAAACTGCGCCAACCGGGTCGTATACATGATATAAATATTAAAGGCAAAGTTAAATCACCGACCCCCGACCTAAATCAGTTGGTTGAGTTGATTAGGGAGGAGGTAAAATATTTATTGATTGATCGTTATGTCAGCCACAGTTGGTGACGGTAAAAAAATAAATATAACTATGAGCGATGAGGAAAAAACAATCTTCATTAAGCATCATTTGTCAGCAGCTAAATGATCTTTCCGACAGTCTAATATTTTACATTTTACCTCCCCTTTGTTTTGGTTTATTAAAATAAGGTTTGACCCCGTGATATTTAATTATTTGGAATTACAAAGCTTTTCCTTCCTTGGAAAAGCTTTGTAATTTTTTGTTTCCTGAAAAAGTAACATTAATGTATAATTGGGTTATTTAGAAGTGTATTTTAATGGTAGCCATCAAGTCGCGACGGCGGCAGCCATAATACCCAAGAGTGTTCCATTAAGAAAAATGCGCATTTATTATTGGGTCACGGAAACTAAATTATTTCGAGAGTATTCGGTATACAATTGAATCAGTAGGTATGTCATGAATGAGTAAATCAGGTACGAATTTTTATTTATTCAGGTATTAAACTACTTAGAGACAGTTAAAAACCTACATTACGGCACATTACGGTACAGTTTTGTAAACGTGAAAGTTTGAGAGAAGTATGTAACAGATTTCTTTAAAAATAGGTAAATCTTAGTTATCATTACCTTAGGTATTAGGATGGGCCAGAATTTATGAGGATATTCAAATTAATATAAACATACATTTTATTATGTCGGCGAAGCTGCGGGGAAAAAGCTAGTATTTATTTAACATTATTAAATACTACTTTTCCCCCGCACATTCGCAGTCGGAATCATAAATTATTAGACAAAAAATTCGAATCGATAAGCAGGAGGCAGGAAAATGAAGTTTCTGCCTCGCTCCCGAACAGTCTTAGATCCAGGATTGCAAACGAAAACGCTCTATCCTTTGCACGTGCCTAAGCTACCGCAGTTTATTCAAAGACTTCTGGCTATCCTAAGCCGGCCTGCTATTATCTATGGTAAGCATAGACCGCAATTGCAATGACTATTGCCGCTCTCATACAGGCTGATTCAGCACATCTACATAGGACACCTGTGGCACGCAATTCTAGCGTCGTTAAACTATTGCCTTTTCCTTTAAATATCATGTGAACAAGACTGGTGATGCTATGTCGCACGACAAAAGAAGTCGCGGGAAGATACTCTTGTCCTATAATATCAGGGTCATAATTACCATGACTCAGGAAATCGTATTATGCCTGTATTAGTGAGATTTTTGATTTTGAAATCATGTAAGTTACACAAGTAAATTATTAGGTAACAGGCATGTGGTCACTACAGTTTGAATACTTATGTCAAGTACCGATACTCTTCGCTTTATCTATCTGTCTGTTTTTTATATCGTATATGTACAATAGAAATGTGACAAGAACACACACATGGGCAATGTCAGCCCATTAAGGGTTCTAAAAAGTAAAAATATCAATCAACGAGTGTATGTTTCATATAAATAGGACGATAAACGATCCATATTAATGAATTGAGTTACATGGCCTGTCCATCGCTTCCCATAAATTACTCATTATATCTACCTACCTACGTTGTATACCAGTCTAGGTTTGCAATAGTGCGCACAAAAGCAATTACGAGCGATGCATTGAGTGCACGCTGCTAACAAATAACACAAGTTCAAATCAATTTGCAAGATTGAACGGGTGAATCACAAGTTTAAAGGTCATACGTAGGCATAGCGTATGTAGGAATTTAACCGCAAGTTAGGTTCGCCAGCTGGTATCCGGGTCATTGTCAGATTTAGGTGCGCGTCTTTCCGGAGGACATTTGCGAAATTAATCCAGGGCCTAATTTTCTGATTAAATGCCTGTGAGAATAAAGAACGTTCCCTCTTCTATAATCCGATGTAATAGCGACATAACCAAGATTCATACAAGCTCTTAACTTTTTACCACCAAAGGGACAAATTTTGTTTTATGACCCATCCATATCTTTAAAACTAGACATCTAAGTGATGCTATAATATAAAGGCATTAAAACGCGAGTTTGGGGTTTTAAACGACCCGCAGCTATAAGTCATGCATTAAAACACGAGTTTGCATTTTGAGACGGGCTGCAGCTACTTATGAATAAATTTTAATATTAAAGAAACTTATGTAGGTATATATTACTGTATTATTAAATGATCAGTTAAATAATCGTTCCTGTATTGATTAGAGTTATTGAAGGCATTCGATATGAGGTGCTGGCGAAGGATGGAGAAGATTAGTTGTTGGACGGAAAAGTTACTTAGAGGAAAAACAAAATTAAAGAGAAAAACGTTTGACCACCTTGACATGACAATTTCTTAAATAACACCGGACGGTTTTATAAATAACGGAGAAAAAAAGAGTAGCGGAAGAGGAAGGCCAAGTATTAAACAAATAAAAGAGGAGGTAAACGTCATGTCGTATAAAGATGTCAAAGAAGCTGTATCACTTATATATTATCTTCATTACTTAAATAGTAGAGTTGTTAGTCCGCTGTTTTCTAACATAATTGTGCGCATCGGGTTACAAGCATGAAATTTTTACCACAGATAGAGTGTTCCACGGTGATTATTTTCAGATATAGAGGGAAGTCAGATCGTTCCCTGTGAGGCAGGAGAGCGGAGTGAATAGGCCAAGTATCCCTCTTTTCTTTGTTTATTGCTGGTCAGTTAAGTCTACCAGGACGTGTTTGGTATCGTTTCCGTGTAAAACAAATATCAGAAATTAATGTTTTATGTTAGTTTTGTAGTTCTATACAAAAATATGGGTGTAATGGCCGAAAAGGTAAAAATCACAACTTGTTTTTTATTCAGTGAGGTAAATTAGTTCAATTTCGTGAACATTTTCAACTTATTATTATTATTTCAAAAAGCTCATTTAATCTGGTTTCTAAAAATATATGCAAGTTGGGCACTTCTCATACAAACAGTAGCTAAATATATATTACGTCGGCGTAACCAACGTAAATCTCCGAACGCATCCTATTTCGCTTCATTAAATACATTAAATAATGATTATTAACATGCTTTTACATATAATTTTGACTATATACGTCCTAGAAAAACAAATTAATGTAATTAAAACAAAATATTTTTTTGCTAATGTATCACGAGCACACGGGCTAATCTCAACATCAACAATTTATTTAAGTTACTGTTTGTATGAAGAGTACCCAATATGTATATATTTTTAGAAACTAGATTAAATTTGCTATTTTGCAATATTTTTCTTAGTTGTAAATATTCAGGAAATATAACTAATTTATCTCCCTGAATAAGAAAAACTTGTTGTGATTTTTACAATTTCGGAAATACAACCATATTTTTATATCGTACTATGAAGAAATAACATGAAAAATGAATTGCTGATATCTATTTTACACGAAAACGACACCACACAAGTCCTAGTACCGTTATCTGATCAGTAATATAAAAAGAAAAAGAGGACTCCTTTGTCCTATTCATCCCGCTTTCCCGCCGCACAGGGGACGAATCTGACTTCCCTCCACATCTGAAAATAATCACCGCAGAATACTCTATCTGTGGTAGCAATTTCGTGGTTGTATCCCGATGTACACAATTTCGCGACTTAGCAAAATGTACTAGAACACGCAGGCTAAGCTTAACATCAACATTTTTTTCAAGGTACTTTTTGTATCAGATGTGCCCAATTATGTATACATTTTTAAAAACAAGATTACATTTGCTATTTAGAAATATTTTTTTTAAATTGTAAATATTCAGGATATATAACTAATTTATCGTTCTGAATAAAAAAAACTTGTAGTGATTTTTACCTTTTCGGCAATAAACCCAAATTTTTATATGAAACTATTCTTAAATAACATGAAAAAATAATAGCTGATATCTATTTTACACGAAAACGATGTCGCGCAAGCCCTAATAGCCTTAACTGATCTGTAATAAAAAAAAGAAAAAAAACAGTACTTGGTCCTCTTCACCCCGCTCTCCCACCACACAGGGGACGAATCTGACTTCCCTCCACATCTGAAAATAATCACCGTGGAACGCTCTATGTGTGGTAGAAATTTCATGCTTGTAACCCGATGCGCACAATTTCGCGGCTTAGCAACTCTACTAAAAGTAGTATATGATTTATCAATGTTGTTTTATGGTCACGATTACCTAATCGTCATATTCCTCCACTAATAGAAAAAAATAAAGCCGCGAGAATGGAAAAAAGTTTGAGTGCTTAGTGTGTAGGTAAGGTACTAGGTATAGAGCGCGGCAAAGCATGGCAAAGGCACTGGTCCCAGTCCAATGAAGGCCTTATTTTTTTAATTATTACTATTATATTTTGTTGTCATAGGTTCCTCTCGTATGGAAAGCCAACTGTCAGCGTCATTTTAATGTTAATTGGTTCATTAAATCAAGTCCGCATATAGGAAAACAAGGAATTAGGTCATTACAATTTTCGCTTGAACTGCCAAAATGCGCCTCGCTTACGTTTATTAGTCCAATATGCAATTCAATGCGCAGTCGTTCGTTGAATTTTAATATCGAGCCAAATAATCCATTTCATTGCTTTCTTGTAATCGGTGTACCTACAGTATACCACTTCAGATCCAGCACTGCACTGCTGAGCTTTAGAGTCCTCTAAACACCTTCCGACAAAAAACCGAAAAAGACTATACCAAGACTATACCATGGTGTGGAGTGTCAATGAATAGCTTTTTGAAAAAAACATTCCGTTTGCAAAACAATTATCAACAATTAAAGTTCTAATTTTTGTATGAAACAAGTCTCCTCCTTTAGATAAAACCATTTGTGTTTGTTTTTTTGAAATACTTGTATTTACTAGTAATTTGAAAAAAGACTGTATAAATATTAAGAGATAAATGTTACGAAGATACGCGAGACATATACCTAGGTAGGTGTTTCATATCGTATCAAACTGAAATGTAATAGATATTCGTAATTTTGCTCTCGTTTCTTCCACGCTCATGACAGCTACAAACAATTTTACCTATGACCGATGCGACATATTTTATATGCAAATAATCGGTTCATGGGTAATAAACCGGGTATGTACCGTAAAGAATCGCACGTGTTTATATGGGAGCCTCATAAATATTCAGAGCAGACAGCACTTCGGGGGATAAACATTGACTTTGTTGTACAACACGACGCGATAAATTGGGAAAACGCAATGTTTCATTCCATGAAAATGGAAATTCTTGACGTTACCGTGATTGGCGTTGGTCGCCACATTGTCGAGTTTCCTTTGTCTATGTTAATTGTCTCGTGACTCATCATTATAAGCGCCGATCAAATTGGACAAATCGGGATCAGAACCGATCAGATAGCAAAAAAAAGTTTTGTTGCTACGATTTCAGACCGTTCGTTGTAAGTATGGTATGTTTAAAAACTTACTTACGTTATCTGATATTACATTGGTTTCACATTTCACTGTTGGGTATTTCCTCTTTACTTCGATTTTACTAATATTTTGGTAATTTCAGCTGTTTTTATTTTGTTATCGCTAAAGAAACCTGATAAATACAAACAACAAAACAGTATTTGTTAACTGTCGTAATATCTTTTCCTACAAATGGGGGATGAACCACGGCCCTCTGAACATTGTTTCAAAGGCAGGTAGGTAGACTTAACCAACCTACTAATTAGATGATATACGCTCCAACGATCATCCGAGCTTCATGCGAAATTTAGACCGTTATACGCCAAAAGAAAATAAACGAATTAGAGAAACCGATGGCTCCTGAAAACGAGGAAAATATAAAGCTGACCCAAAAAGTGAACCGTAGAATTTTATGCACGAGAGCGGAAATATTAAGTACGTTAACGTCACATAGTTTATCTCTAGAGCTCTAAAATTGTAAATAAAGGGTTTATAAAGCTAAAATATTCTTTACTATTATGCAGACGTTAGTTTATGGGCCCTTATTGAGGCATTATCTGTAATGAAGCAATAAGTTGGTTTTATCACGCCTATAACGAACGTATACTTATATTTTTTGCTGTACCTAGGTATACTGTAGTGATAATTATCGTTATTGAACCATTGTTATACTTTATTAAATAATTCTAAATTATTCAAATCCATTCAAAAAGAAAAGTCCCAAAAGAAAACATATGCAACAGAAATCCAAACATCAATTTTTATAAACATGGCAGCTGACCTTTTCTATCGAACTCTAGTGTGCTTTCATGGGAAAAAAATCCTTTCATACGCGTTTGCTTTAAATTTATACCTTCTATTAATAAACTTAAAGGTATCATGGATACGTCGTAATTTAAGGCATATTTTTTACTTTCAACTGCCAGTTATTGTGACTGTCTCCATTATACTTTGTACTATTCCTACGAGTAATTAGGTAACATTAAAAGTTGGCTTCTGCCTCTGAAAATATTTGAATCCATTATTCCAATGGTATGTTCGTAATTAATATTTCTTCGTTTTCTTCCCCGTTAACGGCTCACATTCAAACGGTGAAAAGGAATTTGGAACTTGGAATAGAATTTAGAACTTTAAGTTTTTCAGAGGTTTTTATTTCCATAGTATGGTATTTCGGTAGTACGTTATTCTGAATCTACGAATATATTTTTTGATTTTTTACGTCATATTTTTTTTTTGATTATATGTATATTATCTAAAACCTCGGTGTGACATTTAGTCACATCCCCGATGTATAGGTACGTCATTACTTTGTTCTATATGGAATAGTAGTCCAAATAAAAAAAAACCGGCCAAGAGCATGTCGGGGCACGCTCAGTGTAGGGTTCCGTAGTTGCCCATCCTTCACAATAGACGAAAATTACGAGAAAGATTTAAATTGCGAGAAAGATGTCAAGCTCTAAAGGTCGTAAATGCCAAAATATCAGAAATTACTTATTACCTTCTGGAAGTTATCGATTATATGCACCAGATTAAGCGAAATGTGTTAATACAGTATGGCACTTATGTAACTAATATGTGTAACGTTCGAAGTATAAGGACACCGCGCGGCACTTACGTCATTTTAAAGAAAATTATGAATTTTTGCGATAACTCAAAAACGGCTCGACCGATTTTATTCAATATAGTTTTCATTGAAAGTACTTATAAGGCCTCATTTTCATGAATTTTTCCATAATTTTTTGATCCGTGGTTGAAAAGTTTAAGGGGGGGGCACTATTTTTTTTATTTCCGGAGCGAATATTTACAAAACTGCTGACTTTATTGAAAATAATGCTGGGAGACCCCTATTATTTTTAAAAGACCTATTTAACGACACCCCACACATTAGTGTTGGAACGAAAAAAAAAAAATCACCCTCACTTTAGGTGTACGGGAGGTACCCGAAAAAAAGTTTTTATTTTAGTTTTTATTTTACCGTTTTATCGGCGTGATACATACACATACTCATACCAAATTTCAGCTTTCTAGTACTAATGATCACGGAGCTAAGCCGCGGACGGACAGACAGACAGACAAACTAAAATAAAAATAAATAAAATAAAATAAAATAAAATAAACAGACAGACGGACATACAGACGGACATGGCGAAACTATAAGGGTTCCTAGTTGACTACGGAACCCTAAAAAAACGAATCTCTAATAAATGTCACAGTATCCAACTTTTAAAGAAAATATAACAAAAAAACTTTGCGAGGTGAGTATTTATTATTATTATTCGTGGAAGCTGACCTGAAATCCTTTGTAAAACTTATTGTTCGTAATTGCTCAGTTTATTCTAGTAATATGAGCAACACCACAGGAACACGATTCCGAGAATGAACACAAAAGTACCTATTTTAAAGTGGACTGGATAGGTAATTTTTTTTTAATGTGATTTCCCATAAAACAAAATGACGATAAAAAAATCACTTCTCATCTTCTTAAATGTTACTTTAGCCTCTGCATATCGGGACTAAAGCTTCTTATTAGTCTCTAGGGACTTAAGTATTTTTTATTTTATTTACTTTCGAAACCCCTGAAATAACAACCACGGAGACCCACCTTAATTTACCGGGGAAAACCATACATTCAAATGTAAATAATTATACAAAATGTAAAATATTGCAATTTTGTATAGAACGTCGTTTTTTTCCTCATATTCAAAGTGAAAAGTAGAGTGTTTAACGCGAGACTAAACAACCATAATGACACTCGACCTAAACCTAAAACATCTCGTATCATTATGGCTAGTTTTAGTCCCTTGTTGAATAATCTATACCTATTAACATCATTTTGTCAATAAATAGCAAATCAGGACACGCGCGTTTAACGAATTGCGAGTTATCTTTAAAAAAGTGGTGTTTTATTTGCATTTTTTTCCTGCTTGTAATATTATCGTAAATGTTGAAAAATGGTGGCCACACTGGCCCCTACACCGTATACCTATATTCTTGTCTCGCATAATCGCCCCTTTCAGGGTAGGTAACATGATTCAGGTCGCGGTGCATATGTGCCCGAGGGCGGGTATCATAGTTCCTTTGCTGAAATGTCGGAGCTTCCTTTAGTCCGCTTATAATGAAGCGAAAGAGGTTCTGAAGATGCCTTACAACTCGGTGAAAGATTACTTTGGAAAGTTTTGCGGGTTTTCCGTCATATTATAATGTTTAGTAGGTACTTATTCTATGGCTTATTAATACTTTTTATTTGCTCTTGTCCCAAGGAATGCTTTTTGAGGTTTACTGTGATAATGATAACTTAATAAACTTATCATTAAAATCATTTGAAATACAAAGGAAACATCATTGGAACAGATTATTAACTCGTTTATTACTGGTGCCGTTACCAGGGTAACCACTTTAGTTATTTTTCTAGTTAAATAAGACTAATATAAAGATTAATATTAAAACTAACTATGTGACTTTAGAAAACGGGTACTTTATTAATTTTAATGACTTTTTATATCATGATACTCAATAACTATTTCTTTAATCTTACACCAATTATAATCTAGCGACCTTATAACAGTAGTTCACGTATTAGAACGTGTAAAAGAGCTCCCTTTTATGAGATGAGGTACACCGTACAAATGTAATGAATAATAGTTTTCATCGTATTTTGTCGGAAAAGTTCATTTTAGCATGTTTTCTTTATTAACTTCGGTGAAAAAGTTGAGATGGAAATATTAAAACGAGCTCACCCGACAAAATACAATGGAAAACTATTATTCTCTACATCTGTACACCAATGGTTTTGTCCTGTACAATGGCGCCTTTCAGCTGACATGATTCATGTCGCACTGTATGTGGCCGAAGTGCGCGCATCATAGTTTAGTTCCTTCGCTAAAATGTGGGAGCTCCCCTTTGGTCCGCTTATAGTGAGGTTCTGAAGATGCCTTACAACTAGTTGATAGTTACTTGGGAAAGTTATGCGTGTTTTCGTTAATTAGTAGTACGAACTTTGAACTTGGGTTCGTTATTTAATTACAATACGACATAAAAGTGTAGAAATTAAAAAGTGGCAATACTGTAGAGTCGTCCTTTTCTAATCAATCTAAGAAAACGGGACGACACGGGAGTATTGTATTTTTTTTATTTCGAAACTTTCTTGTCGGACTGTACCTTTGAACGAATGAAGAATTTCAAATACGAAGGAAAATGTAGTGGGTATTCAACGCAGGAATCTAACTCGCACTTAATCACTTGAGATACCATGGTTATTAAGACGGTGTTTTAAGACTCAATAATTAGAGAGGCTTTGTTTGGAATGCACTCCTGCGCACTCATACTCAATACTTAGGAATAAATAGGTAAAATTAGACTTATTTTGTAAATACTTTATTTTTCTGTTTAATTTTTTTGTTTTGTACTTTATACACTACATTATATTACTTTGCGCCATGTACGTGGATTTGTTGACCTTTCGCAATTTAACAACGCATGTCAATTTTCATTTTGTCTTGGTTATCTGCGAGACAGGCTGTGCCTAGTGCAGAAACCAATATAATATTTATAAGCATAATATATAAGCGCTTGTTTAGTCGTAAGTACCTAATCTCTTTTCTATGTAAAACTGTGTAACTATACATGTGCTTGCAAATAAACTTTACTTTACTTTACTTTTACTTTACTAATAAATAATTAGTACATTCCAAACAAAGCCTCAATTGCTCATTATCTAATCGATCAATATTCTGTGGTCACCGAAGTCTTACTTTACCGTAAAACGGAGTTACTTTAAAATGCAGGGACTACTTCGGAAAGGTGTTTTTACGCCATATCCTTAATTTTGGCAATGAAAAACCTACCTTCAACAATGGTCTAACCTTTTACTTCACTTCACTTCATTTGCTCAATCGACTATGAATATTTGCGTTTTTATAACCATTTTAAATCTATCAAAGTAGCCCCAAATTTTCCTAAAGTACCCAGTTTACGGTACTGAAAAAGTATCAAGTATCACATCTGTTAACTCATATAAAATCCTTCAATCCTTATTGATCCCGTCCTAAATCAATATCTATGGCCGCCTAGATTCATGGGCAATAAGTTTGCAAAGTTCTTGTTTGAGGGGCTTGGATCGATACGACGTGTAATATCATACCGCCCTTAACACGTGGGTTGCAGAAGCTGGAACTCCCAAGGGAGCAAACTTAGTCAACGATCTTGGTTTATTTATACCGGTACCACTAACTGCTACTAAGATTTCCTGTAACTTTGCCTGTACGTTTAATGTATTTTGCTCGCAAACTATGGTTGTATAAAAGTAGGCTGTCACTTTTCGCCACATTTGTGTAGCTACAACACAGACTAACAGATCTTACATGATCTGTTATGGAAGGTAAAACTAAGAATAGTAGATGTAATTTTATTATTCGTATCTAGTATGTATAACTGGCCGCTAACAACTTTTTCATATTCATAGAAATTTGTATATGTTTTCCATTTAAAACCTAGGTTCAAAACGGAAAATAAAGTCCTTTAATTTTTATCTATCTTAAATTTCACACCAGTAAAATATGTAATAAGAATCGGAATTGCGTTGGCAGTTTACTTTCACGAAATAAATATTTTTTTTATTTTATCCATAGGCACCGAAAATATTGCGTCTGAATTCCATCGGGAACGGGGGTAAAGACAGTCTTTCATATCCTGAGGAAGTTTTAATTCGATCCTGTATCTGTTTGTCGGAGAAACGTGATTGCTTGAGTTGCGCGTTTATCATTAAAACCAACTTTTCATGTTTCTGTATTAACCCAACACTTTCTCAGATGTATTATATATATATATATATTTCAAACGCGACTCCTCGATTGCTTTGGCGTTAAACTGTATCAAAGTAATTACTGGCGGAATTGGAATCACAGATGTATTAAGAAATATACGTTTACGTAGCTACAGGATTACTTACTAAAGCCAACAACCAGTTTCCAGAAACTCACGTAAAATTCCAATCTGGTTCTTCCTAAAATGTTTGGTATAAACTTTTCTTATAGAGATTACTTCGTATTATAGAGATCTCATTAAATTCTTCTGATAAACGAAGACAAGACTTCCATGTGCGGATAAAAGTGTATAATTTACGAATTCCAGTCTTTTTTTTTTATTTTAACGTTATTTACTACTATAAAATACTCATAAACTTCGGTGTTTTCACATTTTATTCTCATTTGCATGATAAAATCTGGCTACCCAATGCAATTTCAGCCATGTTTACGAATAAACAAAATAAAGTGTCAGCTATTCAGCAACTGGCATATTCTTGTTTACGGTTAACAAAAGCTGTGTATTTTGGAGCGCAATACTCCTTAGGGCTTTTACACAAGAGGTTTTTTTAAACAACAATTAATAAATTATTTTAAAGACAGAACATCAAATAATGTTTGTTTTTCATCGACGTATTATTATACAACTAATTCATTTCATACTTTAAGGCAGGTCAGACTTACGACGACGAGCGAAGCGAGGAGGAGTGTTAGGTTGAACTGCGACTCTTACGAGCGAGCGAAGCGAGCAAGCGAAACGCCAGAACCGAGCTTCTTTATCCCCCTCGCATTGCCCTCGCGTTTAGTACCTCACATCATTCATTGAAGTTTTAAAATGATAAATACTGAAATGATTTACTAAAATGTAAAATTTACAACAAAATAATAAAATATTAAATAAAGATCTGCGAAAAAAAAGTATCTAGTAAATAATATGTCTACAGATTAAAAAACGTTGTTTTAAAAGCACACCATTTAATTGTTCGATGTAATGAATATTCGATCGAATGAAAAGATGCGTAGCTTAACGTTGACTGAACTGACATTCGATTAAAAGTTTGTCGAAATTTCAAGGGTAAACCTTTTTTTTATAATTTCTGTCACACCTTTTATGTAATTGGGCCATTTTATATAAAGTTGTACATCCCACATTCCCCCCCCACCTCCCCACCACCACATTTCAAAAAAACTGTCCCAATGTTTTTCGTTCCATTCCGTTACCATTTCCATATAACCTATTACAGCGGTAACGGAATGGAAAAACAAAAAAATGTATGAATATTTTGGGACAGTTTTTTTCGCCTAATTTGATCGAAAGAGCTCGTGATTCTGAGTAGAAAATACCTAAAATATCGAAAATTTTAAAAAAAGTTGGGGTGTACAACTTTAGAAAAAATGGCCTAATTATGTTTTATGATCACGTCATGAATAAATAATTATATTTATTTCTTTCTTTCTGTAAACGCGCGTTTATCGAAATTTCCTAAAAAAACACGTGTTGTCCAGAAGAAATTATAGGTAATCGCAACTGGTGGGTACTGCGCACGCTTCTTCTCCGCTTGGTTGTTTGAACCACATCACATCCCACTTGCTTTTATATTAACGCATTTGAACGACGCAATCTTCTAATACGCTCTGGGGGCGGATAAATAAGTGACAAAACATCTGTTTGTTACTCACACTCGCATTTTGTTAAAACGTGCCGAATGCTGTATCACTTATTTATCGCGTGATAAGAGCAACCATCATAGGCCCCCCTGATGAAGTACAAAACACCCGATCGAAAACGCGCATAGTATAAACTCGTTTGAAAAACGTCGTGTGTAAAAACCCTTACACCCTTCACTTCCACAGACATCCCGATGGCAAATGAGAAAAGCAATTACGACTGGAGCACATCCGAAGACAAATATCGCATCACAGAAGTACCTAAATACTTCGTAAGTTGGACGGTGGGAGTTCAATCGGGGAATTCTTCGACGATTCGAATAGTTTAAACGTTGCAATGAAGTTTTTACGTGATTTTCTTTTGACTTTTAAACTGTTTTCTATTCCTCAGAATTAAACATTTGTTTCAATGATTCATTTTCCGAAATATGTATATAGTGGTTCGAGGATTTACCTTAAAATCCCTTTAATATTTACCTGCTTAGTATTAAAGTGCCTATGATGTTTTGTGTTTACCCAAACAACTATAGTGTTTTAAATCAGGATGAAGCAAGCGTCTATGATATTTATTTATTTTATTTATTATTTACTTAGAGCATAGACAAATGGAGATGTCATAACGTAAACTCTTCGAACAAATTTTTTCGCCAATTTTAGCGGGGGGTGAGGTAAACACGTATAGCACACCACCAAAAGACGAATAACTCAACAGACACAAATTTTGCTGTTGCGATAAACGCACACTACAGCAAAATTCAACACATCAAAAATGACATGCACACAGATACTGTTTTCACGTAACTGTGCAGCATACATAAGAAAAACATAGTGATGGAACACATAATTATGAAGAATGAGTGAAATCATTTTAATGAATGAACTGAATTGTCTTATAGGTACTATTTATTGTGAAATTTGAAAACTGTAAATTCTGTATATTGAAGATGTTATCCAATAAATATATTTGTTTCTATGTATATCTGTCTATATTTATTGTGTCCTTATCACTTTCGCATAGTTATTTCGCATAGTTAAGTTTAACTGTGAAATAAAACTGTCGCCCGCGGTTGTTTCGGGCTTAAACAATCACGGACTTCTAAAACAAGTACACTCGACTTCATATTGTCGTTGCTAAAATGAAACCACTTCATTTTCGCCATTTTGGAGCTGATAGCTATGTGCAAGTTGTGTGAGCGTCCATGGATCTAATATTAGAGATACACAGATCGCCACAGATCAAAGAACCGTTTGCCTGAAATGACAATTTTAGTAGACGTTCACGCAGGATGCTTTGAATGGGCACTAAAAACAACTGTCATTCCCTATGGAATATTTAGTTTAGAGGTCAGTGAATATAACCTTCAGGAAAAGAACGTACGCCCATCTAAAAATAAAGGTGATTATATGAAACCACATATAAAGTGATTTAAAGATATGAGTAAATAATGAGTAAAGAGAAAACAATAAAACAAATTGTTATTAATTTAATTAGAATTACCACATAAAATAAAATAAAAAAGTTATAATGAAGTAAATATATTCATCTATCTATCAGCCACAGACGTCCACTGCTGAACATAGGCCTCCCCAAGAATCGTCACAACCCTCTCTACGCTGCGCTTTCCTATACGTGGTCACCACTCTAGCACTTTGCTGACCTAACAGCCATCGATTCTCCGGGCTAGATGGCTTGCTCATTGCCACTTCAATCGTGCAGTCCTGTGAGCTATGCCGATTACCTTGGGTCTTCTGCGGCATATCCTCATTTCGCATTCTATAAAAGAAAAGAAGAATACGGAAATAAGGAGGCAGCAGGGAAGATGGAAAGAATATGAAATAAAGTCTATAAATAATAGTATATGTATAACGCATATACTCATAGCCCAGCATTAAATGTTCCTTTTACCTAGATATAATTACTTTTAGCAAACAATTATTTTCATTTTCATATTAAATTTCAACATCGTATGTCTAGAGAAAGGTAATATTTCTTATTCACCTTACAAGATTTAAAAATAACATACATCTATACCTATTATTAAATTCAATCACTACATAGTATAAAACAAAGTAGCTTCTTGCTGTCTGCCTGTTTGTCTGTCTGTCCCTATGTATGCTTAGATCTTTAGAACTACGCAACGGATTTTGATGCTGTTTTTCTTAATAGATATAGTGATTCAAGTGGAAGGTTTATAATATGTATAATACATGCATAATTTATCAGTTTTGCACCCGTGCGAAGCCGGGAGGGTCGCAAGTATCTAATAATACACTAACTATTAAACGAACTGCAGTGATCGAATGAATGAATGATTAATTCAAATGTTGAGTCGCGGTTTTGACTTTGTCACATCCCTCGCCCCTGTACCACCGTTTTATATCTACATTTTTCTGTCGTTTACGTATCGCAACGGTTTTTTTCTTTAAATGGAGATTGTACTTTAATACACATTTAATACTTCGTAAAAATACTTACCTGTGATAGGAAACGCGATCTTGTTACGTATTTGAGCCGTCAGATCGCCTTTTACAAGAAAATATCTGCACAATTCATCATTTTTAGAGGGAAGTGTCACGCGACACAGATCAATGCAAAATGGCGGTGAAGCGACTTCAAGTAGTTTTATAGAACGTGCTTGACCAGTTGACCAGTTATTTTGCCGGAGGGGGTCGCCCGTCCATGGCATCGCCTGTCATTATAAATACTCAAAGATTATTTATAACTAGGAACTTTGCAATAATTTTATAATATACTAAAACAATGTCCCACAAAACCAAATAATGGTAACTCGAGAAGTTAAAAAAACAGTAATTTAAAAATCCTGCTGTCATTACATGGCATGTTGTTGTGTGCGTGATGTCAACTTTTGAGGCAACCTATAGCCTCATTTGTTCTCAAAATCGTCTTTGAAATGACCAATACATTATTCGAAAACTTCTTGAACTATTTCGTCCCATAACACTAGTTATCAGTAACAAGATACCGTGGAAAACACAACATGGCCGACCTCGCCACGTCACCTGACAAAGAGGCCCCCAAGAGATTGAAAAGCCCATTCTGTAGACATGAAAGTTATTATGTTGATAAGTCTTTTGTGAAGTAAATTCTACATGCAAATGATATATGTTGAGACTATTGTGAAGTTAAGGGACCGTCTGCTACAGAAATAGAGTTGGGGTGGCTTGGTTTCGACTTAGAAATACTCGTATTTTAAAAGGTGAAAACCGAAATACTCATATATACTACTAGCGGCCGCCCGCGACTTCGTCCGCGTAGATTTTTGATGATAACAAAGATATTAAAATAGGTACTTAAGTGAATTTTATTCTTAGTTAAAATGGTCTAGACATATTACATTTCAAACAGTGGCAGACACTGATATACAATTGTTAAAGAATTTTAGAAGATTTTCTAATTAGATTACGGGAATTGTTTGCAGGATGCTTAATAGTTATTCCGTCAGTTACCTGATGCTTTAATCTTTGGCAAAAATGACTCTGCAAGAATTAGAGCGACGCATGGATTTGGATTGGAGTTAGAAAATGGGGATCTTAGTTATTATGAGTGAGATTTAAAAAAAAGTTAAATATCGTAAGGCTATTAAAACAATCTTAAACTCAGCACTGGAAATCGAGAGATGGAGGCAGTTTAATGAAAAGTAAGAATTAAGAAAAAATATATATTGGTACTACTAACGCCATCTATTGACAAATAGCTTTACTACTGTTTTTAAGCTTTGAATTTTTATTTTTTGTTTTGTTTTTATTTAGCAGGTGTAAATCAAATGATAACATAAGATATTATGCTTTGTCATTTATCAAATGAACACCAAATAACGTGAAAACAGGTAAGTAAGAATTAAGAAAATGACTTGAAAAAACCATTCAATCCGTACAATAACGCCACCTGTTGACAAACAAAATAACTACCCTACTACTAAAAGCTTCAACCTTTTTTAATCCCCGTAGGGATAAAAATTTGTTAAACGCTGAAATTACTTTTTTGTATTTTAATAAGTTATTCTTTCTACAAAGTTTCAAGTCTCTAGATACAAAAATTAAGTTTTCCCCACACGAACTTTGCACCCCCTTTTAACCCCCTTAGAGGTGAAATTTTCCAAAACACCGAAAGTACTTTATTTGTATTCTAATAAGTAATCTTTTAGAAAGTTTTAGGTCTCTAGCTCAAAAAAAGTCCCCCCCATACAAACTTTGCACCCCTATTTCACCCCCTTAGGGGCAGAAATTTTTAAAACGCTTAAATTACTTTTTTTATTTGATTAAGTAAGCTTTCTACAAAGTTTCAAGTCTCTAGTTAAAAAAATAAAGTTTCTCCCATAAAAATATTGCACCCCTATTTAACCCCCTTAGGGGTGCAATTTTCTAAGACGCTGAAAGTACTTTTTGTGTTTTTTAATAAGTAATCTTTCTACAAAGTTTCAAGTAAAAAAAAAGCTTCCCCATACAAACTTTGCACCTTTTATTTAACCCTCTGAGGGGAGGTATTTCCAAAAATCCCTTCTTATCCCTAGCCCACGTTATAAAAGTAACCTACTGTGCAAAAATCAACTCTCTAACATTAGTAGTTTCAGCTGTGCGTTGAAGAGTCAGTCAGGACTTCTTCTTTTATTATATAGATTAGGTACAATAAATATCTGACAACGAGATTGGGTTTCTATCCCCAAAGCAAATGGATTTTGATTCGCAGTTTCAAGTGTAACTCTTACTTTGTAATTATGTACTCACTGGTTCAACCAAATTAAACTAGTGGCTCTGTGAGTTGTAGACCTCGCGAGTATGTTTCAAAATGGTTGATTTTTTTTATTGTTTTCAACCCCTATGACTCAACCATTTAAAAAAAACTATATAATTAAGGAACCTAAATACTTATAGTAGGTAGTAAGTACTTACTAACAAAATTTCATGAGAATCGGCTATAAAATGCGGCCTCTAGGCGAACACCGCCGGAAATCCGAACATCCGGACATACGAAAGAAATTTTGGCAAAGCAGAAACAGAGTCACTTCGCTCGCTCGGTCAATTATTACATAGTACACGTGACTCACGCGAAACACGTACAGGCGTATCGAGGAACGATATAAAAATACGGAAACGGATAACCCGAAGTACAGAAAATAATCCGACCAACAGGAAGAAAATCTCGTTATCAGAAGTAGGTACCTATATACGGAGTTTTTGCTTTTCATTTGAGGAAGACCTGTAAAATATAGATAATTTCAGCATAATAATAGTATTATTTTGCACCACATGAAAAAGATTGATAACAAAGAAATAAAGCAACGTTAAAAAGGGTAACAACAGGCGGTCTTATCGCTAAAGAGCGATTCCAGACAACCTTTGAGTAGCAGAAAAATTCGAAGGATACATTTTAAAAAGGTAGGGCAAGAGCTGGTTAAAAAACTTAATTTACATCTGAACTGTTTTTAATATAAATATGTGAGTGAGTTTAGTAAAACGTCCCACTTTGTGGATTCTAGTTACGGAGTTACGGGCAGTTTAGTGAAATATGGCAAAACCTACCGAAAATCGGCTTTCAATAAAAACTGATGGAACATACTGTAATAAACCTATGATTTTGATGTTGACGCATAGATGTCCAATTTAAGTACCTTTTTAGGGCCTCAAAGTTTAGTGCCGTCCCACTTTGTCGAATACTTAAAAAAATTGTCGATATCATATTTGTGACTGTTGTAGGGAAAACTTCCTTCTTTGTCGATATGGAGTTATGAGTAGTTTGTAATATAACAAAATAAGCTCTTTTGGTGATAGAAATATGTCTCTATGTGCTATAGTTATTTTTTTTTAAATTCTTAAAATGTTTTTATGTTCAGCCTCCGTAACATTAAAACTACTAAGGTTACATATATGATTTTGACTAATTTGAAATTCTTAAAGTATGGCAAATAATTTGATACCAACCTCTCCATAACTTCAAAGTTCAAATGTGTTTTATGTCGTCCCAAACTTTAACCAACGTTTTCTCGGTTGTCGCTTTTTCACTTTTGCAGATTTGAAGAATTTTTAAAAAATAACTTTAGCTCCTAGAGACATTATTCTTTCACCAAAAGATAGGTTATGTTCTGTTGTATAAGGAACTACTCATAACTCCATATCGACAAAGTGGGACCTGTCCCTAAAACAGTCACATATATATAATAATCACAGAACAAAATTAACAAGCCCAAAGTTTACCCTTGTACAAATGGCGGTACGGATGCCTAATGCCAACATAAGTAGAAACCCTGAGTTTTTTTAGCAACCGCAAAGGGTTATGTAAATGTAAAGAGATCCCGACTGACACCAAACCTCGTGACCTCAGCTGAAATATCTTAACGTAACCTCTACGATGAGGCTGACATAATCATTAAGGATTCAATGCTAAACAATAAAGAGAAAAAAAACTCTAGCGCTACGCTACTCGCGAAGCGAACTTGACCGAGGTTGGGGGAATATGATAAAGTGTGGAGAGGCACTACGCTGTAGAAACTTATACCTCGGCCAACTACGCCTCGTTATATCCTATCGTTTTCGCTCTTGTCAGTACAAAAAGGTCCTTTGGGTCCATAGTGTCTACTGTATCGAAACGTCCACTGTGTCAAAACGTCCACCGTGTCAGAACGTCCAATGTGTCAGAGCGTCCTCTGTATCTGAACGTCCACTGTATCAGAACGTCCACTGTGTCAAAATGTCCACTGTGTCAAAACGTCCACTGTGTCAAAATGTCCACTGTGTCAAAACATCTACTGTGTCAGAACGTCCACTGTATCAGAACGTCCCCTGTATCAGAACATCCACCATGTCCAAACGTCCACTGTGTCAAAACGTCCACTGTGTCAAAACGTCCACTATGTCGGAACGTTAAATGTTTCAGAACTTCCACTGTATCAGAACGTCTACTGATTCAAAACGTCCACTTTAAAATGTCCACTCTACCAAATTGTCCACTATCTAATGGTCAACTGTATCGATAGATCATCTGTATAAAAAGGTAGACTTTACCAAAAGGTTCACCATTATCTACTAACTAGTCCAACCTACACATAAATTCTGATCTATTTCTGTAACTTTCTCGGAATTTTATACTTAATCATAATGACAGAGATGCAGCTCGGTAGCAATCTTTGATACTATTTTTTTTATTTCGGAACCTTCTTAAAATAATCTGGAAATGGAAATAGAGTGGGTATTAAGATTAAGTAAGACATTCGTTATAGTGGACATTTTGACACAGTGGACGTTCTGACACAGTGGACGTTCTGACACAGTGGACATTCTGAGACAGTGGGCGTTTTGACACAGTGGACGTTCTGACATAGTGGACGTTCTGGCACAGTGGACATTTTGGTACATTGGACGTTCTGACACAGTGGACATTTTGATACAGTGGACGTTCTGATACAGTGGTCGTTCTGATAAAGTGGACGCTCTGATACAGTAGACATTCTAACACAGTGGACGTTCTAACATAGTGGACGATCTGAAACAGTGGACGATTTGATACAGTGGACACTGTGGACCCAAAGTAATAAGGGTCAAAACACACGCGTTTCAATTTCCTTTACACACAGACACACTTTACAGACAGACTGTAGCTCAAATAGCGTCACACCTTAAAGCGAACCTCTGCACTTGGCACGAAAATGGATCTGATTGGCCGGGTCAATACTGAATTTATGCTGCGAACGGAGCGTCTATTTACCCACCTTTATTCATATTTGTGAAGTGAATTGAATTCACAGCTTGCTTTCAATTTCTGTGTCTGACAACTGAAATATCTTTGCCTGTAACGAAACTATTGTCTCTTTATTGGTTTTTTTTTTCTCAAGAAGTACTATTATGTTTTGTTCAATAAATTATACGCCTTAATAGTTGATGTGAAAAATATACTTAGCTATTATTTTGCTAGCTAAATGACGTGCAGATTAACACTTTAATTAATTCCTCAGTATGCTCAGGAGTCTACAATAGATACTTCACTTCGATCCGTTTTCAAATATGTACGTCGTCACTTATCACATAATTTTCTTCTAAAGTTTTAATGAATCGATATACGTTTTCCTTTGGATTTTTTTAAGATTGACCACAACGCCATCTCTTATAGGGAATATATTTACGTATTCCATTTCGAATCACACGGTGATACGTTCCAATGCTCTGATCATGTATACTGTAGCTCAAATAGCGTCACACCTTAAAGCAAACCCCTGCGGTTGGTACGGAAGTAGACCTGATTGGCCGGGTCAATACTGAATTTATGCTGCAAATGGGAAGTTAATTTACCTATACCTTTATTCATATTTGGAAACTGAATTGACAACTTGCCCTCAATTTACTGTGTGTGACAACCAGACAACTGAAATGCCTTTGGGTCGGTCCTGCGTTAACATGTGACAGTGACGACACTGTTGTTTCTGTATTGGAGTTTGGAGCTGAAATGTTTGTCCACGAAATACGTATTATTTCGTTTTTATTTCTTATTTGCGCAGTCAGCTGTATAAGTAGACATGTGTACTTGGGTATATGTATACTTAGAGATCTACGAGTAATTAGTAAATTAGAGCTAGCTAGCAGCTCACAGCTAGTAAGCTGTGAGCTGTAAAGCTCGCGTGTTTTATTCTTTAATGGCTGACATTTGTATTTTTCACGCTTTCAACCCCACATCTCCGAACAGAATCATAAATATACTTATCGAACCTATTCACAAAAAATTACGAGAATCGGTTGAGAAATGCGACCTCTAGTTGAGGACAGCCGGAAATCCGATCATCCAATCCAAACATCTGCACATACGAAAGAAATGTAGGCCAAGCTAAACGGAGATGCTTCACTCTTTCGCTCGGTCGGACAAAACTAAACGCCCTTATAATGTAACAAATTGGTTTACCTATTATTTTTTATGTAGCAACATTCTCTTCTATCTCTGCTCTCGACGGCGCCTCACGCCTCATTATTAAAAGTGAATAAACGTTAATCTTCAAACCCTACCTTTATTAAACAAAGTCTTCCATTCACATACCTAATAAATGTTTTCATTAATAACATTGATGTCTCATCTATTCGTAATAAATGGTAATAAATAGTGATTAGTCATAAATATATAAGTCTAACATTTGAATATAGAAAATTGAAATATCGACAGTCTAAACATCGACGGTTTAAATGTCGATTAAGGATCATAACATTCATAACGTCGAAATTAAAAATATCGAAAGTATACATTATCAAATGGTACAATTATCGAAATTTCGAAAATATTTTTTTTTTTTTTTATTTATAAAAACATTTTTATGACATTACAGTTATAAACCTATGCATCACAAAACTTAAATTAACAATAAAAGGTTCACAATAATATAAACAAACAGCTTAATTTGGAACAGTAGAGCACCTAGTATCCATCGCCTCACAGAATCTCAGGCATTCACTACACACTGCCGCCCATCGCCACGCAAACAAGTCACACTCGGGCAAACAAGTCAAATTTCGAAAATATGAATATCGACAGATAAAACGAACGATTCTGAGGTCGATATTCAAAATCTATATATATAAACGGATTTGTCCTGACTGACTGACATATCAACGCAGAGCCGAAACTACTAATGTTAGAGAGTTGATTTTTGCACAGTAGGTTACTTTTATAACGCGGGCTAGAGATAAGAAGCGATTTTGAAAAATTCTATCCCTAAGGGTGTTAAAAAGGGGTGCAAAGTTTGTATGGGATACAAGTTTTTTTTAAAGCTAGAAACTTGAAACTTTGTTAGAAGATATTAAAATAAAATAAAAGAAAACTGATTTCAGCGTTTTTGAAAATTCATCCCCTAAGGTGGTAAAAAAGGGGTTGAAAGTTTGTATGGAGATCAAGTATTCTTTTGAGCGCGGGACTCGAATCTTTGTGTAAAAGCATACTATTAGAATACAAGAAAAGTCATTTCAGCGTTTTCAAAAATTTGTCCGCTAAAAGGGTTAAAAAGGGGTTGAAAGTGTGAATCCATTACAAATTTCTTGAAACTTCTTATTAAGGCATATACAATAATAACAAAATAACATTAATTTAACTTCATCAAAGATTCAACCTCTAAGGGGGTTAAAAGGGGGATGAAAGTTCGTCTTGGGGTTCAAATGTAATTTTAAGCTAGGAACTTTAAACTTCGTAAAAAGTTATGCAAATAAAATGGAACAAAAGTGATTTCAGCGTTTTTGAAAATTCATCCTCTTAGGTGGTAAAAAGGGGGTTGAAAGTTTGTATGGAGATCAAACCTTTTCTTGAGCGTGGGACTTTAAACTTTTTATAAAGGCATATAATTAAAATACAAGGAAAGTAATTTCAGCGTTTTCAATAATTCGTCCCCTAAAATGGTTAAAAAGGGTTGAAAGTTTGATTCCATTACAAATTCTTTGACTAAGGCATATATAATAATAACAAAATAACATTAATTTAACGTCATTATAAATTCAACCTCTAAGAGGGTTAAAAGGGGGATGAAAGTTTGTCTCGGGGTTCAATTTTAATTTTAAGCTAGGAACTTGAAACTTTGTAAATAGGTATTAAAATAAAATAAAAGAAAACTGATTTAAGTGTTGTTGAAAATTCATCCCTGAAACTGGTAAATAAGGGGTTGAAACTTTGGATGGAGATCAAACCTTTTTCTGAGCGCAGGACTTTAAACTTTGTATTAGTGCATATAATTAGAATACAAGAAAAGAAATTTCAGCGTTTTTCAAAATTCAGCCCTGTAGGTGGTGAAAAGGGGTTGAAAGTTTGTATGAAGATTCAAAAAAATTTTGAGTGTGGGACTTGAAACTTTAAATAGAGGCGTATTATTAGAATACAAAAAAGTGAGTTAGCGTTTTTGAAAATATATGTAGCCCTGAAGATGGTGAAAAATTGGGCAAGTGCGAGTCCGACTCGCGCATGAAGGGTTCCGTACCTATATATATATATCTATAACAAGTTTGTTGTATGGGAGCCCCCCTTAAATATTTATTTTATTTTATTTTTAGTATTTGTTGTTATAGCGGCTATAGAAATACATCATCTGTGAAAATTTCAACTGTCTTGCTATCACCGTTCTTGAGATGCAGCCTGGTGACAGACGGACGGACGGCCGGACGGACAGCGAAGTCTCAATAATAGGGTTCCGTTTTTACCCTTTGGGTACGGAACCCTAAAAAGGGGTTGAATGTTTGGAATGGAATGGACATCAAACCTTTTTTTGAGCGCTGGACTTGAAACTTTGTATTTATAAAGGCATATAATTAGAAATCAAAAAAAGTAATTTCAGCGTTTTTGAAAATTCAACCCCTGAGGCGGTAAAAAGGAGGTTGATAGTTTGTATTGAGATCAAACATTTTTTTGAGCGCAGGACTTGAAACTTTGTATAAGGGCATATTATCAGAATACAAGAAAAGTGAATTCGTTTTTGAAAATTCAGCCCAGAAGGTGGTGAAAAAGGGGTTGAAAATTTGTTTGAAGATCAAATATTTATTTTGAGTGCGGGACTTGAAACCTGAGTTCATAATGATTCCGCGTAATTAGAGCAATTTAGCCGAAAACAAAACTAAAAAGAGGCCAAGAGCGAGTCGAACTCGCGTTCGAAGTTCGGTACCATTACGTATAAAATGGCAAAAAAAAAACGTTCATTGTATGGGAGCAGCACTTCAATATTTATTATTATTTATTTTTTGTTGAATTACAGTAACCAACATCAAAATCATCAACTTGCAAAAAAAGAAAAGTAATTTCAACATTGTTTAGATCTGAAAATAATACAATAAAGATGTAAACTGTTCAAGATAAGATTCCACGCGGACGAAGTCGCGGGCAACAGCTAGTATCTAATATTTATTGGCGAGCGAGGGCGGCACTCCCTCCGCGCTTTATATTACCAAAACACTCTAGGGTGCTCTGCCAATTTTCGATATTTTAAATGTTGGCTTTTTGATGGTTGATATTTTGGGTTTCGATAATAACGATAATTCGATGGTAGATATTTTGAAGTTTCGATATATTAGCCGTTCGGTATCTAAGTTTTAGGAATTCCAAACGTCGATAAATAATGATAGGATTTTCGATATTTTGACCGTCGATTTTTTTACTTTAAATATATTAACTTTCTACATTTCAATACGTGCCCAAATATTCACACACATACAAACAAATCCACTGCCTTTTCAGGTTTTAGGGTTCCGTACCCAAAGGGTAACAAATACTAAAAATAAAATAAAACAAATATTCCCATAGGTACAACAAACTTGTTATAAATTATGGTACGGAACCCTTCATGCGCGAGTCGGACTCGCACTTGCCCAATTTTTTTACAATTTTATTAAAGTCCTAGCTAATAATATTAAATTAGCTAGCCGAGCGAGTCATATTTAAGCCAATATTAAAATACTGAGCCAATTGCGCTGTTTAAGTAATAATTAAATTAATAACCGCATGGAGCCACGGAATGCTCCTACTAAAGGGCGGAAGCGACCTACTAATTAATATTTCAAGTTGTTTTCCACGATTTAATGAAACCTTCTAATTACTCAACTTAATAAATAAGAAATGATTCTTATTATAGAAGGAACCCTTCCTCATTAAAATAACTCTTTTTTTTCGTGTTATTTTATTTATTATCTGTATGATTTTATAATGAATTCATTTTAATCCCTATTTTCAGGTACCCCAACTAGAAATACGTAGATATAGTAAGTATGATCTCTATCCATGTACAGTCAGCAGTAGAAGTTGCCACGCACGCCAGCGGGGCTAGTATATCTTGCGGGTCTTCGCTTGTCGCGCGATGCGGCGTCGCCTGTCTTGCACGAAAGTAAAATGAAAGTGAGTGTAAAATTTTGTCACACGACAAAAAGTCGTGTGTTACAGTACTTTTATCTCACGAGCGCGGGTGAGCCATGCTTGTGTGAGTGATGTACATGCACATTGGCTCTGTGTGGGTGAGCTCGTGAGATAAAAGTACTGTACAGTTACGCTAGGTAAACGTACAGGTGCTCAAAATCCACAGACACGGACCCTATTATAAAAATAAAAAGGGTTGTACAGATCATTCTGAGTGTATTATTCAGCTTATCCACTTTTTCTACTGTGTGTACTCACATGAATTGTATTCTCAATGCATAATACAAAGTAATCCACCTAACCTAACTCAATAATCTACTTTGCTCCTACCATCTACTTATTTGAGCGCAAAGTAAACTTTTCAATATCGTTATCGTTTGTATCTGAGTTTTGCTCTATTCAATTAATGTACACAGTGAAATCAAGGAGTCTATACACGTATAATATACAGAGTGAATTTCAGAGGAGTAATGTGGAGGGTCGATTCGGAGCATCTGTTTGCTTCAAGCAATGCATTTATATCTTCTTAGTCGGTGCACTCTTTAAAATGGTCGTGATCAACCGCTAGTACTATAAGAGGCAGATATTGCTCGCTGTATGATATTCCGCCATCGCTCACGCCAGACATTGTCGTGCACGTTTTCAAAGGTCCGCCGACACCTTACAGCTCATTTTATTTAGTGAACCCCTCTTGAAACAAAAGAACTGTCAGTCTTCAACGATGCGCGTTGTATTCGCCTTCGTTATGAAGTGTAGAAATGGAGGAGCATACTAAGTACTACTACTAACCCAGTAGTTACGTTGTTTAGCATCTGTTTGTTTATAAATTTTTTTAAGTAATTGTGAACTAAATTTATAGAGCAAGATTTTGCTCCTTCTACACTCCATATTAGCCACAGTGTTACCAAGAGGTGACCAGATGCTCTTCAACGGCGCATGGTGTGCGGCCTCGCCAGAATATATATAAGAAGATTGACGTGACAGTGCAAATGCCATTTAAAGCGAGCTCGGGCAGAATTGGTGAAATAACTTTTGCGAGCGTCATATGTGATCCACTGCAAAAAGTAGCCGACGAGGCAGGGATTCGACGTTATCGATTTAGCTTTCGCCTATATGATACTGGATGTTTATTTTTTGTAGTTTATGTGGTTTCTTTAAACAGCCTAAGATAGGAGAATGTAATAGGAACATATATTTCTTATAGGGTTTTCTATCGACTGGCATAAAACAACAATTGAGTAGGTAATGTAATGTTTGACAGGACTTTGCGTTACTGTTAATTTTATTTTTCTCAAAAATAAGTTCTACTAGATAGGCTTAAATTTTCTTTGTTTGAAAATTACGACCAAGGGCCAAAACATGTCGTACGACTTCGCATTGTCGTACGACGCGAAATCGTGCCACGATGCGACGTCGTATCGTGGAAATGCATAAATCCATAATGAACTTTATCTTCTTCTGACAAAATGCTAAATTTAAATTTATTTTACAATTACACGACGTCGCATCGTAGCACGATGTTGCGTCGTACCACGATACGATTTCGTATCTTGTAATTGTGTTTTGGCCCTCAGATAACATTGTGACTTGATAATTATGGCCATCAAAATATTTTTATAGAAAGGACGTTGGACAGGTCGACTAAGATTTTCTGTAAGGCAACTCCTAGGGGCTTGAGGATGAAAATATGTATTGAAAAGGTTGGACTAGCCACAGGGACGAAGTAGAAAGAAATCAATAAGTTCAATAGAAGAATATTAACCTCTATTTGTTTACTTCGTACTCCAACTAGTTGCCTGTTTTATTTTCTTTTCCGTTCCAATGATCAGACCGCGAGTTTTCAATTTTCCTTCGGAAAACTCAATTTCCGAGATAAAAAGTACCTAGTTTGTTTACACGGAGTCTGAGTGGTTGTAACAGGCAAACAAACATCGATCGGGTCTCCTTTTTTCCTCGGTCGCACTTTGAGTGTTTGCTAAAGGCATTGGAATACCTTTTATTGAAGCTACAATGCCTTTTATAAAATATCGAGAGGTATAAATAAATAAAAAGCTTTACGAACTGTCCAGCAGTATGATGGTTGCTTTTATCACAAATATATAAGTGACAAAGCAGTCACGTTTTGACAAAATGTGAGTGTGAGTGACAGATGCTTTGTCACTTATTTATCACGGGATAAGCGAAACATCATAGGCCCCCAGGATAGTTTAGCATAGGTTGAACTGAAATTAAGAATCTCCGTAGATACGAGAATATTTATATATCGTAAGGAGATAGCTATAAAACGTACACTACTACGAACGTTGTTGTGTGGATGTTATACGCTTCTTAGATAGATAATAATTAATAAATGACTTTTGGTAATGGCTACCCAAATGAAAGAGAGGGCGGCGCGAAATCGATAGTTCTGAGGAACTTTGGTGATTAAATCCGTTGTCCAGCAGTGGGAAAATATGATGATGACGAAAACCCAAAGTTAAAGTAATTTTCTAGGCGCCATGGATACGTAATAAGAACGAAGGATTGAGCAACATTCCGGTAAACAATGTTTTGAATTTGGTCGATAACAAATCCTTGACAAATCTCTTACTGACGTTTAATGCTTTTGCACATTATTGCCATATGAAAGCTACCAAATACAAATAACCGCTTGAGTTTATCGATACAAATTATCGAATACCGAATTAGTTCTACAAATGAGATAGTTGAAAATAGATATAATTTTATAAAGGCATGTATTTAACGCGGCGACAAATTAATCAGATTATGGGATTTATAAAAAATTAAAGGGGATAGCAAAAATAATAAGTTGGCGACTAATGGCGGAGACTATTAAAGTAAAAAGTAGCAGCTAAGTAATCAATTTTCGGCTTTGTTTCAATATAAACTAGCATCGAGTTATTGTTTTGGCGACTGAATTAACTAATTAAGCGGAAACATGACAGCGGATAAAAAGTTGAAAATGGCCTACTCTAATTGTTCAATGGAGATTACATATAAAATAAATCAAGGTCATAAAAAATAGTTATTTGTGCAACAAGAGAGCAAAGTTGTTTTTTGTTACGAGTGCTGATTTTGAGTCCCGAGCAAGCGAAGGATTCTACGTTTGAATTACGAGCGTAGCGAGTGATTCTATGTTAGAATCCTGAGTGTAGCGAGGGACTCAACAGCACGAGATGCAAAAAACCTTGCTCTCGTGTAGCACACACAACTTTTCACCTCATCAGCGAGAACATATTCGACATTTTGTGCTTTTTCTTCCAACGTATGTTTATAGTCTTTGTTGCTGATTTCAATAATATTATTAATCAGAAAATAGATAAGTGCTGCTTAAAAAGGAATAACAATATAATTTAATTGAAATTATAATCAACCAACCAACACGGTTATTGTCATTATTTGATCAAATTGGAAGATTTAGCAGATACATGACGTGTTTATTTATAAATTTATAGTATATTACGAGATTTTGTTTATAAATAGATTAATATTTTTACTCCTAAAACACCAAACAAAATAAATGCAAAAGAAAATAACAATTACAATACGAACTCGATATTTTTTAAGGTACGTTTCGAATATGCATCTATGATAAATGGTGAAATAATAAATTATTATTATTATTTACAATAAGTAATAAGTTGAAAAATCTTATTTTATTTGAGCAATGATCTATTCGGTCGTTAAATAAAAATATAATAAAGAAAATAAAAATACGTTGCAATTAAAACTTTTTCGGGTGATTTTAATGAATGTTTTGGTATATCGTGTATCCGAACTGTTCTCAATCGAGGTCGGATTCGAAAATAAGTTTCTATCCCTCTCTTTTATATACATATGAATATGAAAGAAACAGAGTGCATCGAGATTCAAATGATTAGAATTTTATAATTAACCTTTGGCTGAAGAATGACAATTCGTGGTCAGATATTTAAAAAATTAAAAAGCTACTTTCTACTCACGCTCGAAACAAAATCGCATTTTGTTCACTGTTATCTGACAGCAAAATCGCCATGTTTGAGCTGGTGAGGTGAAAAATACTTTGTGCGACAATTTAAGAGCTTTAATCAAAGTTGAAAATTGCATGTATAAATAATAATTTTGGTCTATAGTTTTATTTAGTGGCTCTGATTTTGGTAAATTTTTCGTCAGGTGTGATGTCATATTGACACCTATTTTTTATGAATCTATCGTATAGAATACGTTAAAATAAACGTGTTTTGTATGGACAACTTTTTTCTAAACTTAATAATTACCGAGATATGGACTCCTAAAACCGACAATATTTTTTTGGATATTGTGTCAGACTCTGCCTTAGCTCCGGCGCTGCGGGAAGTGCAGCCCTTCCGCCCTTGCGTGGCAAAGCACGGTCGCCCGTACTCCGTTCCGCAGCTTCGGCTTGTTGGTCGCCTTCGGCGACCAGCCTCAGCCGCTCCGCTCCGCACGGCTCCCGAGCTTTGTCACGGCGAGCGAGGGCTGCTCTCCCTCCGCGCCTCCGGCTTTTTATATACACTCTAGGGGTAGGGCAGACAAGACCACGTGGAATCGGGGTTGACAGCTTCGGTTCTGAGGCAACTCTTATGATAATGCAATGCTTATTTTAGCGTAGCGTGTTTTAGCTAGATTCGGACTAAAATAAGCGTATTTTGTATGGGCAAAACATTTTTACCTAAAAAACGTTTATCGCCGTTTTCATTAAATTATGGTTTCGAAAACTAAAAAAATAACTCCCCATTACTTTTATATAGTACCCATTTTAATATTTAAGCTGCCAGCAAATCAAAGCCCAAAATGCTTTTTTAGATGGAGACCTGTAGTTGCTACTAATATAAAGTTTGTTATCCTTCTGCTAATATTAGTCGCCAAGTCATTATTTATAGTACCTCACCTATGATTTCAGTAATCTTGTTTATTATTTCTGCTACCTTAAAGTAGCTGCCATTATTTGAATTTTAAAATATCCTTAGTTTAAAGCTCATTTAATATAAATGATTGCCAAAATATTTAATCGCTAACAAGTTATTATTTTAGTTGCAAATAGTTTGCTGCTCTTTAATTTTTCTGTCGCCGCGAAAATAATAAGCCTTTTATAAATAAGGCTGAATTTTCTTTAAATAAATATGGAATGAAATGGTCATTGAACTCATAAGATTGTTATCGGCTTTTACGATACAATTCAGCACAATTTGTATACGCAGCGCAGACTTAAGGTAACACTCCTTCGTATAATAAAATACGGCACTTAGCAATATTGCTTTTTAAAAGGGCAAGGGCCCAGAGGAAATGTATTTAAGGTTTACTGTTCGTGAAATATGTGCCGAATATTTTTATCCGCGAGGTTCATTTAAGCTGAAGAAATGTATTTTCCCCGTTATGAAATAAGAAAAGCAAAAATTATAATTGAGTATTTGCGCTGTTTTTTATACAACGCTGTAACGATAACAGTTATCGGAACTAAAATCACACTTACCTATATCACTACATAGTATAAAACAAAGTCGCTTCCTGCTGTCTGTCTGTCCCTATGTATGCTTAGATCTTTAAAACT